>JAPQWV010000122.1:0-1200000 GCA_027422505.1 Craterostigma plantagineum | reverse complement strand
TTGGCTACTAAGCTGGTAAAAATTTATTTCAGAAACAAAAGGGTGTTATCAAGACTCAATTCATAAGATAATCACGGAAAAATATATCAAGGATTCGACGAAATAAATAAGAAATAATCTAGTACATATGCTTTCCTTTATCTGAAAATCTGTCGTGAGAAATATTAAAAAAATTCACGCAACAAGATCAGATAGGTTGCATTTAAAATCACTCATATTTTTCATAAATTAAAGACTTGACCTAGAAAGACCGGCATGATTTACAATTATATTGATCTTTGTCACTATCATACATACAAAAAATGAGTGTAATTTTATATGTCAACACAAATTTGAGTCTTCAATCAGCTTTTGAAAAATACAAGTCGTAAGTAAATCCTTCTGTTGCTACTGGCCGGACTATTCTTTTTTCTCAGTTTATCTTAAAGCGACGAATACTAAAACTTTTCAATATATTGTTGAAGAAAATGATCTGTAGTCTCAATTTCAACAACATATGGAGCAAGTGATCTTTTCTTTTTCTACAACTATCAAAATATAGTGATAAAAAATCGAGAAGTCGTCTACTTTGAAACAACATTTGTAAAGTATTTTCTCATCAGTGCACCGTATCCAGTTCAAGTCTCGATTTTGCTCCATCATTTAGGACTTTTTAACAATTGGTTCAACTACCTATTTCATTACCATACAGAACGGAAAGGAAAATGGCATAATGACTAGGGTTGGCAATGGGGCGGGGATTCCCCGTCCCCGCGGGGATCCGCCCCGAACGGGGCGGGGAATCCCCGAGATTTTATCCCCGCGGGGCGGGGACGGGGAATGATGTCTCCCCGTGGGGATCCCCGCCCCGTCCCCGAACCTTCTTTTATATATTATAATATATATAATATTACATTATAATTTAAATAATAGTAAAATAATATCGAAATATAGACTAAATTAATACAAATAATATATAAAATTATAATTTATATAATATTTATAACAAAAATATATTCAAATTTATATATTACATTAATAATATTATTTTTTTAAAGAAAATTAAGGGGCGGAGAATCCCCGTGGGGAATCCCCGCCCCGCGTGGATCCCCGCGGGGACGGGGACGGGGACGATTTCGTCCCCGAATGCATCGCGGGACGGGGACGGGGATTAGATCCCCGCCCCCGCCCCGCCCCATTGCCATCCCTAATAATGACTTCACTTCCTTACAAATAATACTTGACTGGAAATTACAGAGAATCAATCAATCCATGTTATCGAAACAAATAACTAACTATTTCGGCTCGTCGAAGAACTCGCCTTCCAAAACGCTCGGCCAACAAACGACAAAACGACCGCCGAAATTTAGGCAAATATCTAGCTCGAGCTTGCTCTTTCATGCCCGACAATTTCTCGCATTATCCTCAGAAATGAAAAGAAAAAAAAAAAAGCTTACTTGGTTACGTATTGTATATTCGCGCGTTCTTTTAGCCATTCGAGCACTTTAGCACCCTCGAGCACCTCTTGCACCTGCTCTCTGATGCGATCTTCATCGTATTCTTGGCTCTGCTTTTTGAACTCAACGATCGAATTCTCAACCTCCTTAACTACTTCATCTGTCTGTATCTGTTGCATGAAATGAAATATCGAATATATTGAACGGAGAAAGAATGGTATCAGAAAAAGGAGATCTCAGCATGAAAATGTATGTTTTACCTGCAAATTTTCGCGTTTGAATATGTCGCCAACTGCTAGATTTTGCTTAATTATATTGGATATGTTCTCTCTTTGGGTTTCGAGGAACTCTTTAACTGCTTTCGGGCTGGACAACGATGCTAGCTGTTGCTCGTTTAGCTTCATATTCGCCTGCCAAGAAAAAGAAAAATAAAAAAGAAAACGACAATCTTGTATTAAACTACAGCAAGAACTGCAATTTAGTCGAGGAAACTGAATAAGAAAAGGGACGAATATTAACCTGAATCTGCAAAAGCTGTGCTCCATAGAGTTGTCTTCCTTGCTCCTCGAACAAAGATGGTGGGATATCGACTTCGACCATCTATTAACAATTTAACCACGGTTCATTTAACAGTTAGTTTCTTAAAGTTAATGCAATAAAATGAGCGGTCAATCAAATAGAGGTATAGATTACTTTCTGCAGCTGATCTAGGATAGCATTATCTGTTGCTTGTTCTTTGGCTGTCTGTTCGAGTTCTAGAAATTTCTGCAGCAGCCTTTCCTTAACCTTTTTCAGACCGACCACAATTCTAGGCTCAGCATAAGATCAACGTTTACATAGTATTCATGTAGGAAAAAAAAACACGTCTAAATACTCTTACCTCTTCAATGCTTGTGCATCCCGACAGAATTTTATCAGCTATAGAATCGTTCAATTCTGGCAAATCTCTGTAGAACAGTTCCTTACACTCCACCTAAAGTGTAAAAGGTGCATAACGTGCACCATAATCAGTCAAAGAGTTGTTAGATGATTCATTATTTTTTATGTGAAAAGAAGAACTCACAGTGAACTGTGCGCAAACTCCACGGAGATCTTCTTGCTTCCATGATTCTGGAAATACGTAAGGAAACGATTTCGTTTCCCCGCGTTTTATCCCTATGACCGAGTTCAAGAAATCGGGGAGCACTTTATCTCCATCTTCGGTGTCAAACTGAAACCCTGTAATAAAAAAGCCAAGACCCATTTTGACGTATGGATTCATTACATCCTTTTTAACTGCAAATGCCAAGAATAGTCTCTGTAATGTAATAACCTTTACTCTCAGCAGATGGTATCTTTTGGGCAGCTGATTCACCTTCCTCAATAGTCTCAGCTGATACATCGAAGATCGCCACATCGCCAACCTTTAGGTTCGTACAAATTGAAGAGTTTACAATTTCATGCAATGATGGGATGAGACGCAAATTTTATTTTTAATATTTTATTTCTGACCTGAAGCCCTCGATCGACCACGATTTTGAGTGCACCCAAGGCCTTAATTCTTTGCTTAAGTTCTTGTTCAGAAGCAGTTTGAGCGTCTATTTCTTTATCAATCTCCACAACAATCTTCAAATTCTTGTATCCATTTTCTGGGATCCATTTTACTTCAGGTGCAACATCAACGATTACATCATATCTGCATTAGAATTTTGGAAAAAAAAGGTCTTTATCATGGGAAGGAAACATAACACTTTATCGTGTAAGGATTATTACGTCAAACCTAAGCGATTTCATATCAGCGTAAGTGCTCTCCATCTCAGGGAAATTCGTCAAAATGCGAATAGAATCTTCCAAAGCTCTTCCACTCACCTGCAAAAACGACACACAATCCCCCGTCATATTACATAGCTAATTGATCTGCTGAAAAGTATATTCAAAAGGAAAAAATATTAAGATGTTTGTTCCAATCACTCATAGGGGATGAAGATACAATAGACGATGAGTGTGAAGGAAGGAATAAAAGATGGGAGGGCTCACGAAATTCATGGCATGAGGAAGAGTTCTCTTTAGGATAGATTCGATCGTAGCCTTCTTAACGTTTTCCTTTCCTACGAAACTAACAAGAATACTCTCGGGAACATCCTTTCCAGGTCGAAAGCCAGGAACCTGTAATAAAGAAACGGTGTAGAAAGATCAGCAATATCAAGTAAAATTGCTGCCAATGAGACAAATGACTAAAATTGCAACTGTGAAATACATCACAAACAAACAACCTTGGCTCGTTTTGTGACCTCTTTGAGCACTCTTTTGTAGCAATCATCACATACTTCGGTTGGAACCTCCACGCACAATCGAACCTGCAATTACCCATCACTAACAGCTTTCTGTATCTATGAAAAAGACTATATGCCCAGAAAAATGAAGAAGATAACTGAACAAATAGAGTCGCCAATAAGCTGAAGAAGACAAGAAAAAATGTAAACTTCGCTGCTGATACTCCCCCCAAAAAAACCAGGTAAACAAAATGTAAGTCAAACCATCATTAGGCTCAAGACTCGAGACTCTATCTCGTCAGATTCTAACAAATGATAACAGCTTCATTGAAATGGAAAAACAGTTCAAACCAACAACCAATAATAACAGAGTAATACACCAACCCTTGAATTGGGTTCAGCGGTCTCAGTAACGTGAATATCAGCTGGTAACTTCTCAAGGACCGTTTCTTCATCCGTGGCCTGTGCAGATGATACAGAAAAACGCCTCATGTTTTTCCTCTGATGAGTGGGCTCATGAGAGTGAGAAAATGGGCGTGAAGCGAAGCATTCTTGATTTTTTTTCTTGAAGGGTTTAAAGGAATGGCTGTATTTGAGAGTTTGGAGCGAATTTGATGGACTTAGAGCTGAATTGCATGCGTTCAAATGGAAAAATATGCGATGGGATGCTGTAGAAGAACAGCAAGTCGCCATGGTTTCTGTGGAGATTGCTGTATTGTGATGGAGAATGGGTCTGCATTTTATTACATAGGATAAGAATTAAGATACGTTGGTTGGAAATAGCGTTGAACGCCCTCTAGAATAGCTTATTAACAAATCAGTTCTTCAATCGTAAAATAAACACTTTGGCCTCCCCGAAAGTCGAACGAGAGAATAACATAAATAGTGTTATTTTGAGTAGTGCTATTACAAAAGTAGAACCGTATTACAAAACTAATGAACTTTTTCAATTTACACTTATATTAGTTTCAGTTTTCACCACAAAATTATTTTAAATTACAATGATCTCTATTATTACTTCAAATAGGTAAAGCAAATTCCTCTTACAATTATATTTTAATCGCAAAATATTGTTTACTCGTTATTTTTCACATTCCATCGGAAATCAATCGGCATATATGTTAAGAAATATTATTTACTGCAATAACAAACAAAAAAAACTAAAAAAATGTAATAGTTCATAGAATGTTCAAATAAGTATTTTTAACAGAACTTTCTAAATTTACAACTAATCATAGTTTTCCTTACATTTTTCTTGTGAGACCTTCGATCCATTTCACATGGATATCTTCGTGATCGATTACGCGCGACATTTTTCTCCGGTCGTAACTAAGGATTATTTACCAGATGAAGAGGAGCCTTTCAACGTGACTCATCTAATGGACACTCAAACTGATAAGAATATGTTGTCTCCAATATCTCAATAATCATCTGGAACATTTTCATATGGATCATCACATGCTTGCAAACTTGAACCAAAATAGAGCAACCAGAAATTGAACAACAACAACACATAATAATAATAGAAATAATCAAATAATTTTATTACAATAAAAATAAAATATATTTCTTATTGCCAACTAATGATTTTGATTATGTTTTATTTGAGATTATTTTCTTAATAATATCTTCGAAATTAAATCACTAATATTGAATTACTAAGATTGAAATATGATATTTCTTAATTTATGTAAGTATTAAAAAGATTATGGTTAAAAATATAGTTATTGATATTTTTCTTGAGAATTTGAGATGATTATGGTAAAAAAGCAATAGTAAAAAGATTTGTGGTGAAAACTGAAAATAATAATAATTAAAATAAAAAATTTGATTAGTTTTTATTAGCACTATTTAAAATAATACTATTTATGTCTGTTCTCTCCAAGTCAGAACTTCATACTCCATTCCTCAATACAAACAAAATCTTATTTGGTTATCAGAGAGTTAGGAGGTATGATGACACGTCACGGATCCCCAAGTCTCCGACGAAATGTTCGGCGTCGGAGGGTTGATACGGTGCGTGATTTCCCTGTGAATTGCGGCCCACCTTCACTTGTTATTGCCGGCGATGGGAGTTCATCTTGCGCTGTCACGAATCAGACAAACAAGGTACCGCTGTTGTCCAATTGCAGTGCAGCTGTGTCGGATAAGACGTGTCAGATCCCGGAGAATGCTACGAATTCTCCGTCCAATGTTCGACGTCCTCCGAAGGTGGATTTTGGGCGTGATATCCCCGAGAATTGTGGCCCATTTGGTCCACGTGAGAAATCCGAGGGTGTTTGGGAAGAAATAGCTCTTGATGATAACAGTTGTTCCTTTGAAGTGAAGTGGAAACAAGATCTTGAAAGATTGTCTCTAGTTCTTGCCCAGGCTAAGGAGTATTGTTTCCTTGTTACAGAAAATACTTCTTCACCTAAGGAGGTTTTTGCTGTAGAAGAATCAAAGTGCAGAGTTGAAGGGAAAGATCTCGAAGGAAAGGGAAAAGAGGTTGCGGTTGTTGCAAAGTCTAAGAGATCTAAGTCGAACAAGCCCAAGCCCGATAAGCCTAAAGGAGGGACTCAGAAAAAGAGCAATGCAAAAATGAACGTACCTAAGGCTACTGATAAGTGTCTTCATTGCCAAGAGCTGGGCCACTGGAAAAGGGACTGCCCCAAACTTCGAGACAATACACGAATTAAATCTGCTCTTCTTAGTGCTGCAGACCTGTTGAAAGCAGCTGGAAAATTGGATGTATGCGGAAAAACATTTTAGTTATAATACATAAAGTCTGCTCTAAATATGCATAGTAAATTGGAGATGGAATTTGATTTTGGTTCAGGCCACAACTCATGGTTGCTGGGATCCCATCATCAGTAGTAGCCTACATAGGTTTTGCTCATCATAAGCTCGCTCTTGCTCTGTCTTGAGATTTTGCTCATTATAAGCTCTCTCTCTCTCTCTCTCTCTCTCTCTCTTGAGAATAACTGCAAAATGTTGCATGCTATGATCTTCTCGGACTAGGTATGCAAGTACTATCTATCAAAAAGCGGGAATCAAAGCATGAACAGGGAGCACTTGCGTTGAAGAATAGCATCGAAAAAGTCCGTTTTCGTTCAAATTCTTGGGCAGGCTTGAGCTGCGAGTGCAATATCATATACGCATAACATGGATTGTGTGCGCTGAACAAATCTTGGGAAGAAAGAGATGAAAACTGATAATAGTTTGGCCCTCCAAAATTCACGGCAGTTAGATCATAGTTTTCTTCAATATTTTCTTTTCTACCCATCTATGCTTGCTTGTGGTTAGGGTTGCAAATGAATCGAATTTTTTTGTTCGATTCGAAATTCGATTCGAAATTTAAGATTCGGATTCGAAATATTAGAATATCAAATCCGAATATGAATATTTTTTTCGATTCGAATACTTTTCGAATAAGAATACAATATGGCAATATTCGATTCGAATTGTTTTAGAATATTCGATTCGAATAATATAATATATATTATATAATACATACTATAAATACTTGTAGTCAAACTAACATATTAGTATCACTTAAAGAGACATTATCACTTGATAGATCATTATTACAAGATCACATATCATTATTTTTTCCTTTACTACGCCACAAATCATATATTTCATTACAATTAATCAATTTCTTGTTATTCTACAGGTAGAAGAAGAATCGGTTGATGTGGTATTGCATGGGTGATGATCAAAGTAAGTTAAGAAAAACAATTATTTTTGAAATTTATCGATGGAAGATTTTTTGTGCTTTAGGTATTGGATAACCTAATGATATGTTTCAGTATGTTTTCTTTTATGGCGTAACCGCATTTTTTCTCCACTACGTATTTTTTACGTTATTTGTTTTCTTAAAACAGGTTTTTGAAGAAAAAATTTATTCGTATCCGAATATTCGAATATTCGCAAATATATTCGAATATATTATCAAATAGAATATGAATCAATTTTAGTATTCGAATAATAAAAGAATATGAATATGAATATTCGGAAAATAAAAGAATACAAATAGAATATGGTGGTATTCGACTCGATTCGATTCGTTTGCAACCCTACAGTTGTGGTTGGTGATAAATTTTTTCAACATATAGTTTTCGCTTTAATGATGATTCAGTAAAAGCCAATATGCATCTCTATGAAGCATTGTTCTTTTTTATTTAACAAGATCTTTGGCAACAAAAGAAGAAGAAAAAAAAACGATGCATGCGAAGAGAGGACATGTATGTCTTTCTATGTGTACACGAGACTACACGAGAGCTTATTTGAGCTAGGACCCGGAGAAATGTAGGGGTGGCAAAACTCCCACGGTGAACCATCCCCGTCGGGACCCGAGGCTATTGGGATAGGGCCCCGGGGGCCCCGGTCAAAATGGGGATGGGGAGTTGACGGTGATTCCTCGTTTGAGTCAAATGGTGATTCACCATTCCCCTAATAGATTTATTAATAAATAATATTAAAAACTAATTTGAATCAAGAATTTTCATAGATCATCCTATTATATTCAAGATCTTAATAAAAAAATGCAACTCTCAATATATATTCTTCACAATACACGCATATTTCAATAACATATTATATCAATTTTTATACTCCAAGAACATATTTACATATTAATTTGTCTATATGACTTATTTTATGTTTTTTTTGCAAAAAAATTAATTTATTGGAGGAACCCGATCCCGAACGATGATTACCCATCGCTGAACTAATTCATCATAAACGGTGAATTGATGGTATTAAGAACGGGAATTTGGTATGTGGACGATATGTCTATTATTAGCCCCGAACCCGCCCATTGCCACCCCTAGAGAAATGTGAGTGTGGTATTTTAGTATATATATATATATATATATATATAAGAAACAGGGCTTGGGCCCAAAATTTCACGGTAATATTTTATATAGACTACACATAGAGCAGAATTTCAAGGCCCGAATTAAATCGGTTTTATCAGCCCACTGACTGCTGGCCCGACAGGCTGGTGGCCTTCGGGTCGAAAGCCCGATGGTCCGCGGGCCAAAATAGGCCCGGTAGTATTTTATTATTTTTATATATTTTCCTAATATCTGTTATATATAATATGATACAAAAATTAATTTTATAAGACAAAACTATTATATTTTACACAGTTACGAATATATATGTTTTTAGAGTTCTTTTCTAGAATTATGAGGTGTAATTTATAATTAAAAATTAAAAATTTTAAAAATAAAATATTAGGGCCGATGGCCAGGCCCATGGGTTTGCGGGTAAGGGCCTAGGATCATACGGCCCATTCAATATCGGGGTGACCCGGCCTAGCCCGTGAAAGAGAGGGCGGCCTGTTAAATCGGCCAGGAGGCAGGCCTGCCCGCCCATATTTTCAGCTATAACTATACATAACTCTTCTAATGCAAAATTAGGGATTGTTGGAAGGCCGCCAAATATTATAGGCCTTGTGTATGAGGGGATTATTGAAAGAGTAAAATTTAAATTTCACATCAAAATTTTGAAGCCTTATTGAACAAGCCCGTTAAATTGTGTTCATGTCGAATCACCACTATTTTTAAAAAAATTCTCGAACACAACCTAGAAACCCTAGCAAACTCTTCAAAACTAGCGCCACTATCTCCCAAGAAGTTCCACAGAAAACCTAACGACCCTAGCCGCCTCACAAGCTCAAAGCATCGGTGCATTGTAGCGTATATTTTAGTCTAGCTAAAGAGATCTGTTCTCGTTCTATCTTAATTATCTCAATCGCCATGCGGCTATGTTCCTCACTTAGATCTTACGATCCTTCCCTTCCTCATCACATGTTGATGGAACAAAAAGGCGTGTTCAACAGGTTTATGTTGATGGGAAATAGTGTGTGATGTGGTCGAAAAATGTCCCGACGCACCAAGGGTGCGCTAGAAGCTATCGGCTCGTTGCTGTTTCGAGTTCGTCGTCTTCGTCTTCAGCGGATCCCCTGAAACATCACCAAAAAGACGAGCTAAAGGGCGCCGTTTTCGGCGACACCCCTCCGACCCTCAAGTCAGATATGTTCATCAGCGTTAAAGCATATAACAAAACAAGAGCATGTAACAATTAGCAAAATTCGACGAGACGTTCGGCTATGAGATTGCTATTCTCTTAATCATTCGAGACGTGTTGTAAGGATCGAGTGTATAGGTGAAGTGAGTCGTCCGATAGAATGAGATGAACTGTACTATTATGGTGTCAAATGTGGACATGAATGTAATAACATTGAAGTGCGTTAACGCAAGAATTCAACGTGGTTCGGATACAATCGAGTCCACGGTGCAGAGAATTCTTATTGATTATGTCTTTTACAGAGAGAGAGAGGAACAATCACTCACCTACACCCTCAAATCTGCTCACTAAGAACACACACTTGATGGTGAAGACGCACACACATAACACTTAAAAGATCCGCAAAATAAAAATGGCGCCAACGGTGTGTTTAAATACACGCTACTAGAAACGCCAGTGGTGAAGACGTTTCTATAAGTTTCCTGCTAACACTTCGTAATTGATCTGCTTGTCAAGGCCTATGAGTTATCCTTCACGGCCGTGACATGGACGATGGCAACCCACTGCCGTTGTTCACGGCCTGCGACCTTAGGCGTCATGGCCGTGACAAATTCCTGATAAGCACACTGCCTGATGTCACGACTTAGTGAACGCCCATTCACGACCGTGATCAATCCTCTGTATCTGAATGATGCTCAAGCTGTGCTACACAACTATTCCATTGTTCCTCTGAGCTGATTTTAATATGCCCCCGCAAGATGGACGGCATAGATCAATGACAGACATCTTGGTAGGAGCTGCTTCAACTACGGCCCTGTCAGCAATATGTTGTGTGTTGATATCACATCTTTCTGATTGCTATCTTCACTATCGGACATATCATCCTCAATGTGGCTATATATCGGACTCAACCACCTAAAAAATCACAAACAATACCTTTATGCTGTTTCATCGAAAGCGTAATGGAAGCTGAAAAAAAATCCTAATTTGAAGATATCAAAACCCCAAAGTTTTAGCCCTTAACCCCAAAACAAGCACTAATTAATGCAAGAAACATAGTCAGCATGAAATCCTTGAAGAAATGCATCTATCGAAGCCCTAAGTGATCTACATTAACCCAAAGTGCAAAAAAAAAAATAAAAAAAAATTAAAAAATACGAAGCTTATAGTAGCTCTCTCTCTTTCGTTTGACGTGTTCAACAGTGGTGAAAGGCTCGTTCTCTCTCGTTGAATAGAGGTGTTTGAAAGTTGAAGCTTGCTCGTTCTCTCTCTTGTTCCATCTCTCTGCATTGTTCTCTCTGTAAGTTTCAAAGTGAATGTGGAAGAAGGGGTGTTGACATTGTCAAAAGGTTTTTTGGTAATATTTATGTTTAACAAGGCTAAAATTGTCCACTCGATAGATATTTGATTTAAATGTTTGAAATATGGATTTTGATGATAAAAAATCGTAGTCGGAAGCTAGTTGATAAATAGTTTGGGGTGAGTGGATTTATTAATAGATCTGTCTTATTTTTAATTATATCAATTTTTATTTAGCAAAAGTATTTAACAAAAGTTAAAGTGGACTTTAGCATGGTATTAGTAGTATTTAACACCCAACCGTCAAATTTGGGAATATAATCACAACTTGCTCTCGTGAGGAAAGAAAATTACCATAACCACTCTTTCTCACAAGAAACTAAGGCATGAGAAATAACAATTTCGAGATCATACCTAGTTATCATCGGACATTATTGCAGTTGACTCCAGTAAGTGCAAAAACGCGTTGGGTACGTGTAGCCTAATAATGACTGTAATAGCAAATTAGTTTATGTAAAATACAAAATCAACTTAGTAAGAATGTCAATGACTACTCAAACCAATAATACCGATAAATAATCAATAATAAGGTACCAATAATACACATAAAATATTCAATAATACACATAAAATATTCCATGTGACAAAACTTCAAGCACGTTAGTGGACTTCTGAATCTAGAGAAACAATTGGCACGTGTTTCTCTCGTTCGTTTGAGTTTCAACTTTTGAATCTAGAGAAACAAATGGCATGGGCCAAAAACCACACCAAACCGCAATATGCGGTTTTTTTCAAAAAAAATTTCTTAAATTGCAGTTTCTAAAAATTAAACCACACGTACAGTTTTTAGCGATTTGGACGGTTGAGGTGTGGTTTGCGATTTTTAACTTATTGAAATAAAATACTTATAGTTTAGTGAATGATACGTCCATTACATAAAAAGCAAAACAAAAAATCAACAAAAGACATTACTTTTATATTAGACAAAAATATTGAAAAAGTATCAAATCATAACTTATGAGCTAATTTGAACTTTGAAGTATAAATAGTGGCTCGATCTTTTATTAAGTATTTGAGTCGTACTTATTTTAACCCTAATATATTTGGATTTTTATTCCTAAAAAATATTTATTAATCGAAAAATGGAGTTTATATATACTAAAAAGTAAATATATAATTAGCATAAAATATTAGATATATTTGTACGAAAAATTATTAAACTAGTAGTGCGGTTTGGTTCGGTGCGGTTTGTACCAAAAATCCACACCGAACCATTATTACGGTGCGGTTTAGTACATATAATTACAATGCAATTTAGACGGTTAATTGTCGTGTATGGTGCGGTTCGGTGACGTGCGTGCGGTTTTTTAAAATCGTTGTGAACCCCCTACCTAGTGTCCTATATAGTAAACCTAGAGCAGTTGTCTGAACACAAAGCCGTGGAGAAAAACATGGAAGAAACACAAAGCAATACAGAGGCGAATAATATTAACAATATTGCCCCAGCCCAAAGAAAGGTTTCTTGGGGTAAACTACGACGTGTTGATTCATTGAACTTTGAAGCCGGTAATGTTTCTTCGAGGCCATCACACCATCGCACCAACACGGTAAGAGTAGCATGATTCTCTTGATTCTTTCTTACTTCTTAACACCAATTATTCATTTGTTGTAATAATGACGACTCTCGCGTGCAGGGAGGTTGGGATAGAATACTGAGGTTGGCGTTTCAAAGCGTTGGAGTTATATATGGAGATATTGGGACATCACCACTCTATGTCTACTCAAACACTTTCACCGATGGAATCAAACACAAAGATGATATTCTTGGAGTGTTATCACTCATCATTTACACCATAATTTTGATCCCTATGATCAAATACGTGTTCCTCGTTCTGTGGGCTAACGATAACGGCGACGGTACATTAATTTCCTTTATGACTTACTTGCTGAGTTAGATGCATGTTATTCCAATTATCAGAAAAATTTGAGAGTATCTGTTATGCAAATTAGGTGGGACTTTTGCCTTGTACTCTTTGATCTGCCGATATGCAAATGTTGGACTTATTCCGAATAATCAGCCCGAGGACAGAGAGTTGTCGAATTACAGACTCGACACACCGTCGAATCAGCTGAAAAGGGCTCTCAAGATAAAACAGAAACTCGAGACGACCAAAAGCGCTAAGCTTTTTCTATTCCTTATCACGATTCTCGGAACGTCGATGGTCATCGGCGATGGTGTCCTAACTCCATGCATCTCAGGTAATTATCTACTCACACACATATATAATACTCCCTCTGTCCCAAACGTTTTTGGACATTGGGAGTTGGCACGAGAATTAAGAAACTGAATATTTTAATGATATAGTACAATTAAAAGGTAAAAAATATATATTTTGACACGTCCTTTAAGAATATTTAATAGTATTATATTAATTATTTGTGATAGTTTTTTGCCAAATAAAGAAATGTATAAAAGATGTTGGACGCCGATTTAGTAAAATGTATAAAATGGTTTGGAACGGAGGGAGTAGTGTTCTTTGCACACTCAACGCGAGTGCTATATAATATATAAATATAACAGTATAATTTGAAATAGTTAACTAAACTTATAATTTAAATTTTATTATATATTAATATATATATATATATATATATATAAATTATATAATTAAAGGTATAAGAATTAATTAAAAATAGTAATTAACTAAAAATAGTTAATATCAGATAGTTGGTGATTTTAAATTTTATTTATTTCATTTTATTAAGCGTGTTAATAAAATGATTAAACTTATGTTTGATAGTGGATAGTTATTGTGTAATTAACATGTCTTAGGGTTTTTTTTTGGATTTTTTATTATTTAATTTATTTTTTAACTAATAGGACACATGTCTACAATTATGTAAGACACCTACATTTCTATAATTATGTAAGATATATATACATTTATATTTTGCCGCCCATGGGTTTTCCTTATTTAGATTTTCATATGTTTGTCGTTTGGTACCAACGAAATGCAGTTCTTTCTGCTGTGGGAGGCATCAGTTCCTTAAGCCAAGGTGAGGAAATAAATATTCAGTTTCTTTTTAGTTCTATCAAACCTTTTAAAGAATTTAATTATCTTTGATGGCTGGCCGTAATATAAAAATATGCAGATGGCGTGGTATATATCTCCATCGCAATATTGATAGTTCTGTTCTGCGTCCAGCGCTTTGGGACAGACAAAGTGGGATACACATTTGCACCAGCCATAACCTTATGGTTCTTATTTATAAGTGGGATCGGCCTATATAATCTGTTCAAATACGAACCATCTGTGCTGAAAGCGTTCAATCCCATGTACATAGTCCATTACTTCCACCGAAATGGTATGAAAGCATGGGTTTCCCTTGGCGGTGTTGTTCTCTGCATCACAGGCACAGAAGCCATGTTTGCTGATTTGGGCCACTTTAATGTGCCGGCTGTTCAGGTAGTAATACAAAATTTGTTTTAACCGAGAGAAGTTGAGACAAAAAAAAAAAACCGGATTATATTTTTGCACACACAAAAAAATCTACAAAATATAGTGTTTTGTACGGGTGAGCACGGTGCGGTTAGGGCGATTTTTATCGAAACTCTAACCCGACCCGATGTATTTCGGTTTTTTAAAATATACGCCAAACCCGATCATAAAAATTTTAACTCGATTGACTGAGGTTTCCTTGGGTGCGGTTTTTGCGATTTAATATATTTTTTTATCATAACGGAAAATTAAAAGCAATATTCTTAAGTATAGATCGAGCAAAAGATATATCATCAACCTATTTACAAATATAAAAATTTATCTATAGAAATGTTATTATCATAGTACCAAATAATAGTAACAAATAATAAAAAATCCGATAAGAAGCTTGATTAAAAGCTCATATTCCTTGTTCACGGCCGGCTTTTGGTAAAACAACTAAAGCAAGGCTTCATTTTAAATTAAACATTTTCCCTTGAAAGAAAATTTTCATGTTATAATTGTTGATATCAAGTCCGAATAAAGGAGGAGGGTTGCAATGGATAGACACATAATTTTTTTCACTACATAATATTTATTTTTTTAAAGAGCATCATTTAGAACTTAGCTTACGCAATATGTTGTGACGATGCCCTGTCCTTGTATGTAATTTCCTTTAGAAGAAAAAATTTTGGTTCAAAGTTTTAACTCTCATTCTATAAACTTCAAGTGTTATAATTGTTGATTCTAAGTCCGAGAGAAGTATTACATTGGATAGACACATAACATTTTTTTCACTATATAATATTTATTATTTATATACAAAACTCATTTAGAACTTAACTTTTTGCGCAACATGTTATGATGAGTCGATGTCCTTTTATCAATAGTAAAAACTAATAATATTTTTTACCTTCACTACTATTACGAGTTATATCTATTACTTTACGAATTATTGAATAAAATAGTAAATTTTTATTATTTTTTAAATGCAGTTTTAAAAATACAAAAGCAAACCCGATTGCGAAATATGCGGTTTTAGTTTTTAAAACACAAACCAACCCATCAAATCGTTAACCCGACACTTGCGGTGTGGGTTGGGTTGGATCGATTGGGTTGGACGGTCTGACGGGTTAAATGCTCATTTTGTCAATGTAACTGCAGATTAGTTTCACCTCAGTAGTATTTCCTTCGGTATTGATCTCGTACATCGGACAAGCAGCGTATCTCACCAAGTTCCCGTCAGACGTGTCCAAAACTTTCTACGCATCCATACCAAGTAAAAACAGAAGGAAAATTATTCGAAAGTGATTTCAAAAGAAGTCGACTTATTAATAAATTTTCTTCTTTTGTCTGAATTTGTAGATTCTATTTATTGGCCAACATTCGTGGTGGCTAACATAGCAGCTGTTATTGCAAGTCAGGCCATGATATCTGGAGCATTCGCGATCATCTCGCAATCTCTGAGCCTCGGCTGTTTCCCGAGAGTGAAGATAGTCCATACATCGTCAAAATACGAGGGCCAAGTTTATATTCCCGAGATTAATTATATTCTCATGATAGCCTGCGTTGCCGTGACTTTTAAGTTCAGGACAACCGACAAGATAGGAAATGCTTATGGTAATCAACAAATCATAACATAGCTATTGTTGGTCCTATCAAATTATGGTGGTTAATCATCATTGATTTTGCAGGTATTGCAGTTGTAGCTGTAATGTTAATCACAACATGCTTGGTGACTTTAATAATGACGATGATATGGAAGACGAAAATATGGTGGATCGCCTTGTTCTTCATGGGATACATGGGCCTAGAAATGGTGTATTTCTCAGCCGTTCTGTACAAGTTCACACAAGGCGGTTATCTACCTCTGGCCCTCGCCTCCGTGCTCATGATAGTGATGGGGATATGGCATTATGCACACCAACAGAGATACGTATTCGAACTCAAAAACAAGGTTTCGAGTTCTTACATAAAGGATTTATTGCACAACCGTGAGATTAGCAGAATCCCAGGAATAGGGCTGCTATACTCGGAGCTGGTGCAAGGAATCTCTCCCATATTCCCCCATTTTATATCTAATATTCCATCCATTCACTCGGTGATTGTCTTCGTATCCATTAAGAACATCCCCATTAGTAGGGTTGCCTTAGAGGAGCGTTTCTTGTTCAGACAGGTCGAGCCGAAAGAGCACAGAATATTCCGTTGCATAGTGAGGTATGGCTACAAGGACATCATCGAGGAGCCTAAAGAGTTTGAGAGACAAATGGTGGAAAATCTCAAAGAATTCATCAGACACGAATCATTCATCCTCGAAAGTGTTAATCCAAATGAAGGGAACGATGCTAGTGTAGCATCGAATGATAGCGATCCACATTCTGGTCTGATATCATCACAAGATAATAACGCCAAGCCCAGAAAGTCCAATTCGTCGTCCATCATCTGCGCCGATGAATCGCTCGATCATAACCACTCGGGGTCGATACATTCATTTCACACAAAGAGTTCGAGTACCATAATTGTTCCGCCTCCTTTGGAAGCTGCCGAAGCGGAGATTCACTTTGTTGACAAGGCCAAGGAAGAAGGTGTGTTTTATCTAATTGGTGAAGCTGATGTGGTGGCTAAACGTGATTCGTCCTTCTTTAAGAAGTTTGTGATCAATTATGGCTACTCGTTCCTGAGGAAGAATTTCAGACAAGGTGAGAAGATGTTGGCTATACCGAAGACAAGGCTTCTTAGAGTTGGTATGACGTATGAGATGTGACTTACTAGTTGCGTTATGGGGTGGGTGTGAGGAGTACGTTAAGATATATACTATATGAATATAAATATGCATACTTATATATATATATATATATATATATATAGATGTAAAGTTTGTCTGATTTTGGTGATGGAGCTTTGTGTTCTTTTCGTGTAAAATCTTTTGGATGGCTAATCACAACCTGTTTTTTTGTACAATTCTCACGACATCCATTGTCCAAATTATAGTAACTTCAGACTCGTTGTCCTACGAAAACTCCAACATATATATATATTCTATATAGGAATTTTATGGTGCTCACATACGTGTTAAATGTGGACCAATTCGTGCTATTTCAACATCCCACATCGACATCTAAGGTGTTCACATAACCTTGATGGTTTACATGCCGGCTACTGATCTTCAGATTGATGTGTTTCATCTCACTATCCCCTTTAAGTACCTTCGCACATCGCACGTACAAAGTGGTAATGCACTTCAACATGTTTTGTTCTTGTATGGCACACGGGACGTATAGCGGATTGATTATCGCAAAATATCTGTCCCGCATTGCCAAATGGATGATGTTTCAATAACTGCACAAGCCAAGTGCTTCCTTGAGATGCAGTCGCTGCTGCTCGATACTCTGCCTCTGCAGTTGACAAAGACAGTTGTCTCTTGCTACATCATGATACTGCAGCTGACCCAAAATTGAACGTGTATCCAGCAGTAGACCTTCTTGTATAACGAATCCAGCATAGTTCGCGTCGCAATAGCCAATAATGCTGACATTCTTAGTCTTTTCATAATATATTCCATAATGTATTGTTCCTTTTACGTACCTCAGTATGCGTGGCTAGCTCAATATGTGGCTTCTTTTACTTTTCCATGAGCGATAGTGATCCTTACTGCATATGAGATATCTGGACGAGTCTGTGTAAATTAGACTCCCAACAAGATGCCTGTACATTGTTGCATTTTCCAAGTCTTTGCCATCTCCGCACATATCTTAGTGTTTGCTTCAATTGGGGTTGATATTGACTTGCAATCAATCATGCCGAATTTCTTAGTAGATCTTTTGCGTATTTTAACTGGTATAGTTAATCCATCACCTATTTCTTTTAACTCGAGCCCCAGAAAATGTTTGCTCCTGTTCTCTAACTAGGAATCTCACCGATAAATTCCTCCTAGTTTGCTGGATTTCTTCTTCGCCGTCTCCAGTAATTATAATATCATCGACTTATACTAACACTATTGCTAGTTTCCTTCTGTCGTCTTGAAGAAGAGACTCAAGTCTACTGGTGCCACCGACTATCCGCATTGAATAAACATTCAGCTGTCTACCATACCATGTCGTGATGCCTATTTTAACCCGTATAGTGCTTTCTTTAATTTGCACACATAATTTAGGTTTTCTTTCTTCTCAAACCCCACAGTTCGACCATCTATATTTCTTTATCACGTTCTCCATGTAGAAATGCGTTCTTCACATCCATCTGCCATAAATTCCAAGACTTGCTTGCTACTTGAGCGATCAATACTCGAACAGTTGTAGTTTTTGCCACGGGACTAAATGTCTCGTCTATCCCATATTGTTGTGAAATCCTCGTGCTACTTGTCGAGCTTTATATCTTTCAACCGATCCATCAGACCGCCTTTTAATTTATACATCTTCATACGGTACGTTACTTATAATTTATAGTCAATAATACATGTAACTTATAACGAAAGGTATAAACTTTAGCCCATGGCTTTACTAACCTAACACATTTCAACACATGGTCATCAAAGACTTTACAGAAAGCTACACCATACATCATCATTGTCCTTAAGGAAAATATTAATACATATAATATAATATTTTAACAAAGACAAAGCGGAAACAGCGGAACGGGACAATACACGAATTAAATCTGCTCTTCTTAGTGCTGCATACCAGTTCAAAGCAGCTGGAAAATTGGATGTATGCTGAAAAATATTTTGGCTGTATGGAATACTTATCTTCGTCCATTGTCCAATCTCCTCCATAACCAGCTTACTGTATGTGCATGAAAAAAATAGGTGCTCCACATTTTCAGCTACCCATACGCACATTAAACAAGTATTAACATGAATTTGCAGCCCCCATTGTAGCAATCTATCCCTCGTGAGTAATTTCTTGTGCACGGTCAACCACAAAATAAAAGCATGTTTGGCAGATTCCATCTATTTCACACGGCATCAGTAGCCTTGTATTAGTTTGAAAACCTTTTAGCCAATTATAACCTGCAGTGACGTTGCGGCACCTATATGGTGTAATTATATCTATTGTCTATTATTATAACCAGCCCGAAACACGTCGTTAACTTTGTTGATTTTCTTCCATTGCCAGGTACTATCCAATGGCCTTTGTAATCCCAAAAATCAGCATCTTTCAAGTATATGCTCTTTAGCCATAGGTTACCCATAGGTTATCTTTCTTGCTGCAATGTCCCATATCTGCATCCCCATACAAGCATAGTTCCGTTGCCCGCATTCCTTAGTAGTCAAACCTCCATTCTTTTCAATGATGATTCAATAAAAGCCAATGTGCATATGAAGCATTGCTTATTCTCTCTTTTTATTTAACAAGATCTTTGGCAACAGAAGAAGAAGGGAAAAAACGATGTAGGCGAAGAGAGGACATATATGTCTTGATGAGCACACGAGAGCTTATTTGAGCTAGAAATAGAAGAAATGTGAGCGGTATTTTAATATATCTATATATATGTATATATATAATATATAGATATAGATATGCTCATTCAATTGCAACACTTGAAAAGAAATGTAAATGAAGATAAGAAATCTTTCCTTAAAACTGCGAGGATACTTCAATATTTTCACGGTAATATTTTCATCGGAGACTAGACCTCTTGTAAGGCAAAATTGAGGATTGTTGGAAGGCTGCCAAATATTATGTAGGCCTTGTGTTTGAGGGGATTATTGTTAGAGTGAAAGTTAAATTTCACATCAAAATTTGAGGCCTTATTGAACAAAACTTGGTGGATTATGCTATTTATAACTTATTGATTTCGTAATGGAACGTCGCCGTATGGAAGGAGATGATTATAATAGGCCCATTAAATTGTATTCAAGTCGAATCACCACTATTTATAAAAAATTTCCACGAAAAGAAAAACTAGAAACCCTAGCCAACTCTTTAGAACGAGCGCCGCTATCTCCCAAGACGTTCTACAGAAAACCTAGCGGCCATAGCTATACCTCTTCACAAGCTCAAAGCATCGGTTCACCAACGTGTTTATTTTAGTCTAGCTAAAGAGATTTGTTCTCGTTCTATCTTAATCCTCTTAAACGCTATGCGGCTATGTTCCTCGCTTAGATCTTACGATCCTTTCTGTTTTGATTCCTCATCTTATGTTGATCGAATGAAAGGCGGTGTTCAACAGGTTTCTGTTGACGGGAAAATAGTGTGAAATCGACTTCAATTTTCATGTAAGTTTTTAGATCTACATTAAAGATGCGTGTTTTCATAGTTTGATTTACCCAACTCTTACTTTTTGTTTCCATCAAAAATATTGAATAATTTTTATGCAGGATTTGTATGCTGGTCACCTTGCTTTGGAAGATTATCGCAAATATTCATGGTTTAATTGCCTTTCCCCGCTAATTTTCAGATCTACATTAGGGGTAAACATTTTCACCATTTTATAGATTAACCTTTTGTTGCGGCATGCTCCTCAGATTTATTTCTTCTTGTTTTGTTTTTTCACCTAATGATGACCTTTAATATCTATGGATCAATCGAGAGAAGATACTTGATTTGTATGTTGAAGACCTCGTTTTGAAATCTTTATTCAGTTATTATTGAATTGGCTATTAAACTTTTTTCTGGCACTGGTTATTTAAATTCTATATGTGATATATGTTTTCATTGTTCTATGTAGTCTATTTTTAATGGGACAACGCCATTTTTGGATCTTCTTGGCCTCCCATGTTCCAAGATAAAAATTTTAATCAACAATGTATCGATTTTGGTCGTTTTTGTTCATTGCTTAGTTTGACTAAATAAGATTATATGTGTATGTCTTAGTGTGCATTATTTATTTCTTCTTTCTATTGAAAACTAGAATTTTGACTACACAAGATTAGTATATCTATTGTACCGTGTTCACATGGTTGCGGTGGTAGTGGCGGTGGTCCCGATCAGCGGTTGTGGGATGATATCAAACAAACCACATTGAGGAAAAGGACTTGCTAAATTATGGTATGGGCTCTATAATGTTGCCAAGAAGACTAGTATATGTCTACGATTGCATTTGTAACTAAGCTGTTGGGTGTCAAACCCAAGTCCCATATCGGATAATTAGAAAGATTATGAGTAGCCAACAAGCTTATATGGGCATGGGCTTGGGCTAGAATTGGGCCTGAAAATTCCCTACATTGGTGCGGTGAGCGTGGAACGAACATGGAGGGTGACCTTCAGATGAGATAAAAATGAGATTTAGCCCAGGAACGATGTGGTGACGAGTCCCCGACCCTTAAGACGATTGATGAACTGCGATGAAAAAGTGCTTGGTGCAGATGATTGCGGTGGAAGCACTTGGTGCAGATAACCGTCGAAAGAGAGGCTCATTGGGTTGTCTTGAGTTTAAGGGGATGATTGTTGGGTGTCAAACCCAAGTCCCACATCGGATAATTATAAGGAGTTAGCCCGCAAGCTTATAAGCCATTCTTAATCGGTGTGGGATGGGTTTGCACACCCAATAATGCTCCCCTCAAACTCAAGACCACACAACGGGCCTCTCTTTCGACGATTATCTGCACCAAGAGCTTCCACCGCAATCATCTGTACCAAGCGTTTTTTTTTATCGCAGATTCACCAATCGTCTTACGAGGGCCGGGGACACACCACCCACACCATGTCTGGGCTAGAATTTCTCCATTTGAAGGTCACCATCATGTGTTCGTCCACGCTCACTGCACCAATGTAGGGAATTTTCAGGCCCAATTCTAGCTCAGGCCCATATAAACTTGTGGGGTTCCTCTCTAAAACCAATTGGCAATAGAGTGAGTTAGCCCACAAGCTTATAAGCTACTCATAATCTTTCTAATTATCCGATGTGGGACTTGTGTTTGACACTCAACATAAGCTTTAGTCCATTCTTGAAGCTACCTGCATTAAAAAAATTGAAGTAGCCACTGAAGGTAAGGACGCTTCCGATACCTTCATATCGTTTAGGCTGGGTTTGGATCGAGGAAAACGAGAAAAGAAAACTAAAGATAAAACGATTATCAAGTGTAGTTTTCCGTTCTTTTCCTCACATTTACGTCTAATTAACCAAACAAAAACATTAGTTTTCTTTTCCATTTATTTTCGTCCTCACTAAATTCATTAAACCAAACACACCATTAACTTCTTTTTTGTTTCCACGCAGCAAAAGATGTTGCAAGGTCGAGCACATGTTGATTGGGAGGTATGGCATATTGTGCTGCTGAATTGAATCATTCCTTTGGAATGTTTCTACAAGTTGAGCCTCTTTTAGGGTACGATGCGTTTGACAAGCGGAATTCGATGCGAGAAAAGAAAAAAAAAAAATTATGGTACTACAGACGAAGCATCGTACGATGGTTCAATGTATGTCACTACACTTTTCTCTTTCTTTTCTGCATCGAATTCGTCATACCAATCTCACCCTTAGTATTTAGATGTTTTTCTTCTCTGAAAGTTATGAAAACCCTGTTACAGTCGGGATTTTAAGACAGTAAGATGTTCAATCACTCCGGTCAGTGAAAAGAAAACTTTAGGAGTACACTTCAACATGAGGGAGAAATTACCCTACTCTCGGAGTGTCAGATGCACCGCTCGGGAACTTTACCGAGGAAGATCGATGGACAACGTGAATCTATGCCATCCTCACTATTTGCAGGTGCATTCCACCTATTCTTTTTTTTTTTCTCCGGCTAATCTTTATAAATAATCATTCTTTTGGTCATTGAAGCATCAAAATACTCGCCCCAAACACTTTCTCGTTCAATTTTATAGTAAGAATGAAACGGAATGAATAAAAATACCCCGATGACGTCCTTCTAATGCGTGTTTCGTGCAGTTTGCAAGCCGGACAATTGAAGCCGAAGAGTCCGACGATGGGCTTTAAATTCGAGCTTTTCTTTCAGAATGCATCATCAACTATGATACGGTGAGCATGTTTCTCGTGCATCATCAATTTCATTTGAAGCATCAAAATACTCCCAAAGCATTTTCTCGACCCCGATGATGTCCTTTTGACGCTTTCGACATTTTTTTCTCAGAATGCATCATCAACTATAAAGGTGAGCAGTCCTTATTAGGGGTGTTCGAAAGTTGGTAAACCGACCGTACCGAACCGATACCGAAAGTTCGGTACAAACCGAATACCGAAATTTCGGTTCGGTTCGGTATTCGGTATAAAAAAATTTGAACCGAAATTTTTCGGTAATTTCGGTACGGTACTTCGGTTACCGAAAAAACCGAATTACCGAAATATATATAATAATATAAAATAAATGAAATATATAGTATACATAATATATAATAATATATATACAGTTAAACATAAAAATAAAATAAGAAAATTAATAAAAAAAATAGGAAAAAATAAGAAAAAGTAATAAAAAATAGGAAAAATAATTTAAAAATACGAAAATATAAAAATATGAAGAATTAAATATATCTAATTTCATAAGCATTAATTTTTTGTTTTTTTTTAAAATTAGTTCGGTTTTTCGGTTATTTACCGAAAATAACCGAAATATGATATATACATATACATATATATATATATATATATATATATATACACGGGCATTTCAGGGAGAATCGTGCGTATGTTCTTGCTTCCGCGGCGATAATCTGTCACCCCACTGAGTTTGACTTTTATCTCTGCAGCCATATGGGAACAAGCCGCCCCGCTCATTACCATGTGCTGTGGGAATATAATAATCCTGCATGCGCCAAATCTTCTCCCATATACATATGGAATATAATATATATTATATATATATGCGCGCATGAATCCAGAAAATTTTCACCTTTGAATATATATATATATATATATATAGATGTTCCCACTTCATCGGTGGGCGTTGAACTTGTTGGCATACAGGGGACGAGTCGCCCGGCGCATTATCACGTTCTCTGGGACGAGAACAATTTTACGGTAACTTCAGACGCGATATTCGCCTAGTTAGAATATCTCGAAAGTAATAAGTTCATCACATGATATATTATTTGCGCGAAACTAAATTAAAAAATTACAGCGCGCGGTTCCGTTCAAGTGTTGTATGGCAGATAGATAGGATTAAACGCGCGTCTACTTAAATAATGGAAATAAAACACGTTATATAATACTACGAATTAGTCAAACTTATGTGAATAAAGATGTCGGCGCATTTGTCGATGAGTATTAAATTGTAATAAACACACAAAATGACAAAAGGACATCGAAGGAAATGTGATATTTTCTTCGCAGGTTCCTCAGATCGATCAGATATGCTGAACCTGAACCTTATAGCATGTTCTAGTAGTTGTCATAGAAAACGACAATCGCATGTTTGCTAAATTATTCCAACTCATAAATTTGAAACAAATACGAAAACCATAGATTCGACTTTTATTGCACATCAGTGCTACGCCAATCAATCTTATTCCGAACGTAGTCACAGCATTCCAAACCGTCCTTCGGTCAGAGCCCGAGGGAAAATGGAAAACCCGTGGCGGACAACCAACTACCTCCGGCGATAAAATTACCCGGCGTGAACGGCTGCGCTTGAGACGCGCTCGTCAGGACTCTGTAACCGCCCCACGTCACCCTATTGCTCGTGTCCGCTCCGGCGCCCGTGTTAGCGTACTCAGCATAAAACAAAGTGTCCAGCGCAAAATTTCCGTTCCACGGGTACCATCCCGCGGGATCTATTACATTGCTTATCGACGTTTGCATCACGACGGTTCTCGAGTACTCCTTCCACGGCCTCCCAAGATAGCTCCGGAAGCTACTCTGCACTGCCTGTAAGAGAAAATGTCTGCTTATATATATTAAAGTAATCCAACAGGAGTAAACGATGACTTGTAAGCAATCGATGGAACGAGCCGAACATGTTGATGCTACGTTTAGCATTTAAAGGCGTAATGAGGTGCGGCTAAGGCGTGCGCACTGCCTTAAGGCGAAGAAGCCTAAGGCGCGCCTCATATATAAGCTTAAAATAAGCAAAAAAAATTGGTATAAAACTACGTAAAAAGTCGCCGAAATATATAAATTAGACGCACCAAAAATCCCCGATAAGAGGCATACACCCAAAAGCTTGCGAAAAAAAGTAAGTTTAAACCCTTAGAAACCCACGACCAGAACACCAATGGTGCATGTTTTTCTACGGCATGTCATAATTAATATTTCAATTTCCTACTGTATGTTTCTTAATCCATACATGTGTAGTAACTCCAAGCACTCGCTCTTTCTCTTGCAGTTGCAGCATACAAAAACAACAATGTATAGGCGTCGGTTGTACTAACAACCGTGCTACTAACAAAGGATAGCCGCCAATTGTTAAGAGAAACACGCCCAAAGAAAGCAGAATAGGCGATGATTCTGAACCCTCGCCTGTAATCACTGTACGGACGTCGGGGCTCTTGGCGCTGCCGAAAAAACGTACTTAAAGCACATAACTGCCGAAGAGCAAGATTAGGTCTGGACAAGTTTGCCTCATTTTGAGAGCACTGGAAAATGATTACATTTTTAATGTATATTTTTACTTGTATGTACAAGGTTGAGAAAGAGGGCAAACAAGTGATCCACACGATCAAGAATACAGTATAGGAATGAAAGCCGTCTCTATGGTCATTTGCTAGGCCATGCCATCATGATCTCGTTTGCGTGTAATTGAAATGAAAGGAATGAGTATGGCTATAAGGACAGGGCGGGAGATCAAAGCACGAACAAGGAGTACATTTGCTACCCAATCAGAGTGGCCAGCAATGTCGGCGAAGAAAGCATCAAGCTCGACTCTGAACTGTTGTGGAGACATTTGCTTTGCTAGCTAGGACATATATGTGTGTATCTTAATATATACACGAGAGCTTATTTGAGCTAGGAATAGCAGAAACTTGTCTGTGTGTATCTTAATATATACATACACACACATATATATATATGTGTGTGTGTGCTCATTCAATTGCAACACTTAAAAACATATGTAGATGGCACCTCTTCTAAGGCAAATTAGGGCTTGTTGTAAGGCCGCCAAATATTATGTAGGCATTGTGTTTGTGGGGATTATTGTTGAAGTTAAATTTCATGTCAAAATTTTGAAGCCTTATTGAACAAAGTTTGGTTATCTATCTATAACTAATTGATTCCGTAATTGAACGCGGTCGTATGGAATGAGATGAATTATATAATAGGCCCATTAAACTTGTATTGAAGTCGAATCACCAATTTCACGGACAAAAAAACTAGAAACCCTAGCCAAGTCTTCAGAACAAGCGCCGCTATCTCCCAAGAAGTTCTACAGATAACCTAGCGACCATAGATGCCTCTTCACAAGCCTCAAAGCATCGGTTCACCGAAGCGTTTATTTTACATCACTATGCGGCAAAAGAGATATGTTCTCCTTCTATCTTAATTCTCTTAATCGCTATGCGGCTATATTCCTCACTTAGATCTTACGATCCTTCCAGTTTTAATTCATCATCCTATGTTGATGGAATGAAAAAGGCGTGTTCAACAGGTTTATGTTGACGGGAAAATAGTGTGAATCGACTTCAATTTTCATGCAAGTTTTAAGATCTACAATAAGGTACATGTTTTCATCGTCTGATATACACAATTCTTATTTATTGTTTTTGTTTCCAATATTGAATAATTATTACGAAGCACACGGCGTATTAGAGATGTCGATTTGTATGCTGGTGAGCTTGTTTAGGATTATTTTCTCAATTATTCACGGTTCTTTCCTCAGTAATTTACAGATCTACAATAAGGGTAAACATTTTCACCATTTTAGATATTAATTTCTTATTGTTATTGTTGTTTTTTCACCTAATGATGGATCGTTAATATTTATGGAGCAATCAGGAGAAGGTACTTGATTTGTATGTTCAAGACCTCGTTTTTGAAATCCTTTTTCACTTGTTATTGGTTTATGGGGATTAAACTCTTTTGTGACACTGGTTTTCGTAATGATTTGTGGTATATGTTTTCATTGTTATATGCACTCTACACTTTTTTATGGGAGAACCCCTTTGGTCCCCAAAGTTGGGTAATGGGCGTTTTGGCCTTCCATGTTTCGAGATGCAATTTTTAATCATCGATGATATCGATTTTGATCTTTGGTACGTCGCATAATTTGACTGTTAGTTTGGAAGGATTACGGGTCGACCCAACCCGGATATACAATTCGAGCCATAGTTCCGTTTGGCCTCCAAAAATTGGGGCGCCGTAATTTGTCCAAACTAATGATTAAATTAATTGGGGTATCAGAACGTCACAACATTGAGACTAAAGATGACATATTGAAATACGAGGGATAAACCACCCATACCCTAAACAGCGAGGATTAAAAATGACGTTTGTCCCTTTTTATCATTATTTTTTCATTAAATTGATTTTTTAATTGTCCACAAGGGAGGGATAAATAATTTTTGTTTTATTTATTAAAAGTTTAATTTCTAATGTGGCAATAGATGTGCATCTCAGCGTCTCACACGAGGGACTTTAGTATAAAAGTGTTCCAATGTATAATATCATTGAAGTCTAAATTGGTTAATTTTGTAAGTTAATAATATATAATGTCATTCCTCCCCTAATTTTTTTAAATAAATAAGTAATTCCTCTCGATCCTTCTTCCATGCCTTCAATAATGATAGTAACGAAAATTGGTTTTCTTCTAATTTTATCCCCTGGCTATGCTTGATTCTGATGATTTTTCTATTCAAACCATAAAGTTTTCACTTGAATGGCGATTGAACAAAATTAATACGTATCTCCATGTGTGCACTATTTGTTCTCTCTCTTAAAACTCGAATTTTTGGCCGAAATAAAAGTGATGTTATCTGAGCCTTCCTTGAACCTATTGTCGTATTCGCGTGGCTGCGGTGGTGGTTGTGGTGTTGCTTGTCAGATATATCGGTGGGCAAAGAGAGAATCAAACTCGATACTGAACCGTTGTGAAGGTTGTGTGGTGATATCATATAAACCACAGATGATCACAAGGTACTACTTAGCTTGATAAAAACAGAAATCGAAAAATCAGCGGATGGAACCTGTTGCCCAAGCCCCACGGTTAATACTAATATATTTTATTGCATAATCCTCATTTAAACCCTAACTGAGATTTAAATACACATACTAATAGGCCATACTAATGGGTCAATAATTATTCTATAACTCTTAATAATTATAATAACAGTAATATAAGAATATAAGCTAAAGACTACTCTCCAGCCCACGAACAGTAGGCTCTAGCCTGTCCCCGCCGTCAGTAAACCAATATGAGCCTCGGCACGGCATGCTCCCCTCTCTATCAATTCCATTCCCCTCGAAACAACCTTGTCCTCAAGGTTGAAATCCGAAAACTAGCTCTGAAAGGTGTTCTTACTCATCCGCGTAGCTTCATGAAAGGTGATCTTTTTCATCCGCGTAGCGTCAACTCCAGGTTGTCCTACCACCTTAAATAGTTGCTCATCTTCCACCTTTTTTTTTAAGTTTCTTCATCCATGCTAGCACCTCCCCGGGTTCTCATACCGACCCCATTGTCATTTCCAAACTCTCCGGCAATTCCGCCTCCACATGATGGCTTCCCTCTACGCTCGGGCACATCGTGGGATCCCCTCGTAATTCTACTCGGACGCCACCCCACTCGAAATTCATTATTAGAGTTTCCCAATTCGTGCGAACTTCTCCCAGCGTAGCGAGCCATGCCACTCCCAGAATTACGTCAACCCCGCCCAACGCGAACACATAACAGTTTACCTTAATAGCACACCCCAAAAACGAGATAGGTAGCTGCTTACACACCCCTTCTGGCTCATGTCTATGCCCGTCTCCTAACTGTACCCTGAATTTGCCCGTCTTATTCGGGTTAAGTCGAAGTAAGGAAACCAAGGATGAGGAAATAAAATTGTGGTTTGAGCCACTATCAATCAATATCGTCACCGTGCATCCTCCCACAATGCCGCATAACCTCATCGTGCGAGGGCCAGAAATTCCGGCCATGGAATAAACCAGAAGACTGCCACCTTCTTCATCACAACATACTTGGTCCTTTTGAACTTCTTCATGGCCCGTCGCCCCATAATACTTGTACTGTTGGAGATCAAACTCCTCGTCTCCCTCAGCCAACACCACTCAGTTGTTTGAACGGACAGTCATGCGTAGGTGTAAACGGTTTCTTACACTTAAAGCACACCCCCTTTGCTCTTAGGTCTTCTAATACCCTCAATGGAAGTCGAGTGAATCTGGAGCGAGCAGTGGACTGTCCGGACAGCCCTGAATTCGTTCCAAGGGAATGCGTAGCCGGTTTAGAGAAGCTTCCGGTCGAAGCCCGTGCACTACCACCCATTCCTGTCGCATTACTCCAGGCAGCCTCGAAGAATTGTCCGAATGCATCCCCGAACCACTAAAAGTCTGATCCGCTCACCCTCCACTCTCAAAAGACAAATTATCCTCAATATCCCTTGCTAGTTCCATCGCCGTTTCCAAATCGTCTGGGCGAAACAACCGTAATGAGCTCCGAACCTGACCCTTCAACCCATTCATGAAATAGCCCAAGTAGTGTGCATTCGTAACCCCCGAACCTGACCCGCCAGTTGGACAAATACAGAGATGCATTCCTCAACTGTTCCGGACAGCCGTTCAAACCTGCTGCCCTTGAAACGTGTGTCAAAACGAGCCATCATCGTCTGCGTGAAATCCTCCCACGAGATCCAAGGTTTCACGCCTTCATCCACGTCCACCAATGGCAAAAGTGTAGGGGTAGCACCTTCCTTTCCGACGGAGTACCATTCAGTTCAAAGTGTTGTTTAGCTCTAGCAATCCACCCGATCGGATCTTCCCCCCTCAAACGATGGCAAAAGTGTAGGGGTAGCACTCATGCGCGTCTGATCGCCCACGGGTGGCATCACCCCGGGCGAGATAGACGTCTCCTCCTCCGGCGGTTTCAGAATCGCCTTCGATAGTGCAGCCAAGGACGCTGCGATCTCACTCAATTGTAAACTGTGTGTGTCCAGTTTATCCCTCACCTCGGACTGATCGGCCTCCAGCTTATCCAAACGATCACTGTTTAATCTGGTCATACCGGCGGGAACGGGATCCGGCAGGTCGGACCAATTGATAAAAACAGAAATCGGAAAATCAACGGATGAAACTGTTGCCCAAACCCCACGGCTAATACCAATATATTTTATTACATAATCCTCATTTAAACCCTAACTAGGATTTAAATACAAATATTAATAGGCTATACTAATGGGCCAATAATTATTCAATAACTCTTAATAATAATAATATAATGCAATAATAATAATATAAGAATATATAACTAAAGACCACAATCCAGCCCACGAACAGTAGGCTCAAGCCCGTCCCCGCTGTCGGTAAACCAATATGGGTCTCGGCATGGCATGCCCCACTCTCTATCATTGCTCCAAGGCCATGACCTTGTCAGAAAGACTAACTAATATACATGTCTATGAATGCATTTGTCACTAAGCCTTTCTTGAAGCTAGACTTAACGTCGTTGAAGAGCGATTATGGCGGGCTGTTAGTCGAGAGGACTTATTTAATCCCTTTAGGAAGAAAGCATCACCTAGCAAAAGGTAAGGACGATTTTGATTCCTTTTCTTCACATCGTTTAGCTTCCTTTATTATTTTTTTGGTTCCACGAAATGCAAAATGTAATTCGTAGTGCAAAAATCCGAGCACATGTTGATTGGGAGGAGTCACTGCTAGTTCCGCTGACTCGAATCCCTTTTTCATTTTCTCTACGAAAAGTCTCTGAAGTGCGTTTTATATGCAGAACTCGATGCAGAAAAGAAGCAGAAAAGTTTAATGGTACGATACACGAAGCATTTCTCTACAATGGTGCGATGCCTACCACTACACTTTTCCTTTTCTTTTCCGGATCGAACTCTCCATACGAGGTGCATCCTCGTGATTTGGAAGTTTTCTATTTCTTCTCTACAGATTATGGAAAATCTCTTTTATCGTCGGGATTTCAACCAATTAAGATGTCCGATCAGATCAATCCAACCAGAGAAAAGAACACTCACACTTCGAACAGAACAGCCGAGGGAGAATTACCTCCTCGGGGATACACTTGAGGAGGGTCGGATGCACCGCTCGGGAACATTACCGAGGAAGATCGATGGACAGCGCGAACCTCTGCCATCCTCACTATTGCAGGTGCATTCCACCTTTTCTTTTCTCTCCGGATAATCTCTATAAATAAATAGTCTTTTGGTCATTTGAAGCATCAAAATACTTCCACACAATTATGTTAAACGGAAATAATAAAAAATACCCCCGATGGCGTCCTTCCAGCGCTTGTTTGTGCAGTTTGCAACTGCAAGCCGGGACATTCGAAGGCCGAAGAGTGGGACGATGGGCTTTCGACCTTTTTTTTTTCGGAATGCATCATCAACTATATAAGGTGAGCAGTACGCTGTCTTTCATCCTAGAAGAGTAATAAAAAAAAAAATCAATATAACTAACGGTTGGTTCATTGGCTGCCTGTCTTCAATCTGCGCACTTCATCATAATCGTGATTGCTGTGTGCGCTGTTTTCAATCATCTTTCATTTTATCCTTCGTGAGCAAACCAAGCGCCAGAACAACAGAAATGGCCGAGACTCTCCCAGCCCCACCTCCACAGCCACCTTTTGCGCCCGTGTACTGTAATTATTACATGTACCCTCAGCCACCCTATGGGTCCGTTTTCGACCCTAGGTTTCTCGTCCCACCAATGAATTTCCCGGGATATCCTTACATTAATTCTTGCAATTATCGTTTTTTTTTTTCACCTTAGTGAGCAAACCAAGCAGCACCGAGCAAAGCGAGCTATTTTCCACTGCTCAGCTCAATTCCCGAGGTCAAATTTCATGGGTAATAATTAAAAGCGCACTTCCCTTACTTGAGACAACATAGGAGAAGGCAAATAATGTGAGAAAACCCTGCGCTAAATCCCAAGCAAGGAGAAATTTCATCTTTGCATATGTCCCACTTCATCGATCGGACGAACTTCATCTGCTCTCTCTCTCTCTCTGCCACCCCTCGGAGTTCGTCTCTTATCACTGCAGTCATAATTGCATGCAGGGAACGAGTCGACACCCTTCACTTAGAATATCTCTCCCAAGTAGTTTCATCACATGATAAATTATTTGCGCGGATTAAAAAATTTACAGCGCGTTGAAGGTATAGTAGCAAATAGGACTAAGCGCGTCTATTAAAGAACGGAATTAAATCAAGTGTTTTTCTTTGTAAATCATTTGTGCGCCTAAGACAGCGCCATTTGAAACATAAATGTTTAGATATCCAAGTGCGGTTTGTATAATCACAAATTATAAATTTTACGTTATAAGATATCATCTATACTCTTTTATTTAGCTTGAGGGGTCACCGTCAACTTTGGCATGTCAATTTAACAAATAATCAAATAATAAAATTAAAAAAATACCCACTACATGTAATTACTATTTAGTTACATTATTTGTAACTAGTTACTATTTTATCTTTAATTTTGTGATATATGCATACATAATTAAATTTAAATTATAATTTCTATTAATAAATGAAATGTATTAATATTATATATTTATATACTATTGCACATTCTGCAAATATTACTAGTATATTTTATTGGAGAATAGCATGTTAGAGTAACTGCTTTGTAATTGATTGGTCTTGGTGAGTCATGTTTAAAATAACGATTAAATTATTAAAATCAATTTAAATATTATTTTTATGCTTAATTACAATTAAATTATAAAATCCTATTAATTTTTCGTTATAGACTTACAAATAATACCAATCGAAACATTTTAAAATAAGAATAATTCTTATAATACAAAAATCATATTATAATTATACTTTATTGCACAGACTTGATCATGCCAAAATACTAGTCAAATATTATGTCCGGATGCATGGAAGACAAAAATATTTACATTTCCTGCATCTAAATATTAATGCTAAAATCAATCGTTACAACAAAAGGATACCAATTACAAAACACTAGGATAGCAGTGCTTAGCGAAGGAAGTCCCAAATGTTCTTTTCTTTTTATCGGGAAAAGACGGGGAAGTTTTGAAAATTTCTTGTTTGGTCCCTGAAGTTTAGGGTCTAATAAAAATCTTGGGTTGGGTTCGCAAATTGTCGCAAATTAATTAAACAGTCAAAGCCCAATTTAGAATGTACAGCCCAATAAAAATGGATTTGAAAAAAAAAAAATGAAAAATGGATAAGGAATTGGAAACATCGTCTGTGTCTTCGTCAATCCAAGCTTGCGGAATTAGGACTGTAGTGCAGTTTAGTGATTTTTTTTTTTCGTTGGTAGATAAGCTGCGCACTTACTGTTTTTTTTTTATTGTTCTTAGATCCGAATTCAGCGAGAGAACGCTCTGGAATATTGGGTTGGTAGAAATTGTTGCTTGATGTTTGTTCCTTGTTACTTTGTTCATTCCTTTTTCCGCTTGCTATCCATTTAACCATTTCTACGAGCACTTGCAAGACATAGTTTCTTGAGCTGTTATTATAATTGATATGAATAGTGGCTGATGGTGGGTAAATGCCTTAGCCCTGGCTAAGATGAACTCCTCAGCTTGAGTTTGTGTTCTTCCTAATATCTATTGCATTCTCGTTGTGTTTAATTATTTGAGATCCCTCTTAATTATAGCATTTGCACACTTCTGCATTAGCAAGTCTTGTGCGATGTCGTTGATCAATTTGGATGTTGTGCTCTAAATCTTCTCGTTTTTTTCGTTTCTAATATTGCAGTTTCAATCTTTCATTGGTCACGTGACTATTAATTCTATATCAAGTTTTGCAGGTTGGATTGAACATGTTGTGGCGTGTCTATGATGGTTGTAATGAAATTCTGAAAATTCAGAAGTTTCGAAGAATGGTTTCTTATACTGGATTTTACTGCTTCGTTGCCCTCATCAGCTATGCATACACGAACAACACGTATGTATGTTCTTGTTTGTGCATGAACGTACAACATTTGCGATGTCCTTTTGTTAGCTGAAAGTAGTAATCTTTTGAGTTCATGGTGGCAGTTGTTTTTCTGTAGTAGTTTATTTCAGAAATGGCATTACTTGTCTGGGCTTATAAGGCTACTCATTTGATCTCATCTCCATTTCCTTCGTATGATCTTGGGATTATGCAGGACTAGGGCTGGATATTCGAGGGCTGACCAATTCTACGCATCTTACCCTGCTGGGACTGAGCTTCTTGTCGACACCACAAAGGTATGAGATGCGTATACGATAATTTTTTATGTAATCTCATCACATTGTCCTTCGAAGCAAAAATGAGACTTCATGCATTGCTCGAATTTGCTTTGGACTTGGGTGACAGAGCTTTTTCTTCATATTTGCTAGTTGTATAAAGCTGCACTTGGCCATTGCTTTGAAGAAGAAGAGTGGGGTCCAATCGAATGGAGCATCCTAGCTAAACATTTTGAACGCCAAGGAAAGTCTCCTTACGCCTATCACGCGGTTAGTAAAGTAACTCACTATGACTCCATTTCAATTGTATTTCGCAGATGATATTTCTACTGCAGTAGTGGCCCTTTTTAACTTACGCTCTTTACTGTGTCTAGCAATATATGGCTCACCTAGCCTCACTTGGACAACTTGACGGAAGTGGTTAGCTTAGGCCACAAAGGAAAAGCTGGAAAGACAATGAAGACATCTCAGTAACAATACAATGTCTATCTGTCCGTAAGTGCAGTGAGATGTTCTATAGATAGCTGATCTAGAAATACGTAGTGTCCATCTTCAATTTGATGACATTCCTGTTTCATCACATGTGAAAATGTCATTAGATGGTAAGCCTTGATAATATTAGAAGGTTTACTGTATCTGTTATAGCTGCTCGCCTAGCAAGTATCGAATGTTACAAGCCAACCAGCCTCTACAGTTGTGATAGCTTTCACTCTCAGTAGTCTGACCACATTCAAAATTTTCAGTTTATAAGACTATAACTATACATTGGTCTATACAACGATGAAATAGGATGTTTGATATTGTAAAGAATGTGTGTCTGTGTGTCTGTGTATAGACATATACACAGGCTCACAGATATGCAGCTTGTAAAGAAGCAATGGCCTATTTCTTAAACAAGATACACAGCACTGAATGAGAGATGCCATGCCATGTCATATCATCTTCTCAAATTTGTCAAGCCTCTTCACCCTTTGCATAGATGTGACAAACAGTGTGAGGAAAACACCTGCACAAGGAAGGATAAGGTACATTCTTATACATCTGTGTTAGACTTTAAAGACAAACTCCACAGTGATACACTACACACCTGCAGCAACAAAGGAACCATCTGCAACAACTGAATTGCCTTGATTACTGAACATAACTCCCAAATTTATGAGGGTACCGCCGAAAACTGTGTATATAGTTGCCATTTGGAGTATCGTTGCTTTCCTAGCTGCTCTCTCCGACTGAGATCATAGAGACTAATTATAGCCAGTGTGTGAGCATATGTGTGTCTACGATTTATGCTTATATATGTGTGTAGATACAATTTGACTAGAGATTATTATTTTCTGAAGTGCAATAAGTCATTGCAGATGGAAGAGGGGGACCGACTAGGTGAAATTTCTACCTCAAGAACTCGAACACGGAGTTTCAAATCGCCAGATTCGAGTTGCTTCACGATTTCTTCGATCTTCTGTACTCGAGAAGGCATAGAAATTGTCGACGACCTTGCCTACAGAGCAAACGGCGTTACATGATGAGAATTAATTAGCGTACATTTGAGCGCTCCATTGGAGGAGAGTAGAGCTTTCTTACATCATCCGTTCGCTTCCTTATTTCTTGAACTAACTGAACTCCCGTCCGACGTTGCTGTCTTAAATCCAAGAGCTCCTAAGACAGAGAAAAGTCGAACGGTTAAATACAATAAAAGTAAACATTTTCAGCAGTGTCCTAGTGAAGGAGATTTGGAACCTGTGCGTACGGTGCTGCTATCTTCGCAAAGGAAAAATTGGGGTCGAGCGTATAACCAATCCCTGAGATTGCGAATAGCAAACGATTTATTTGCTTTCGTATTATATTCCTTTTGAACGACTTCCACGGACGAATATCAACTAATTCAATCTAATTATTACCTTCGAGCGTCGAGAACGCTCGGAGCACGAACGTGAAAGTGGAGGGAAAACGGAACGGTTGATCGGTCGCTATTGCGAATAAATCCTGCACAGACGTTTTCGTATTTTTTGAGAGATAGACAATCGGTTTTTTATTTGAATACTCGTAATCGAATATTTTCGAATCGGTTTCTGATAACAATAGAAATCGAATATGAATATATCGGATAACCGAATGTAAGTAGAATATGAGACAATTTGATTCAATTCGTTTGTAACATTCCTGATAATGGACATAAGTATTATCATCATACCTCTCCCACTGCAGACAATGTTTGTTGCTGATCAGGCCTCTGATTCAGTAGATTGTCCAAGAAGAACTGTATTGATCTCCTTACCTGAAAAAAAAGGAAATCATTCATAATTTATCGGAATCTAAGACGAATTATTTTCTATATGTCGAAAAGCTTACCGAGAACATATCTCCCGTGGGTTGAAGTGCGCCGAGATCGATGAGGCCTTGCATAACCTATAATGGTAAGAAGATATCAGACATTGCTTCGTTCAATTTCTTGGGCTAACAACGACGTCTATCTAGGTTTCCGTTCGATCGAACCTTTTTTGCGTCCTTTTCGTAAACAGCGTAGAAAACGTCCAGCAATCTCTCCCTCGTAAAGCTCTTAATATCTCCCATCATACCGAAGTCGTAATATATAAGCGCTTCGTCGACGTCGATCGCAAGATTCCCAGGATGAGGATCGGCGTGAAAAAAGCCAGTCTTTAGTATCTGAAGAAACATACATAAGAAAGAACAAGAGATAAGAGTAAGCGTACGACGAACAAAAACTGTTCTATAACAGAAGAAAGTTATAGTGCGTTTGGTATAAGGCATTCGATGCGGAAAAGAAAAAGAAAAGCGTAGCGGTATGCATCGAAGCATTGTACGTTACGCTTCGCGTGTCGCACCATTATACTCTTTCCTCACTTTTCCGCTCTGAATTCTAAATACCAAATGCGCCATTAGAGGTGAGAAGCTTGCCTGGATCAAATAGGCCTCGATGGCGCGTGATGAAATCCTCGATCGACTAAAACCTCGAGCGTCTATCGTATCCAACTGGTTTATTTTTACGCCCGGGACGTATTCCAACGTCAATACCTTCGTAGCCGTGTAGTCCCAGTACACCATCTGGCGAGATAAAAAAAAAAAAAAAGAAATGCAACGGCGCGACACGCAAAAGTTTATCGCATGAAGGAACGAAAGCAGGAGAAACTTACGGGCACTCGCACCCACTTTACGTTGCGAAAATCGCGTCGAAATCGATCTGCGTTTTTCCCTTCGTTTACGTAGTCGATCTCCTCGTACAAAATCCTGGAATTTTCCGTTGAAATGGAAAGTAAGGAGGAAAGTCATGAAAGAATAACAATCAGCTGAAGGGGTACTAAAAAGATTTACTTGGCGCATTCTTCGTATATTCCAAGCCAATCACGTGTGGGGCCGCCGAGGGTCTCACTCTTTTGGAAGTATTCGGCGATTAGTTTGAGATTTTCTGCGGGACGGACAAGACAATGTTATGATGAACTGAAGTAGGAGGAAAAAAAAAATCGATGGTTCGTCGAAAGTAGCGCCTGATTGGTTGACTTACTCAGATCGATGTCGAAGAGCTTCTTAAGTCCCGGCCTCTGAACCTTGATGACTACTTTTTCTCCATTATGAAGAATAGCCCTATGAACCTAACAACATTCCCAAAGAAATGGTAAGATCATATACAACTGAGGAGTACTTCTGATTTTACTACGAAAACAAAAGACAGAAAGAAAAACATAAATCAAACAACACCTGACCAAGACTAGCAGCTGCAATGGGCTGTTCTTCGAATTCCCTGTAAAGAATCTGCATCGGAGCGCCCAATTCCTTTTCGATGAATTCCTTCGCTTTGCTTGGCGAAAATGCAGGTACCTTATCCTGGAGAACGAATCAAATATATACATTTATATCCTCACATAATATATGAACCTAGAACATACAGTTTCAGACAGAAAATCATTTTGCAGAGACCTGTAACTTGGCAAGCTCTTCAACGAACTCTTTAGGAAATAAGTCAGATCTCGTCGAAGATAGTTGTCCAAGTTTGATAAAAGTGGGACCAAGTTGAAGCACGCTCTCTCGCAACCACGAGGCTGTTTTTCGCCTTCTTGCGGCCTGAAAAAGTTGAATCAATGTAATAATATTTCATACAGATTGGTTTATTAATACTTCCCTCAACTATATGCGAAAATCACAATTTTCACATCACCTGCTTATCTTCGGTGAAACCTCCGATATAACTCCACTTTGCATTGTCCAAGAGAACCCTCACACGCAATGAGAGGACAAATGACCAAACGTCTATCGTTCTTTGAACTGTGTTGTAGTTTTCGTTCGCCCAACTGAAGCCTTCGTCCGAAGGCAACACCTTGACTCCTTCAAGGGGCGGGAGCTCACTGAGGGACGAAATCCTCGAAAGGGGTGGAATTGGATCCTTCTTTACCAGGCTTTTCCCGGGAGTGGGGCCCACCACCCCATTACCGTTCTTTGTAGGTTCCTTTGTCCCATTAGCAGATCTTTGTGTCCCTTTTCTTACCTCGGTGGCAGGCGCCATTTTAACTGCTCTACCGTTTGTTCCTAGTTTTTCGGGCAATTCTGTCTGCGTCACTCTTATTCGTAATTGACGGGATTTTCTTGTTTTCACCATTAAGGGTCGGGAAAAGTGAGCAGTATGAGATATAGAAGTTGAAACGGTAAGAAGGCCATCTCCGAGTCTTCCATGATTTGTTAAATCTGAGCTATTGCAAGCCAATGATGACGCCATTGAAGGCTAAAATCTGTACAAGGTCAACAATTTGAAGTTAGGCAAGTGGTAATGAAAAAGTATTGGTAACATTTCGGTCCAAGAATCGTACAAAAAGAAAAACAATCTTTACGCTCTCAGAAAACAGAATTCAACTGCACAATCCATCATGTCATTACCAACCAAAAAGACTGTAAATATCACACGTAGGCACTGTTAGAATATCAGAAGCGATTATGCCATTGTAAACAAGTAATGATTTTCAATTGGTTTTTGAGGCAAACTCAATCTGTTGTGTGTGATAGAGTGCTGAAACATGGGAGATGAAGAACAGAATAAGAGCACAAGAGAGCCCACAAGTCGGTCAAAATAAGCATCTAAAACAAAGACAGAATAATAGAGAAGTACAAGAACTCTATGGTAGAAGCGGAAATCATGGTCACCTGAGAAATTTCCTGAAAAACTGCCGAGAGAACTTAAGTTGAAAACTATTGGGAGAAGAAATTGTTTTTTTTTTTTTTATCTTTCTCAGAATTGTCTGACTGAAAGAGGTAGCTAGCTAGATATTATAGATAGTGGGAACAAGATTGAGAGAGGAGCAACGTCGCCGTGCAAGCTTCAAATGCCCACTGCACGACAGCCTCTATTTATTCAATTGTTGAAAGATATATATACATACATATATATTATATATATATAAATATATCTCTCTTTTCTTTGTGTTTTTGCTTTGCTTGGCATTTAGTTATTGGTCTGAATTTTCTTTCCTTCGTGTTGTATTCCTCTCCACAACAATTATTCCTAATTACATTGGCTGGTTTGTTATACTAGATTATATGCTCATCTCAGCCAGTACGAGGGGAAAGAAACACTAGCACGGATTATTTAAATTAACTAATCGATGATATTTTTTCCACTTGACTTATGGGGGTTAAACATGAGCCGAATTTGGATAACGAATTCAATAAGTCGGTTGGAGTAGGTAGGAGAAACTTGAACCTATGGTTAGTCGGCTTTTCATTTATTTTACGTTTTTTCATCTAAATACAATAATTTCGAGGATTTATTTTACGTTTTTTCATCTAAATACAATAATTTCGAGGAAGCCGAAACCAAGTTTAATTCATATCATAGTTGAACCTAGAAAATGACGGCCGTCATTTAGCAAGGACCCTCAAAAAACCCAAGCTGATAATAAATAGTTATATTCTTCCATGGCTTCCTCATATGTTTCTGTCTACATAGAACTGAGCTGATGCTTTTTTTGTGGGTGCCATGGGACAAGTGGTTTTCAGACTTAACTATCAGAAAAACGTGAAACATGAAACTTAGTGTGTACCATGGCGTGACGTACTAAACTTGGAAGTGAGCCATTGAATCAAATCAACTCTTCCAAAGTCTTTCCATCTTTGTCCCATATACAACTACTCGAAGATGGAAAGGGAAATAGCATTGGAGAGTCCAATATCAGGACAGACCACAAGGCGAGAAGTTGGTTGGTCTTTTACAGCAATCAAGGTTCAAGAATGACATTGAACTAAATCAAATCAAATCAAATCAAATAATCCTCATCATCTTATCTTGTTTACTAATGAATCATGCACTGACTATTCTTGAACTGGGACAAACGGTAGATAACTAAATAAGCAATAAGCGTAATAAAACAGGGAAAACACAAATTACCAAAGGAACCATACAGGGAAGAAAAAGAAGAGGTTAAAGAATAGGTAGGCAACATAACTCAAAGACAATCAGTTTCAACTCAAGATTGCCTGAAAAGAATGGACTTAACACAAATTGCAAAGATTACATTAGTTCTTGTTTTCTTGACAAAAACAGTCATGAAAATCAAGCATCCAAACCAGATTCGCATCTGACGATGAACGTGCGAGAAAGTGCAACGATTTGGGCTATCAAACACACCAAAATAACATAACAAGATTACTTACTAACAACTTGGGATTTATTTCTGTATTCTTTCTACCATTTTTTCTCTCTCTCAAGTCGAAGGTTTAGGCCAATCGCAATTCATCACCATCTTGCCTGGTTCCAATTGATGACTGGCAATTACATAAGTTACAGGCGCACGATCTTCCTTCCACCTTCCATCACTCTTTGATGCTTGATCCGTCTTCAGCTTCGATTCGTTACTCTCCAGAGCTCCACCACGCCCCATAATCATCTGCCAGGTGAGAGCTGCTTTACGTTTAATCCTATGTGCCCAGAGCACGCTATTCCTTCTCCACTCATGGATCTCTCCCAGGGAGTAAGTATTCTCTCCTCCTTTCACTTCATCGTCCTTCGTTCGAAGCGCGAAGAACGGTGGCTTTGCTCCAGCCACCGCCATCCTGGGAAAACCCAGAGGGCTGTTACTACCCAAGGAAAGGGGCGAAGAAGCCTCTCCCTTCTTGGCCTTGGGAGAGGAGAAGGCTTTGAACAGAACATCCTTACTAGTAGCAAATTGGTTCTTCCCAGGCATCGAAGCGAATGCAAAAGATCGCTCAGTTTCGCGCGATAGCGTTATTCCTCCTCCTCGGTGGTTCTTATGGGTAGCGGCGCTGATTATCTCCCTCGCCATTTTGAGCATTGGGCTGCTTCGCCTTTGCCTAACTGGAACATCGTTCCATCGCACTTGGGCGATTCGAGAGGAACGATTGGGGTCGTATTCGATCTTCTCTACGATGCCGACGGCGGAGGTGCTTCGCTTCAGATCGATTGCTCGCTGCAGTCGCTTCGCTCCGCCGCCGCGGTGAAAGACGGTGATTCGTCCTGAAGAATTCCGACCAGCTGCCATTTTCGATCTTTGCAATTCGGTTCTCTCTGGATAAAAGGGAGTACAGTAAACTGATTGCGATTCGATTCTAGGGTTTGGGACTATTGGAACATTGGGCCAAATGGTTAATTAAACCCAATAAAGTTGAAAGACTAATTAAACCATTTTTTGTAGCAAACGAAATGGTGTTTAAACTTTACCAAAGTTTCATTGCTCAAAGTTTTAAATGTGCCACATGAACTTCACAAAACCTTTCATGTTTTGTTCATTTTATCTACATAATCGTTAAAAGAACCAAAAGAGAGCGATTTTGCAAATTTCAGGAATCAAAACGCCATATTAAAAAGCTTGATCACCAATAATTATAATTTTTAACACACCAAAAGTTTCAAATTAGTTTAGGATGAGACTTAACCCGTCATAAAATTTTATAATTTATTAGTCTGCTCAAAAACCATATCGAATGAATAAAAAAACAATTAATAAATTAGATTAATGTTAATAAAGTAGGCATGAAATAATAGTTTGTTCCATACTGAAGCAAAGCAAGCTTTTGTTACTCATATGTGGTTACTGGTTACCCATAAGTAGATAACCTGTGAGCCAACGAGCTTAATTATTAAAATTAGTAGATTATTATGATAACATATATTTACAACAATATAAATAATGTTATATTCTCATACACTTTTTTTTAACTAAAAGTTCAGCTTCGAACCAACCAAAACAATCCAGTAAAAACTGAACAGAAAACTTTTGGTTCAGCATTCAGTTGGATAAATTCGAGCCGAGCTTAGTTTGGGTCGATCGCCATAATTCCATCAAAAAGTCGACATAAAACAATGTCTGGAAAAATAAAGTAAAAAAAAAACGAATCAAGACAAAATTCACTTCTTCTTTTCACCACCACCAGCAGCCCTGCAAGCAACAAATCAGAATTGAGCTAACAAATCTCATGAAACATATGTATACATATAAATTGCTAGAGGACTATCAAGAAACTCAGATGACGATTAAGAAGAGCTATTTAGGTCACGTCCTTGCGGAGAGCGCTGGCCATTTCCTCTCTCTTCTTCTTCGCCCTCTTGTGGGTCCCGAGTTTTCTCTTGGCTACCTTCAGAGCTCTCTTGTCTTTCCCAACTTTGAGAAGTTCGGTGATCCTCTTCTCGTAAGGGGCAAAGCCAGCTACCTCCCTTATAAGACTCCTCACAAAGTGTACTCTCTTGCTTGTTTTCTGGATTTTCATTCGAAAAATCAGAGAAACAATAAGACTTCTGTGAACGTACGTATTCCACGTATACGAAGATCCCATCTATCAATTTCTAATAAACCAGCAATCTAAATTTGATGGGATGGGAATCCAAGTGTTCAAGGAAAAGCAATGCTCATGACAAGCAAGACCAACATAGGATGCAGTCCAGGGAAAGAATTCAGTGATAATCTTAATCGGCAACAAACAAGGATGGGTTCAAAGTTAGATGAACAATGAAAGAAAAACGTACCCCCTTACGATCGGATGGCCTTGGGGCCAATTCTTTAGGGGTGACAACATGTCCTTTGTTCAGCCCAACAAATAATCCAGTGTGTAGCTGCTTTGGAGCCATAACCTGATTCACAACAGAAGAAAGATACTTGAAAAGCAATGGCCTAAAAACCCATTTTAAAGAAGCAACAGACTTTGTCATATCATAACAAGCATCCACCTTTGCTAGCTAGCAATAGAAAAAAAAAAAAAAAAAACCACTGATAACATATCCATAGTTACCTCATAACATGGAATTCATCAAGCAACAACAAAACTATATTTTACCATAGATCGTGTGCATCGAAGCGTGACGCTCAAAGAAGACAGAAACAAGCAGATACCTAAACTTTATTGTAGAACATTAGAAGCACGGCTTACCCCCGATTTTATCAAGTTCCGACTAAATAGAAATATAAAATGAGACATAAAATTAGCACATTTTCTTCGTTCGGCATACCTCTACTCTACTCTCGACGAACCAAAATGCACCAAACTGAAGAGAGCTGATGAATTAAGGTTTCTGTGGATATACGAAGTCGATGTGTAAGGCCCATTGGATTGAGAAAAATAGCTAATAAAACATAAAAATGAATGTTTTATCGAGGTAAAATACTCAAGATGCAGATACGAAACACTATATACAAAAAGATAGATAATGAAGGAATTGATGTTGGAAGCATGGAAAGGGTTGTAATGTTTTTTTTTTTTTTCACGAAGCCGAAGAATATCATTTGATGGCTTCTTTCATGCAGAACATAATAAAAGAAGTCTTGCCCAGAAAATCGTAAGCTTTCATGGATCGAAAGGCGAGGCAACGAAATGAGGACAGGCTTGTTGTTTAACCTCGCTCGTTTGAAAGTAATTGAAGATTTTCTAATCCATAGAAAGAAACCCCATTCGCACAAAGGCTTTGATGAAATAATGGGAAAGATGCATCATCTGTCGATTAATAGCTAATAGCTATGAACTGTGTTTAGACACAAGACACTGAAAAAGAATCATCATGATGTCTCAAGTTATTTCCTTGCCTTGGTTTCTATTGATGCTGTCCTCTTCTGTAAGAACACACTCGCATGTGATGTGAATTTATTACAAATTCAACAATTGGCCTCCAATTAGTAAAATAAAAACACCATCATATGTCTCTGATCAATTAAAATTTGTGCTAAAACATAGAGAGAGCAGAGAAAAACAATGCTAAATTACCATAACATCATCATCATCATCAGGCAACATGGAGAGCTTCTTCTCATTACCCTCAGCCCTTAATTTACTTGGAGATTACAGAGCAGCAGCAGCAGCAGCAGCAATAACAGCTGAATAATGTCATGAAAGGCATAGAACTACAACAGAACATGAGAGGTGAGAAGTATTCATTCTCCAACTAAAACGAACACATTCATGTCTGAAGCCAAACATCACACACTCACCATTCCATTAAAACAAAGGGAAAGGCTTCATCTTTGAAACAGACATAAGGAATGTGCCCAGACAGAATGATAAAAGAAATGAGAGATACAGCTTAATCAACTCAATGATCCAAGTCCAAGTACCGATGGTTTTACAAGGTTTTGAAGCATCAAAAGCCACCTCATTCCACATAATACAGAGATTTATTTATCCATCAATATTGTTATGAGAACAGCAGCAACACTACAAAAAAAGACCCCCAAGAAACGAAAAGCTCAGAATAAACTCCGTGTTCGAATTTTCAGATCTAATCAGATGAGGGATTTGATTTCTTAATGGAGCAAGAGCTCTTGAAAGCTTCAATTTGGGATTGGCATTTGCTATGATCCCCTTTGTTTTCCTCCAAACACTTCTTAAGTGATTCGACGTCACATGGAGACATAATCTTCCTCGCAGCAGAGCTTATCCCATCGTCCTTGATTATTTCCGAGTTTGATTCCATCGAATCGAGTCTAGCTAGACGGAGTCCAATTTTCTCGACTCTTTCTCTATAATAATTGCGCTTGCGCTATAAAAATAGGTAAATATATAAAGATAAAACTCGTCATGTTTGTATACCATAAACTTCAAAGTAGTCTCCATTGTTTATCTCATGGACCAATTTAATTACCGATGTTTCGCGTTGATCAATTTAATTCTCGAGTTAATAATTCTGAACCAATGTAGTCCCTTAATTTTGACGAAAAATGACACGTGTCAGCATGTGATTGGTTAGACTTAAAAAAAAATTATAATTACTTCAAACAAATTTCATATCTGTAGTTTCGTTTTTTATACGCCAATTTTTATTTCGCGTAGTAGAATTACAGAGGCTAATCGAACAAAGAGATCTCTGATACTTCCTGATTCAAGGAGAACAAAGGCTCACATGTGAGCACACGACAAAATAGGAAAAAAAAACTAAAAGAAAGCAAGATTCAAGCCGTTAACCTAGAGAAAAAGAACATATCAAAACAAATTAGCTAAAAATATACAACACTCTTCACTTTCTTCGGAAAGAGCATTCCACGATGAGGAGACTCAAGCTCCCGGAAGGGAAGATAACGAACACAACTAACTTACGGATACAATAGAACACAAAGAAACACCAAAGACATCCGAGACATACAAGCGAAGAAATAGAGGGAACGGCCTCTTAATTTGATTTCTTCTTTTTTTTTTTTTTTTCAAGAGAGAGGTAATAGAAAGTTAGAGAGAGAAAATTGAGGGAACATTATGTAATAATTTCCTTCTCTATCGAAAAATTTGACGAATATATCGAGGAGATAGTTGCCATGTATCAATTTTAATAAGAAAATGATTAATTTTTAATAGTAACAGACAGACAAGGAAATGACCTTATATCTGGATAATAATGAATCAGATCGGATTCTTAGATTCTATCTCTAGCATTCTCTCCTCTTTCTCACTAAAAAACCAGGAAAAAAATATCTCCTTTCTCCCCTTCCCTCCATTAATGGAGGTTGGGGGAGGTTTAATCACATGTTTTTTCTTTTACTTTTGTTATATTGCTTCCTCATGTGGAACCCCTTTTCTCCCTCGTGGAAGTTTTCTTTCCCTTTATGGGGCTTCTTCCTCCTCATCGTCCTCCTTGTGGGGCTCCGTCTTCCTTCTTGGGGGGGGGGTTTTGCTTTCCTTTTAGATCTCACATACCTTTTGGAAAGCTTGAAAATATGGTCAATGAGGCGCTATCGTTCATCAAAAAAGTTGATACTCAACGTTCTAATATTCATTGGTGAAAGAAATTTGCGTAGTCTATTACGGATGTGGATTTATTAGTCATCTCGTCATGGAGTTTTAAATTCATTTTACGTACTAGAAGTTCACGTTCTTACTAGTATAGACTATAGAGTAGTAGAAGTTCAATGTTCTTACTTTCGAATGTTCGCATGGTCTTATTTTTTGAGTTGTTTTGGCTGTGATTAGATTTAGAATGTTCTTACTATAAACTATAGAGTAGTCGAAGTTCAATGTTCTTACTTTCCAATGTTCGCATGGTCTTATTTTTTGAGTTGTTTTGGCTGTGATTAGATTTAGAATGCTTTGCTTGTTATGTGCTCGTTGCCGGAAAGACCTATCGAGTTGTTCAACCCATGTAATTATCTTTTGATTAATGAAATAGCGAGCTACCGTTTGAAAAAAAAAATATATAGCAAATCAATGATGATAATCCATTATAATCTTCAGTTTTCTGTAAACAATTCAACAATTGCGTTAACCCCCTAAACCTAACTTCATTGTCCAGATTGTGCAGTGATAATGTGAAATCTTCCTTCACATGTCAAGTATATAGCAAATTTCTTTCATCCTCGAATTGAACATATATGTATTTCTCGACACCCTGGATATAGATATCTAATTTAAACATTTACCAGTGTTTAACAATTATTCAAACAAAATTCATATAATCACATTACTTCAAAATATTTGAAACCTTAAATAAATTCATAAACCGAAAGATCAAACCAAGACAAACGTCCAAGATCTAAGCAAAAAAAGGACAAAAAGATGTTTCTAGTAACGATGATAAATCAAACACAGGCGATGATATGAGTAAATTAGGCACCAGTTTTTTGCTTCTTGGGCATTCGATAGCCACCGACAACACAAGCATGGTCTCTCTCAAAGGGCTCGAGTGTCACCTGCTCGGCAGGCTTGAACTGATCTGCCTGCAACTTCTTCACTTCTTGGGCAAATACAGCCTCCGCGGGAACAGTTGAATCGATGCAGTTAGCCTAATGACAGTGAGTGAGCGAAGTTCATTTACGCCAACGAAGATGACCACAAGCTAAGATTAAACTTTTAGAAAATCAAATGAAAAGAAAAGCATACCTTGATTGATATCACAAAGTGGCCTCCAGCTTTCAAGAAGTACGAAGCATTCAGAGCTAATATTCTTGCCTGGAAAAAATTAGACAAGGGAGTGTGTTTATGGGAAGATTTAGGTTTTGCACAACTACTGATGATTTGCTGTAGGCGGGCGTTTTGACATAGAAAAATAATCAGATCAGGAATATTGGCAATGTCTATTACATGTGTGTGTGTTAGCATGGAGGAGTTAGCCATGCCTTGTAAGAAAGGACAACGATTCATTGCAAGACTTGGAAAGTAAGAAAGAAAAATGGCTAGCCCGATTTAACAATGCATCAGAAACTCGGTTTTGCATCACCCGTGATGTCCTGAAGGGGAATCCGAGTAAATCATCATATGCTTAATTGCGTGTAAGTGAGAAGACAGGAAGGTAACTAAAGACTAAGAGGCAAACGAAATAGCATTATTAGTGTATCAGAAACTCGGTTTTTGCATCACCCATGAAGTCTTGAAGGGGAATCCGAGTATATCATCATATGCTTTTATCATGCAAAAGAAGAGGGGCAGAAAGTTAATAATGTTAACTATGGGTCCATAGCTAAATAAAATCAATTTAAAAAGAAATCATTTTAAAAGGAATCCTGCTTAGAGCAGTTTAAAACCTGAAATGGGCTTCTAAATGTTCGACCTTAAAGAATTCAAGAAAGAGGAAGGAAACCTGATCAGGCTGAGCAACATCAGAAAAAATAACGTCAACCATTCCAACAAGCATCCGATACTTAGCAGGATGTCTTGCATCCTCAATAATCGGTATAACATTAGTCCTTTTTTTTGCCATATTCACCAAGTCTCTACCACTTCGGTGAGAGAACTCAACTGCATAGACCACTCCTTCCTGACAAAGTAATAGTAAGTTCGACTTGGACAAAATCTTAACTCATGTAAACCTATATCATAAACATACAATCCACAGCGAACTTACAGGGCCAACTATGTCAGAAACGTGAGAAACAGTAGTTCCTGAAGCAGCTCCAAGATAGAGAACTCGCGCACCAGGTTTCTACATCAAGAAAATGTAAGTTGTGCTTGTGCACCCCGCATATAAAATTAAATAGGAGATCAGATTTCCAGAAACAGTAAAATCAATCAGGTAGCCCATTCTGAGACTCACAATCCATATATTGTCAACCCCACCAAGAACCGCAGCAGCTAACTTAGAGCGGAAGGGGTTCCACACTCTGTACTCGACCTTCGTCCCATCTTCATTCTGAGGTAGATCAAATTTCATTCGCAAATTTATCAAAACACAAGTAATGACGGAAAATATCCATATCTCAAATACATGTAAATCAGTTGATTTGCCTCAGATCTAATAAAAAAACAAATATTTTCCAGCAGGATGACGTAAACAAGCTTGACCAGACCTGAACCGACACTCTCTTTTCGTTGTACACAGCTTCACCAGGCACCATATTCTTAGTGCAAAGAGCATCCTCTTTGCCCTTAGCAATGAAAACCCCCTCGTGCCTATGCGGCTCCACCACCACTTTACTACCTCCCTTCATTCCTCCTCTTCCGCCCCTACCACCTCTTCCACCAGCACCACCACGGCCACCACCTCGACCTCCACCGCGCTTCATCGGCGTGCCGCCTCTTCCACCAAAACCTCCCCTACCACCTCCGCGTCCCCCTCTTCCACCACCATCCCCTCTTCCTCCTCTAAAACCACCTCCTCCGCGGCCTGCAACATAAGCGAAGTTAACATTTCGAAACTTCTCATTAAAGCGACGAACATAACATCCTAACAAAATGCATCATCCTCGAAGAAGCAAAATACTTAAATATGCTAAATGTAGGCAACGCCATATCTACAGAAACTACTGTAATAAGCTCGATACCTCTTGCAACCATGTCTGCTGATTCTCTCGTCTCTGTGTGTGAAGAGGTGGCAGTGTGAAGGGTTATTAGGTGGCGTCGGACGATTTTATAGGAGTGGTGAAAGGTGATTTTAGGGTTTAGGGTTTTCACAATTCACGAGTTGGATTATTTTCAGGAAAGTCCCTTGACATTTGTTAATTTTCAAAAGCGTCTTACGGCCCACAAAGGCCCAAAACGATTATGGATAAATAATAAACTTATCATAAAATTCAAATTGAAATATATTGAAGTCTGTAAATAATAAGGAATTAGTTGGTACTTATGTACGGAAATCAGCACTTAAATACCTAACAGGAAACAAAAAGACCACTTCAGTCCCTTGTCAGATTTGATTATAAGCTAGGTACCCATTTGAAGAAAAATTTTACACTTAGGTACCTAATCACCTAAGATTACCAAAATATCCTTATTAAATGATTTCCAATTTCATTTCAGATTTTTCTTTCTCTGCAAAAATCGAGCCTCATCCCCCGTCGACGAATTTCTTCTCGTCGACCACCACCTTCTGCTCGTGCCGGCGCCGGACAACGATCGACGAGCCTCTTGAACGTTGGGTTCTCGATTTTGGGCGTTGATTTTGTCAGGTAAGCTTTTCTTTTGGTTCGAGTTTGGTTAATCGATTTCACGCATTTGTTCAAGGTTTAGCCCAAATCCGGGAGCTCAATGCGATCCAAGAGCTCCATATAAAGGTGGAATGTTAGGATTTGATAGTTGTTGAGGCTAATCCATCGAGATTTCGAATTTATTTTATATAACTGTTACGATGTATCATTTGTTATGTATATTACGTACCATTGTATGTTGTTTTACCGTACCTAAATATATTATGCGATACATTCCGATTGGACATTTATGTTATGTAGTATCTTTGTGTATTTATATTACGTACCAAGTAACATGTCTATCTGGTACCAAAATGTCTGGTTATGCAGTACCAATCTAAACTATACAGCCTACCAAAATGTCCGTAATATATGCAAATTTGGTACTGTAATTTTTGCCAATTTGGTGCAGTAATATATGCACATTTGGTACTGTAATATATGTACATTTGGTTATGTAATATATGCCCATTTTGGTATCGTGATATATGCAAATTTGGTACTGTAATTTATGCCAGTCTGGTACAGTAATATATGCACATTTGGCACTGTAATATATATAAAATTGGTACTGTACTATATGCCAGTTTGATACCGTAATATATGCAAATTTGGTACCGTACTTTATGCCAGTTTCATACCGTAATGTATGCACATTTGGTACCGTAATATATACAAATTTGGTACTGTAATATATGCCAGTTTGGTACTATATATATGCGCATTTGGTACTGTAATATATGCAAATTTGGGTTGTAACATATACCCGTTTGATACCGTAAATATGCAAATGTGGTATTGTAATATGTCAGTTTGATACAGTAGTATATGGATATTTGGTACTGTAATATATACCAGTTTTGGACAGTAATATATGCATATTTGGTACCGTAATATATACCAATTTGATACCGTAAATATGAAAATTTGGTACTTTAATAAATACCAGTGTGGTACTGTAATATATACCAGTGATACCGTAATATATGCAAATTTGGTACTGTATTTTATGCGAGTTTGGTATCGTAATGTACGCACATTTGGTACCGTAATATATGCGAAGTTGGTACTGTAGTATATGCCAGTTTGGTACCGTATATATGCACATTTGGTACTGTAATATATGCAAATTTGGGGTTGTAACATATACCAGTTTGATACCGTAAATATGCAAATTTGGTACTGTAATATAGTCAGTTTAGTACAGTAATATATGCATATTTGGTACTGTAATATATACCTGTTTGATACTGTAAATATGCAAATTTGGTACTGTAATATATGCCAGTGATATCGTAATATATGCAAATTTGGTACTTGTAATATATACCAATTTGGTACTGTAATATATGTCAGTGATACCGTAATATAGGCAAATTTGGTACCGTAATATATGACACTTTGATACTGTAAGATATGCCAACATAGTACGAATATAAGCGCACAATGTACTGTAATATACGCCAATTTGGTACGTTAATATAAGTCAAAAAGGTACCGTTGTATAGGCCGCTTAGGTACGCTCAACATACGACGTAGGGTACTGTATTGTTTCAGAAATAGGTACCATATAAATTAAAGTAAGAATTCAAATTTAACACTTGGCTATATTTCATCAGAAACGAAACATATTTCAGCAGATGTTGATGTGGAGAAAGGAAGAGACAATTTCTGACATGTTTTTGTCATGATTGCACACATCTTTGACGTTTTTATGTCATGAGTGGACAGATTTCTGACGTTTTTCTGTTATGAGTGGACAGATTTCTGACATACGAGATATTAAACCAACAAGACAGCTCATCTCACATGTCGTTGGCTTTCATAAAATATTTCATGTCATATGTAATTTTGGGTACTACAACCATGTCTGAGTTGGTACGCTTAAAACAAAACGATAGATACCCCTACAAAGCTAGGTAAGGTACGTCGTCCCTTAAATATGTGATACGTCATACTAGGGTTAGTATTTTTCGAGGTCGTACGAATTACTTTTTCATCTGAAACCACCGCAGAACTCTAATATAGAGTATTAGATACGTTTCAGATCAAATTTGATGCATTAGGCCCTGCATGCATGATTTAAACCTTAGAATCCAAGATTCATTAGAATATAAGGATAGAAGCAAGAACATCTACAACATAATTTGAATAATTTGGTGAGTCCTACATGTGCGAATTCGGTGCATTAGGCTTTCATAATTTTTTTCATTTCAGTATTGTTAGGTATTATCAAAATCACGAGGACAACGCGATTCGCTTAGGAATGTATTTATTTTTCGATTGTATAACAAATGGTACGATATACTTGCATATCTGGGTACTGTATATGTATACGAATGGATACGGTAAACCTGCAGGTTATGGTACTATATATGTAAATGATAAGGTACCTTATTGTACAAGACAGGATACCTTACTGTACAACAGATAAGGTACTTCATGCGCGATATATAAGGTACGGTACATATTTACATAATGGTACGGTTAACCTGCATATTACGGTACTCTGTTGTAAACGATATGGTACGATAATATGAAAGACAAGGTACTTCATATCTTCTGTTTATGGTACGCCATATATTACATAATGGTATGGTTAACCTGCATATTATGGTACTCTGTATGTAAAAGATATGGCACGGTAATATCGTTTAGGGTTTAGGTACTTCATAAATTCTGTTCCGCGGAGGCATTACTTGCACATTAGGGTACTGTATATGTATACATAATGATACGGTAAACCTGCAGATTATTTGTAAGAGATAAAAGGTACGTGACTATACAGCATATATGTAAAAGATAAGGTACTTCATATATTCTGGTTATGGTACGCTATATTTACACATAATGGTACGGTAAACTTGCAGAGTATGGTACTATGTATGTCAAAGATAAGGTACGTTAAGGTAAAAGATAAGGTACTTCGTATATGGTTATGATATACTATATATACATAATGGTACTCTTAACCTGCATATTGTGGTACTCTATATGTAAAAGATAAGGTACGCTAATATAAAATAAAAGGGACTTCATAAATTCTTGTTATGGTACGCTATATATATAAGTGGCACAATTAACCTGCATATTATGGTACTCTCTATGTAAAAGATAAGGTACACTAATATGAAAGATAAGATACTTCATATATTCTGGTTATGATACGCTATATATATACATAATGGTACGGTAAATCCGCACATTATGGTACTCTGTATGTAACAGATAATGTACGCTAATATAAAACTTATGGTACTGCATAAAATACAGACAAAGTCTCATACAACTACACAACAAACGACATCCATGAGTCTCCAAACAGTCTCATTCACAAGACAAATAACTTAACGAACATAAACAACACAGTCTCCAAACAGTCTCATCCCCAAGTCAAATAACTGAATTTAACAACAAAGTCTCCAAACAGCCTACGTTGCCAAATTGGAGTCGGTTAAACTCTGAATCCACAGTCTTCTTTCATAGATACCATACTTCCGTGCCTAACAATTCATCAGAAAATGAGCTTGCACAAAATAGAAATGACATCAATGCAGAGCTGCAACACGATCGACGAATATGCACAATGTTAAAACTTACGAATGCTCAAGCGGTCCAGGTCATCTTATGCGAGGCCATCGGATCCTGAACGAAGATCAAAAGAGCACTGGCACCTGGAAGAAAGCTCAGATCTGTTCTACGGAGGCATTTCTGCAAAAACGTAAAACTGCTAATAAGCAGTACTGTTTTATACACACACGGCGTACCAATTTGCCCAAACAGATGGTACCAAATACAGTGACCGTGTAGTACCAAAACAAATTGACACCATTCGAATAAACCCAAATCGACCCATTCCAAAACCCCCCAAATCGACAACAATTATTCCACCCATTTGAAGATACACGCACAAAGCTACCACAGTAAATTGAACAACTCCAAAGAAACCCTAATCGAACAACAAATCGATGTCATTCGAAAACACGCAGCTATTGTTACGAACATTAACAAAAAATGCTTAACCCAACGAATAACTGCAAAATCAAACTAGATATAAGCCTATTGGCAACAAGAATACCACGACATACTGTAATGCTGCGAAGGCTTACCTATCGATTTCAGAAGGGGAATACTACGACGAACAAGAACCCACGACCTTGAATCTGAAGCAAAAACATACGCTGGTCGATTTCTGGAGAAAGTCGCGCGATTTGGTTGGTTTGGAATTGTGCGAATTTTTTTTTAAGAACAAACGTAAGGTGAATGAGAAAGTAGGTAAAGGATGTAATATATCAGTTTTATCAGGGGTAAATCCGTCAGTTAGGTACCTATCAGTAAAATAAAATTCAAGTAGGTACCTAGGATAAAAACAAGTCTGACAAGGGACTGAAGTGTTTAATCTTTATTGATGTAGGTATTTAAGTGTTGAATCCCCTATTATGTATTAGGGAAACTTACAGAAAATAGCCAATTACATAAAAAGTTATAAATCAGTACCTCGTCAATATTTTTTTATATGTAGGTAACTATTAGAATAAATTTTTTGCACATTGTATTCGACCCGCCGCAAGGTACGTCATATAACACATTTAGGTACCACAGAAAATGGTACATAACACAGTGAGAAATTGTACATCATAATAACACATTTGAAGTAGCATTTAGAAACGATATATGTACCATATAAACGCATGATGTGGTACGTAATATACATATAAAAAGTACGTTAATACTGAAAAAATGGCACACACAATAAAATGGGTACTTATATAAAAAAGAATTTGGCATACAAATGGACATTCTTATTATTTTACTTAGTATTTGGCTGAAGTTCTATTTATCAAATCTGTAGGATAGTGTTCTCTAAAGCTAAACGCTAACGATATCCACAAGATAATTTTTTCTTTCTATTTTCTAAACCAAAAATGACCCAAAACAAAGGCAAATATCAATGACATTGCCATCCATGGCTCCTTCTTCTACGCTAGTTTCCACTCCAACGTCATCTTCCATTATACACCGTTCCTCAATACCAGCCGCAATCTCTGCGCACTTTGGCTTAATCCCTCGACGGCGCTGTGCCCATATTGAGCGGTGGAATGGGCTCGTCAAGCATGTCTCCCTCACGCCCCCAATTTCAAGATCATATTCAATTATTAAAATGGGTGAATTAATTAAAATCCCACAATTTTCTTGGGCTTCTCTCGTTTGTTACCGTATGTCATTTATGATATATGTAATGATATGATGTAGGGAAGGCGAGGAGGAAACGCAAAGGTAATAATAATAGTAAGGGAGTGTATGCTTCTCTTTTCGGAGTAGGGGCGCCTGAGGCTTTAGTCATAGGTGTGGTGGCTTTGTTAGTTTTTGGTCCTAAAGGTCTTGCTGAGGTTAGTTAATAATAGTTACTTAGTAAAATTTAATTTATGGTCCTAAAAGAATGTATATTCTCTCATCATAAGAGTTTGTGCGTTACTCCTTTTGCTTGTGTTAGGCCGCTCGTAATATGGGGCAAGCTCTGCGTGGCATCCAACCTACGATAAGGGAGCTTCAGGTTCGTTCTTAATACCTTCTTTTTCCGACATGTGTTATCGGTTGTAGTAAGAATTTGTGTTGTCTTAGTGGAGGATAGCTCTTTCCTTGAGACTTTATAATATGCATGCTCCCTTTGAGTTGCACATATAAGCTTTCCCAAGATTTAAAAAAATTAAAAAAGAGAGAGAGAGATGGTACTAGTGTTCGAGTTGCAGCACATGAACACAGTTGAATGAGTACTGTACTGGTAAAGAGCAGAATTTTAAAGAAATAGCTTAACTTAGTTATTTAAGGATTCGTTTGGTTTGCGTTAGGAAAAGAAAAAGGAAATGTGTGAAGGTATAACGTTCGAAACGAGAAGTATCGTTGTTCGATGCGCCAACTTAGATTTCTGACGTGTTTCACCAACGAATTTCGCGTACCAAACCCACCTATAAGTGAATATTTTTCAATTAATTCTGATTGGAGAATGCATTATATATTGAATGCGTACGATTGTCATGACGAGACATCTTTTTATTTGTCACCTTAGCGTTGTTGTGTTATTGAAACGAATTTGATGATACTAATGCGGAATTCACCGCGTAAAAAGAGGAGAAAAAGCGCAATGGTACGATCAACGACGTGTAACGTACAATGCGTTGATGCTTACAACTACATTTTTCCTTTTCTTTTCCGTATCGAATTTTGCATGACAGCGCACCCTTAAAAAATTCACAAAGTTCTGACTCTTTTTATATTGGAACATTGTAATTCATTTAATGCCCTTGTAACATTTCATCAAAACTTACAGAAATTTTCCAACTTTTGCTTTACGACTAGGAAGTTTCAAGGGAGTTCAAGACCAGCCTCGAGCGGGAGATCGGTCTCGACGAGGTCGAATATCCTAAGCCGAGAAATTCGAGCTATAACACCACCAGTGCTGCTAGTACTACTACTACGCCAATCATAAAGGAGACCAATGATTCGAAAGAAAATCTCACTCTTAAAGGTAAGACATACACAAAATTTGATTTTATACGATAATGTCCCAACATATGACTTCTGGTGCAGAAGAATCTTCTGCGTCTGAAGTCCAGGCGTATTCTGCCGAGGACTACTTGACGTACACCGAAGCGCAGCTAAAAGCGGCTCAAGCCAAGATCGAGGCGTCATCTCAAGGTTAGTAGTGTGTAGAATCAATAACCATAAGCGATGATAACAATCGGAAAATGATATATATATATATATACAGAAAGAGAGAGAGCCGATTAATGGGTTCTTTGTTTTGTTTATTTAGATGCTACGTCGCAAAATCCCAAAGATGATTCTCGTCGGGAATCTGCATAGGTTCGGTCCTTTGATCCACGGCCTGAAAGCTGAGGCATGAAATTTCGAATGAATTGTCGGTTTGGCCATATTGAATTCTGCTTAGTAATAATAATAACAAAACTAATATTTGTTCTATTATATTAAGGATAAACCGTCGATTGGTCTGTATCAATTAACCAATCAGATTTTTTCTACACACGTAGGTTGTGCCAGAAATCTTATACAATGAAACGTAGTTTGGTTCTGCTTGCGACACGTGTCCAGTTTCATTATATTAAATAAATAAAAAATAAAACTAATGGAAAAACCGCACACTAACAAAGTGGAAAACACTTTATTTTCACGATATTGTTATACAAGAATGTTATATGAACACATATTTTACACTCGTGAAATGCACGAGCATAAAACTAGTACTAGTTATATATAAAGATTACAGAATGAGTCTCGAGATTTAAATCCTAATATATACCAAACAAGGGATGTTGATATGAAATTCAGATTTTGAATTCGTAATTTAAAGGCATGTGATTCCTTTCAAATATTCGAATCCAAATGCATCCACTTACCGACCAATAATGTTCAACTATACACAAGAGCAATTTTCTAACTAACATATAATATTTAGGGATCGTAACATACCATGCTCAGAATCGTACAATAATATATTATCATTGGAACCAAATTAGGTGTTCATCACGTTCTGAATTCAATCCGCGATCAAATCTAGAAGAGCCTACCAAGAAACATTCAAGGTATTTCAAATGTGTTCGTTAAGTTCAATCGTTAGATTGTGGTGATCAATTGCAAAAAACCAAAAAGAAACCTATTATAAGGTCCAAAAACATATTTTAAGGAAAATCAATATAAAGAATTCTCATGAGAAATCCTTCAAAACTATCGAACGGAGAATACTGATAAGTAGAGTTACAATCCACAAATTTTATTTCTGAGTTTATTAAATATCATTTTGTACGATATTTCTTCGTTGAGATTGTAAATCACCGTATTAAATGTGAATTATAACGATGAGAAGTTCTTCAAATCTTTTAAATGCACAGCTTAGCCCCAGTTGTAACATCCTATACGGGTAGGCAATACCATATTTTTTTGTTGTTGCTTCTCTGTTCTTTACGTGTACTATTATCATTTAATTTCTACACCAATATATACACGACCCTACCTATTTTTAAGCCCAACACTGTCATCAAATGTCTTAATTATTTGACGAGTGACTATGTAATCAAATATAGCAAGACCATTTAAACAAATAGCTTACTGAAATACGTAAATTTCAAAATTCAAGTGATGGACAAAGTGTAAATCTATCCAAACCCTAATTGAATTCTATTTAGACTCCTTTATTAATTATCACACAATTAATTACGGGATTACGCATTACTTAATAAATGAGTTTTTATTTTGGGAGCCGTCGAACCGCCGCTGTGATTGATCATATTTAACTTCATTAATAATAATGTACTAAATGATGACGACGGTAAAAGAATATGGGTAATTCTATTCACACCCCCCTAATTACTAAATACACCCCCCATATTAATTACTAAGTATTAAATAATGTATTTTTCCAAGTTTAACTAGTTCTTTATTTGTTATATTATCTCACATATTAATTACATACCAACTAAAAAAGGATTTAACATTATGTACTAGCTTTTATTTTGTAACGATTTTAGCACAATTACATGTTTAAATTTATATCTTAATTCCTCGAAAAAATATATATAATAATATATGTATGTCAAATTATTTATATTTAGAATATCTATATTTAGCATTTTTATTTTATTTATATATAGTTTATTCTGCAAGAAAATATATGTGATTGTGTGTCTCACTAAATCAAATATAAATTTTTTTTCAATAGTATTTGTTTAAGTTAATAAGATATATTGTGCTATATGATTAGTTTATTAAGTTAATTATTAGTGTGTCTAAATTTAAAAAATGAGCACTTTTTATAATAGAATGTAAAACTAGCGAATACTTACATATATTATTATTAAATGCAAAATTTTATAATAATTAAGTTAATACTATTATTATTGTTGAATTCAAGAGGGAAAGTAATTAGAGAAAATAACTTTAACAAATTTCATGTTATTTTAAAGAATTAAAATGGAAAGTATTAAATTACTAGGGGGTGTGAATAGCATTTTTCATCCCAAGGGGGGTGTGAATAGTAGGACCCAAGAATATTATTTGTTAAGAATCGTGAAAATGGACAGTTTTGGTGATTGGACTTAACTTAATCGAGTATAATGGTTAGACATAGGTGAAACTGGATACCATTCAACAGTTCGACAAATGCGACCAGTAATTGGATCAAGACTGCTACCAGAAGGTCACTAAAGACCGGAATGCATATATTGGATGTGCCACGTTGGACTAAGATTCAAATACATTTGAAGAGCGATAAGTTGAAGACTTCTGACAAGCAATTAATTCAAGGCTGACAGCAAGAGCCAAGTTGAAGTCAAACTAAGCCAAACAAGCAATAAAGCAAAGTCCACAGCGCGCCTGCTGCAAAGACCGGACAGACCCATTTTTGGGAAAGTCACTAAGAGCTCTGTCCAGTACGAAGAATTATCTCACAGCGGTCTTCTACATCAAGTCCAACTATAAAAATGAGAGAGGCAAAATAAAGACTTCACTTCACCATTTTTGAAATCAAGGAACGATAGAAAAAGCTCAAGCTCACAAGCGATTAAGCAAAGAAGTTTTTAGGTGTTGTCTCACTACATTAGACCGGCTCGGTTAGTAAGTGAGTTGTTCTCAATGGACTGTAAAAAGCTCTTGAAAGTAGACCGGTTTGCTTCCGCACAAGTCAATCAAGCACCGGTATCTAACCTTAACCGGTTAAGAACCGAAAAAGAGCGGGTATTTATTCAACCCCCTCTAAACACGCAATCGATCCTAAATTATTACAAATGGCGTGTTTCCAAATCGACGGTGGGAAAAGGCGGAGAGGCTTCAGATTTTGTCGTAGCCCATAATATTATCGATTTCAATGAGGTCTTATTATACAAATCTATAATGTCTCTATTTGTGAAGTTGCTTTCCATGTGGTGTCCCGGCCATAATTTATGTTATTACATCAGTCGTAATGAAAACGACGCCGCAAATTTAAAAAATAAAGAAATAGCCTCTTTCCTATAAATCAAGAACTTATCGTCGGTGTTGATGTGAACAACAAATGTTTGGATGTATATTACATAATTGCGCAACTTTGACTTTAACTTTTTTGATTGATATAAATTATAAACTATAGAGTAACAAATATTCTGTTGTGCCAATGACCATCAGCTCTGCTCTACTGGCTGATGGGAGGCCCCAAAACTCATGTGACTAGGAGGTCAGAGGTTCGAACCCTACCTCCCACATGAATTTGGAAAGTCCCCATAAGGATTATTCTTCATGACTGTCGATGTCGGTATGGGTTTGGGACGTATCCATCTGGCCCCGGGATTAGTCCCACCTCTGGAGTGTGTGGCGTGAATAGCCCCCACCTTGCCAAGTCTGTGTGGCGTAAAAAAGCCCACGGCTGGCAGGGGCTAGCCCATAGCCAGACAGTATGGGGATACCTCGGGGCAGAAAAAAAAATATGTCGCCAACCTGTCAATTCACATAAATTTACGAAATCAACTAAGTTGTGACTCGAAGTGTTGTAAATGTCAACATTTCTACCGAGGTATAAGGATAAAATTAGATTTTATGACGTTTGTAATTTGTATGACACATCTGATAAAATCCTCAACAATAACAAGATTTTGGTATAACATATAGTGGCACCATTTCTGGCCAACCAACGTTGTTATGACATTAAAATGGTGCTGACTCGACGTTGTATTAGCATTTAGAGCTAGGACTTGGGAGAGTTCATTTGTTGACATATATCTTTTTTCAAAAAGAAATGAGATAATAATGAAGTCAAAATATGGGTGGACACAATATCAATTTCAATACGATAATCATCTTATCAGCCTACCCCTCTCCACAAGAAGCCCCCCATGTGCAATAAGATGATTTGTTCGGTGCAATAAAATATCCTTCATGCAATTTAGTCAATTCAATCAATGTTATTATCTACTATCATCTCCTTCCATTCACCCCAGTAATTTACGGATTTATATTATTTATCTCCATTTATTTAGTTCTCCTTCTCCTCTCTCTCTCTCTCTCTCAAAGTAGAATTTTTCTTCTTTTATCGTCGACTGTCTTTGTAGTTTGTACGACATACAGCGTCTTTTAGCTGTCATCTGTAGCAATATCACTTTTTTATTTGAAACGCAAGTAAATATATTCAAATCCGTCAATGCTAAATTTTCTAACCAAACACAGATTTTATTGCTTTTTTTTTTTGTTTTTATATGATTTATTTATTTAGCCTTCTTTTACGTGTCAATCGTTTTTACGTGTATCGATCATTAATAAGGGCAGCTGTTCCTTCAACATCTATTGGACTGTCGATGTATAGCTTCCAAAAACACCCCCTCCCTCTATATATACATATACACACACACATATGGATTATGTTTTCTGAAGAAGCATTATATTCAAAAACAGCAATCATAAGGGAATTAACGAAAGAAGTGTCGAAATCTGAGGTAAGATCAATGTCTCAATAAGCACCGATGTGTCTTATGTTGTGTCATCAGTCGTTTCAGTGTCTCTATGTATGTTATATGATTCATGTAATAGAACAACTACGGTTCTTAATCTTACCAAGATTAGTTAGTACGAAGTAGTCATCAATAGATGTTGGAGAACTAATTCGACTCCTATTTGTGCAGTGATTGGTCAGTGAACGTAAACTGCTGCAATGGATAAAAGCGAAACGACGATCATCAATCTCACCGATGAAGAATCAATCCCTCCGCTGATCAAAGCAATCGAAGAACAAGAAGTCGATGGATTCGACAGCTTCGAAGAGGATCGTAACTTCTCGAACTTCCATCATCCCGCCGTGACTCGTTTCCATCCTTCGAAAGCCTCCGCCTTTGTAAGGAGTATACAATTTTTTCTAATTTTATATATTATATGCCATGGCCATCACTCTCACGTTTAAGTTGATTTCTTTTTTTTTATTTAATCATTGACGTGATTTTTTTAAGAGAATGATCACTAAGCTCTGTATCACGTTGAATTATCACTTCACCTAAAAGCTTAACATTGTAGAGAGTATATCACTTTTCAATTTTATATATTACATTTTCAACATATCCAATTAAGTTAAGTATAATAAACTTCTCTGGCCAAATTTCAGGGGATTGAATCAACACCTAGCAATAACGTCCACTTCTCTATTAGCATGCCCGCTTCGCCCGTGCTCGAATCCCGGATGCCAAATTCGAATAAGAAAGTTAATTTCAGGAATATCCCGGATCACGACGTCATCAATCCTCAACCGAAAAAGACGAGATCCTACTCACAACCAATGCCCAAGGGTTCCATAGCCAGGAATGAGGCCATGGTTGGCGGGAAATCTGCCCAACTACCTCCAAGAATGGTCGCCGGGAAATTGAAAGATCGTAGGTTCGACTCCTTCAAGACATGGTCTGGCAAGTTCGAGAGGCAGCTATCGAACATACGAGGAAAACATCGCGACGAAGACGATAGTCAGGAAACACCCGAGAATCTCCGACCTCAGGAAATGGAACGCGTCCCCGTGCACCGCTACTTCGACGCTTTGGAGGGACCCGAATTAGAAACACTAAAAGTAATCTTTCTTCCAGTTACCAAGAATTCAATATTTCGTTAGATTCCGTATTAAATTTTTTTTTAAATTCGAGAAATTTTCTATTCTTTTCTTTTCTTTTCATTTGCTTGCAGGCCTCGGAGGAGATAATCCTACCAGAAGACAAACGGTGGCCTTTTCTCCTCCGTTTCCCAGTGTCCGCCTTCAGTATATGCCTCGGAGTAGGAAGCCAAGCCATCATGTGGAAAACCCTCGCAACCACGCCCTCGACAAAGTTCCTAAACGTCAACCCAGACGTGAATCTATCCCTATGGATCATTTCCGTAGCATTCATAGTAATCATATCAATAATCTACGCCCTAAAAATGGTGTTCTACTTCGAAGCCGTTCGCCGCGAGTACCACCACCCCATAAGGGTTAACTACTTCTTTGCTCCGTGGATCGCCCTACTCCTCCTCGCAATAGGAGTCCCGCCTTCAGTAACCGAACGTCTCCCTCATTTTTCGTGGTACGTTCTGATGGCACCCATATTCTTGCTCGAGCTCAAAATCTACGGCCAGTGGATGTCGGGAGGCCAAAGGAGGCTCTCGAAGGTGGCAAATCCTACGAACCACCTTTCAATAGTCGGGAACTTTGTGGGAGCCTTGCTCGGGGCTTCGATGGGCTTGAAGGAAGGCCCCGTCTTCTTCTTTGCGATTGGGTTGGCCCATTATGGGGTGCTCTTCGTGACGTTGTACCAGAGGCTCCCAACCAACGAGACCCTACCAAAGGAGCTCCACCCAGTCTTCTTCCTCTTCGTCGCCGCGCCGAGCGTCGCATCGATGGCGTGGGCCAACATCGAGGGGTCGTTTGGATATGGATCGAGGATCTTGTATTTCATCGCCATGTTCCTGTACTTCTCACTGGTAGGTTATCTGACCTGACTTGAACTCACAACTATGTCAGAATCTTTAGGTTGCACCTGGTAGGAATATCGATGCGGAAAAGAAATAGGAAACGTTTAAGACGCGTAACTTACCATTGTTCGATATGCTAACTAAATTTTCCTTCGTTATTTTCACGCACGAATTCCACATACCAAATGCACTTTTATATTTAGTCTGGTATATAAGGATTATGACGTGGAAAAGAGAAGAAAAGGTGTAATTGTGCGACACTCAAAGCTTAGCGTATCATTACTTGATGCAATACTAATGTCTTCCCTCGTCTTTGTCATGCACAAATTTCCCATACCAACTGAGTGTTAGGATGTGTTTGGTATGTGAAATTCGTGGGTGGAAAATACGAAGGAAAATAAAGTTAGTTATATTGGTACTGCTAGGCTTCGAGGGTCGTACCATTACACGTTTCCTTTTCTTTTCAACTCCGAATTCTGCATACTAAATGCAGATTTCATGTACGAACGAATGTGACAAGATTACTCGATGAATTTGCAGGCAGTACGGGTCAACTTCTTCCGAGGGTTCAAATTCTCTCTGGCTTGGTGGGCCTACACGATCCCGATGACTGGGGCGGCGACGGCCACAGTTAGGTACTCAACTGTGGTGTCAACCATGGTAACGAAGGTGTTAACCGTGGTTCTCTGCGGGGTGGCGACACTCACGGTCTCGGCCCTGCTCGTGTCCACCATCGTGCACGCATTTGTACTCGGGGACCTCTTTCCGAACGACATTGCGATCGCTATAAGGGATCAAAAGGATAAGACGACGATAGCGAGGTGGTTTCACAGGAGAGGAAGCAGCGCAGACAATGTGGAGCACCACCTAAAGTATTTGAACTCGGATGGTAGGGATATTGAGTCTTCTATCAGTGTTCCCACCTGCAGGAGGGATAATGCTGATTCCGTTTCGAGAGAAAATGTTCCATCAAAACTTTGAGAAGATTAGCCAAAATTCTTGTCAGGGGAGGATCATATTTTCCTGTGAACTTGACGAGGTTGTGTGTAGATTTTTGTAGAGTGAGTATGTCGAAGAAATTTGGAAACAATTATTAGTATTATTATTATATCTTATCATTATTATTATATTATTATTAGGTGGAAGGTTTGAACTGTCAAATGAGCCACAGTCAGCGTGCCAGCCCCGCCCTGCCATTTCTGAGGCCCGTCTGGGAGCATGCCTAGACAGGCAATCTGCAAGGGCTGCGGGCTTTGGCGGGGCGGGCCTGTCAGGCAGCGGACAGACGGACATGCCCTCCCGATATTATAAAGTATTTGTTTTTATTGATATATAAGTAAATTATATATGTTTTTAATACTTTTTAACTATTTTTAATTCAATTTAATAACATAAATAAATTATTATTAAAGAGATCAGATTTAATTAGAAGTAATTTCAAGCTTTCATTTATTTTCTTTTTCTTTTTATTTTTTTGGTGGGCCAGGCAGGCTACCCGCCTGTAGGGCGGGGCGAGCCTTCATTTTTCAGGCCCGCTAGATGGCCGGCTTATCTGCATCTGCGCTGCCAATGGCGGGCTTTGGCGGGCTACGGTCCGCTCTGTCGAGCCGGCTCGTTTTGAGAGCTCTAGATTATACTACACAACCCCATCATGTCGCTGCTGAAGTCCGTCGGCTCAGCCTCCGCCAGCAAGCGTCCCGACCCGCCGGCCTGCCGCCGCACCCCGTCGCCCAGAGGTCAGTCTCCTCCATCGCTTCCCCCTCCTCCAGAGTCGGCCCGGTCCGCCAATAGTCGTCCTGACCTGTCAGCCGTCCTCCACCCACGCCGCCAACCGCCACCTCGTCGTCTCCGGCTTTGAGTTTCTCGGTATGGGACCTTTTCTCTCTCGACCCTTGGGTCGGGAGCCTTTTCTCCCTCGTGGAGCCTCAGTCCGATGTAGATAAAAACCTAGAAGTTGAAGACCAAGTGAAAATGAAGAGTATCATAGATTTAGCTTAATAGCTTTTTCTGTTATAGGTTCTTTAGTTCTTGATCGTAGATAAAGGGTTTTTATTTTCTGTCGGTTTTGTCCCTTGTGGACCTTTTCTCTCCTCGTGGGAGTCTTGTGCCCCATTTTGGGGCTGTGTTTTGCTGGTCTGTGAGCCATTGTTCTTCTGATTGACGATGTACCGATGGGATCTTTTGAGCTATTTAGCCCATGTATCTTTGTTAATTAAAGGAAGCTATCGTTTCCGGAAAAAAATTGATGTATTAACCTTTTTTTTTGGCAAATTTCAAATTTTAACTCGTCATCATCGCTAGCATCATTTTTATTTGCATCAAAAACACGATTTGCTTATTTGAGTGTCCAATTGTTACATGGTCTGTCTTACCATCGGACTATAAATTTAGGTCCCTTAGTCCATCTCCAATGGAGCTGAAAATATCAAAAAATGGAGTAATATTACTCCAACCAATCATGAAAAGCCATTAGGTTTTCTAGTTCTCTCTCATCAATAAATTCAAATATGCGTTGGACCGCAAACTATGTGTACTTTTAAAATAATTAATAAATCCTTTCTTTGTTTGTAATTCCATAAAGGTCTTTCTTTTACACATTCACGCAACACAAAATCCGAGGAACTCATTGCCTTCCCTTATTTTTTTACTCTTTTGGATGCTTTTATATATATATATATATATATATATATATATTATTTTTTATTATTAATTTTATTACATTTTTTCACGATCAAATCTAAAATCAAATAATATTGTGATTGTAAACTTATAAATATGTGAGTAACATTGAAATCTTGTAAAAAATGTTGTGGTAGAGTAATGCGTTTAAGTTCGCGAATGCGTTTTTCGGTTGGAGATAGATCTTAACAATACTCTATTCATGTTGATACCAAATTTGGACTAAGTGTAAAAAATATAAACATGGATTAAACCTTTAATTTTTAATTTATAGAGATATATAATAATTTTAAATTACAATTTCTATTACGAATTTTAAATTAAATTAAGAAATATTATATATGTATATGTTGTAGCACATCTATTCTGTATTATATTAAGGGTGAAAAATTAGGATAAACCGTCAAATGATACGTCAATTGGGATTGAAAACATTAATTAATAATAAAAAATCACTTACTATCTTTAATTACTATATTTTTTGTTTAGTAGTATTGTTAGTTAATTACTACTATTTTTAGTTTACTATCCTACTTTAAATTTATAATAAATCAATTTTTCCATTTTTACATATTTATAACATACAAATTAAATTTAAATTATGATTTATATGAAATATTTCCAGTATATTTAATAAAAAATATTTAATAAATAGCATACGAGTGCATAAGTTAGTAGTCCATTTGAACGTGCAAATAATATATTTTTCACGCAATTGCCACATTACCCAATCCCTATTTCTGTCTGAGGGCTGCAGGGCAGTTTCATTATATTCGAAAAAAAGCATTCTTTACACAAATTTAGCTGAAAACAACAAATCAAGAAAAATGTCAGGTTAGTGAATCAAAATGCCATCACCATGATAGCGTATTCGTGTTATCTTTGGGAAATTAGCATCGAGAATAACGAAAAAGAGATTGGAGAAGAAGATGGGCGTCGACGGTGAAAATGCCCAGCAAAACAATCGGATTGTGACGTCATGGATTGTGGGTGGGCTCGTAATCGGAGCTTCCTTGCTGGGTTATCGGTTTGCTCTGCCTAACAGCAAGAAGAAGAAGAGGCCAATTAGGGTTTACATGGATGGTTGCTTCGATATGATGCATTATGGGCATTGTAATGCTCTTCGGCAAGCTCGAGCTTTAGGGGATCAATTGGTCGTTGGCGTTGTGAGTGATACAGAGATTACGGCTAACAAAGGCCCCCCAGTAACTCCTCTTGATGAGAGGTTTCGTTTTTCTTGTTACTCTTTGTTGCTGCCTTGTTTTGTGATTGTTGCTGCTTTTTGGGGGGATTGAAACGGACTTACGTGTTTATGCTTGGTTGCTCTACTATTTTATTCGATTTTATTGGGTAGTGTTTATATGAATTCATGGTTATCCTTTGCCAGTTGAGAAAGACTTTTAAACGTGTTATGAGCTGTGTGCATACATTTTGTACCCTGGAACCGAATGTCTTTTGTGTTGGAGATGAGACACTTTGGTGTTAATTTCGGTTTTGTTTGTTTCATGGAGTTTTACGTTGCTTGCCCTATTCCTCTACACTTCCCGGAAAAGGAGGGAAGAATGCATGTATCCTTTTGAAATTTTATTTATAGATTGAATTCATGGATTTGATTATATTCTTTGATTGCTATCAGGCATTTTTCCTGTAATGTAACAAGATATGTGTTCAAAATTGCACTTGTATGATAAACAGAAGTCTTTGAATCTATTGTAAAGTATAGCTTTATTGCTGCTTCTGTATTTAGGATGATCATGGTGAGTGCAGTAAAATGGGTTGACGAAGTAATTCCTGATGCTCCCTATGCAATAACAGAAGATTTCATGCGAAAGCTATTCGATGAGTACGACATTGATTATATTATACACGGTGACGACCCCTGCATACTCCCAGATGGGACCGATGCTTATGCCCTGGCCAAGAAGGTTGGCCGTTACAAACAGATAAAGCGCACTGAAGGGGTATCTAGCACTGACATCGTTGGTCTGTGCTTTCAGCTTCTTGTCAACAATGTCCATGGATTTTTCCTTATATTGATTTTCAAAGAGCATAATGTCATAAATTGTCCACGGTGTGATCTAGAAAACGTTATCTAGAGCTCTCAATGGTGAATGAATTAGGAAACATCTTTTTTGCTTCCTTGTTTTCTGTGGAGTATGTAATTATTTTGTTGTGCAGGGCGTATGCTTCTCTGTGTAAGAGAGAGGACTTCGGAGAGCCATAACCACTCATCTCTGCAAAGACAGTTCAGCCATGGTCATAGCCACAAATCCGAGGATGGTGGCTCTGGCAGTGGAACAAGGGTATCTCATTTCTTACCTACGTCGCGTAGGATTGTCCAATTCTCCAATGGGAAGGTGCCTTTCTCATCTTCAGTTCACCCTTACTTATCTGTTATTACCCCGTTTTAACAGTTTTCCTTCTCCGTTCATTATTCACACTTTCTTTTGTCGATTTAGACGTTGATTTGGTGAATGACCATTGATACTTCATGTTTTTCTTTTTCTATAGGGGCCGAGACCAGATGCTCGAATAGTTTACATAGACGGAGCATTTGACCTTTTCCATGCTGGACATGTGGAGGTACAAAATTCTTTATATTTCTCAATTTCTCGTCCATATGGATTCTTGTATTCGAGCTATGATGGACTCATAGTGCTTTTTTGTTAGCTATCTTTAAGAACTTCGATTTTTATTTTCCGTGTTCTGCAGATACTTAGGCTTGCCCGAGGGCTTGGAGATTTTCTTCTTGTTGGCATCCATCCCGACCAAAATGTCAGGTGTGTGACCTTCTTTTCATCACAACCTTATTTCTTCTCTTCCTGCAATTTAATGTATTTGTCCTTTTTTCTTCTCTATTCTTGATCCATTTCTGTCTTTAGGTGGGAGTGTTGATTAGAGTAATAAATAATTTTTTTTCAGAAGTATTTACTAACATTGTTCGCTATGATGTCCGCTACAGTGCTAATAGAGGAGCACACCGTCCAATCATGAATCTCCACGAAAGAAGCTTGAGCGTCTTGGCTTGCAGATATGTCGATGAGGTGATCATTGGTGCTCCATGGGAGGTGTCGAAAGATATGGTGTGTTCAACTTGTTCCGAGTTTGCTAGTATAGCCTAGTCTCTATGTAACCATTTCCCTATTATTTTCTGATTATGGTCATCGTTGTCCAACGCAGATCACGACTTTTAATATCTCCATCGTTGTCCATGGAACTGTGGCCGAGGATAATGATTATCAGAAGGTATATCGATGCGCATATGCATAATCATTGCCATCGTTTTCTCATACCTACTCCCATTGTATAGGAGAAGAGGTATGCCGTCCCTATTAGCATGGGTATATTTAAAATATTGGACAGCCCACTGGACATTGTAACGAGCACAATTATCAAGAGGATTGTCTCAAATCACGAAGCTTACCAGGTATGCATGACGTTGTAATAATATATCATGTCAAGCCATTATTTACAAAGATCGAACAAATTCAGTCGTAAAACTGTGCTCAGAAACGAAACGAGAAAAAGGCCGAAAGCGAGAGAAGGTATTACGAGGATAAAAGTTACGTAGCAGGCGACTGAGGCAAACAACTGAGCTGTCTTAAGATGTTCTCATTCATGGGAGCTCTGATATATTCTCTTCGTACGATGGATTGATATATATATATGAGTTAGGTTAACTGATGTAAATTGTAGCTGTTGTACAAAAGGCCATGCCTTGCTAGATTTCCGGTCACTGTTATTCATCTCCTTTGTCTTTGTTTTTAAGTAGATTTTCTTGATAAGGTAGTTGCTATTCTTGATGCCTTTGCCTATTACGGCTTTGAGTTAGGCCAATTGATTGACCTTATTATGTCTTGCTGTGGAAACGCATTGATTAGTCCATGTAATAACATCATTAGTTGCATTTGCTCAAAAATATCTGCTAAAATGCAGCAGCAGTAAGTAAGCAGCCCTTAGACAAAATATCCAAACTTAAATAGGATAACAGCAAAGATACTGGGACTAAATAGCCCAAAGGGTCTCATCGGTACATCGTCAACTATTTACAAAATATCCAAACTTAATTGAAGGTATTCTATCAGTCTCTGTAATGTGCGATCGCCTGCTTTCAAACCTGAGCTCCGCAGATGCTGTCTACAATTATTTGCAGCTTCAGACTTACATGTATGTGGTTCTCTTTTGTTCAAACATGAGAACCTCAGTTAAAATTAATAATTAATAAATAAAAAGAACATTTCTCAACTTGCACGATTTAACACTTGTCACATCTGTGATATATGCCACAAAAAAATGGAACAAGTGATGAAGATGATCCCATTACGTTTACCAACATGAGTTAAAAATCTATACTCTTATATTAATTGTCAGGGCCTCTTAAAAACTGCTATTTTTTTATCTAATTTGGTGTATCAATTACACCAAAAGTTGTAGCCAATTAGTTAGTTATCACACTACTCCGTTCAAGAATAAATAAAAAAACCACCCACTACTTAAATATTTTTATATTTCCAAATATGTCCTTCTATATTTTAGTATTATTATTTTATAATTAAACATTATTACATAGCACACACGTATGAATGTGCACAAATATTAGTACTATTTAAGCGACTGAGTTCAAAGTTATACCGAGATAAGCTAAGACAAAACCATAACGTTTTCCACTGTAACATTCAGGCTGATAAATATATAAATTATCGAAAAGAAACTATTACCATCAACCTAAAACATACATTTGAGTTCATACCATGCAACAAATGACCCAATGACCCGATGAGAGTGTGCCCTGATAAATAAAAACGAACTAAATTAGATAGTATCGAGAAATCTAGCAGAAGGGGCTGTTTCTTTTGAGGAAGGAAGAAGGGGGGCGAACGTAGGTGAAGCCTACGAACACGTCTTCGCCTACTTTAGGGCTCGAAACGGGAGAATCTGTGAGGGGCATTTCGGTGTAACACTTGTCAAAGTTCGCGATGCAGTGGGTTCCTGCAATTTCAGGGCGGAAGCTCGGAATGATTTCTCTTCCCTCGATTTTCCTCCAATTGATTGGCTTGAACCATTTGTGTCTCTTCAACTCTTCACTGCCATTTGGTCCGCTGCCAAGGCGCTTGCTCGGGTCCTTTTCCAGTAGCTACAGAAAAAGGAAATAAAATGGATGCAAAGGCACGAACGAGAATAGGGGACGGAAAGAAAATACTTTCCATACTAGAAAAGAACTCGGTCGAAAGTAAAAAAATGGGTAGCTCTCAGCGATTCATTCGTCTTTAGATGAACTAGAAATTGAGAAAAGGATTTTACCCCTTTCAGCAGGGAGTGCACTTCACTCGACAGATATGGAGGCAGCTTGACTTTATCTTTGATAATCTTCTGTTGGATTTTGTTTCTGTTTCCACCAATAAAAGGAGGCTGCCACAAGATTGAGCAAGTGATCAGTCAATCTATCTTTGAATGGAAATGAAATGGAAGCCACAATACCCAAGTTTTAAACATTGAAAGCAGTGAAACTACCCTCTAATGTTCGACCGCATACAAAAGGAGCAGGTTTAAGACTCAAAATTTGGATAAGAGGACTCATGAGGTGCTCCATATTTAGTTTGGAATATACAAAAAAGAGAATGCAAGAGCAATTGTTCTTAGGCCTTTCAACAAGACAAACCAAAAGACGGGACCTTATTCAGATTGTCGTGAAGTCTTATAAGCCATTTTAGAAAGAAAGCTAACCTTTCCAGTGAGCATTTCGTACAACAGAATGCCGACACTCCACCAATCAGCAGCCTTGTCATGTCCCTTCCCAAGAATAATTTCTGGTGACATATATTCTACAGTTCCACACATAGAATTCGATCTAGTGTTTTCTTCGAGCTCTTTGGCCAATCCAAAGTCAGTTAGCATGGCCTGCAAAAAGGAAGAATAAGTAACTAAGGGGCACAGACGCGTGGGTAGTGCATGAAGAAGCATGGCATGTTTAATATCATACATGGCCATCTGCATCCAGTAGGATATTCTCCGGTTTAAGGTCTCTATGCATTATCCCGTTTTCATGAAGGTGCACAACAGCCGAAACAATTTCTGCTGTATAGATACGAGCCAACTCTTCTCTGTAATTAGAAAAGAAAGTTTTTAGCAACTCAACCTTCTAATTAGAAGAAAAACCAACAACGCTAGGCCGAGGCTGTTGCAAGGTACCTGAAAAAACCCTGACGGTAGAGCTGAAAGAAAAGGTGGCCACCATTGATAAAGTCAAGCACAAGGTATAGTCTATATTTTGTCTGCAATAAGAACAAATAAAAATAGATCAAATCAGAAAATGCTCCTAGAAAAATAGGCCTTGTTCAAAAAAGTAAGATAAAAAGATAATATTGCGGGAACTACACAACTTATACTTTATAAACTCAGATATACCTGGAAGGAGTATCTCAGCTGGACAATAAAAGGGTGATCAATCTTTGTCAGGATATCTCTCTCCGCTTTCATGTACTCAGCATGGTTTTTCTCCATAATCTTATCCTTTCTCATCACCTTCATAGCATATATTTCATTTGTGCCTTTCTTTCTTACCTGGAATACTTTTCCAAAGGCACCCTGTCCAACAACTTTCAATACCTCAAAGTCCTCCAGTCCCACAGTGTTGATCTTCGTCGATTCGGCAACAATCTCAGACACCGCTTCATCATTGGAGAAGCTTTGATCATCTTCACATGCCTCGTTGATAACACCATCAACTAATTCCAGTGAATTGTCTACCTCATGTATGGTGAGCCCACTAAGTTCTAGAGATTTACTAACACAAGCAGATGGTCCAACCAAAGAATGGGATCGATTGTAAATGATCTCTGGATCATTAAATACAAGCTCGTTCATCCCAGTTTTTCCAGCGGTGACTTCATCGGTGGCTTGAATTGGTGAAGGACCAAACACGTCAGAAAAGTCTAACTCGATCTGCTCAGTGGAGACATTAACTGGGGGGTTCAGAGGTAATAACAACTGGCAATGGACAGTCTTTTGGATGTGATTCTTTTGCAAAGCTGGTATCTGAGAGGAAACCATGCTGGAAATACAAATCAAGGATGCAGACGGCCAGTTACAAGTCACCAACTACAGATCACTCTTTCCAAGCTATGACCAAATGAAGAAATCGAACAAATCAAGGGAGCATTCACGTTCACTATGTAGGTTGTGGAGAATTTCAGGAGCAAGCAAACCAGAATCCAGAAGAAGAATTTGTTTGTGTTTCCCGATTTGCAGGAAACTATTGATGTCACAGCAGTTGTAGAATTCATGAAGATCTGTTGTCAATTCTGCAATCATTACATAAAACAAGCATTAGAGTGAGCAGCGGTTTGAGTGTAACCTTGGTTATGCAGCAATACACACACACACATTCATAACTCTTCATAATCTACTAGAAAGCCGAGCCATTTGATATATAGAAGAGCTTGTAAATATGACAAACAAAAGTAAATGCTAAGACAAAGAAAGTACGCATTTACTTCATAATGATAAAATGAGATATAATCGAAAGTCCCTCAAGAAACACAAAGTAAGCGAACGAAGTCACAGAAAAAATCGTATATCAGTTCAACATCATTAACTCCACCAACAGTCCTAAAGGAAAACAAAATTGAAAAGGAAATACCAGAAAGATCTCTGTCATGACCAAATGAGTCATTCAAACGTATCACTGTTTCCTCAATTAGAAAGAAACTAACATTCACGTTGGCATTGATTTGTCATCATTTAACCAGGTATTGGTGCACTATCTTTCTACTTGCAGACAGAATCATCAACCAACCAAAATAACCAAATAATTTCATCTGAGGGCAACGGTAACTAACGTGTGATTATTTTTCCACTGCATTCACGCATGCAATTGCGCAAAACACGAAACCCAACAATCCTTAAACATACTCGGCGACAACAAAATATTAAACACCAGATCCAAAACCAAATCATACGCCAGCGACATAAAGTTTAGATCTATACATTAAAAAAAAATTAAAGTTCACAAAGACACGCATTACAACCATAATATAAGCTCCAATAGAAATTGAACCAGAAGCCGCGTTCAGAAATTAAAAAAAAAAAAAAATCAAAATTTTCTCGTCAATTGGTTCGGAGAATTCATAATACAGAGGAAATAATTGAGAACACCCCAAACAATTAATCAATAAGACAAATCAGCAGCATACCTTGAGAAGGCCGTAGAGGTGTCGAATAAGAAAAGCTTTTTAGAATGGCAATAACGAAACGCTGCGTAGGTGAGACGATGTTTATATGTGAAATTGATAAAACAAGAAATAGGGAAAGTCAGATTGAGAGGTGACGTGGCGTGCAATAAGTGGTGCACGTGGAGTAGTGGATGCGTGAAGAGAAGTACAGCTATGATGAGTTCGAGATCTTGTGGTTAGGGTTAGGCCATATTTGAATCAGATTCAATCTTTGCTAATACTTTGATCATATAAAATACATAATAATATTAGATTAGAATATTCTGATTAGTTTTTTGGGCATATTCCTTTACGCTGCAAGTTACGTCTACGACTGGAATAACTACATTTTCTCGAAGTGGATATTCCTTGTTTTGATTTTTGGGTCTTTGCACGTAAGTATCTATTTGGATAAAAACTTGTAATTAAGTAGCCTGTCAGGATTTTTTATATGTAGGTACCTAACATGATAAATTTTTTGCACATACGTGCCCGATCCCTGCAGGTACACCATACAACACATTTGGGTAACCTATATCAACACAGTTGAGTACCTAACAGAAAATGGTACGACGTATGCATTTAGGTACGCCCTATGTAACACACATTATGTCGTAGGTACGACGTATGCTACATTTAGGTACCCTATATCAACGTGTTATAGTATGCAATATAAACACAGGAAGGTACGGGATGACTAAATAAACTGGTAAAAATTAAATCTGGTAGATGTACCTATGTGTGAAAATTTTCTGCCATGGGTACCTATGTGTGAAAATTTTATTCAATTGGGTATTTATGTGTAGATGTACCTTTGATTTTCTTCATCGACATTAACATTTAAATAAATTTGGCAGGTATGCTACTTTATTTTATTAAGTATATGTAATATTACTTTATATATGTGTGAGCTATGATTTAAAATACCTAATAGATGAAATAATAAAAAAATTTGCACCTAATAGATGAAATAATAAAAAAATTTAATTGCAAATTTACCATTTTATTTATAACTTATTTGATTAGTTATTATTTACGCATCAACTTTTTATTTATAATTATATCCTTATAAATCAATTTTTTTTTCTTCTGATTTGAGCGAATTGTTCTTCGTACTCAGCTTCATTGAAGTCGTCACTAAATCTGGAATTCTGGTTTTCATTGAGTCGTACCGTTCATTGAGATTCTCGGGTCAATTTATAGTGTTGGGTCCAGCCCCTACCTTTTTTGGGCCGAAGATGGGTGAAGCCCATTTATCCTTTATGTAAGAAAAAAGGAAGATACTACATTTGCACGCACACAACGAGAAGAGAATGTCCCGATCCCGTCGTTTCGGTGCTCAATTTCGTTGAAACTTCGGAAGAAGATTCATCTCGACATGCTCTATACATCTACCGGGTCGGATTCTTCGGTTACTCACATTGGGTGGTAACCCGTTTCTGTAGCTAGAGGAATGTTGGTGTTCCGAGTTTGTAACTCGATGTTCTGTGTATTCGCCTAGTCGGCGTAGTGTTTTTGATGTGTTGTTGGGTTGTTACCTCGAGATGTTCTGTGTTGTTTGGATCGGGAGATCGATCCCGGGTTTTTCACGTTCGGGCTTTCCACGTTAAAAGTCGCCGTGTTGTTTTCGTTTCCGTTATTGTGTTGATTGCCGTTGTATTTGGTGATTTCTGACACCCCAACACATAGAGCATTCGCAGACGTGCCTCGAGAATTATCTCGTTGGATTTCTTATAACAGTTTTATGGATTAAATTTCCTATCATAGTCCTTAACGTGTAAACTAATATGTATGGCTTCACCAAGATTTTAAGTAATTTTACTAACGGAGATCATAAAGCTTTCTTACTCGAGAGTTTTTCTTATTCTGCCTTTTGGGATTTTGTGAGCTGAAACTCCATTAATCATAGCTAGAGAGGATCGAATACGAGCTCATATGATCAAGCTATGAAGAAACTAATGAAACCTGAAGTAAACATTGCCAAGTGTTTTGTTTCAATAGGTCTAAATGAGAAACGTAGGATCAGGTTTAAACGAGAATATGGATATATTTCATTAACACGTAAAATGTTATGTAAGGCGTCAATATGCCACATTAACATCTGAAATGTCGTGGCACCTAGAAGGAGTTAATTAAGACGACATAACCTTATACGTCGATGTGGGATGCTGAAAGGGCACGAATCGGTGCCACATCAACATGTGCCGACATAAGGTGAGCACCATAAAATTCCTCTGAAATATATGTTATCATAATAATCTATTAATATATAATAATTAAGCTCGTTGGCTCGCTAACGGGTTATCTACTCATGGGTAAGGTTGCAAACGAATCGAATCGAGTCGAATACCACAATATTCTATTTGTATTCGGATGACCAATCGAATCCAAATACGAAATTCAAATATTTAATCGAATCATAAAATCGATTCTTATTCGTATTCGGAAATATTCGAATCGAATATTCGAATACTCGAATATGAATTATATGTGAGTATATATCTCTACCTTTAATAAAATAATATTAAAATATTTAAAAATATATATTGAATTGTAATATTATGTAGTGGCACCCTTTTGAGGTGAAAAAAACCTGAGAAATTGTACAATTCTTAATGTTGTTCTCCACCAATAATAATGTAAGTTTTAATTATATTTTAGTTCATCAATGCAGTTATTCAAAGGAAATTATCTACACATAAATATTAATTTTGTAATTTATGATGGAAGTTAATTCCACACATTGCTATTAGAATTAAACAAACTTATAATTTATAAATATTATTTTTTGATTTATTTTTAAATCTTTTTCGTACCACAAATATAAAATGTATAAATACATAAAATTATTCGAATCGAATAATTCAATTAATATTCGAATCGAATATTGTGATTTCATATTTTCGGATATTTCTCGAACAAAAAATATCCTTTAGGATTCGTATTCTAAATATTCGAATTCGAATATTAAAATTTCAAATCGAATGGCGAATCGAACAAAAAATATCGATTCGTTTGCAACCCTACTCATGGGTAACCACCGCCAGTAACCACATGAGTTGTTAGGATCACAAATATCCTATTATATATATTCATATTACTAAACTAGATACCAAATGAATAATCTAATTACCATAATCTTGACATTTTTTTTTTTAAAACTACTGTTGGCTCGCTTTCATAGACAAATCTTGATATGAAAGTGGCGGGACAAAACAAATGAAATGAAAGCAAACCCTAATACGAAAAGCAAGCCATTTTTCCTCGACAGTATTGAACTGAAGGTAATAAAAATTTAATAAAGCTCAGCACTTAAATGGGAACCCATCCACATCTGGTAAAACACACCTGCTATATTTTCTCTCTGCAGCTTTAATTTAATGCGATCTAATTAATGAGCTCATTCATGAACTAAGTCAGTAATATATATAAATATATATATATATATATAATTTACCGTACGTTCTTCTGTTCTTTTCTATTACTGCCCTCGATCTGGCAAAGAGAATTGAAAGATTATTTCATCAGTTACCAAAGATGGAATATAATATGGGGAAAAGCCTAGGATATGATGATATGAGCTGTGTGTTAGTTATTTTCTTACATTATTTATAGTTATTGCACAAAACTATGTTATCTTGGGATTGGACCATTATATACTGATCTGATGGGAGTCAGCATTAAATATTGTTTATATGAGACCTTCCTTAATTGAAACCTCGTGGTTTTTAATATTATGTTATTCCTTCTTTCAGTGCCCTATGTCTCACGAATCTTATGTACTTTTTTACCTATTCCACGGTGACTATAAGTCAATGGCAAATAAATATTAAAATTTTTCACATCTTCATGCCCTGAGATATATCTATCACTACGTCGAAAGTTTTAATGTTGCCTTTCCATTTATGACTATAATTCATCATTTAGTAATAACATAAGCTAAAGGTCGAATAAGTTAGACTCATTCAATTGAGCAATGTAACATGTAATATGAGAATCCTTTTGCTATCTTATCGAGGTTAATCATACTGTATTTTTAATCAATATGTTATCGGGCGGCCAGATAGTAACATAGAGTGCTTTGGACCTATTTAAGTTATGTATGTATACACTGCAGAGAAGATGTATATATATATATATATATATATATATATATATATATAGAGAGAGAGAGAGAGAGAGAGAGAGAGAGAGAGAGTAACATGAGTATTAATCTTAGTAATAAGCTATTAGAATTACTTCAATTGGAATGCCATTTTTGAGAAAAAAAAAAAAAAGATAAATGTGACGGACTGTCGAACGACGGTAAAACTCTACTCTATTTGGAACACATCTCCAATTCTTGAATAAAATCTGAGCTTTTTCTTTTAAAAAAAAAATACTCCCTGTCCCAATTTAATATAATGTATTCGATCAAAGCCCCAGTACATTAGTTCTTACATCTCTATTGTATTTTTATAAAATTTGCATCGCATTTAATTCAGTTGATCTGGCAATGTGCCAAATCATTAAATAGTGGTGGGTTAATTAAACAACTTGGTCGGCAGCTCTCTTTATGCTGTCTTTGATTTCCAGCTTAGTAATTTAAAAACTTAGGAATACCCAATATTCATGTATTTTGGTTTAGAATATATTTTGATTTAGTGGGAACGCAGCGTAACCCCGAGTATTCGTTGGACAAAATAGCTTGATAGTATTTGACGCCAAACATTTAAGTGATTATTAAAGATTTCATCGCGGACGAAGTAGGCTTCCCGACTTATTTTATTGAAAAAGGAATTAGGACTCAGATTTATTCAGACATATATATCAAATATGCTTAGCGATTGAAAAATCCTATCCGAGGTGAAAGGGGATGAATAGTTGACGCCATCTGCAAATGGGATGAGGATGAGATTCGTGTTTTTTTTTCCATATGTATTTATTGATATTTTGTTTCTATAATACCTTTTCGTTAGTGTTTCTTTGTAGCATACTAATGAAACGAATGTTTTGCCACAAAACTTTTGATTTGTTGGATTTATAAGGAGAATCCGAATATCATCCTAAAATAACAAGTGCTAATGGTGAGTCACCGTCCTCAAACTAATTCATCAAAACCGGCGAACTTTTTGTGTAATGGTATATAAAACGAGGATTTAGTGTAATAAGGATAGCATGCTCAATACCAGCCTGAACTCGTCCATTACCACCACTTAATATAGTGATATAAAATCGAAAATCGATATATACATAGGGATCCAATCCAATTATAATCAATTTTGTTTCATAATTTCATTCTTTATCTCTGACTGCAAAAAATATTGTCCGCTAAACTACTTTTGAATTTGGAAAGGGTAATGATTTTTTAGTCTAAACTAAAATGAGCATATACATTAATGTCTCCGACGACAGTGAGAAAAATACACCAGATTTAACCAATACAAATAGAAACCAAAAATTGACAACATTCGAAGCTTCTAACTATGAACTTCCACAGCAAACTAATCTTAAACTCCACTACAGTAGTGAGTATTGGAATCAAATATGTCGTAGAGTAGAGTATGTGCTCGTCACACATGAACGTATGAGCGTAGATTCGAGAATAGTCATAATCTTTTGCACACCCTGATAATACCCCTATGTGATTTTATTCATTTATTATACAGATACACACATATAGCTATCAAAAGAGCTTGTCCTGGTGGGTCGGTCACTTATGTTAAGACATTGTGGTATTTTGTTGGGATACCACCGAAAAAAAAAAAGAAAAAAAGAAGAAGAAAATACGTAAGATAATCAATCGCGACTGAAAAAAAGGCAATTGCGGGTTGATGGCCTTATTTAATTCACTTTTCACCTTTCATCTTATTTTTTGTAGTCGGCGTGTCCCCATGCTCGCTCTCGCTCGTAGTAACCCCCACACACGTAAACACGCACAACCATACACCAATAAATACACACATACAATACATACACAACTATATCTTTCTATCTATGTGTGTGTGTGTATATATATATATATATATATACCGTGTAATATAAATAAACAAAACTAAAACCTCAAGTATAGAGCCATCACTCAGCATAGTTCTCAGTTTCTCACTATAGACGCTCGCAGTTTCACACCAATCTCTTTCTTTCCAGCTCTGTTCAAAAGAACTGTTGCACACTGTAATAACTAATGGCCGACGACGTGGCACCGCCGGCGCGCGACTCACATGCTATCTCTTCCGCCCATACTAATAAAAGAAAGAGAGGGACAGAAGAAGAAGCCGCTACGAGCACCAAAAAGAGAGGCGCCGCCGGCGGCGGAAATAAGCAGCACCACTCGCTGTACAGAGGGGTTCGAATGCGCGCGTGGGGAAAGTGGGTCTCCGAGATCCGCGAGCCGCGCAAGAAATCCCGGATCTGGCTTGGGACGTTCGCCACCGCGGAGATGGCGGCGCGTGCCCACGACGTGGCGGCTCTGGCCATCAAGGGAGGATCCGCCACGCTCAACTTCCCCGACATATCCCACCTTCTCCCCAGGCCAGCCACGTGCGACCCGCGCGACGTGAGGGACGCGGCCAACAAGGCGGCGAACATGGTGGCCGAGTTTGATTGCGTCGGCCGGACTCAGTCGCCGGAGACGACGACGTCGTCGGCCGACGGCGACGATTATCTGACTCAGATCGTGGAGCTTCCGAGCCTTGAGAGCACGGCGAGCACGGCTACGGATTCAAGCTGGGATTTTGAGCTGAAGGGACAATTAGATTATCACATGCTGGGAAATTGGGAAGATTATTACCACATTAGCAATTACGGTGGTAATAATATGATCGTCGATGGGCCATGTACGTCAGTATCTTCGTTGTTGTTAGAAGAAGATTATTATTGCGGGTATTTGTCTTTTCAACAAAATAAATCGGAGGGAGAGATCTGTTATCATGGGGACATCATCGGTGAGAAAGGAAAAAGTTAAGAACTTATCGTGATTTCTTTCACATTTTGGTGTTATGTTGTTTTTGTATTTGTGTTTGTGTGTGTTTTTAATTATGATTTTTAATCATTTGATTTCTCTTTTTGGACGAGTTTTGACTTTTGACCGTCTTTTCTATTTCGTCTGCTTGCCTTCGTTGTATCTGCTGTGTACCTTATTTATTTACACTTTATGTCCTCATTAAATATTAATAAGGAGATGATACGATCTTATATTTTGTCATTATTCATCCTCTTTTATTTGTATGATTTGCTGCCATATAAATAAAGTATTTTTGATCTAAACCTATGTCTGGTTTCGTTTTTAATGTTCTAGCGAAATTGCGAGCCTCGTGAAATCTAGTTATTGAAGTTGAGACGAATCAGTTCAAATAAAGCTAACGAACTCGAGCTTCCTTGTGAATTTTTACGAAGCTAACGAACCCCATTATATATATTTATCGTTTAACATTTCAAGCTCATTCACTAAACAATGGTGAAAAGCTGACTCCAATATTGAATTGCCCTTTGCAATTAAGTGTGGGTTTGGCATATGTTTAATTGTTTGGTTCATATTTACAAACAAACCATGGTTTATATAATTCTAATTTAAACCCATGCCAGCGGGTTTAAATAAACACACCCCTCACCTGTGTTTATTTACTAACCAAACACAAATTTAATTTTATAACATTAATTTGTTTTATACAAACATTACTAATTGAAACCCCCTAATTACAAACCTTTCACCTATTGAATTTCATCACAAAAAGAAATACAACACTAGTGTATTGATTGAGGTTCTTATCTTACATATATTCATCCGTACTCATTTGAGCAGTTGAATTGATTGATAGAGATCTTTATATATCTCACCACACCAGATATATTGTATTGACGTCGTTGGTCCGTACTCAGAATTAGACAAAGGCATTAATTAAATTTTAGTTCATCCATCTCTATCACTTCCCCAATTCTAATTCAATTATTTGAGTTATTAGACTAAGCTATAAGCCCTACTCCTTTCAGCATTTAATGGTGCATTAAATGGAAAGGGTTTTATTGCTTTAATTTAGCTAACATTATTACCGCGCTATCACTATCTATATATCCCATTTTACTTTATTTAGAACTACTTTATAGCTGCTATAGATGCCCTTGGTGTCTTTGGAGTTTGGATAAAGAAAGTTTTGTAATCGACGAATATATTAAATATTTATTATTTATATATACACAATATAAAAATGTCAACGCCGATCACTTAATTTGTAACGTCATTTACAATTTCACACTTTAATTTTTTTAAATTTCATTTGTTAACATTTCTAATTAAAATATAAAATAGTATATATTTATATTTTATTGTACATGCAGAATGTGACTAACATATTAGTTTAGAAACAACAAGGAAACCAAGGTTTTTAATGCATAATGAAAAGATATCATATTTGTGTTAAGGCGAATCAGAGTCTTGGAAATTCTATACAAATACTAGATATTAGGAATATATTGCTGTTGTTATATAAACACATCCTTTACCTTTTACTACTTCAATAATGGTAGTACTATACTATCTCCGACATACATAGCCTACCCCCTAACTTGTAATTCAGCCCCGATATATATGTATATTATGTGTGTGTGATAATTTCCATTCTTTATTTTGTTTGTTTATTATTTTAGTTTCTACTTCGTAGTTAAATCTTTGTCCTTTTTGAGTTTTGATTTAGCTTCATGCGTCACAATCTTGTATTCCTTTCACCTATTTTCGACCACACGCGTAAATTCTTTCGCGCCACATATTGTAATGAGGCCAATTTTATGGTAGGGTCCTCATAATCGACTTCTATTTTTTATTTTCCATTTTAAATAAATAAATTTTTGTTTATTACTAGTTTACTTGTGTTCAAAATAATAATCTTACTAAGTAAAAAAATCACATGTTATTAACGATCAAATAAACAAAATTGTGAAGATTCGAAATTTGGATCACAATAGGTTTAATGGACTGATGATGTAGATAGACATGGCTTTGATTGTAATTTGTATTTAGGATAAGGTTCAGAGAGGACGATGCCAAATTTTTCCAGATGTTACGAAAATTTATCTGATATTCTTTGCTAGTTGAATAAATTATGAATATATAACATATATATATATATATATATATGCTTTTTAAATGATGGGGACAAAGTGTGGGGTGGTGTATAGATTTGACTTGGACGTGGAATTGGTATACGAGGCGTACATATAATAAAAGCACAGCTGATGTCCAGCTAAGAGATACACGCAGCATTTATTAGGATATTTTCTTCCCTACGTATCAGGTTATACTTTTATGTTCAAATACATTGCATCCTTCGATAGTTTCAACCATATCACAAAACTGACAATAATTCGATAGAATAATAATACCAAGTAGAATGCGTAGTATAATAGAAAGTAAATTCTAATTCATATTATATTAGCTTAAGTAACTACATACCAAAACATAAACTGCAGCAATAGGTAAAGGAATTCCGTCCTCTTGGTGATGGGTCCAATGGATCAGGAATGATTAGTCCCGCTGAAGTCCTAGTCCTTGAGTTTCAGATTCAATTCATACAGAATTTAGTCAAAGTGTGAAAACTATAATCACGTTGTGTGGAAATACCTACCTGATCGGAAAATAAATAGGATCAATTAAAGAAAAACAAGCAATTGAGACGCAATGCGGCTGACCAGGCATGCAGCTATGATGTCTAACATATCATGTCTTGTTTTGAAAGATGAATCTTTCGTTCGAATCGTTCATTCGTTGAAATTATCAATTCTAAACATCGCCTAGCTTGCTTGATGAATTAGTTCGTGACTGAGAATAACCTATTCTAATACTTGTTAGGAACGATGGCTTGTGTTCCGGCGTGATACATCTACAATTGTTCGTCTGAGGTCAGAGTTCAACATAGTCTTGGCTTGTGTTTGGTCTCCGAGATCATTAATTCCATATTAAAGTTTTTGTTTACCGTGAGGCTCGGGGCTGGTGAGGGTGGGAGTGATCGCCAGTGCTAGAATGGTGCACGGACAAGGAGCGGCTCCTGACATGCTTCTAAGCGGAGGGGTACATGAATGAACCCATCCCACACCCGATGAGAGGGATTCCGAGACTGAGCATTGTATGGGCGGTGTAAAGTCAAGGACTAGTATAAGAGAATTGATTGTGCTACTCATCTCACCAAAGGTGCACCTTCCTTTTCGGGAGTCCATCCATAAGAACTTCAAAGTTAAGCGTGCTTGACTTGGAGTAGCATTGATATGGGTGAACTCCTGGAAAGTAGCTCAAGGTGCGTGCAGTGCAAAGCAAGCTGGAAGGCTAGTGGTGATACAGTGGGGCCAAACAATCAATGAAGTGCAGTGGGCCCAACCGCACAGGTCCTGAGAGCGGGATGTTACATTTACGACAATCACCAAAACTTATTGATGTCGTTGAAAAGTGACCTATCGCGTGAATGGGCTGCAGAGCTTCTTCCTGCCATTACTTCGCCTCGAATCTCGTCTGAAAGCTTGAAAACAGGGTTAGGGTAGGGGGTCGTTAGCCCTCTTGCCTAGGTCAAGAGTGTAGTTTACATATTCCAGGTGTAAAATAGCACATAAAGTGATGTAAAAGTGGTGCGAAAAAATGATAAAAAGTGCTTAAGTCTGTAGTAAAAATGACAGAGTAACGGTATTCATACCCCCGTACCTTTGCCTCACGACATTTATAACGTACCTAAGCTTCGATAGTTTTCCGGCAGTTTTTGCCCAAGGCCCGCGTTTTTCGGACTCGGGCTTGCCTCTGTTCTTCCATCTTCCCACGATCCCACATTCTTCTGGCTTGTTCAGCCACCGACAGCTTCTTTCCCACATTCTGACACTGATGACGTAACGAGGTCGTGGCGGTTTCATGCTGTGCGACCATGCCCCAAGGAAAGCGTCTGTTCTGAGCCTCGGGGTTTCATCCCAAGGGGTAGCAATTGCTCAAGGGATCTTCAGGACTTTTGAGAAGGGTTAGACCCCTTCTTCCGGGGATGTATCCGTGGGGTGGCTCGGGCAGGTGCCGCCTCGAGACTGATCACTGAAGATATACCAAACGTTGCCCTAGGGGTTTATATTTGGGAGTCCTCGAGTGATGCTGGGGCGTCCGTAATGAGCTCGAGGCCCTTTCCATCTAGTCGTCCCGATAAGTCTAAGAACTAATTGCGGGGTCATTCTTAGCGTGGGGTGGTCAAGTTAGTAGCGACTGATCAGTTATTTTGCCGCAGGATCAGTGAAAGCCGGGGGTAACACTATTAAAATCAGCATTAAATCTTCTACTGCATATTCAGTACACCAAGCAAATAGAATTTCACCAGCACAATTATCTAATATATATGTATTATAAACGCCAATGGGGGTAATGAATAGTGTTGGTCGTTCGTGATGAGGCCTATTTATCGCGTTTTCCGTTGGTGGTTCCAATGGAGTTACACTTTACTACACTGAAAAAGCGTTCCCTGTATATTTTATTATACATAATATATTTATAGATAATTTATCGCCGTGCCTCGTGTGCGGCTCCCAATTATATATATATATATATATATATATATAATAATATATATATATATATATTAATATATATACTAAATGCAGTTATATAGAAATAATAAACGAGGCTACTAACGTAAGAGACAATGTCCAGGAAAAACATCGACTTCTTCACCGTAAACATTGCTGCACTGCGCAAATATTCGCCCATTATGATGAGAAGATTTCAAGTGTATTGATTTCATCGATGTTCGGAGACACGGCACAGGTGTGCTACAGTTTAAATTGATTGCCACCTTTGAAATCGAAGTCCCCGACGCTTCTCTATACGTCACATTGCTTATACGAACGCCAGTTTTATTCTATTATGTGGAGGTGAGAATTACACGAAATACTTCAATCAACCAATTTAAGGCAAGATTTGTATGTTACCTTTTCTTTGCATGAATTTCTGGGATAGCAGTAGTGTTGATCTATGACTATGGGATTCCTTACATTGTCGAATCTTAGGTTTTGGAACGTCACGTCGCGGAGAAACCCTCGCCCCGCCTTATTAGTTCATGAATGAAGAAATCAGGGTTTTTGTGGTTCTTGCCTTTCATACACTCACGTTATCTTATAGTCTATATGAATGAAAAGTTGCTTATTTTTTTTTTTGCGCAATAGTTAATTAAAAATTCATACCGGCCACGTTTTGATTCTTGCCCCATTGGTTGTTCCATTGAAGTAAGCATCAGTTATACGAATGTTCTGTACTTGTACATAGTTGCCCCTTTTTCCTAAGCTTCCAATGCTGTAATAATACTGAAGTACGTCATAATCTTTTCTCAAAAAATAACAATTAATTAAAAAAAGAAAACGTTGTTCAATAGACAACGTGACCATTTTGGGAGGAAATACTATATATATATAGATATTCTGACTATGATACGAGTAACCCATAAACTCCATAATTAAATTAATGTGACCTTTTGAGTATATATTTCTGACTGCGATACTAGTAACCCTAACTCATTACTATCTTTTGAAAACTAACATGAAAAATGGTTCAATTATTATGGAATTCTCCATGGTAAAATTGCTTGTTATTACCTGATGCCGTGACCAGGCCCGCATCGAACATTGGATATCTCAATGTTGGAGTTGTAATCGCCAATAGAAATACAATCATCGCCTTTATTTACCATTTTCAGATTAGTAAAATATATGTAGCTAGCCATACAAGTATATATTAAGGACAAAAATTATAACAAATTACCGCAGGCCACGGCGGTGTTGCTGATAGATACATGAATAGAAGATTCGACGTGAATTCCATCTGTGTTGGGAGAGTTTAGGGGAGAATCTATCGCCAGGTTTTGGACGTTGAATGTGGTGCATCTTCTTACAAGCACGTGAGTTTGAGCACTGTTTATGATCTTCAGATTGCTCACACTGCTCTCATTGCATGACATAAACTTCACCGCCTGCTTATCATTATTACCATTATTACTGCTATTATTCGATCGAATTATTAATCATCAAACGCTGATCTATTTGTACTTACCGTTGGTGCGAGCTTCGTGCACGTTATCTGCAATCATCGATCTCAAAACCAGTAAATAATATGCGAAGAAAGAAAGATGGAGTTGGGAAAGAAAAAGAACGGTAATAAATTACCAGGTGAGGTTGGTGTTTACTGTTGGACTAATCTCAATGCACAGCCCACAAATATAGAACAAATCTACAAGCAGCCAATATGATATGAAGAAACAAAATAAACAAACTACATGCAGCAGCCCAACGTGATTCATATCAAAGAAAAGTCTAATATCATAGCCAAGAAGTCAATACTATATCCCAAAGAAGATACTAAGTGGAAAGATAGATATCATATAATATAGGATAAGATTTGTGCATTGAATTCAAAGATATCATTGTTGTACTATATATATGTGCGTGGGGAGTGAGCTAAGAATGTGGGTGAGAGAAAAAGGAGAGACAGTGCGTGAGTTTTGTGAGTTCGTGTGTAATAATGATGTATCCGAAAAACAGAAAGTGAAAGAAGAGATTTCGTCCCTCTGTTAGAAAATATTTGTTTCTCCTCTCATACAACAAACATTCGTTCCTCTTCACATATATAAAAAATAAAACAACAAAATGGTATCAGAGCCGATGGTGTTGCCAGCGCCGATGGAGCCGACAGAGCCGATGGTGCCGATGGTGTCAAAGCTGATATTATTTACCCACATGTTAATCCCGCAACTCACCGAAAATAACTACGCAAGGTGGAGCGTCGAAATGAAAGCTTTACTAAAATCGCAAGGCTTATGGGAAATAATCGAAGATGGATTTTCACCAGATACGACGAAGTATACAAAGTCGCAACGGAAGACGTTGGGAGCCGCCGTGAGAGAAAATGGTCTCGCGCGCCTTCTCATCTTAGAGGCGTTAGATCTTACCGGTTTCGGAGCCATAGGCGCAACGAGAGAAGCCAAGAAAGCCTGGGATCTGTTGGAGAAAGCATATAAAGTCGCTGATAGCAGCAACGAAGTTCAGCCACAAAAACAGGGCGAACTTGGGACGACGAAGGAGGACGACAAGAACGTTGAAGGCGAACCCGTACGAGAAGAGGTAGCTCGTGTCGTGGAGATCGAGCGTGATAAAGATCACGCTGAGCCAGTGGCGGAAAAGAAAAAAGCCGAACCACCACAAAAATACGAGATGGAAAAAGAAGAAGGCGAATCATCTAAGATGAAAGCCGATGGCGATAAAGAGGAGGAAATATATCCAAAAGCCGAGGAGCCCGTGGAAGAAGAAAAGAAAAAAGGAGTTCTAAACGAAGGAGAACTCGAGAAAGAGGAGGCGGTCGAAGAAACGCCGCCACGACAACCACCTGAGAAAGTCGAGGAGATCGACGAGAAGACATCGGAAAATCCCGATGAGGTGAAGAACGAGGTCGACGACGCCATGCACACGTCGTCGGACGAAAATAAAAATAGATTCCACGAGGCGAACGTAAAAGCTGTAGAGACACGAAAAACAGTGACCGAAAAAAGCGTTGAGGCGGTTGAAGAGACAACCACGCATGCTGACGAAGACATGCAAGGAGAGAACCAGGAGAGCGGCGTGAAAGAGACGACCGGCGCAGCCACAACGGAGGCCATGCGAAAAACTGGCGAAGAAGTCGGTAAACAGAAAATCAGGGAACCTAATGAGGTCAGCCCTAAAGAGATGGAGCGCTCCAACGAGGCTAAAGCTCGCCAGAAAGAAAAGGAGGTGCAGAAATGGATCAAGGCGAGAGACAGTCTTGAAGCCTATATGAAAGACTTGAAAATCGAAGCAACAACAAATACAAGTTCGCCGAAAAATTAGAAGTAGACGAGAAGGACGAAGTCAAGACGGCGACCAAGGAGAACCTCGAGGCGGTGGACGAGAACCAAAATCTGAAGGAAAAATATATCGACGAAAATCGCAGAGAAGTCGCTGAGGAGGTCACCAATAAGATCGACCTCGTGACCAAAGAGGCGACTGACGTACAAACGAAGGAGACCCTGGAGATGCCAAGGAAGGCCAAGCGATCCGGAGCGAAGGACCCAATCGACTCACCCACGAATATTGGGTACGATAAAAACCATGTAAAGGTCGTGGAGAAGGTCGCAAATAAATTCAGAGAAAGCGATGCGCTCGTGAACAACGGAACGGAGAAGTACATGGTCGTCACCATCGAGGAGATTAACGAGGAGTACGAAGGATTCGACACGCCGAAAGCTGGCGATGAGGAACTGTTCGAAAAGAATAACACGTTAGAAGAAACCAGCCAAAAGGCGAAGCTAGTCCAAGAAGGAAAGTTGATGGTCGAGCAAGATCCGAAAAACAGAGGGACAACGAAAGAACGTAGTAACGGTGAAAAAGCATATAAGGTAGCTCGAGAAGTAAGTATTGAAGCGAAGTGTTCGAAAGCAGTTAAAGACGGCAAGTGGCGAGCCGCGACGTACGACAGACGAAAGCGGGTAAAATTTAAAGAGCGATGAAAGATCCAAATGCATTGAGATTAAGGGGGAAATTTGTTGGACTAATCTCAATGCACAGCCCACAAATATAGAACAAATCTACAAGCAGCCAATATGATATGAAGAAACAAAATAAAACAAACTACATGCAGCAGCCCAACGTGATTCATATCAAAGAAAAGTCTAATATCATAGCCAAGAAGTCAATACTATATCCCAAAGAAGATACTAAGTGGAAAGATAGATATCATATAATATAGGATAAGATTTGTGCATTGAATTCAAAGATATCATTGTTGTACTATATATATGTGCGTGGGGAGTGAGCTAAGAATGTGGGTGAGAGAAAAAGAGAGACAGTGCGTGAGTTTTGTGAGTTCGTGTGTAATAATGATGTATCCGAAAAACAGAAAGTGAAAGAAGAGATTTCGTCCCTCTGTTAGAAAATATTTGTTTCTCCTCTCATACAACAAACATTCGTTCCTCTTCACATATATAAAAAATAAAACAACAACAAGATTGATCCCACCAAGCTTGGCCTTTTCCATCGATTACTCCACTGCCATATATTAATAGGTTATTTATTTTATTAAATTCAATCCATGAGCTTGCATCTTTATCATCCCATGCCCTAGGTGACTCTGGGGCGATGATTTTTCCTGATATCTAATTATATCACCAAAATTAACAAAATGCAATCTCATTTGATAAAGTTTACATGAAAATAATTTTTACGATGAGAACAATAATATAAAATGGCCTCTGCCTGACCACTGTAAATGAGTTGGCCTCGAGATAGAATATTAATATTAGGTTCAAATTCCACAATTTTTATAAAGAGCTCCAGCAATTCCTCGATGAATTGAGCTAAATTTCGAGATTAAAGCTTGAAATGTTAAATCTGGACAGAAAAAATAAATATAAAAGAAAACTTAAATGCGAGACGTCAAATGACTTTTGGGACAAAGAAACTTAATTTAATGGGGTCGAGAAGTAATTAATAATATTTATCACGATATTCCAACTTCCGCCTACCACAAAGTGGATGGTTGAAGGCTTGCATGGTCCATGAAAAACGATGGGATTCAACAGAAATGTTCCAAATTCTGGAACATATACTCTTGGATTTCCTATTGAGCTCCTACATGCATCGTTCCACGCATCCAAGAATGGCTAAAAGATATGCATAAAAAGTTCAACAAAAAAAATGTCTCACACCAAAATCAATACATGTTAAGGTAAGAGATCGATTTGTGTGTTGCGTGTGTTTCTTACCAGTGAATCATCTGTATAACGGTCGCCTTTGGCTCCATAATCCAAGACATTAAAGACATCGTCATTGTAAAACTCATCTAAGAGACGATTCGAGCGAGCAACGTCGTGAGAAGACAAAGCGTAGATGGTGATGAACATCCACAATAATAATAACCTCGACATGTCCTGGAAAAGAAGAAATATATAATTATTGTGATAGTTAGTACAAAATGTCAATAACAATTATCTCTTGGAGTTACGAAAAAAGAAAACAATATATATAGCAGAGCATCATCACCATTTATGCTTTTTACTTCACGCGAACGAGAGAAATGAGAGGTCTTGTTAACACATCATTATATTTATTTCCCCGAATATGTAATGTAGAAGCATGTCCTACACTTGATTGGTAACGATGTGTATAAAATTCAAGAGGAAATCATACATTAATATTTTTTGGGCAATTTAAGAAGAGTCGCGTGGAGACATTCAATTGTGATACGATTAAAATTGAATGTTTTGAGACTATTTCTGAAAAGGTTCAGGAATCCGAATTTTTAAGAGAGCAATGGAAAGACGAGTAAAAGAAAATATTTATTACATTCAGCGAAGAATTTAAAAATTCGGTCTCGAAATTAAATGTGGCTAGAAGATAATTTATGACACAAAGTGAAAGTACAGGTGGTCAACAATTTGTTTCACGGTATATTCCAACTTCATAAAATTAATATTATATTATTTTCCTTTATCTTATTCATCATTTATTACATTAAATTAATTATATTAATATTCCTAAGATTAACCTAAACTAAAAAATAGAAAATTCTTCCGTCTTCGTTCATCGTTGGTCGTCACCACTCTCCTCATCCGTCGGGTTCAGGGCTTAAGGTTCAGGGTTCAAGGTGTAGGGTTTAGAGTTCAGGATTCATGATTAGGAATTAGAATTTAGGGTTCATGGTACGGTTTATGGTTCAGGGTTTAGGGTTGAGAAGGACGGCGAAGACCGAGGGTAGCGAACGGCTGACGACGAACGAATATGAAAACTAATCCTCATTTCAACAAATTTTCGCAGATTTTAGCCAACTAGGGGTAACATCGAGAGAGTGTTGCGATCGCGACGAGTGTTGGTGGTGACGCGAGACGAACTGAGATGGAAGAATTTTCTATTATTAATTTAGTAATATCTATACAATTAATTTAATGTAATAAATATATATAATGGAAAATATATATAACATTGATTTTATCAAGTTGGAATATATAGTGGAACACAACTGTGGAATAGGAATAGAGAGTCCCAACCGAGATCATATATGACCTTTGGTGTACTTTATGAAATTGGCGGGATAGGGAATAAAGAGAAAGGTAGCGCGAGATGAGATATTTATTAAAGGGAAGTTAAATTTTCTTAAAAGTTTTGTTATATCTCGCACTGGATCAGTATACTACTTTCGATCATGGCGTGATCATTCCCAAGTCACATCAGCGAATAAATTTCGTATGAGTTTTGCCACAAGCTCGATGAACATGGAGTTCAATGTAAGAGTGGTTTTGTTTTTTATTAATTCAAAACCAAAATAGATGTACTTCCTTCCATGAGTTCCCAGATTCTTACGTATAGAAGAGCTTGTCGATAAATCCTTACACATATTTTGTCGTTATATTATTTGCCGTAATCTCATCAGCCTTAGAAAAGATCATAAGCAAATCTTCAGTTTATATTTATTACGCCAAGACTTCTCTTTCCACGCCGAACAAGCGACGATGCTACTTCTTTGCCACTTTGCTTCAGTTTCCACTGTTTGATTCCACCGCCGCGCTTAAGCTTTCCACCACCCTTTCGTAACAAAAGAAAACAATTGGCGCTTTAACAATGATCATTTCTTTTTTTTTTTTTCTTCCTTTTAATAAACTTCGAATAAGTTCTACCTTACCTGAAACTGGAAATCCGAAGGCTCGGCCCTCGGAATTATTGCCAGGCCATCACTCACGGGAAGCACTGCAATGAGAACACTTTTTAGAGATCGTTCGTCGACTTTTCGCAGCTGCATTAATGTTTGTGTGTGTACCTAACGGTGAAAGTTCGCTTCGTTTCTTCTCTGAACTCTCTAAGACTAGCAAAGGCTTGCAGCTATACGTGTGCACGAATAAAGGCTCATCGGTCTCAAATCGATGGCCCTTTTCGTTCTTTTTTTCAAGACAAGTTTTCGTATTCCTAAAATAGAGCCAAGTCAGATCAAGAAAGGGCTTCTCATACATATACTTAAGTTAATAAGAGCATTCTATTCGATCACCTTGGCACAGCCTTTGTTTTTGCTGCTGATATTTTAGGAGCTGATGAAGCAGAAAAACAAACAAGATAAGCTATAACTAACTTATTTGACACTTAAAACAATGGATACAAAAAAAATAATAATAGATTGCATTTACGAGGTAGAATGTAGCGCGAGTAGTATCTCGAAAAGTCAGCAGCTCTGTAAAATCTTGCGAGGGCAAGCTTTTGAGAGGGCTGCTGAAATGTCATAATCCTCTGTTTTTGAATCGTATGGAAAAAACTAAAAAAAGATCGGTAATTTGGTTTAACTGAGAAACACAGTGTTGAGGATATATAACTAAAAACTGAACTAAACTACGGACCCGTTTCAAGTTGTCAATTCTTTGCTGAGTTTCTTCAGGACGAGAATCGCACTTCAAAAGACAGAATTGGAGATTAACTGATGTGGTGCCTATGCGGTCGACCACTGCAATAACGGCATTCAGCACATATTCCTTGGTTGTGTCCAAAACCCTATAAGCAAATAAACATACAGAAACTTACCAAAAATCCAAAATATATGAATGAGAGAGAGAGAGAGAGAAGTTACCTGCGCTTATCTGCTTTTGCTTTCAAGTAAGTTGTTTCACAGTAATCAGCAGCGTGGTATATCTGGGACCTGAATCTCCTAAGCTCCTGCGAAGTATATGTATGTTTAAGAGGCTCAATCAAACTGAGTTCATCGTAGTGTAGTAAAAAAGGAGAAGGACGAGGTGCTCGTTTTGTTTGTTTTATGTTGGCTTACGTTGAGAGAACTTTCGAACGGGGTTTCGTTTTCATCCAAGGAATGCTCCATTTCTATCTTGTCTCTAAAGAAAGATGCTTCTTTTTTGCAAGTATGTCTCTGTGTTACTAGTTGTTGCCCTTTTTTTCTCTTTTCTGTGCTGTTTATTACGGTGGGAGAAGAAAGAAAGCTAATCTGAGTCTCGTGATTCTTTTTTAACGTTATGTCTGTTTGTTTCTGACATGTGAATAATGTACGTGCAGACAGACAGCATAGCTCAGGTGCGAGAGATGAGACACAAAAAAAAAACTAACACAACTAACAGAGATTCTCTTCATGCATTAATTATTTGAGAACACAATTTGGTTTACTATCATAGCATCCATTGTAAATGTCAATAGCTACTAGGCCAAATTATAATTTTAGTTCACTAAATTCACATGTTTTCGTATTTGGGTCACTATATTTGATAATTGTAAAAATAGGTCACTAAAACCATCTCCAACCAAAAAACCTATTCTCAAATCCAAAATACAGTAAATGTCACATCAAACAGTCTTCTCCAACCATTAAACTCATCTTCAAACTCAAAAGAAAATAATATTCTCAGAATATTCTTTACCACACCAAATTTTACAACTTTCCAATATTACCCATACATTTTACAACTTTACAAACTAGACAACAACTACGCCAAAAAAATTAAACAAGGATATTATTTTAAATTCATAATTATTAGTACAATAATATTATATTTATTGTATAATAATATTATTTTAAAACAATAATGTTACAATGATATTATTTTAAATTCAATAATAAAAATAAATGAGAAACATTTAATAAAAGAGCTTTTGAAATATTATTAGTACAACTGAAAAGTTACATTTAATTAGTACATGTTCATTCTCTTGTTACGTCAAGGCACAACAAATAAATAGTTGAATTACTTTTGACTTAAATAAATATATTATTAATAGTTTAAGGTAATTTTCAACTTTATAGGGGTTACGTTGAAAGACTTTAAAACTTAATAGTATATGAACAGTGCGGACTCATATTTGAGTATAGAGGTGAGAGAAAATCTGTTAAACTCATTTTTGGTAAGGTTTTAAGTATCCATTGGAGCATTTTTCTTATTTTGGGTTGTAAATTAAGCATTGGTTGGAGATGCTCTAACTATGTATGTTAAAACAAATTTGGGTCGCCCTTTCATTTTTGGGTCACTACGTATATGTGTTTTCAATTTTTGGTCACTAAGTATAGGTATTTTAAGTTTTTGAGTCGCTATATTAAATCCATCTTCGCATTCATAAAAACATAGTGTCCCAAATCGAAAACATGTATACTTAGTGACCCAAAAGTGATAGGGTAACTCAAATTTGTTTTGACATTTATAGTTAGTGACCTACTTTTGCAATTATCAAACATACTGACCAAAAAACGAAAGCATGTATACTTAGTGTTCTAAAATAATAATTTGGCCTAGCTACTACAAATGGAGTTGAGAAAATGATCTAGTCTTCTATCTAGGAGGAAAACTTGAGATGACCGTTGCTATAAAATGGACAATGGATCATCGTGCAGTTTTCCAAGTAGCTCTCCGTTGACCTCGTTGACTTGCTTTTATTTAGTTAAAAAGGAGACGCCCTGAAATTTTAGCTCTGATAATCTTTAGACTCCTTAATGTTGTTTGTTTTGGCTTGGATTTAAATCTTAATCGACTTACGTCTCTGAATATCTATCTAATCTTGTTGATCGAACCATTTCAGTATTCGGTGCTTCTTACCAGTCTTCTATTTTCTTCATTTATTTGTATCATCCATTTTGACCCTTCGGTTCTGAATCATTATTTTTTTTTAATATATATGGCTTGGTTCTGGTCTGCATCTTTAAGTTTCGATTGTTTGCTCAGTCCAATATAAGTTTCAATTCACTGACTTCAACAAATCACGGGTCAAAGGTCGCCATCTTAGTAAAAGAAAAAGGACATTCGCTATGGTCAATATATAATTTACGAATACTATATGTTAATGTTATTTTCGAATGAAGAATCTGAGAGAGAATCACGAGTTCTCGCATGATCGAATCTCCCTAACACTAAATTTTTCAATCAATCACATACGGCAACTCGTGTGATTTCATGTTACCATACGCTAAGAAATAATCAAGAGCAGCAAGAACCAAGGAAGAAAAACCGTTTAATTTTTTTAACCATAGCATTAATATTATTATTAATTCATAATCTCCCCAACACAGAGCCAAAAGCAAAAGCATAGCAAACACACACACACGCACACAAAGAAGGGAGACAACAAAGAAAGGTAGCAGTAGATAGACACAGATTACAGAGCCTTGAGAATGTCATCAGCACCAGATACGGTGAACTCTCCGCCTTCCTCGATATTCGCCACCTTCACTTTGAGATCCTCCACCAATAGAGCGAACCTCTTCGACCTCACGCCGAGCCCCTTGTCGCTCAGATCGAGCTCGAGCCCAAGGGCACGAGTGTACGACGCCGAGCCATCTGCCAAGAACTTTATGTGCTTGCTGTCGGGATATGTCTTTGCCCAAGCCTTCATCACAAAGGGGTCATTCACTGTACTCAATAGCAAACAACAATGTCAGCCAACACTCAATCAATAGCAAACGGAAATGCCATAGTTGTTCGGAGGAAAAAAAAGGTAAAAGCATATAGGCTTTTCTCGTCAATTGACCGACCATAGGCTGTTATCAGTTATTCAGTCAAGCAACAAAGGAAAGCCGATTGAAACAACGAAGGAACAAGCTGTTTAGGTTTCGCATGGATAATCTTAGCAATGTAATCATTCACGTTCCTTGGATCTCGGAGGAGTCTAAAATAGGGAACATTAGTCAGATAATCCAAAGACCTTTCGACGAAATTTTAATGATTAAGAAGCCAATCGAAGATTATCCAGCTGCGAAAGCGAAACGAAAAGCTTACCACTGATGCACAACAGCTCATCGACGCCCTTGGACTTCAACTCGTCCTCTTTCTCGACGAAGCTGGGAACGTGCTTCATGCTGTAGGAGAATTTAAGAAAAAAGGTAAGAAATCAGCAGCGATTAGCCACTCCTTGAGGCTCTTCCGAAGAACGATTGTTAGTTAGGTCAAAGTTACCTGCAGGTTGGGGTAAAAGCGCCGGGGACGGCGAAGAGGACGACCTTCTTGCCGGCGGCGAGCGAGTGGACGGAGACGGTCTGCAATTGATCCTGATCGTCGAAGTAGGCCACAGTTCCATCGGGGATGACGTCACCAACTCTGATAGGAGCCATTGTTTTCGTAACAGTGAGTTTAAATGATAAAAAGTAGAGCTGTGATTGTACGCAATCGATTCGACGTTAGGGTAGCCCGATATATAGGTGAGGGCCTTGTCTAATTCTTATTAGATCGACGTGAAGTAAAATATTAAATCGCATGAAATACAGTGTTGACGTCCATTGACTGATATTATAAAGTCTTACCTCAAACGGATGTTAATTAGTTGGTCATAATTAATATTTGCCATTAAGCGATCTATCAAGGAAAAATAATAAACATTATACTATATTAAACAAATAGAAATCAAATTTAAGATGAATTATTTCAAACATATTTCACATGTTTTATTATAGTCTTACCTCAAACGGATGTTAATTAGTTGGTCATAATTAATATTTGCCATTAAGCAATAAGTAACTATATATTTCCACTATCAAGGAAAAATAATAAACATTATGCTATATAAAAAAATAGAAGTCAAATTTAAGATTAATTATTTCAAACATATTGCACATGTTTATTAATAAGCACATATGTTTTAATTCTTTTTTTTTTTTTAATTTGATGAATTACTAGTTTTAATAATCGTTGATCGAGTAACAATTTGAGACATCTGGCTAATATGATATACTAGAAAACAACCCAGAAGTAAAAATGAATGGAAAATGAAGTTTCTCGATTGATCCAATCTCAATCGAGAAACGTCTGCTTGGCTATATTATTTTTATGATGTAATTCGTATGCATAAGAAACAAATAACGAAGTTGGAATTATGTCCGTCAAATAATAAAATAGATTTCATTATGATAAAATTCATAAGTAATTGTTCGTGACCGTAATAGGTACGATGCTTTTGAATGGGGGTGTTTGTTTCTGGTGATCCAGCATCACGGTGATACTCGCATCACCGTAATGTGAGTATCACCGTGATGTGGATCAAGGTGATATATCATCGTTGTGTTTGTTTTGGGGTGATATTTCATTTCGCATATCAAGGTGATATTGGAATATTATGTTTGATTAATCACGGTGATGTGTGGGGTGATATTGCATAATGACATATTTAACCCTACGTATATCATATAGGTAATGTGAATTAATATGTTATGTTGAGATGATATTTTACGTAATAATGATCAATGTCGTAGTATCGAGTTTACAAAAATTTTTTTTAAGCACCAATTATAAGTCTATTGTATAAATCTCAATTTTTTATATTTTTAATTATTAAATATGTTTTTAAGATTAAAAATAGTTAGTTATATAATTTAAAAAATGAATAAGGGTATATAAGGAATAAATGTTAAAATATCATGGGTGATATTTTCCAATAATAATTTCAAATATCACCTCATCACCGTGATGTTGGATCACCTAGCTTTTGGGGGGTGATCCAAAAGTTGGAATATCACCCCACTTGATCACCTAGGTGATCTTCATTACGGTGATGACTCATTACCTACGAAAAATAAACATAGTGATGAGGAGGTGATGTGAAGATCACAGTGATGTTTTGGAGGATCACCCCAAAACAAACACCCCCTAAATGAATCTACTTTGTTCAGCCGATCACCTAGTCAAGGGTGAGTTGACTTTGCATATTTAGCTGATTATATTGACCATTTCAGATCTTGTTGAGTTTATTTTAGTAGTTCTGGAATGGGGGTTAAATGAGCCTTTTCACATTGTTAGATGTACATATATATGGGCACGATTTAAGTTCTTTATGTATTTTCATGCATGTATGAAAAATAATTGGAGTTGATCTCTTCTTCAATTGGACTGCACCAACCAAAATCTGCACCATTCCAAATACAAGGACTGTATTCAAATGTTTTAGATTAATTTAATTTTTTTAAAAAAAAAAGGAAGAAAGAAAAGAAACACAAGTGATTATTTCCTTATTCTTGGTCAAAATAAGTGACGTTGTTACTAAACATGACCAACGACTTTGACTTGGTCTATATTTGACTTCCAACGCATTATAAAGCGATTAAGTTGTATCCCAATTGGGTAATGCGATAGTCAACTAAATGAGTCAACCTTAGTTATGCATTCACATCGCAATAAAAGGTTAATTTGTAAGCGTGTGCATGTCTTAGAAAATACTTAATTTTTAAAAATAGTGTAATGCCTTGATGCTAATGACTAATGTATAATTGTAGCTCGATTGAAGCTTAAATCATAGCTGTTGATCTTGAGCCTTCCTTACTGAAAAAATCTCGAGTTTAATCGTGATTGTTTGAAAAGCTACGGATCGGCTTATGAGCTTTTTTATTATTGTTTCTTCATTATACTATAAAATATAGGTAGTTAGTCTCACTATTTTACGAATACTACGAATATTCATGTTCGAGCTTGGTTCGTCGAGTAAATGAACCGACGAGTCGAGCTCGCGCCTAGAAAATCAGCAGAATTCGGCTCTAACTCGTATGAATAAAGTAGTTTGATTTTGGTAACGTGTTTGAGAGGAGGCTAAATAAATAATTATTATGATCAATTAGAAATTTAGAGTTGTGTATATTATAAATAAGTTAAAAATTTATAAACGTTGCCGTAAAAAATATCGTAAAATAGCGTTTATATTAAGTACCTTAACAAAAATAACTACTCCCGGATTTCGTAATTTTATTGTAAATTTCCCCATAAAAATAAAATAAAAGTACAGTTTCCAGATAAATTATAGAATTATTGATCATGATTGTGAAAAGTTTTTCATTTCGTTTGTGGAACAATTATCAAAACCGCAACGAATATGCATGTTCTTCCAAAAATAATGTTTCCCTAATTAGTAGTTAATATTAACGTATGTATCATATAGTTTCGGGAAATCTATCTCGTTTCCTGTGTAGTCTCTATAGTTACAAAAAGAATATTGAAATGTATTCTACACATGTCAACAAGCACATATATACATTTTTAATCACGAGGACATAAGTAACTTGAAGATCCGCATATTCAGCCGAATAAAAATTTCACTTGTCGCCAAATAACGATCACCATTCATTTTCATATCGCCACTAATCTTTTTCTTTCTTACATTTTTCCATTTAATTATAAATTAAACTTTCGTAACCATCATCTCCTTCCCTACCTCAAATCATCCCTGCACTAATTATCAACCGTTCACCTAATAATATCCCAAAACTATATAAACCTCCCATGCATGCAAATCCACACCAAGGCCTAAGGGACCATTCGAAGGATTCTTCGAAATTCTTCAAATGGCTTCTTCAAGCTTGTTGACATTATCTCTAATCCTTCTATCCATCCTCCTAGTCAATATTCGTACCACCCACGCCGCCCGAGCAAATTACCAAAAGGCCCCTAAGGTCGATAGGAAATTCTTTTTCGGGCTTATACCCAAATTGCCAATACCGATACTGCGACCACCTCAATTTGGCGGGCCACAAAGACCCGAAGATGACGCTTCGACGATCCCTTTGGGCTCGTGGGAGGTTCACTCGGAAAACGCGGGGGTTGCCGCCATGCAGATACAGTTGATGCCCAAAAGCAGTAAGATCGTATGGTACGATTCTAATAGCAATGGCATGTCCGAAATCGCTCTCAAACCTCGGTGGTGCAGACCGAGGGCCGGAGGGAGACAGAACGATCCACCCGAAGATTGCACTGCTCATGCGATCGAGTACGATCATGAGACGGGCGACGTCAGAACTCTTAAGGTGTGGTTGTGTTATTCGTTTTCGTTTGTTCGTTGTTTTTGATTTATTTGCTTTTTGCAACCGGGTTGGGTTTGTTACCAATTTGATCGAAACAAATCGTAGATTTGTTTTCGGTTGAACGCATGTTTGCTTATGAAACATAGCCAGTTCGCAATTTCTTCGTGAATGACCGCATGAAATTGTCTGTCCCAATTTTTGTATCCCACCCTATGTCACAAAATACAAAATTTAAAAATTAATGATTCTTACTGATACAGAAAAATATAAGATATGAATATCATTTTGATCATCATAATATAACGAATAAATTGGTGATGTTTATATGTTTTTATCATATATATTACATAAAATAATAGTGATTTTATGATTTGGTGAATAGTGGAATTAAAATAATTTAAAAACAGTGAGAAAATCTGTTAGTCCCTAGATCAAAAATTCGATGGCTGTGATTGAAGGGGACAGGAAGTGAGATACAAAAACGGGGACGGACGACTTCATCCGTGAACGATAGTTATCGTTCTTGACTTCTAAATTTTTTGACAATTACGTACATCAAGTTTTTCTAATGAGCGCGCTGCAAGGCACCCAAAGATGTGGGTATCAACGCATGGAGGTCGTGGGACCCGTGTCTACCATGTTACTTCAAATTCTTGGATACCATGTCAGCACTTGCCCCAGAAAATTTGACGCAGTTGCCAGAGATAGTAAACGATCGAAAAAAATATGAAGTCCATGAATGTCTTTATTTGTTAAAATTCATCATACGGAACTTAGTCGGAATGTAGGAAAATATATGATACTATTGTTTGAGTGTTGATAGATTGACTAATACATAATATAATTGCTAAAAAATTATTCTTATGACGAATAATATAAAGCTAATAGTACATTACATATATATAATCTATGAATTTCAATTCAGGTTGAAACAAGCCCATGGTGTTCGTCGGGCGGACTCTCTCCAGACGGAAGCCTAGTCTCCACCGGAGGCATAGCCGACGGCTACCGATCCATGCGAATCCTCAAGCCGTGTCCAACGTGCGAATTCCAGGAGAATCCCAACGCCCTATTCTCCAACCGTTGGTACGCCACCCAGCACGCCCTCCAAGACGGAAGCTTCATAGTGATCGGAGGCCGAAATGCCTACAACTACGAAATCGTCCCCTCCGACACCCTCAACTTTGAGCCCAAGCTCGTCGAACTCCCCCTCTTGGAAGAGACGAATGACGACGGCGGGCGTGAAAACAACCTCTACCCCTTCGTCAACCTCCTCCCCGACGGAAACCTCTTTGTCTTCGCCAACTACAAGTCGATAATCCTAAACCCTAAAACCGGCGAAGCCGTCAGACACCTCCCCGACCTCGAAGGCGGGTCCCGCAACTACCCGCCCTCGGGAATGTCGGCCCTCCTCCCCATCGACCTCAAGGGTGCCTCCGACGACGACGACAGTAAAATCAAAATCGAGGTCCTCGTCTGCGGCGGCAATTCCCGAGAATCCTACATATACTCCGACCTGCTACGCCCCAACCGAACGTTCCTCCCGGCCTCTACGGATTGCGGGAGGATCGACCTAAACCCTAATTCCGGAAACCCTAATTGGGAGCACGAGGACATGCCTTCTCCTAGAGTGATGGGAGACATGTTGCTACTGCCGAACGGAGACGTGCTCATGATCAACGGCGCAAAGTCCGGGACGAGCGCGTGGGACGCGGCGGCGGACCCGAACCTAACTCCCGTCCTTTACCGCCCGTACGAGCCGAAGGGCCGGCGGTTCGCGGAATTGGCTCCGACTAAGGTCCCGAGGATGTACCACTCAGTGTCTGCAGTGTTGCCAGATGGCAAGGTTTTAGTGGCGGGGAGCAACACCAACCCTTATTACATGTTGGATAAGTACGGCGACGAGTACACTTTCCCGACCGACCTGAGCGTCGAGAAATTCTCGCCGCCCTACTTGGGGTTCGGAGAAAGGGTTAAGATTGTCGAGGACGATTTGGACACGGAGTTGAGGTATGGGTTGGGTTTACGGTAGGGTTCGAATTTGGAGGGGAGTTGGTCAAGGAAGATGTTAAGGTGACTATGTATTCTCCGCCTTTTACGACGCATGGTTACTCTATGAATCAAAGGTTGCTTATATTGAAGACGAAGCTCGTCGGGGAAAATCACGTGAAGGTCGTGGCGCCGCCCTCGGGGAGGATTGCGCCGCCGGGATATTATCTGCTGTTCGTGGTTCATAGGAACGTCCCGAGCCGCGGCGTGTGGGTGCATATTCAGTAGAGATATTGCAACAGCTTATATATATTCATATGATGGATATGTGTGAGTTTGTTTCATCATCATAGGGTCTTGTTATTGAATGAAATTGAAATTCAACAAATTTATTTGCCGTGAAACCCTATCCGAATTAACTCAAAACTTGTTATTCGAATGTATCATAAAGGAGGGATTAGATCGTACGCACCTAAATAAAATCGCCGTCCAGCGATTAGGTCGTAATTGAAAGTGATATTGGCGCGGCTCAATCTGAGATCGCCGTTTTACTGCGTAAAATCTTGTCTTCGGATTGAACCTCACCAACATCGCTTTAACAGTTGATAGCGGCCCGCGACGAAAAGCTTTTGCATCGACTTAGGTAGAACGTATGCAAGAAAACCTGCGGAAAACATTTCAGAAATTATTACAGAGTTTTCGCAAATGTCTCACGAGATCCATGCATATAAGAAGTGTGCATCTTTCAAGAAATTGTATCAGTGTTTAGATTCTTTGGGTCTTTGATGTCTTGGACCTTTTGAAACTTTAGAGAAGAAGCACTCTATATATATTTATCATCGAAAAGGAAACAGTGTGATGGAGTCTCAAGACAAAAGAAAAAGGATAATGTGGACTGACGTATATACACTTGCCCTGTTTCACGAAGAGTGCAAAATCACACACATACATGCGTGTGTGTGTGTGTGCCTCGGGATGGGAGGGAGAAGAAGGTGAGGAAAATGATATCAAAGGCGAACCAGTCTCACTTTTAGGGTTCTCATGCTTAATTTGTACTCAAATGCGAAAATAACAATTTAAAGACACTTTGTTTCCGCGCATGCTTAAATAAAGAAAGAAAAAAGAAGGAAGTAATATTCCCCACCAAAGAGACTCTCGCAAAGCAAAACCCCATTTTTATTGCAGCTCCTCTTTTCTGTTGTTATTTTATTTGTGCCTTTTCTATCATGCTTGATATGCATGTTTGACTGTGTAATCAATGGAATAGCCACGTTTGACGAAATTAATTGATATTCATATCAAACTCCTTTTCTTAGCCGATATATTATTCGATTAGATTATTGGGGTGAAAGTATATTCGTGGAGTTTGAGCTGTGAGCATAGCTCGAGCTTCTTCGCAACTATTCGATTAGTAATGACACGGCGGCGAGCATTTTCTTGTTTATACTTACTTTAATCTAAATAAAAAATTTTCGAGCTTAAATTATTCCATCTTCAAACTTAAACTCGAGCTCAAAGTTGGTCAAGTTCGAGGTCAAGCTTTATAATATTAAAGTTATTCCTTGAAAATGTATAGTGCATCGATGCTGATATACGAGAAATTAAGGTCGGCATCAGCGTTTAATCAAACTATTAATTGTAGAAAGAAACAAATAAGCGCATTGGGAACACGAATGCAGAATGTCAGCTTGAGGGTTTTTCTTTACTAAAAGAAGGCTCCTATGTAAAATCAAAGTTTCAACCTTAAATAAAATGTTTATTTTTGCATCTTACTACTGAAAAGAAGAGACACCGGTGCCAAAGGAAGTGCGAATTTGAGCCTTGTCTTGGAGACAATTTCCTCGGACTTTGGATTATACTAATTTAAACTATGTATCGCATTCGATTTCGTAAGTAGTTAACTCATTTCTTATTATTAAACAATTGCTACTTGAAAGTGATCATGGGATTGATATTATTTGCTTCCGAATTACAGCTTCTTTCTATTTTATATTCGGGAAGGCCAAACATTATTTCTTGATTCTTGGAGATGACCACTAAATAATTAGGAGATGCATTCTTTGCTGTCCACATATATGACATCAGGGTCTAAATGGCTCGACAAGCTAACTCATGTTCGAAGGCATATAGTTGAAAAAAGAAGATGATTATAAGCTCTCTCGCTGGACTAATTGTTCACCCTTAATCCACATTCGAGGATTTTTGCACACATTTGTAAGATCTCAGTCGTAACTAAACGATTCAGTGCAAGTTTATATCTCAACAAATGTAATAGAAAAACGAGGTACGGTGATTGTTGACTAGAATTAACATGATTTTTACTATACTACATATATAAATAAACAAAAAAAAAAAAAAAACAAATGTTATATCAAACAAATGTCCCATCTGTCGTTGATGTACTAAATCGAGAGAATCCAAGAGTTTCACAGCTTCAGGTAGAGAACAAACACACAGCTACTTATGCGTACATATAACCAACGATTGCTACATAAAAATGTGTTAAGAAAAACAAACAGTCGTAATTTACCACTCGTTTAGAAAGGTTATTATAATCGTCATTCATGTCGTAATAAGTCGGCAGCGATTACCTTAATCGAGGCACAAGCCGCCACAAGATCTGACTCTGTGTGGGCTGAGGAAACGTACAATCTAATCCCAGCAGGTAATTTGCATCTGTCCAAAGTCGATCTCTTTGATGTTGCAACAAAAACCGAGTGCTCTTTCAACACCTAACCCAAAAAAACAAAGTACGTCTTAACTCCCCCGTCATACATTATCATTATTATTATGGCATAAATGTTTGTTACAAAAGGACTAACCCGATCAGCGATGTCTTGAAGAACCTGAAGATCACCTTTATAGGATCCCATGGATTTCTTTAGCTTGAGAAAAACAATAGGCGATTTGATATCACTCACTATCTCGAGTCCTTGTACGCCCGCTAAGCCTGGAATTTGTGGCAGGGAAAGGGATAGTGAAATTGACGAACTCTCAGGATATAGATAAATGAAAATAGAGTAGAAAGTAAGGGACCTTCATGCAAAGTGGCAATATTCTTGTGCAATTTTTTGATAAGTTCAGGATTCTCTTCCAAGACATCAATAGCAGTGATTGCCGCACTTGCCAGATATGGAGGCAACGAGGCAGAGAACACGTAACCCGAGCTACTCAGACGCTGGTGCCAAGTTTATCACTCAGATATACACTTGAAGCAAAAAATAGTTTTAAGGTTGGTTTGATAAAGCTAAGTACATGTTTCGCTTACTTGGTGGTCAATTACTCTAGCACTCCCTGTGCAAAAACCTCCTTCGGTGGCCAAGGAATTTCCCATTGCAGCGGTTATGATATCAACCTTTTCAATCTGAGATTTCGAGTAGGAATCATAATAAGTAGACAAATGTTCATATGTCAGTGTTCAATCTGAGTATGGTAACTTACTGGAACTTGACAGTGCTCTGTTAATCCTCTACCAGAAATTCCTAGGACACCCAGAGAATTGCTCTCATCCAAGATTACCCGAAATCTGTATTTCTCTTTCAATCTAACAATTTCATCTAAAGGAGTGATTTGGCCAGAGTTCTGCAATGGGTAAGCCCGTCAGTAAGAAAGCTTTCAGACAAGCAAAACTGAAGTGTTTGCTGGGCATTTCTGGGGATAAATATAATGATATTGCGAGTAAACTGCAGGAGTAAAATGTTGGGAATTCAATGATAAATATGCTTAAAAAGATACCAACATACATTATCTAGTCCAGCTACTTAAAATCAAGCAAGATAACAACGATGTGTGTGCTTCATAAATTGGAAATAAAGTCACGCCAGCGAATTTTTATATTGACATAGTAACTATAGCTTGTAATATGTCCCCTTATATCTATAAAACTGGAGCAAAGGATAATTAGCTTGTCATATGTCCTTGAAAATATTTAAGTAAAAGAAATATTATCTTCCCCGTAATAGTTTATACCGAAGCGAAGCCTCAAAGTCATGACTCTGACAAATGTCTGGGCAATCGCAAGGAACACAGAACCTTTTAAAAATTACATAAGCTTTCAGATATAGCAAAACTGGTATCTGAAACAATTTTAGATACTGCATCCTTTTTCATAATAAAATCTGAAATATCATAAGCTAACGACACGGCGGATAGCATTTTGAAACTAAAATGACAATAACAAGAAAAACACCTGATAGATAGCTTCAACAACGATGTAGCGCCGTAACTTTTTGGCTCGGTTGTTATCCAGGGTAACCTTTTCCAGAATATTTTGCAGCGATCCCATATCATTGTGCTTGAAATAAATTATTGTACTCCTTGAGAGCTGAAGGCCATTTTGTATTCCCCAGTGGACACCTTCATCACTTAAAAACCAAAGAAATTACAAATGTTAAGGCCAATACAAGGATTGCATGAATGATAACAAAAAAAGTTATATGATTCAGAATGGGCAAAGTATGACAGCCTATCCAATACAGTTCCGCTGGAACTTTGTTTGCATTAGTTAAACAAATTCACTAGTTAGTAGAGTAGAAAGTCAACTTCTATTAGTTATCAAAGAACTAACAGAAAGTAAAAAGATCCACAATGCAAAATAAGAATTAAGAACACACTGCTAACCAACAAATGGAAAAATAAGGATTACGTACGCAACAACAATATCACCCTTTTTGCAGAATGCAGGAATGGTGCTAAACATCGTCGAAAGCCCATAAGAATATAGGATAGAATCACGAGTTCCAAGAAAGCTAGATATTTTGGACTCGCAATCAAGATGAACATCTGTAGAAACACTACGAATTTTATCATCTTAGTTGTGACTGTAATCTAAAAGATTAGAAGGTCAACCTAAACATAATAAATTCTATCATGTCATACCAATCGTTCCATAGAATCCTCGAGGACCACAAGAACCAACACCATATTTTTCTAGTGCTTTAGTGCATGATTCCTGTTTTTGGAGTAAGTCCGTTAGCTGCAGCAAATTTAAGGCAATTGCAAGTAAAATAACGAGATATTGGAGTCTTACTAATAGCTTTTCATGTCCTAGAAAGCCAAGGTAATTTGCTGAGGAGAAGTTTACAACTTCTTTCCCATTAATAGTTGTATGCGTACCTGCAGCACTGCATAAACACACTCATGAGTTGAGCAAAAACCTCTAGGATGCATGCGTTTTCAATGTTGTTCTGGGGAAAAGCCAACTTTTGATGAAAACATCCTACAAATGTTGGATAGAGTAGGAACCACACATAATTTAACTTATCCCGAGTTTAAATATCAAATCATTGATTTCTTTACTCTTATGTATGATCAACTTGACGACAATCAACACTGTACTCAAAAGATTAAATAAACATTTCCCTCAATTTAAGTTACCTTTCCAGTACAGGAGGCTCATCCTTCATATCGTCAGTAATAGTAGGTATGAGGGGTTCAGGGACCCATTCATCACATAGATCATCTATTTCCTGTGGGTGATTGACAAATTGTAATAGCCAATATGGATCGAAAAGGAAATGAAACCAACAAAGTAACAAGTGACTCGTAATTTCACGACTTCTTCCCCTTCTTTCTGTAACATATGCATAGACGATAGAACTGACTCATCACAATCTCTGTGAGTTCAGATGCCACAATTTATTGATGATGAAATCGAACAAAACGCTGAAAAATTTCTAAGATTAGAAACCAAAACAACCATAGCTTCCGAAGTACATCACGTAAGAAACACATTCACACGGGCAAATCTCTTGATATGCTGCAACATTACCGCGCGAATGATTACCGGGCAAATCTCTGGATGAATTGGATAACTAAGTACATTAACAATTGAACCAAAAAGCAGGAGCACAACTTGCGAGATAACTGCCATCAATATTTGATATCTCATATGGATGCAACGAAAAATATGGTGAAAACTTGAAACAAGAGCATATAAAATGGAACAAAAGGATCAATCTAAACACACAGTCTAACAATCATCTAAAAAACTTGATACCAGCAGCACGGACCTTATCAGTCAGGGGCCTTTTTGGGGGTTTGTAACTTTTAAGCGATAGAAGATAAAGAATTACAATCACGAGAAGCCCTTCCACAAAAAGATGGCCTGTACAAAATGGAGATGAATCAAGTTTTGAATACAAACCAAAGAAGAATGCATGAGAACTTGAAAAAAAACACAAACCTCCAATTGGGACCCCAAAAATAACAGCCCGAGCGAACGGGGGATCGAAGTAAAACTTAAACCAATCTGATGCAGACTTGAGCATACTATCAAAAGCTGAACCCATTGTATCCATAATGAATTTCTCGTCCACAAATACTCAGTGGATTGGAAACTATTGAAAGGAAAGCTAAAAACTGTGTCTCGGTGTAGAACAACGCCAATTTGTGCGGTTTTACTTCCTTTCGTTTCACCTTTCAGATGAATTTAACATCGAACTGAAAAAAAATCAACAAATCAATCACAAGATAATAATAGCTGAGCTATAGTCTTAGTTTATGCAGTCGCTCAGACAAAAACAGGTCCACAAAGACAAGCCTGCATTTTTACCATGCTTCAATTCGGTAATACATAAATACAGATTTTCCATGACATTCCAATCCTCAATTGTACAAACTCTGAGTTTTTCGAACAATCGGGACCTTTAAACATCCATAAGCCGACCAACGCCCACCCACACACAAGCTCGCACACAAATGCATCATCACAATTAGAAAAATCAATTCAGGAGAAAAAATTTGCCAAACTGGACAAAATGAATGAATTGCCGACGCATATAAATTAGATGATAAGCTAACCTGCGGGATCGAAGAGATCTGAATCGTGATCAGAATCTGTATGGGAAGGTGGAGATTAACGAGATTACACAGACCATATTTTATTATATTTTTAATTGGTAAATAAATATTCATTTTTTGGTCCCTTTCCTTTTTATTAGACGGAATTTTTTGCGTAAGGTGTGGTGCGTAGTTCAAAGCTGTGGGCTTTGAATCGAAAAAAGTCTTCAGTGGCTCACGTTAGGGTTGCATACAAATCGAATCGAGTCGAATATCACAATATTTTATTCGTATTCGGATGATAATTGAATTTGAATCCGAATATTCGAATATTTAATCAAATCATAAAATCGATTCTTATTCGTGTTCGGAAATATTCAAATCGAATATTCGAATACCCGAATATGGATTATATTTGAGCATTTATCTTTACATTTAATAAAAACATAAATTTTATTATATTTAAAATATATATTGAATTGTAATAGTATGTATCGGCACCCCCTTTGAGGTGAAAAAAACCGTAGAAATTGTACAATTTCTTAAAATTTGTTGTCCATCAACAATAATGTTTTAATTTATTACATTTACTTCATGAATGCTATTCAAAGGAAATTATTTACACATAAATATTAATTTTATAATTTATGTTAGAAGTTAATTCTACACTTTACCATTAGAAATAAGGTTAATTTAGGGTCAGTCCTGAAAACATATTTTCAATTAGAGATAAGGACCTGTGTAAGTTACATTTAGAGATAAGGACCCTATTTAACTTTCATTTAGAGATAAGGACCCATGTGGTATCACAGACTCATGAAATGGTACCACAGAACCACGAAGTGGTACCACAGACCCATGAAGTGGTATCACAGACCTATGAACTGTTATTGCAGATCAATGAACTGTTATTGCAGAGCAATAAAGTGGTATGGGGGAGTCATGAAGTCTTTTTGAAGAAAATGGGTCCTTAAAACTAATGCATTTTCTGACATGGGTCTGAACTGCAACTAAAACATAAATGGGGTCTGATCTGAAATTTGTCCGAGAAATAAACCAAACTTCTAAATTAATAAATATTATTCTTTGATTTATTTTGAAAAATATTTTTCATACCATAAATATTTCATATTAAAATTTATAAATATAAAAAATATTCGAATCAAATAATTCGATTAATATTCGAGTCGAATATGTGATTTCATATTCGTATTCGGATATTTCTCGAATAAAAAAAATATTCTTATTCGGATTCGTATTATAAATATTCGAATTCGAATCTTAAATTTTCGAAACGAATCGCGAATCGAACCAAAAAATGTTCTATTCGTTTGCAACTCTAGCCAACATGACAATTCGTGACAGATTTATATATACTTGATTTATCTTTGATATATTTTTTATATATAATTAAATAGCTTCGATGATTCGATACTTCTTTTGAAGTTACATGGCCACCTTCCCAATCCCAGCACAACGCCTATGCCAATCAAATTTATAATAAATAAAGGTAATTTCTATAGTTAAAAATAGGGTCAATGAAATCAGGCTCTATTAAGAAGGTTTAGTAGGATTCAGGCCCTATTTATATTTTAAATAGGGATAATGACCCAAACAATATTTAGGTTAGGAGTTAGGACTAAGGACCCATTCAGACGAAAAAGACTTTTTTGCCCTTTATTTTTTCCTGAAAATTACATCAAACTTTTTAGACCTAAATCTTCACGTGTTATAAAGTGGTATATAAAAATTATTTAGTGGTATTTAGTAAGATGAAGTTATACTATTAAATGCTCTGTAAATTTTATGGTATAAACCAATTAAGACACGAACTGAGACTAAAATCGATTTTCAATACCACAAACCCTAAAATTAGCTTCTCCCCCTTCATCGAGAATACTCGAAGAATTTTCTACTGATTTGAACCCTTGATTGATGAAACCCGACTGCTTCCGACATTTCATCGGAAAATCTTGCGAAGGCTCTGAAGAAGAATCTAGTCGATTGCCAAGAAAGTGGCCGGAAAAAGGAGAAGAAAGTTGCTGGGAAGAACCCCGTCGAACGCCAAACATTGCTTGTGTTTTGACTGTGTTTAGTACTCTTGGTGTTTTGAATGATGGCTCTGCTTCTGCTTTTTACTGTATTTTGCGTATTGAACTAGTTGTCTTTCACACCACATCACACGTAAATTATACCAGTTAGTAACATTTTGATAACAATTTATACTCCATTCATAACAAAAATAAGAACATTGCAGAAGCTTCTTGGGCCTATTACCGTCCCCCATCTTTATACAATACCACATCACATGTATATTATACCACTTAAGTATAGTTTGGTACCAATTTATACTCCACTCATAACAAAAAGGAACATTCCAGATGCTACATGGGCCTATTACTGTCTCCATCTTTATACAATACCACATCACATGTAAACTATACCACTTAAGTATAGTTTGGTACCAATTTATACTCCACTTGTAACAAAAAAATAGGAACATTTCGGAAGCTTCATCGGCCTATTACCATCTCCATATTTATCCAATACCGCATCACATGTAAACTATACCACTTAAGTATAGTTTGGTACCAATTTATACTCCACCCGTAACAAAAAATAGAAACATTCCAGAAGCTTCATGGACCTAGTACCGTCTATCTTTATACAATACTACACCACATGTAAATTATACCACTTAAGTATAGTTTGCTGCCAATTTATACTCCACTCGTAACAAAAAATAGGAACATTATAGAAGCTTCATGGGCCTATTACCGTCTCCATCTTTATACAATAGCACATCACATGTTAACTATACCGCTTTAGTACAGTTTAGTACCAATTTGTACTCCATTCATAACAAAATATAAGAACATTCCAGAAGCTTCATGGGCCGTCAAACCGTCTCCATCTTTATACAATACCACATCACATGAAAACTATATCAGTTCAGCATAATATAGTACCAATTCATGCTCCATTCATAACAAAAAAAAAGAACATTCCAGAAGCCTCATGGGCCGTAAGTGATACGGTCTCTCCATCTTTATATGATATTATGATACCACATCACATGTAAATTATACAACTTAATAATATTTTGGTAACCATTTATACTATCCTGGTAACAATATTACGAAACGATACCACATTAAGTCGTAATAATACTAGATAATATATTATATGTACCATATTAATAGTTCGAATAATTTCTAAATATAAGTTGATTTTTTCGGTTGTAGAAGAATAAAAATAATGGAAATATATGATTTTATGTATTTAAACCACCAAGTTCCTTGGTTTTGTCACGTTTATGCAAATATGATGCAAGTAGTCAAGTAATGTGGTTTGGATCATGTAAAATGCACACCAATGCAAATCGTAGACAACTATATTTACAACACATTGATATTTACCATTACGAATTGCAACAAATGTGTCCATACAAGCCACCTAGACAGAACTTACTTACACAATCTATTGCTAGGACTTGCCAAAAAAGTCTTCCATAACAATAAACCATTTCGATATCATTTCTGATGTGGAAGATTAGACAAAGCTGCAACCACAAAGCATAATCGGAATATATCAGGGGCTTTGATACCACTTGTTGAAATAGAGAGGTTGTGAGTCTCCTATTGTAAGTAGGGATGGCAATGGGGCGGGGCGGGGCGGGGATCTAATCTCCGTCCCCGTCCCCGCGATACATTCGAGGACGAAATCGTCCCCGTCCCCGTCCCCGCGGGGATCCACGCGGGGCGGGGATTTCCCACGAGGTTTCTCCGTCCCTTAATTTTCTTTAAAAAAATAATATCTTTAATATAATATATAAATTTGAATATATTTTTGTTATAAATATTATATAAATTATAATTTTGTATATTATTTGTATTGATTTAATATTTTTTAGTCTATATTTTGATATTATTTTACTATTATTTAAATCATAATGTAATATTATATATATTATAATATATAAAAAACGGTTCGGGGACGGGGCGGGGATCCCCGTGGGGATCCCACGGGGAGACATCATTCCCCGTCCCCGCCCCACGGGGATAAAATCTCGGGGACTCCCCGCCCCGTTCGGGGCGGATCCCCGCGGGGACGGGGAATCCCCGCCCCATTGCCAACCCTAATTGTAAGAGAGATAGAGCTAGTTTTCTTCTTACGGTAGAGAGTTGTAACTCCTAAATAAACCACAGTAAAATATCTCTACCTTGTCCGTGGTTTTTTACCCCGAGTTTGGAGTTTTCCACGTAAATTCCCGGTGTCTCTTTTATTTTTATACTATCCATTTTACAACTAATACGAGTATGATAATATTCAATTTGCATGTAATTGCGAGCCACTACTAGTAAAATGGTGAGGTTAGTGTGTGCAATTGTGTAAAGTCATAAACAAATAAAAATGTCTAACATCAACTGATCAATGTTCGAGTATAAATCACGAGGAATGAATGTGTAACTAGTCATAACCTACCTTACATGTATCTATTCTAACAATTTGAGAGATCGATTTGTACTAAAAAAAAAACTACTAATAATGAACTCAAGCTAACTGAAAAACTTAGGTAAGATGGGTCGTTTTATCTCATGTTGGAAACGCGATATTAACTTGTTTCGCCTTAACATTTGAAAAATATTCCATTCGTCATGTTAATTTGTAACATCACCAAGAACCTACTAGACAACATTATTCCATCATCCAAATAATATAATAATAATGAACGAATAACCATACTCAATCATCTCTTCCATGTTACAAAATTATTTACCCTCTCATCTCATCTCACTCAATAATAATAATAATAATAATAATAATAATAATAATAATAATAATAATAATAATAATAATAATAATAACTTTGTCTATATTCTTATACTTCTTCCAATTATATCTTATTCACATAACTACTAATAACTTTCACCTCTTCTGAAACCTAAAGGACTTGATAGCAAAAGAGAATATAAAAGCAAAAAGAACACAGAACCCAACCACCATAACCGCCGCCACGGCTACGTACTCGTGCCTGAAACCCAACACATTCTTCACCAAAAGCCTTGTCGATATAACACGGTGGTCCCCGTCCGTGAGGTTCACTGGCTCGTCGCTGTCCGAGTACTGCGATGCGATGAGCCCATAAAGGGTCCATGCGACAGGGTTCGCCCAGTAGTACCATCTCCACCATATTGGAATCCTCTGCAAGACCCACGGTTGGTTAACTCGCTAGCGGAAACTCGTAATGATTCAGTTCAGTTCATACTATTGTAGGCGTTATTATTTTGTTTGGTCGTGTACTAGGGATTGTAATTTCAGGACAATAAGTTCCAAAAATGAAACAATTTGAGGAACCTGATATTAAATGTTGCAATTTTAGGAAGTTGAGTTTCAAAATTGCAACAAAAGTTAGGATGTGACATTATAAGGACATCAAAAGTTAAGGGTGGAGTGACATTATAAGAAAAGTATATTTCAAAATTATGCAAACCCTAGATTTTGCCAAAAATTTTAGGGTATTGGGGGACTGTAGGGATGCGTTATACAAACAATCAAAACTAAGCATTAAATGTTTAATTTTGAAAGTTACTGTCTGCATGATTTCATCCCCTAGAGAGACAGTGTACCTTGTGTGGGATCATGAATCCGCTGAAGAGATTCCAAAGCATGTAGAAAGGTGCGGAGACGATGGCGGCAACGTTGTGGTTGGGAGTCACGGCGGTGGTCATCATGCCGTAGAAGGTGAAGTACATCATCGTGAAGTACATGAAGAATACGTACATCAGAAACTTCGAAGCCGTCCATTCGAACGCCGCCATGGAGTAGAATATTGTTGAGTATATGAGCGACTGAGCCAATACGTAAGGAAATTCTATCGCAACCTAGCGCAGAAAGACCACATAGACAAACGTTTCGTAATGATTCTTTCAACAATTTATCGAAAATTTATCATCTAAAAAAGAACGGGCGGGCCTCAACTCACCTGAGCAAATGCAAACGGCAGAGCAGAGTACATTCCCGCCGCCCTTTCTCTGTATGAGACGAATCGTTCAACCGATAGCACTGGCTGAACGGCCGTGCCATTGGTTATTCCAATGAAGAGCACCGCGGCGTACATTGATCCCATGGCGTTGAAGATGTCTTGCTCAGTATCCCTGCGATAAAGATTTGAGTAAGATTTAAGAAGGCTTTCAACTATAAGTTGATCGTAGCGTTGGCGAAGGTAAAAGAAAAAAGAACCTTTTAGAGCCGAATTTCCAGCAAATCGATCCGAGCATCAGGGATATGATCGTCGTGTAGAAGAAGCGCACGGCTGTGTACTGAGGGTTTCGCCAGTAAGATAAGTTCTGCTTCCATAGGCAGGCTGTGAACTGATCGAAGTATTTTCGGGAATAGATAGAAGGGAAGTTGAGCTCTTTCGAATCAGCGCTCGGTTTGCTCAGCCTAGCGACCAACTGGTTATTGAACCTGAAGCGAAAAAAGAGAAAATGTTATTGATGAAAATAATCGGATAGAATATATATTTTTTGTGGGAACTTACTGAAATAGGTTAGATCTTCGGTAAACTTCAGCAAAATCGACGCCCAGGCGCTTTTCTTCTGCGGCCGAAGTAACCTCCAACATCCATGTAGCGGGATTATATCCTGGCCTGATCCTCGTCACTCCGTGTACTCCCTAACAAGAACGATTTATGCGCATTTTTTTTAGATTAGATGGCAAATGAACTGACAAACGAACCTCGAAATACTCGACCAATTTGTTCGACTTAGGACCGAGCGGACCTCCGTATATGACCTCTCCCCCTCGTTTCATAAACAAAAGCTGCATGAAAGAAGAAAAAGAATAAGAAGCTCAATGCTGAAAAGAAATGTTGTGAACTGCTATGACAAACCTCGTCGAAGGATTCGAAGATGTCGATGCTGGGCTGATGTATCGTACAGACTATCGTTCGTCCAGTATTCACTATGTTCCTCACCGTCCTCATGACGATGGCCGCCGCGCGCGCGTCCAAACCCGACGTGGGCTCGTCCATGAAAACTATTGAAGGGTTGGCTACCAATTCGACTGCTATAGTGAGGCGTTTCCTTTGTTCGGTCGATAGCCCGTCGATTCCCGGCAAGCCCACCAATGCTAGCTTCAGAGGAACGAGCTCCACGAGCTCCATTACCTCCTCGACGAAAGCCTGAGAAAAGCGTTCAACATTCACAATAGTCACACACAGTAAGATTACGCTTAGAACGTCGGAATATATATATTTTTTCCATTTTTTCCAGCTAATAATGTTGAATGACCACTTTACCTAAAAGCTTAAGCTTGAAACAAGTGCATCATATTTTCAATTTATATATATTTTACTTCCAACACACCCCTACCGTTTAGGCTGGTTTGTTTTTATCTAATCTTAGACGTGCATTATTCTTAAATGAGTGGTCATGAGGATCGTTACACGACCTAATTGGTCCCTAAACTCTAACACCGTATAGAATGATCACTACACCTAAAGGTTTAAGCTTGTAGTTGGAGTGGTCATTCAGCATTTTGAAGTAGGCACATGCCGTAGTTACGCCTAAAATGTCAAAAAATGAGATTCTTTTTTCGGGCTAATAACTGGGGTTAATTATTTTTTCAGTCCTATAATTTATGGGGAGTGGCATTATACTGATAATAACCTTCAAAATTAAGCAATTTAGGAACATTATATGACGGAGCATTGATTTTGTCATCAAATTGCTTAATTATGAACTTTATTGTCCGTATATAAGTCACCACATAAATTTTCCTGAGCCCTACATTACACGTAGAAACCCTCGAAATTTGGCAAAATCTGGGTTTCGTCCCATAAATTATTAGATTTATGAAAGTTATTATCCCTGTAATGACACCTCTAAATCATTTGACTAAAAAGTAATTAACCCAAAATAATTGCATACCTTTTGGGTCTGCAGTGCAATGTCCGAAGGCAAACGGAGCCAAGCAGAGAAGAGAAGCGATTCATGGACGGTCAAGCATGGCGAGTGGATATCGTTCTGTTCGCAGTAGCCCGAAATTCTAGCAAAAGTCTCTTGCTTCTTAGGATAGCCCGAGATACTGATAGTTCCTTCTATTACGCCGCCCGTCTTTCGACCCGCCAGCACGTCCATGAGAGTGGTTTTTCCCGCCCCGCTCACTCCGACCAATGCGGTGAGGACACCGGGCCTGAATGCGCCCGTGATGTCCTTCAGCAGCTGTAGTTTCTCCTCTTGCACGCCTTGTTGCTTCAGCTCCTGAAGATGTTTTATTACACGACGAGTGACGTAAGAAAAAAACATTGCTAAAGAAAAAAAAAATGGTTTTCTTTTCTAACAACGGATTTAACGTACCAGGGGCACGTCGACGTAGTAATTGATATTGCTGAAGGACATTGCGAGCGGTTGGAAAGGAAGCACCATGCCTTTTTGTTTGAAGTTTTTTTCTGACAAGTAAAAAGCACGTGTTAAGTGTCGTTATCCAAAAGTCTATCGAAAAGGTTCCTAATTACCAGCAAACGAGCCCGAGTACTGTAAGAATTCCTGGAGCTGTATGGGCGTCGGGGCCCCTTGTCGCGTATTTTCTCTGTCTTGAAGCTCATTGACCTCCTCTTTGGACACAATAGCTTGACGCTTTCCCAAAGCTTCATGAGATTGAAGTCGAATGGATATACATAGCGATTCGTTGTAATAGATTTTGTACAGATCGAGGATGGTGAAAAAGCGCTTACGGTTCAGCTTGGAGAGGAATAAGGTAAACAGGATATTGAATAAGACGATATAACCGATCAAAGCGCCGAGACCGATCAAATACCAGTAACTTTCTGGGAACAAACTGCGAGCTTTTAACAGCGCTTTGCCTAAAGTTGCGCCGTCCCCGTAATTCTGCACGAAAAAAAAAATAGTTCGGCGTTATACTTTCAATAATAGGGGACGTGGAAGTACATAACAGAATGTTTATTAACCTTGCTCCAAGAATGCCCGAGGAATTCATTCACGGACGCCGCGTTTTGAGCGTACATCAAGGGAGAAATCCAAAATCCCCATATCCACCAACTAGGTATCCTATCTGTCAGTTCAACAAATAGAGCTTGCTTGAATCTATCTATCTATGATATTGAAGAAGAATATAACCACTTTACGTACCTCTGGAAATTATGTATCCTCCGAGGGCCATTACGATCAACATACCAAAGGATCCAAACGTATTAGCCACGATCATATTACGCCCCAATGAACCAATGAGGCGAAAGAGGGCTAGAGACATCTGATGAAGAAAGAAGTAGAGCACAAACTGCCGAAGAAATCTGCAGAAAAGTTTGTGTTAAACGCCATTAAAGCCAACATTTTCTTGAAAGAATTTGGCGGGCGATTACTTACCTTGTGATATTTGGATCAAAGCCGACGACATAGTACGTCACGGCGACCCAAAAACCCGATTCTATCAGAGAAGTTGGGATGCTCAGCCACCAAGATGGGAATGTGTAAGCCCAACATGGGTAGAAGTGTAGGTCCCTATGCTTGTAGAGTATCGGAAGCTTCATGACTAGCATGGAAACCTCGGTGAAGCCGTTGAAGAGTATGATCACCATTGAAAAGTATAGCTCCCCCAAATAAAGCCCACCGTCGTAAACCGTGTCGTGGTGAAGAATAGCTCGGCAAAAGACGCTCATTGTTATGAGAGCGACTAGAAGAAGCTGCAAAAAAGAAGTGTAACGTCCAACGAGCGACAAAAATATGTGAAGAGAAGGGAAGTGCATTGGGAAAACCAGTCCAGGCTGATTTCCATATTGATTGAACACTTCACCTAAAATGTTAAATCTTGAAGGGAGTGTATCCGTTTTCTATTTTATATATTATAATTCCAGCATGCTCGCTCATGTATAGACCGATTCTTTATTATCTAGCCCTAATCGTGTAAGTTTCTTAAAAATGGATGGTCGTGAGGATTCGTACTCAAGAACTATTTGGTCACTAAATCCTAAATCCTAAACCCACTCAACATGCAGTGAACTATCAGAGAGTACTACAAAGAGTTCCTACCTGTATAAATTTGAAGATATATATGAACAAATTACGCTTCATGAGCAGAAGCTGCCAATCAAAGTTGGTTTTCAGTAATTCAATTCTCTTCGCCCCATACTGAGATGACGACAAGGCGGCGGGGTGGTTGTAGCGCTTGTCGAACGGTACGCTAAGTTCCTCTGTCAAACCTCTGCCCACTCTATACGACTTAAAAGCTTCGGCAAACTTCGAAACCGAGGCGTAAGCATATGGGCTTCCGTGATTGGCCCAATACTGCTCCTGGTCCTTCCTCGACACGACCTCTTGCAAGAAATCCGCCACGTTCTTACGCTTCGGACATCGAAATCCCATATGCGAGAAGAAATCGAGGGCGGCCTCGCGGGGCCCTTGGTACACAATTCTTCCTTCGGACAATAGGATGACGTCATCGAAGAGCTCGTAAGTCTCGGGTGCGGGCTGGAGGAGGGAAATCACGGTGGTTCCGTTTAGCCCGCGGGTCCAATGCCGAAGGTAGTTAATGATTTGGTACGTCGTCGAACTGTCGAGGCCCGTGGATATTTCGTCCATGAATAGAATCCTCGACGGGCCGGCCAATATTTCGCCTGCCAAAATGGATTTAGAATTATAGTAGTTAAATAGAAGTCTGTTGAAATTTCTGTTCTGTCCCATACCGAACAAATCAAGCTTTCATAATCGATTAATATGACTAAGAGGCGACTCCCACTATCCTCAATTAGTTTTAGGCTGAAGCGCTCAATTTCTAATAAAGTCAACGAGTTATGACTACCATCACAAGCGTTAGGGGCGTACCTGTCGTCAGGCGCTTCTTTTGGCCGCCGGAGATTCCCTTAATCATTTCGTCTCCGACCAGAGTATCGGCGCAGAGATCGAGCCCTAAAATCTTTTTTCAAGAGTTCGTTTTTTATTAACCATTATTAGATGTGATAACTTAAACTAATAATTGCAACGAAAAACTTGACGGATTGCGGAAGAAATGTATGTACCTTCAAAATGTACTCGACAACAAGGCCCGTCTCTTTTCCCTCTATAGCTAATGCCTGGAATGGAGGATCATCAACACAAAATCAACCTTGAGTTATCCATTCGGCGAGGGATCTTTGCAAGCATGAATTAGCTTACCTTAATGAAAATATCGAGATCTTCGTCGGGCTTTATTCCCGAACGCTTCTCTCTTCTCGAAAGTTCGAGGAGCATATCTGTTTTTGCATTACAGACGCTCTCAAGAATGAATTAAGCGCAACGCCAACGATCGCATGCATAATAAAGAGACTGTTCGAACTTACCGTACTTGCAGCCGACGCCCTGACAGCGCGCAGAGAAATCGAGCGTTTCTCTAACAGTCATCTCTGCTATGTGGCAATCTTGTTGGCTGACGTAAGCAGATGTCGTTTGAGGTACAAACTCCTTAAATCTGTGCCCATTGTAAGTTATTTTACCTGACATCTTTTAGAAAGAAAAAATCGAAGCTTTCAGAGAGGAGTCGGTTGGTAATAACTATGATACGATACGATCACAGCTTTACAACAGATTTTGACCTCAAGATCGGACTTAAGGCGACCGGCGAGAGCGAGCAAGAGAGTTGACTTTCCTGAGCTCGGAGGGCCTAATAATAAAGTCAACCTAGACAGAAACAAACAAGGACATAAAAGACATGCAAGAAAAGTAGTACATGTAATGTGATGAAGAAAATAATATAAACGAATGATAGCTTGCCTTCCCGGTCGGATGATCCCGCTAATATCATCCAAAATCGCCAACTTTCTTCTATCGCCGGAATATATTCTCAGTGTACGCAGCAATGCCTGAATTTTCAAAAATAATAATGAAAAGTCAGAAATTAATCAATAGCTGATGAGCGAAGAATCTGCACTTAACCGGGCGTACCTCAGCCATGTTGATGATGAAGTTCGGTATTGTAGGCAAAGCTCGGCTGCCCGTGTGGCCGAACGATTCGACCGTTAAATGTTCGAATCTTACTTCGACCTTTGGAAACTCTAAATCAGATCTGCATATATATATATATATATAGATATATATCATCGTTCAAAGTCATTAGCACATTGCCTTTTGTGTTTGAGCATAAAAATCCAAACTTTAGGTGTCAACATTCTGCAGATTACTTTAAGCGAGCCCATTATGTAAATCTAATGAAAATTCAATGTGGGCAAACTATAAATTTGTCAATTTGGCCCTAACTTCGAGTAAAGTACTATAATTAGAAACAAATAACGACACAATTATGACTTTATTATTACCCAAAAAGGAAGTGAAGCAGTAGTCATGACGTACACGCACACACATCCACTAAACAAGGAAAAGAAAATGGGGAAAGCCGATCGAAGAAGAAGAAGAAAGAATAACCTCTCGAAACGACGTCGTACGCGGCCGAACAGCTTCTCCCAGTCGCCATCGACGCTATCGATCAACCTATCCAAGACCAACTTCTGCTCCTCGGTCTGAAGCTTCTGAACATCGATCTCATTGTAATTCCCCGACGTATTTCTAAAGATGCCTCGCCGTACACGGCGGTGGGTCGGCAACCTCTCCAACGCCGCCCATCTCAGTTCGTCCTCGTCTTCTCCGTCCTCCCTAAAAGACTCTGAGCGAGCAGATAAGTTCTCCGCCGAGATCCACATAAAGTTCACCGTAAAAAGAAAAGAAAAAGCTATCAACTTTGCAAGTGATTCTGGGAAATTGTCAGAATTACAATGGGGGTTTTATTCTAGCCGCTCATAGAAGGAAGACTGTTGAAGGCGGTGGAGATGCGTGTAATGTAAACGTAGTGTGTGTGGACTTTCCGAAGTGAAGCTAACATTGTTGGTTGGATTCCATTAATGCTTCGTGAGAGAAGAAAGAAAATAAAATTGAATTTTTCCGAGATGGGTTAGTTGAGAATTGCATTGAATATGAGGCAAAAGGCCCTTTCTCCTCCTTATCTATCTTTGCCTTTGTAATAAGTATTATATGCATGCTGCTGATGTGATACTGTTTTCTTTCCTCCGTTATTTACTGCTTTTTGTTTTTCGAACTTGTCCTTTTATTATCTCTTTCTTCAATCTGCTGTATACGCACAGTCGCACATGACGTTTTAAGGGAGACGAGCTAACGTACAAGCAAGAGAAGCTTAGGGTACAACTTGTTGGGTGGGCAGCCATGGAATGGAAGGGGTTTGTCTTTGTGGCATTAAATGCAGTGACGCCAAAACGATATGAATGGTCGGACTTTTTCTTTTCTTCTTCTTTTGAACTTTGGAAAAGATGGTTGAGAATTTCCGTTGAAATCATATGTACCAAAATTCCTCTCTCATTCTATATGTCTCGCTCTGTTAAAATTAATTTTTATGATTATCGAAAAATATACGTTATATATATATCAAATTGATCATCATAAAACAAAAAATAAATTGAATGTGTTTATTTATTTTATTATATCAATCACATGAAATAACAATGATTTTATGATTTTGTGGATTAGAAAATTAAAAGGACTAATAAATAAAAAACAAATTTTGTGAACCATAGGATTTAAAATTCAACGTACTTGATCATTGAGACATAGAGGGGACATAATTTGTGGGACAGATGATTTCATGAATGAGAGTTTGTGTGAAGCGGTTGCTATTATTATTTCTTCTTAGAGTAAATTATGTTTCCAGCACTTTTAAGCTATTTTCATTTTAATTCAAACTTCATTGCTTTAAATTTAAGTTTAAATGACCCATCTCAAGTTTGCCTTAGAGATACGGACACATTTGTGCGAAAAAGACCCATTTCCCTCAATTATTACGAAAATTTACATACCTATGCCATCATCCTCACGTCCGAGTTAGAGTAGATCGACGATTCTTACAACACCAAAAACGCCCTGAAATTTCAGAAATCTTCGACGTTATTGATCGAAAAAAGGTAAAATCGAGCTCAATTTTTCATGGGTCCTCGTAACCAACGAAAAATTTCGATGTGTTGGAATAATGCTTCAAACGCAATTCGAAAATTTTTGCTACAACGAGTGAAATCTTGACTTTTGTGCTCGAATAATGTGGATTCACACAAATTCGAATGTGGGTTTGAGTGATCACCATGAAATAATAACGAAATTTTCCGCGGCCTAAAATCCAAACATTTTCACTTTCAGTAACAAGTCACTTTATCTGGATACCATTTTCTGTTCGTATGGAAACTGTACCATCAAAACAATACCAGATTCTTAACATTGAGGAATAAATGTTGCCTCAGTAATAATATATAATTTCAGTAACACGTCACTTTATCTAGGTATCACTTTCTACTATTTTGGAAACCATACACTAAAAAACAATAACAGATTCCTACCATTGAGGAATAAATGTTGCCTCGTTTATAACAACTAATGAAAAGACAATAACGGTTTGTTTCCTATAATAACTACATGCAACTAGTACGGACTGGCGCGTCAAGAGGAAGATAAAAAAATTCGATGTAATGCTATACTAATTAAGATAATTGATATATATTTTACTTTGAGGATATAATTTGAAAGATTTGTTCTATAAATACGCATGTACAAAAAATATTGATACCTTTCTCTAATATTATATTATTGTAGTATGTATTAAATACTTAATAACTATAATATGTTTATAACACCTCGTGTTTTTTAATACTTACGGCTAGTTTATAATTCTACATCAAGCGGTTCGAGATTTGAACGATAGAGATTGTGGCTGAATGTCTTAGGTTGGACCTTTGTTTGATTCTTACATCACAACTCACAAGTCACAAATGGTTAGCAAGAATAAAAAATGTCGACATCATCTAATAAATAATACGAAGGACCCAACTTCAAATGTAGGCTGCCTATACTTACTTACCAACCGAATATAAGAAAATAGGTAAAAGCAGTCTGCGTTCACTCATAATAAAAAACTCCGCCGACAATACAGTTAATAAGCTGGCTGGCTGATCATTTACAATTCTCACCACAGATTTTCAACTGCACAATTGAATAATTTCTAAACGAAGATGGGGCTTATTAATTTTTTAGTCCCCTATATTTGGGGTGCTGGGGATTTCAGGACACCTTAATTAAATGGAACATTTTTAGTCATGTAAGTTTAATAAAAAGAGCAATTTAAGGACGGAATTAACACGCGTGCAGAATTGTGATTTGGACCTTAGTTTTTTTCTCTATCATCCAACTAAGCGCTGTTATATTATTAATGACTCATGTAATATAATACTCTATATTATATATATTTAAAATAGGAGAGAGAAAATGGGTCGAGGCTAGAAGTCAAATAATAAAGTAACATTATTATTGTTCAAAAAATTTTCACTATGTGACGCGGAAGTGACACTTTCATTCTAACATGGGGTGTTTGTTTCGGAGTGATCATCAAAAACATCACCGTGATCCTTCCATCGCTTCCTAATCACCGCGTTTGTTTAGCGTAGGTGGTGAACCATAACCGTGATGGAAGATCACCGAGTTGATCAAAACGGGGTGATATTCCATCTTTTGGATCACCCCAAAAGCAGGTGATCCTCCATCACCGTGATGGGGGTGGTATTTTCAATATTTCTTTGGACAAAATTATCTGTTATCTTTTAATATGCATTCCTTATATACCTTTACTCCTATAAATTACATAATCAACATATTTTAATCTTAAGAAAATTATATTTTAAAAAATAAAAGAATTATGTTGAATAGAAAATACTTATATTAATAATTGATTAATCCATTAAAACTTAAAAAATAAAATAATTATATTGAAGAATTATAAAATACTTATAATTAATAATTGGTTAAAAATCTATGTTTAAATTCTAAAGTATATAATAAATCTATTGATGAATTATATAACATGCTTATAAGCTTAGCAATAATACTTGATTTTCAAATATTAGTAACTATCATGTTAAATATTACCTCAAATGAACATGTTAAACTACTTTTCCTACATAATATACATAAGGTTAAATATGACATTTACACAACATCACCCCAGACATCACTGCGAATTAAACAAATACAATATTCCAATATAACAATGATATGCAAAATGAAGTATCTCCCGAAAACAAACACAGTGATGACATATCATATTGATCCACATCAGGACGATATCCACATCACGGTGACGGTGATGTGAGTATCACCTTTATGTTGGATCACCAGAGATAAACACCCCCAAAAGGTGAAGGTAATATGACTGAAACATATTGTTGTATCCGTTTCTTTTCAGTAGTATAATATCATAAATATCAATGATTCATCTATATTATTTGTGTTACGAGTTAAAATTATATTGTTAGAAATTTCTAAGTAAAATAAAATCAGTACAAGATTGAATATGTTTCAAAGATGTCAAAAAACCTTATATGATATAATATGCTCAAATATAGTAAGAGTTTACTTTTATACAAATGTATTAGTAACCATAAGCACAATGAAAATAGAAAAATGATAAAAGAAAATGTCTTGATAAAGTACACAATATACACATAATGTGACTATTATGTAGTTGAAATCCTGATTTTACGACTCAAATTAACTTTTCCGTGGTACTTAATAATGTTAGCGGTTTGTTTCGATACAATGTAGTCTAATATATAATGTTATATTGTGTTACTATAATATGTTATTTACTTGATTTCACCAACCTTTTATTTTGATCCGATACTACATAGTTATCTTGGATTCTTTTCACATGTTGATATTATATGAATATTATCAAAGCTACTCGGCCATTAACGATTTCACTTTTATTTATTTTTTTCTACTTTTCTAGAAACGAAGCTTAGTACAACACATCGATCCTAAATTTCGTCCGAAGAGAATTGAAGTCCAACAAATAAATATTTGGAAACTGTAACGCTTTCAATTCATGCGAAAAAAAATTCAAAATTAACCCAAAAAGTTAAAAAATAAAAAAATAAAAAATCCTATGATCAGTTCTGAAAACGAAATTCGATGTCGTTGAATTCTCTCTTTTCTCTTTCTCTTTTATTTGTATAAAAGGGAATTTAATGGTAGAAAAGCAACCCAGGAATTCTAATCGATTCGAGACCTTCACCGCTTGCTCATCATTCCTCTCGTTTTTCCTCGCACGTAAGTTGGTTGCTTCTTCTTCCATGGCTTCGATTGTGGAAATATGCGATGTAGATTTGTTCACCTTCTTTCATGTAATAAGAGAGATGATGATAGGTTAACGTTTGACATTCCTTATCTTGATGATGATTAGAATAATCTGTCTTATCGTAGATATTCATTAGAAGATATCATCATATGACCTTTTCCATGTGAAGGTTTCTTTATTACCGTACAACTCAAAGGTAAATTACCAATCACATGAGATGGAAGAAGGTGTATGATGAAATGCCAACGAAAGTGATCATGCTTATGCCATTTTGGCAAGTATTCTACACAAAAAATTGGGAAGCTTTATGACACAAAAGCACACCTTTTTAATGAGATTGCTTTACTTGCTTATGACTAATTTATTATTGCGTCTCATCTACCATCTAACACATCTGCTCACGTCGCATCGATCGAAATACATTATCATATGATCTTGACGACTTATCTTGCGTAACATTATAATAATCAAAGCTTGGAAAATCCAGGAGAAGAAAAAAGGGAAAGAAGAAGCGAACCATGGACGACAATAATAGCATCAACGAAGGAGGAGCAAAGCTCACGGGAATAAGGCAGATCGTTCGCCTGAAAGAATTCTTGCAGAAATGGCAGAGCGCAACCTTAGGTCCAAAGGAAGTGTGTTCCAACGATAATAATCAGAAGCCTTGCAGCAGTAATAATGGAATATCCCCTGAGATAAGCCGTAGGCTTAGGACGAGCAGCGCCCACGAATCGGACGAGGACAGCTGTCACAGCCCCGAGCCTTCGCATGGCGTGCCCAAAGGGTACCTTGCTGTGTACGTGGGGCCCGAGCTTCGTAGGTTCATTATACCAACGAGTTATCTCACTGATCCTTTGTTTAAGGTTTTGCTCGAGAAAGTCGAGGAGGAGTTTGGCTTCGATCACGGTGGAGCTTTAACGATCCCATGTGAGGTTGAGACCTTCAAGTATTTGTTACATTGCATGGAGAATCATCAGAGAGATCATCTAAAAGCTGGTCATCTATCTAATGCAGGTTAGAAATTGAATATTATATATATATGTGTGTGTGTGTGTGTGTTTGTTTTGTTGATTTTGTGACATTTGCCTTGCACAGATGGGCCAGTGGATGGTGAGTGACGTGAGATAATGTTCTTGGGACTGCATTGGAAAACTTTTGTGATTTTTAATTTGCAAGTAGTGTATGTCATTTTTTTTTCTGACAAATTTTGTTTATTGGTTTTTTACTCTTATTTAATTTACCGGCAAATATACAACTTTTCAATCACTTGCTTTACGATGTTATAAAATGTCCAATTTATCTGTCAAAAGAATCATTGATTGATTTTAGCTCGTGTCATTTTCATTCCTCAGTTCTCACCTTGTTAACTATTATCATTACTTTTGCTAGTAGCTGAAATATAGACTCCAAATTCAAAATATTTGTTTGAAGTTTCGACTTCACCTAAAAGCTTAAAGTTAGTAAGTCTATAATTTTTGAATTTTATATATTATATTTCCAACACAAGTCTTCACGTCCAAATCGATTTATTAGTCTTAGGCGTATTGTTAAATGCAAATACCTAAAGGCTTATATATTATATTTCAAATACAAGCCCCTCGCGTCTAGGCCAATTCCGTTATTGTTTAGCCTTAACATGTAGTTTTCATAAATGTGGTCGCTTCACCTATAAGTTTAAACTTAAAGAGAGTGTATCATTTTTTAATTTTATATATTACATTTCAGATACAAGCCTCTTACTTCTAGGCCAATTCCTTTATTGTTTAGCCTTAACGTGTAGTTTTTTTTAAATGTGGTCGCTTCACCTATAAGTGTAAGCTTAAAGAGAGCGTATCATTTTTTAATTTTATATATTATGTTTCCAGCAATATTGCTAGTTATGATGTGTCCGCTACGAAATTGTTAGTTATGATCAACCTTGCCGAATTCCAACCACACATGGTTAGCTTCGAGCAAGAGGAATATGATCGAATGATCATACCTCCGTAACTACAAGATACATTGAGCCTATCACATTTACGAGGTTTACCTAGTGAGTATGACACATGAAAATGGCCTAGTGTAAATTACGTTGTTGATTTTAGTCTGTCGTGCTTACTTACACATTTAGTGAGCATAACCCACTATGTACATGTCATAGCGTGATTGGGGTGGCCTAATTTACGGCCAACTTATTAAATACTTATCCACGACAAACACGTCCTACGGCGCAACGGTGTACACAAATAAGTTCACCCTTATAACAGTATGAAACTTTTACTTTGAAATAGCAACATCTTGACATCATACCTACAGTCGAGTCCTACCCTACCTTAACCTTGCCCGGAAATAATAATGGGCTTGTGCTCAATAAATACTTTACTTTCAATCTCTCACATATATGCTAGTTTGGCTGGTTATCTAGGCTTACCATTGTTGGACACAACAAAAAACCACAAAAATGCACCAAAATACTCATACACAAAGCAAGATACACTACTTAACTCATCTTCAAGCTGCCAAGTCGGCAGTGTACTTAACCCCGGTAGAAGGCAACCAAGAGTTCCCGATAATAAACCGCGAAACCGTAAAGTTACTCGCCTCGTCCGAGCTGTTAAAGACTCGAAATCCGGGCCACCTCACCCTGCTCTCCAAGCCCGAGCCGGGCCCGTAATTCATGTACTCTCCGTAAAAGAGAGTGTCCAAAGCAAAATCCCCGTTCCACTCCAACCAACCCTCGGGCCTAACGGCACCACTTATGTACGACTGCATGACCACCGTCCTCGAATACAGCTTCCAAGGCCGGCCCAAGTAGGTCTCCGTGGTGTTCAACACGCCCGAGTCGACAGTTATGTTGCAGTACTGTATGGAAAACCCGGTGTTCTCGAGGGGATCCGTACGGCCCTGGGCCGTGATCATGTTCTTCTGGCTCGGAAGCCCTTGAATTGCCGTTAGGAGGCAGTTTTGGAAGACGACGGCTCCGTCCCCGAAGATGAAGTCCACCGTGCCGTAGATCTCACACTCTCTGTAGAACTGGCGTTGGGAGTGCGCGTATAGCGTGTCTTGGAACCCTTTGACGGCGCAACGGTATAGCACGGATAGGTCAGAGTCGGTTCGATAGGCTACGGCCTGGTGCTTCTCGGGCCCCGCCGTGTTCTCGAACGTTATGTCCCGAGCTATGAATCCCTGGCCCTTAACAGCTGTATATTTATTGCGTTAGACAGAATTAAAAAAAAAAATAACTATCACCTCTACTAAATCGACTATGGGATTGCACCACATACTCGAAAGATGAGGCTGGCTAATCACTGGGATCAGTTGAGAATGACCTTCGGCTCAATATTGAAAGTCTAAGGTCCCTAGTGAAATCGAAACTAAGACCTACTACTTCAATTGCCTCGGGCCTAACCACTAGGCCTTGCCCTTAGGGACAACCTTACCAACAAATACAGATCTCTAAAACTTACCGAATGTTGCGGAACGATAAGTAGTCCACCCGTCGACGTAGTTACGATTGCCCGTAATAACGGTAGCATCAATCCCATCCCCGATCAGCATGATGTTCCACTTCTTCTTACCCACCTCGACGTACTCCTCGTACACGCCCTTCTTCACGTAGACGACGTACCTCTCGTGACTGAAATCGGGCGCATCGCGAATCGCGTCCGCGATCGTCGTGTAGTTTCCCGTTCCGTCCTGAGCGACCACCGCGTCCGCGCCGTCCGCGGCGTCGGCATCCGTCGGCTGAAGCAGCTTTCGATCGCGCGACTTGAGCCACCTCGGGAATTTTCCGCCGCCAGAGGCGAGCCTTCGACCGCCCTCGCCGCCGCCGCCGGTCTTGGGCGGTGGAGACGTATCGACGACCATTTTGAGCATGTCGTAGACCAGCGACGAAACCTGGTCTACGCTTCCCGATATTAGGCTCGAGACAATGCCGTTGTTCGTACCGTCGAGGCCTTCTCTGCACGTGTCCTGATTGACGAGGGCCCCGCTTAGCCACGTCTTCATGTCGTGCCCTAAATTTCCCGTGCTGATTTCCATTTCTGCAATAACAGTTATTGGAAAAAGAAAAAGAGAGACAAATTATACTCGAATTAAATTGCGGTGAACTGTGGCCTACTATTGGGTTCTTGAGAGGCGGAGAGAGTCCAGCTAAGCTCATCGATGGTCATATCCATGAGTTCGAGGCAATCGTTGATGGCGTTGCTAAGCCTGAAATCGCTTATAAGGCCGCTCAACTTTGAAATCGCAGACATCGCTTGCCTTAATATGGTTATGGTTGACGTCACTGAGTCGCCGAACTTGGAAGGTGAGACTTGAAGGGATTCGCTGCTGCACTTCATAAAGGTTAGAGAAAAAAGAAGCATTATTGCAAGGAGAAGAAACTTACTGGATGATGTGGAAGAGGCCATTATTTGCTTTTGTGTGTGGAGAACTTTGAGAATAGCTATTTGTTGTTAGCATGCATGTACTGTGGTGGTGGAGCGAAAAAAATGCAGGGAAACCGATTATTGTGATTCTTTTTTTCTGTGTTAGTTAATGAAGGGAACAAATATGTGTGGAAGATAGTGATTTGATGAGGAGATGTTAATATATATAGAGGAATGGTTGGTGGCAGGTCGGAGTAATATGGAGGGGTCATTTTTTTGTAACCATTCTTTCTACTAGGTTGGCTACTCTTTTAGAGATGTTAGAAAATGAAACTATATGATAAAAAAAAAAACTTATTAAATTATTTGTATCGTAGATAAATTCAATACTAAAATGACGATAAAAAATCACTGTAGTTTTGAACTCCGATTAAGTATGAAGTGAATGTGAATCATATTTTCGATTATAGAGCGATTTGACTTCCACGAGACTAATCACGTGGGCATGTATCGTTTTAAATTAACAAACATTACGATATCAAGTTAGATAGAAGTTTTGACCAGAAAGGTATAAAAATAATCGACCATTTTACCTATTTTGAACAATCGATCATATACAACATTATACATGTGGGTTGTTCTCTGCTTTTGTTTCTTTTCCCTTTTTGTTTTCTTTTCTTATTCCTTGATTAGTTCGAACGCGCAAACTTAAAGGGTGCCAACCCATAACGAATAATTCTTTTCTCACATTACTTCTTCGCTAAGCACTCCTATTACTGTAACTGGAATCCTTTGTACTGTTCATTTAACAAGGTGCAGAAAATGTAAATGTTTTTTGTGTTGCATGCATCCGATAACGCAACATTCTTTAAGGAAAAAAATGCCTCATTTGTTCCTTATAAACATATGTTTGAGAAACAAGAAATTTTTACAAACTAGTATAATGCAGTATAATGCAGTCTGTTGACAGGAATACCGCCATGGGGAGCAAGATCCAGATTTGACTGGAAAAGTATTTCTATCATTGAACAAAATTTTGTATCTAATAGTCCCTTGAAGAGTTTTGAGAACTTTTGAAATTTAAATTTGAACCACAAATTAGTGGCTCTTATGAAACTCATAAATAGCTTCTAGGTGAATTTGATGATTTAATATGGTATAAGAACTCTCATGCTGATGCCCCACCCAATAAAAAGAAGGTGATGCCCCACCCAATAAAAAGAAGGGGCAATTTGATGTAAGGCTCCAATATAAGTTTCATTTAGGTTTCAGCCCCGTCAGAAAAATTTTAGTTTTAAGGATCCGATACACTTAAGTAGTTTTCAGTACCACTTCATGGTTCTGCAGTACCAACTCATCGTTCTGCAGTACCACTTCATCCTTATGCAATACCACTTCATTGTTCTGTAATAACAAAAACGATAGTCCGATACGAGTTCATATACATTGTATAACACTTGCGTAAATTTTAGGTCCTTATCTCTAAATTTTACAAAAATCGGGTCCTTTCACTAAAAATTTTTGACAGAGGCATGAAACCTAACTTGAAACATCTTTTGTGGCATGAAACTTAATTAGCACTAAAAAGAAATTACCATCTAAGATTATATAAGATAGTATACTTTCACCGATTTCAACTTTTAGATGTAAAGGGGTCATTTACCAATACTTAGTGTGTATTAGCTTATATATCAATAGAGGTAAAAAATGGTTAAATTTTGGTGACATATATGTTCGGTTCACAATGTATTTGTATGCTTTAAAATTGAATGCCATGGTAAGGAATAGTATCCAATTATCTAACAATCCATCGAAAGACAATGGGTTTTTTAAAGAATATATTTTCATGAGTCATGTTCTAATGAAACGCGGTAACCAGACTTATTTTGCAGCTAGTTACATTCTTATTTATCAGTGTAATTTCTTGTGATAAGATGCTAATTAGATTCTGCCCTTTATGCTGTCATAATCTCTTTAAAATCTTTTGGAGGAGAGCATACGCGTTTGTTCTATTTTTCCTTCATTAGTACCTGTAACGTTCGAAATAAATATTTTTTAAATATAGTGGGGCTGTGTCTTGAAGTTTCTTCTAAAAGTCATATGTAAATATGAATAAGAGGTTCTTTACACATATGAAACTAAAACGACTCGTATTGAAAAACAAGATATGTATAATGTATTTAGGAAAAGAGAGAGTATATAACAGTGACCTTGCAAAAAAAGAAAAGTGCGAGGTATCCTTATATCGAACCCTCTGAATAAATAATGTACCGTCTTTTAATGCGTACTTAGTTTCCTTACATTCACGTGAGCAGAGAACACTAGTACAAAATGACAAATAGGCGACCGTTTTTATGCCGCATAGGCGACGTTTTCGTGGCGTCGCCAAGAGCCCCGACGCTGATGTGTCGACGTATAGGCGACGGTTTCAAACCTTCGCGGATGATGAAAAATAGGCATCGCTTTCGACGTAGACCGTCGCCTATTCTTCACGAGTGACACCTTTTTTTGAAGCACAGACGACGGTTTTCATTAAAAACCGTCGGCTATGCCTCACTATAGGCGACGTCTTTTACCGAAACCGTCGCCCATACTGACCTTTAAGCAACGGTTCCGTGGAACTGTCAGTGGTTTTACTTTTTTTTTCTTAATATTTTGTTTTTTTTTGTTATCCCGACAAACCTTTTCAAAACATTTCAATGCAGCATTCAAACCCAACACTTATAAACCAATTATTAAACACAATATTCAAATAAATCGAACTTCATTATAACATTAAACAATAAATTCAGTTCGACAATGTATGTCAGTCACATATAAAAGCAAATTACCGATCAACTCACGATGCTAGAAAAATTTCATTGAACTACTCTGCCCACATTTATTGAACTTCTTCCACGGATTCGTTGTCATAAGCGATGCCATCTAACACCTATTGAAAGAAAACTTGTTTCAATTAAACATTTAAACATAATAGAAATTAAATAGAAACTTAGAAAAAATTCTCACATTTCCGAGGTTACTGTTTCCGCCCCGATCATCTTATAAGATCGTACATATATCGCATGACGTAAAAGCCACATAGTTCACTACCCACCGGTTGTTTTTTTTTTTTTCCTGAAACGATCGCTTGCATTAATTAACAAAGATACAAGGACTAAATAGCCCAAAGGGTCTCACCGGTACATCACCAACCGGGAGAACAAAGGCTCACAGACGAGCACAACACATCCCACAAAGGGGCACAAACACTCCCACAAGGGGAGAAAAGGTCCACAAGGGACAAAACCGACAGAAAACAAAACCCATAAGCTACAACCAAAGAACTAAAGAACCTATAACAGAAAAAGCTGTTAAGCTAAATCTACGATACTCTTCATTTTCACTTGGCCTTCAACTTCTGGGTTTTTATCAACATCGGACTGAAGCTCCACTAAGGGAGAAAAGGCTCCCGACCCAAGGGTCGAGAGAGATGAGTCCCACGACGAGAAACTCAAAACTAGCGAAGACGGTGGATGACGTGACTAGAGTTGGGGCGGTACTGCCGGAGGCGTGGCTGGAGGTGGGCGGCGGCTTGGCTGGAGGCAAGAGGTGGGGCGGCACGGCCGGCGGCGTGGCTGGAGGCGGGGCGGCGTTGCCGGCGGTGGGGGACGGAGCTGCGTGGCCGACGTAGGGAGGCAGGACGGCTTGAGCAGTGGAGGTGGGAGGTGCGCGGAAATATCCTTGACGGAGGAGACGGCGACAGCGACGGCCAGAGGCGACGGCGGCAGGGGGAGGAGGCGACAACGACAGCGGTGGCAGGCGGAAGGCGGAAGGCAGTGGCGTGAGGTTGTGGTGGTGGGAATTGTTTTTTTTTTTTTTTAATGAAACGGAAACAGCTAAAAGAAGAAAAGCTCCCCCATCCTCCATTAATGGAGGAGGGGGAGGAGGGGAAAATATGGTGGCGGCGGCTGTTCTTGAGTTAGGGTTTTGGTTTTAGAGAGAAAGGGGGAAGGAAGAGAGAGAACTATATTATTTGTTATTCACTACCCACCGGTTGTTGTGGATACTAAATTTCAACAAAGAGTATATTAATTCAATATCATCAAAATGCTAAAATATTCCATATACTTTGAAATATTATAAAACAGGCCTAACCTTGCATGCTTTCCAACTTGTAGCCTTCTTTTTCTGAAATGCACCACGCATAGTCGCCATCCTTAATGCCTTGAAAATCCAAAGAATGTAACAAGATTTGTTAATTCAATAAAATGAACTAATATGAAGTTTATTACTTTATATGAGCGCCGGCGACGGTTGTCTGCACGTAACGGTCGCCTATACTTTCCCCGGGGCATATGCGACGCTTAAGGCAGAAACCGTCGCCTATTCTTCTAAATAATAAAAAAATCATATACGGGAGATATATAGGCGACAGTTTGTTTCCAACAGGCGTCGCGTCGCCTATAGATTTCGGGAGTATTACGTGACGGTTCTGAAAGCGAAACCGTCGCCTATAGTTTACATATGTCAAAAATAATATCGAAAATGCCACCGCGTGCCGTATACGCGATGTTTTTGCCCAAACCGTCGCCTATACGTCCGACGCCAGTGTCACTCTTTGTACTTGTGGGATGAAGTTTATGTATGTAGCAGGTGTCTTGCGGGAATGGAGACAAGTGCGTAGATGTCTCAACATTCTGCTGCGTCAGAGAAACTTATTGCTTGTTAGACATTAAAAAGAACAAAAATAAATAAAAAAAAACATGTCAAGGTGTATTCCGTCGTTAGAATATTTCTTACGCGTTTCTCCATATTTTTGTTCATCAAACATCACCGCATATCATTTATTTAATTTTAGTTTCCAAATCTAAAAAAGACAAACCATATGTTGCCAAGTGAATTCAGACAGTATTTTGCAATAGCAGTCAACATGAGTTATCACCATACTATTTTTTATTTCAAATGTAACAATCACAATCCCTTTCGTGGGTGGCTTCTGAATCGCTTTCGTCAATGGCAGTATCCGAAAGGATGATTTTCCTGAATTTTTTTGGTGTATTGTTTTTAGGGGCGTTTTATTTCGGCCCTCCCATAAGTATAATTTAGTATTTATGTGCTCTTGGCAAAAAAAATAGTTTTAAGGATCATTTTATGCAGTACCACTTCATTGCTCTGACATATCAGTATGTTGAAATTTTGTAACACAAAACGATAATCCGGTACCAGTTTATGATCATCTGATACCAGTTCATTTTCTGCAGAACCACTTCATTGCTCTGACATACCAGTACGTTGAAAGTTTGTAACACAAAACAATCATTCTATACCAGCTCATATATCTTTTATACCCCTTTTTTACAGAAACACAAAATGAGTCCTTTAACCTAAAAAATTCTCAAAAAGAGCCTGAATTCGAAACCAAACCCCTAGTGGGGCCTGATTTCGAATTGACCCTTGTTTTTATTCTTCTCCTTATATGGTCTTTGGTCAGTCGTCAACATCAAGTTCAGCCAGCAAATTCATTGTAGTCGCCTTTGGATTCTTCTGCTACAACTCATAATGGAAAGAAACTCCAACTGCGTTCGACTCCTTATGATCTTATTTACTACATCCTTTTTTCTTACATGCTTTTCAGCAACTATCACGACTACGGATCAGTCGGCCCTTCTCTCATTAAAGTCGAAAATTACTTCGGATCCTTACAATAATATCATGCCAAACTGGACCATCAAATCTCCAGTTTGCAACTGGATTGGAGTTACTTGTGGGAATCGACACCACAGAGTAACATATTTGAACATTTCTTACATGGGCCTCGCCGGCGAAATCCCACCTCAACTTGGGAACCTCTCTTTTCTCATCTCTCTCGACATGACAGGCAATAACTTCTCTGGGATGATTCCGAGAGATTTGTCACGCCTGCGAAGGTTGAGGTTTGTAAGCATCAGCGAAAATAACTTCGCCGGTGAAGTCCCTTCTTGGTTTGCATCTTTTAACGAGCTCGAGTTCTTACATCTGAACAACAACAGCTTCACGAGTTTGGATTCGTTTCTCGCATCTTTTGCTAACGAGTCAAAGCTCGTCACTTTGACGTGTCGTTCAACTCTCTCCGAGGTAATATTCCAGAATCAATAGGAAAACTTCTTGGTCTCAAGCAGCTGGTCATGCAAGGCAATCAGCTTTCAGGTTTTCTACCTTCTTCACTTTCTAATTTAACAAGTCTGGTATATCTTCATATGCGCGACAACTATATTGAAGGGGGTTTCTCGGAATGGATGGGGAATCTTCATAATCTTACGTATTTGAATTTCCAATCAAATCGACTTATCGGTTCGATACCATCGAGTATCTTCAACATATCAACACTTCAGAATTTAGTCTTGACGCAGAACAAATTATCTGACACACTTCCAGATGATATGTGTCTTCGCCTTCCATTACTCAGAGGACTTTCTTTAGCAGCGAACAAGCTATACGGCTATATTCCATCGAATATTTCATTGTGTTCGAAGCTTAAAGTCCTGGACCTGTCAGCTAACAACATTGCTGGTACATATTTCATATATCTCTCAATCAATTGTTCACGCATGAGTTCTAAGTTAGCATTTATTTCATATGGCGATGATTTTCATGCAGGGGAGATACCACATTCATTAGGTGAGCTCGGGGAACTTGAGATTCTGAGCTTAGGGGGCAATCATTTAAGCGGTTTCGTGCCTATGAACGTATACAATATCACCAGTTTGAGAACAATTAGCTTCGCAGCGAATAGACTTTCGGGCGATCTTCCACAAAAGTTGGGTTATTTTCCACCTAATCTCGAAGGGCTCTATCTTGGAGGCAATGACTTTGGCGGAAGTTTCCCAAACTCTATCTTAAATTGCTCTAAACTTACTCTACTAGACCTTTCCTTCAACAAGCTGACTGGTTCAATTCCCAGTTCCATAGGGGATTTGAGATTATTACAAGCCTTGAACTTGCCCGCGAATGGCTTTACATCTGACTCCGAGTTGAGCTTCGTCGACTCTTTGACGAATTGCAGACACTTATTTATCTGTCAGTTGCCCAAAACCCATTACATGGTGCCATTCCTACGTCTGTTGGAAATATATCTTCTTCTCTGATCAATTTGTCTGTTTATCGTTGTGGCATCACAGGTAATGTTCCTAACGAAATAGGCAATTTAACTGGGCTAGTATCGTTGAATTTAGGTGGCAATAAATTGACAGGAGATATTCCAGGAACACTTCGTAATTTGCAGAGACTTCAAAGGTTCTCCCTTTCTGACAACCGAATTGAAGGGCTCATTTCGGATAAACTCTGCCAACAAAAGAGTCTAGGAATTATATATCTGGGTGGGAATCAGCTCATAGGTCCAATATCAGACTGCTTGGGAAATATATCCTCTTTAAGAGAGCTATATTTGGATTACAACAACTTGAATTCGAGTTTACCTTCAAGCCTTTGGAATTTGGCAGATCTATTAAAATTTAGCGTTTCCTCAAATTCTTTAACAAGTTCCCTGCCTCCTGAAATAGGAAATCTGAAGTCTGCAATATTTATTGATCTCTCAATGAATCAACTGTCGGGTGATATTCCTGAAACCCTTGGGGGTTTAATACAACTAGTTAATCTTTCTCTGGCCAATAACGATTTCAGAGGCCCGATTCCCGAGTCAATTGGAAGCATGATCAGTTTAGTTTCTTTGGACCTTTCTCGCAACAAATTTAATGGGACGATCCCTAAATCTCTAGAGGCTCTAACATATCTAGAATATTTTAATGTTTCTTTTAATGAATTATCTGGAGAGTTCCCAGTCGATGGACCTTTTCAAAATTTCACAAGTCAATCGTTCATGTTCAATGCTGCACTTTGTGGCCCCTCAAGGTTCAATGTTTTAACTTGCCATGAATCTCAGCAACATGGAGAAAAGAAGAAGACAACGAAGATGCTTTGGCTACTACTCATTTCTGTAGGAATTGGAGCGTCACTTTTTATTGTCTGCTTGGCCTATGCAGCGACGAGATTTAGAAGGAAAACGAGTCATCCAATTGTTTCCAACGCACCTGCTATTGGAGCACACGCAAGATTCTCTTATTACGAGCTATTGCACGCTACTGAAAACTATAGCGAAAGTAATTTACTTGGGAATGGAAGTTTTGGTTCGGTTTATAAAGGCATTCTTAGTGATGGAACCAACTTGGCCGTGAAAGTGTTTAACATACAGCTAGAACGCTCGTTGAGGTCTTTCGAAGTCGAATGCGAAATATTAAGAAATCTCCGTCATAGAAATCTTGTTAAAGTCCTCGGTACTTGTACGAATCAAGATTTCAAGGCCATCATACTAGAATACATGCAAAATGGGAGTTTGGAAAAGTTGTTGTATACTGAAAACAAACATATAAGCATCACGCAAAGACTCGACATAATGATCGATGTTGCAAGTGCATTGGAATATCTACACCACGGCTGTTCGAACCCAGTAGTTCACTGTGACTTGAAGCCGGAGAATGTCCTCCTAGACGAAGATATGGTGACTCGTATAAGTGATTTTGGTATAACAAAGTTATTGAATGAAGGAGATAGCATGACGCACACTGGTACCTTCGCAACGCTTGGTTATATGGCTCCAGGTATGCATACATAGTTGACCGTATATAGCGTAGAAACTCGATAAATTAATATTCGATTATTTAATAAATTCTCTAAGATAGTAATTTTTTCGGTCCAGGCTCATGGATAACATGTTAAATGAATAGTTCGTTATAATTATCAAAGAATACAATTTTTATAACTCCTCTAAGACCCACTCAAAATATAATTCTAATTACATGAATGATATAAATGTTTCTCGTCTGTATTAGAAACATGTTTGTGTAATTTGTTTTCGTTATATATATATATATAAATTTAATGTCCAAAAAATTGATATATTGAGCACAATAACCATAATCATAATAAGGTGGGAGATTAGGTGAACTTTTTATCTTGGACATTTCGTTTGATATACGACATGGTATAAAAATGAAGTGGAAGTAGGGGTGTAAATGAGCCGAGCTCGGTTCATTTTCTTGGCTCGAGCACGTTGACTTTGCGACCTCGACCCGTTATATTTAAGTTCGAGCTTGAGTTTTTAAAAAATAAATAAATTAAGTAAGTTCTTAAAAAAAATAAAGAGTTTGAAAGCTATTCAGATGGAAAGCTCGAGTTCGCTTACTATATACTCGACCTCGAGTCGAGCCGACTCATCCTTCACTCCTAGTGGAAGAGTGAAAGGTGTTTGTATTGTAAATTGAATATTTCAATATAAATTATTCGATTTTAATCTTTGTATTGTGTTTGTTTATATAGTGATATATCCTACTTTTCTTTGCTTCAATTAAACGTGGTTTGAAGAATATGGTTCAGAAGGCATAGTTTCCACGAGATGCGACGTGTATAGCTATGGGATAATGCTGTTGGAGACCTTTACGGGGAAGAGACCGAGCGATGAAATGTTTTCGGGAGACACAACGCTCAGGGAATGGGTGAAAGGATCTACGCCTCATGAAGTAAATCAAGTCATTGATGGGAAATTGATCAGCAGCTCAGAAGATGAAAACAGCTTCAGCGAGAAAATATTGCATTGTATAGTTCCTATTTTGGAACTGGGTCTTATTTGCTCTGCTAAGTCGCCTGGTGAGAGGATGAATATGAAAGATGTTGCTGCCCAACTAATCAAAATCAAAGTGAGGGTAATGACGTCTCATAGAGAAACTTCCAAGACAGTGAGAGTCGTCTCAGAGATCTGAAGGTCAAGAATATACCAACAGAAAATACTGCAAAATGCTTTTTCTTTTGGGATATTCGTATCTTCACCTTTAGCAACTTTCTCTTATTTTATTAGTTTATTTTTATTGTTCTTGGCTCTTGATTTACTTCCGAAGCTTCAGCAGAATTACTTGGTGATGGTAGGTGTGTTCAGAAATAACCAAATGGCGTCGTGCTATTTTCTCATTGCAAGACTTGGTAGAATCTCCCGCATCGTAGCCTTATTTCTTGGCTTTTTCTTTTTGTTGAGTGCTTGTATTCATTCATTGTTTCTTCACCTGGTCTTGGTCGTTGTCATTACTAGTTTTCTCGTATGTAAGATGGGAACATAACATGCTAGTTTGTAATTACGTGGTCCACAAAAGTAGTCTATCATTAAAATCAATGTGTTATTTTCCCAACCTTGTTAGCGTCAGTCACATTCGCTCTCGCAGGTGACTACTTTTGAGAATGGTCATTGCACTGCTTGTTGGATGATCACAAGTGCTATAAAACCACAATAATACGTAATGGGATTCATTCACACTACATTCGTTGTTTCGCATCATGGATGGAAACTCCAAAACTTACGTCGTCCTAATCTTCTAGACCTTCGTTTTCATAAGCTTTCTTACATGTTCTTCGGCAGCCATCACGACTACGGATCAGCCGTCCCTTCTCTCTCTCAAATCCAAAATCACTTCAGATCCTTACGATTTTATCATGCAAAATTGGACTGCTACGTCTCCGATTTGCAGCTGGGTTGGAATTACATGCGGGAAACGACACCAAAGAGTAGCTTATTTGAACATTTTTCTTACATGGGCCTCACGGGCGAAATCCCACCTCACAGGTAATAACTTTTTCGGGACAATTCCTGGAGATTTGTCGCGCCGGCGAAGGTTGCGATTCGTAAGCATAGGCGAAAATAGCTCCGCTGGTGAGTTCCCTTCTTTCTTTGCATCCTTGCATAGGCTCGAGTTCTTGTATATGAACAACAGCTTTACGAGCTTGGATTCGTTTCTCTTCTCTTTTATAAACGAGTCAAAGCTCGACACTTTGGAGGTGTCGTTCAACTCTCTCGAAGGAAAGATTCCAGAATCAACAGGAAATCTCCACGGTCTCAAACAGCTATACATGGATAACAATCATCTTTCGGGTTTTCTACCTTCTTCATTTGCTAACTTGACAAGCATGGAACCCTCAGTATGCTGGCCAATTATATCGAAGGGGGTTTACCAGAATGGATTGGAAATCTCCGTAACCTTAGTTATTTGAAGATCAGAACAAATCGACTTATCGGTTTGATACTGTCGAGCCTCTTCAACATATCAACACTTCAAAGTTTAGACTTAACGGAGAATTATTTATTTGGTGCACTTCCACGTGATATCTGTTTTCGCCTTCCGTTACTCATGGGACTTTATTTAGCTATGAATGAGCTATACGGTGAAATTCCAACGAATATTTCGTTGTGCTCTAAGCTTCAAGTCTTAGAGCTGTCATCTAACAACATATCCGGTATATATCTCTTTCCATTTACTTCTCGATCACAATCCTTCATTCATGAATTCTATGTCTAACCATTGCATTTGTTAGCTCGAACCTAATTTGGCGATACTTCTTACGCAGGTAAGATACCGCATGCATTGGGTGAACTAGTGGAACTTGAGTCTCTAAACTTAGGGAGAAATCGTTTGAGAATCTTTAGCCTATTTCAAAATAGACTTTCGGGTGATCTTCCATCAAAATTAGATCATGATCTGCCAAATCTTGAAATACTCTATCTTGGAGGAAATTACTTTGGTGGAGGCTTTCCAATTTCTATCTTAAACTCCTCGAAACTTGCTACTTTGGACCTTACCTGCAACGAACTAACTGGTTTATTCCAAGTTCGTTAGGAGATTTAACACTCTTAGAATCCCTGGGCTTGGGTGCGAATGGCTTTACATCGGAAACTGAGCTTCATTGACTCATTGGCGAACTGCAGATACCTAGAAGTTTCTGAAAATCCATTGAATAGTTCCATTCCTACGTCCATTGGAAATCTCTCTTCTTCTCTCATCAATTTCTTCGCTTTTAGGTGTGGCTCCAAAGGTAACATTCCTAACGAAATCGGTAACTTAACTGGGCTCGTAACATTGAGTTCAAGTGCCAATTATTTGACTGGAGAGATACCAAGAACACTTCATAATTTGCATAACCTTCAAAGATTCTCTCTCGAAGGCAACCGAATTGAAGGATTCATTCCAAACGGGTTGTGCCAACTAAAGAGTTTTGGAATTATATATCTGGATGGGAATCAACTCACAGGTCCAATACCAGAGTGCTTGGGAAATATATCATCCTTAAAGAGAGATATATCTGGATGAGAACAACATAAATTCGAGCATACCTTCAAGCCGTTGGAACTTGAAGGGTCTTCTAACAATGACTGTTTCCTCAAATCTTTATCAGGTTCTTTGCCTCCAGAAATAGGAATTTAAAGTCTGCGATTTTTATTGATTAACGACTTCCATGGCCAATAACAATTTCCATGGCCCTATTCCCGAGTCAATTGGAAGGATGATTAATTTGGTTTCTTTGGACCTTTCTCACAACAAACTCAACGGATCGATCCCAAAGTCTCTTGAGGATATCTAGAACACTTCAACGTTTCCTTCAATGGCTTGTCTGGAGAGATCCCAATAAATGGACCTTTTAAAAATTTCACAAGCCAGTCGTTCATGAACAACGGTGCGCTGTGTGGTCCCTCGAGGTTCAAGGTTTTATATTGACAGGTACCCCACCAAAAGAGAGCAATGAAGAAGAAAATACTCCAACCATTGCTCATATCAGTAGGAATCGGAGCCTTGTTTTTTATCATCTGTTTGGCATATGCAACGATGAGATATCAAAGGAAAATGTCTCATCCAATCATTTTCGATGCACCTGGTACAGGACAACCCGTACGATTCTCTTATTATGAGCTATTGCATGCTACTGAAAACTATAGTGAAAATAGTCTACTTGGGAAGGGAAGTTTCGCGGTTTATAAAGGCGTTCTAAGAGATGGAACCACCTTGGCCGTGAAAGTATTTCACAATAGACTAGACCGTTCGTTGAGGTCTTTTGAAGTCGAATGCGAGATATTAAGAAATCTCCGTCCTAGAAACCTTGTTAAAGTTCTCGATAGTTGTAGGAATCAAGATTTCAAGGCCCTCATACTAGAATACATGCAAAATGGGAGTTTGGAGAAGTGCTTGTATTCTGAAAACCAAAATATAAACATCACGCAAAGACTCGACATAATGATTGATGTTGCGAGTGCATTGGAATACCTTCACCATGGTTATTCAACTCAAGTGGTACACTGTGATTTGAAGCCAGGAAATGTCCTACTTGACGAAGATATGGTGGCCCGTATTAGCGATTTTGGTATAACGAAGTTATTGAATGAAGGAGAAAGCATGACACATACTAGGACTCTTGCGATGCTCGGTTATGTGGCTCCAGGAATACACATAATGGACTTTTTAGTGCATTTGTTCATATAGATATATCATACTTTTTTTTTGGCTTGAATGAATCAAATATGGGTTGAAGAATATGGTTCGGAAGGCATAGTTTCCACGAGATGCGACGTGTATAGCTATGAGATAATGGTATTGGAAACATTTACAGGGAAGAGGCCGAGCGTGAATTGTTTTTGTGAGACATAACGCTCAGAGATGGGGTAAATGATTCAATGCATGATGAAATGATTCGAATGATGCTAAATCGGTCAACATTTTACGAGACGAAAACAACTTCAACGAGAAACTATTGCATTGTATCGTGTCTATTTTGGAATTGGGTCTTATTTGCTCCGCCAATTTGCCTAGTGAGAGGATGAATATGAAAGATGTTGCTGCTGAACTAAAGAAATCAAAGTGCGGCTAAACGGCATCCTTTAGAGAACTTCCAACACTGTGAGAGTGAGAGTCAGGGGTTGAGAAACGAAAGAGAGAAATAATTACCTTTTTCAGGGAATTTACATAAGTGTGCTCTCTGATATGCCTCTATGTTTGCTTCGCTAATGTTAATTATTTCTAATGTTCTTGTTTTCTCTATCATACATCTACTTGAAAAGCACATTACGCGGTTTTCAATCTCTTACACTTCGTCGCAAGAAATATATTCAGAACTTGACTGTCAGAAATATAGTTGTATCCCTCTCTGTCTGTGCACACTTGCTGCTTCGATGATCTCATCTTATGAAGAATGTCGGGTTTCCCTCGAAGTATATAACTGGCCTGAATCTTGTTTCGTTGACTTCCACTACAAGAAAACACAGCATTAGATACGGAAAATTCGGTGTCTATAACTAAGATTCTGTATCTATTGAGTCATTAGACACTGAATTATCTGTGTCTGAATGTGTAGGTATTACCCTCGTGACAAATTTGGGTATGAATAAAATTCTGTTTCTAGCACAAATTTTGTCAGAATTCCAAATCCGTGACTACTTAGGTATTAGACATGAAGAATAAATCAGAATCGGACACGGATATTTCTGTTTCTAATATTGAATTTATGTGCCATATGAATTATCCAAATATGAATCCCACATAATCACTTAAGTTGCAACCCAATCTTCACATGCATGTAAGACATTGTATCATTCAAAACTAGAATTCATCAAAAATATTGTTATGTCATCAAAAACCACAAATATGACTTAAAATATCTATCATGAAGTTAATTCTTTTTTTTCCAGAAATACTTGGATATTTATTATTTGGAAGTCCAACACCTTGAAACAAATCTCTTATCACCAATTCAAGCTTTTCTTCACGCTTCCTTAGAGTCTTCGAAGGCTTGAGAATCCGTGAAAGACCGTGAGTCCGAAGAATGACAACATCCTACGCCTACCCCATAAAGGAGCCCTTTAGACGGACCTCCAGTGATACTACCATGATGATATATCAAATGCTCACTCGAATTGTCATTGTAGGCTTGTAGCCTGTTTTTCTCTGTACTCTTCCTAAAGAGATGAAAGTGATGCAATCATTTGTAGTTAATGAAATGATCCAAAGATAAATGAGGAAATACTTACACTCATTTTCTCTGATTTACCATCGACAAAATCTCCGATTCCTTTGTCAGTTTATGCAAATCTGTTGCACAGTAGCTTCGTTCATATGCACGACAACAACAAACTAAGTAAACGGTTGAGTCATAACTTTTCTTACCAATCAAACGTTCTCAATGGTAGAGACGATTTCCTGCGAGGCATTGCGTTCATCCATGCCAAGGCCTCTGCTATGCGCAGCTTGTACGAGGCATGGGTTGGTTAAGAAACGAGGCATACGTTAAATGTCTAAAAATTTCTATCTTTCTTCGTGAAATATAAGGCCATCGAGTCTTGGGAAAAAGAATTTGTTTTCACCTGTCTATGTCTTCGACGTTGGAGGATGCTAATTGCCCATATCATGATGTACCAAGGTAACAGAAATCCAACGACTCGAAGCAAGAAAAGCTGGGAGTATATGTGGGCTTATTAATTACTACATAAGAATGGGAGATCGACATTTTTAGTCCTCGATGTTTGAGGCAGGGGCGTTTCTGGTCCGCCATGTTCCGAGGTGACATTTTTAGTCCACAATGTTATCGATTTTGGACAGTTTTGGTCCTTCGATTAATTTAATCGCTAATTTGGACGAAATTTAACACGTGAGAGCACATGATATCCTTTTACTCGACGTAAAACCTCATAGCGCATCTTCTTCTTCGACTTAAACGTACATGAACATCATTATACATCACATTTAGGAAAGAATCGACAACCTTGAAAATGAGTTAAATGTGATATATAATGATGCTCACGTGCGTTTAAGTCGAATGAGAAAATGCGCTATGAGGTTTTACGTCGAGTAAAGGAGATCATATGCTCCTACGTGTTAAATTTCATCTAAATTAGCGAGTAAGTTAATCGAGGGACCATATCATCCAAAATCGATAACATTGGGGACTAAAAGTGTCACTTCGGAACATGGGGGACCGGAAACGCCCATGCCCCAAACATCGGGGGACTAAAAATGTCGTTCGCCCACATAAGAATTAAGATGCAGAGTTCTTTTGTTTTTTTGAACAACTTACTGAGAAGAAACTGTAGCATTGTAGCATCGTCTCCATGCATATATGAAATATAAATGAATAATTCTTATTACATGAATGATTATGAAGGTTAATGCTTGAGAAGCATGTTGCTCAGGTAATCTGTTCGTATATCACATTTAATCTAGAATATATATACTTTTCGCTCTAATTAATCATTGTTATGCTAACCATTTCAGATTTATGTTAACTATCTTCAGCTAGGATGAGAAGTGCAATATCACAATTATTTCCATAAGAGATCGATGTTGGTTGTCTTTAAAATAGAAATTCGATATGATTTCTATATTTTATGGCGACCAATTGTGAATGGACCAATGAGGCTATATATAAGCGCCTGAACCGCCATTATTATCAACCAGTTTGTGCAATAAAAAAAAAAAAAACAATTAGTGTTTGCGTTGAAACGCAAATAACATAAAACAAATTTATTCCCATGAAGTTGATACGGATAGTGTCTTGAAAAAGGAAACAGAAAAACATCTCTTCGGCGTAGCTTTTTATCTTTCTTAAACATAAGGGAGACGACGGAGATTATGATATTATTACCAAGCGACGAGTACGTAAGAAGCACTTACGATAACTAAATTATTAGTTTGGGTAGAAATCGTAGTCCTCATATCTGATTTTACAGTCCGCCATTTCAACCTCTCCACCCTTGGCTTGAGGACATGTAGCATACAATTGAGCCTGGCACGCTGTCATGCAATCGTAGCACTCGTACATTAAGATTGCATCACTGCAAGCTCCGAATCCATAAACAACATCGTCACCGTAAGACACCGTCGAGTAATCTGCGTAGCTCGGGTCAGCAGGGACCCCAACAACCACCTCGTCTAGAACATCGGAAACAATTTCTTCAAAGTGGTCATCGTCTCCCCATGTATTTTCGTTGCATGCATAATCCACAACTGTTGTGTTTTGACCTCTTCCAAGGCAGATAATATTAGCTAACAATAGAACTGCCACGGTGGTTAAGTTTACTATGGGAGAACTGATGCTAGTGATTCGGGCCATATCTATCTGTGTGTTTGTTGAATATGTTGTCGCGCTTTGGTGATCTAGTTTGCTTTGATGTATTTTGTGATGCGTACTTATATATAGGACATAAAAACTTTGTTTCAAAAGTTATATTCTCTCGTTATTCGTTCGGCGGGTGATTATTTATCAAGGATTTTAGTTGGCATAAATAAAATATTTTGCTCAAATGACATGTCCCTCTTGTTTAGAGTAAGAATATGCTACACGACCGCGCACAATGAACTTAACTTGACAATCCAAACAACAGCATTGTTTAGCAGAGAACTCCCTCCTTAAAAGCATATAAATCTGATAACGAATATTCTCACACTACAATGGAAGAATCGTCTAATCATACCCTCATTAGCTGGAATCACGCACTAATAAAGCCAACGAACATTTATATCAATATATAAATTTACTTATATCCCTCGTATGCTGATGGCTTATATTTAAAACGTCGATTTTGCACAAATGAACTGTCACGAATATTTGAACCAAGACTCTTTACTCTTTACGGTCGTTACTTTCCTTTCATATTTAGTACGCACCGGATATTGCAAGCTTAAAATCTTCATCGCTTTGAATTTGTTTTATATTTGATTCGTAAGTTCTATATTTGTTTCAAGAATACTTGACATACAATAAAAAAACCGACTCACGTTTTTTGTTCAATTGTTGGGAAATTCGGAAATGGACGGTTAAAGAACTTTATTTCGTTATCTTCACTGTTCGTTTTCGTCACTCTCTGCATGAATTACAAGACAACATCTTACGGATGATACAGGTGATAGTACGTACGTTACACATGATTAATACCTTTAAGTACTAGGAAATGTAAATGTATGCATTTGTTACGATTATTCCGTCGAATGCCATGTTAACAATATGTTAAAATAGACACAAACGGGAGCTATATTTCAGATACTTCCTTATTGAATAAATTTTATTTTATTCTTCTTTAAGACATCAATACTTATGTATCAATTATTTCTTACTTCTAGTAAGACAATATATAAAGAAAACTCAAAAGATTCGAGTTTAGTCACTAAAGGAGTGAGGGTGGCACCCCTGAACTATTATGTTCGAACATTACAATCCTCCATAAGTCTATAGCTTGGTTCCAGACCATCGAGTATGACTTATAAGTCACTGGCTCTATAATTATTATGTCAAAAGTTCACTTGTAAAGTGGGAAGTTCTGATGGTGCTACAACTAAAACCAGGGGATTTGTAAAGTATTACTTTCTTCATTAATTATCATATTGCAACATAGCATATTTATACATGAAGACTAATATCTAAGAGTATAAAAAATAATTACAATTAAAGTATAAAATCAGTAATCCTAATTACGAGCCATGATTATAGCCTAAGATTAAAGCTCAATTGATTCAATTAGCCCCCTTCAAGCAAGACGGTGGATGAGGACCAACTCGTAGCTTGTCTCGAAAAAACTCAAAAGAGCGGACGTTGAAGGGCTTTTGTGAACGAAAAACCGTGGTTGTTTCTTAGCACTCCAAGAAACAAGATTCCCACCAAGAAAGATAGAGTATCCGTAAGTCGACCGTCTTGTTTCCACACAACGAGCCCAGTCAGCATCGGAATATGCAATGAGAGTAGTCGACGAGTCACGAGTAAAAGATAAACCAAACGCCGGTGTACCTTTTACGTAATGAAGAATTCGTTTACCCAAGAAAAAATTTAGTTTCCTCAGGTCTTAATAGCAAACTCTTACGGAGGTGAGCGATGAAGGATTGCAAGCTCTCTGTTGAGTTTCGTCTCAGAATAAAGTCATGAGGACCTTGCTTTATATTAAGCCTTTTTAAGACGACAAACATGATTCGAGAACTGAGAATCAACAAATCTGAGTGGTTGTTCCATGAATACGATTTCAGATATCGTTCAGAAAACATTTTTGATGTCTAACTGATGAAAATGCCAATTGTTTAATACAGCAATAGATAGCACAATGCGAACCGTAGAGACCTGAATCACGAGACTAAATGCGTGAGAATAATCAAAACCCAGTAACTGTGTGAAAGCTTGGGCAACAAGACGGGCTTTATGACGATCAATCGAGCCATTGGCCAGAAACTTGGTTTGACAACCCATTTAGATCCCACAATATTTGTATTTGCAGGACGTTCAACTAGATCCCAAGTTTGATTAGAATGTAACGCTGAGATTCTTTGTTCATTGCTGCAACCCATTCTGGACGTTTTAACGCAGATTTGATCCCACAAGGTTCACTAACCATCGTAAGAGCATTGAACAAATGCGTAGAAGCATAGTACGTCAAATGCTTTGGTTTGAAGATACCTGAGCGAGCCTGAGTCTGCATAAGGTGAGTAGGTTTGACGGGTTCTAGGCTTCTAGCTCAACAAGCGGTTGCACTTGGTTGGATGGACCGGGTTGTGGCGTTGAATCTGTATCAGCAGTATGTTCAGTAACATGCTCGAAAATGATCAGGGGATGGTTATCAAGATTGAGGAAGACGACTTGATTTATTTCGTCGAAATGATTGAAGATCTAATTTTGTTCGGTGACATTAGTAACACTCTTAGAAAAAAAAGACATTAGTAACACTCAAATTTATAAATTCCATACGAAATAAGGACACGAGAACGCTCATAGATGCTTTACACTAGAGTGGGTTAATTTTAAATTTGTTTCAAATTACAGATCTGTCGCACATAGATTTGATTATTCAGTACAAAGCTACAAAATAGCATATACTTGGATACCTGGGTATTGGAATATAGACACATTACAATATTAGTTGCATAGAAGCGTCCAATCAATTAATGGCAATTGAATTATCAGAGAAAGAAATGGGGCCCAGTTTCTAGCTGGATGAACCGTGATGTATTCAATTCGACCACGCATGTATGTCTCCTAATTTCAATAATTTCTCAATTTATTTAGTTACCGCTACTACTATCAGATCTTTCCGTCGTAATTTAAAAGAGAAAATCTAGCATAAAATATTAGTTAAATAAGAAAAAGATCAGAACCCATGCGACCCAAATTCTTGAAAAAGAAAAAATTACGAATCCCGTCGGCACGTAGATTAACGTTAGATAGTCGATATGTTAATGCCAATGACCCTTCAGCTCTACTGGCTGAGGGGAGGCCCCAAAGTGCATGTAATTAGGAGGTCAGGGGTTCGAACCCTACCTCCGACATTACTTTGGGAAGTCCCCATGAGGATTATATCTCATGACTATCGATCTCGGGTGAATTTGGGACGTGTTCATCTGGCCCCGAGGATTAGTCCCATCTCTGGAATGTGTGGCGCTAATAGCCCCCGCCTTGCCAAAGTCTGTGTGGCGTTATAAGGCCCACGGCTGGCAGGGGCTAGCCCATAGCCAGGCTGTGTGGGGATACCTCGGGACAGTTAAAAAAAAAAAAAAAAAAAAAAAAATAGTCGATATGTTAATGTTAGCAACTCCTCCTAACAAGCCATGGGACCTCTTACATTATCTAGGCCGTACAAATTATTAAAGCTATATCAATATGCATGCGCTTTAATAGTAAATCTTTTAAACAAATTGGGACATTAAGACCAAGCAGATGGAAACGTTCACGTCTTTCTTACGTGAAACATTTTAATGTAAATTGTAACCAGTAGGTCAGTACTGTCCTGTGATGACTGATGACTCAGTAATTTAATGCACATCAACCAAAAGTAAGAGAAGATGTGACATCGAGGCATAGCATCATAATATGAATAATGATAAAAAAAAAAAAAAATCGATAAATTTATGTTCATTTGGATGAGTTTATTTATTTAACCTTTCTTTCTTTTTATTTGTTTTTTGTGAGTTAGGAAATACTCCACGGATGGAAGATTTATCTCTACCAGATTTCATAATTCATATGTTACTCCAGAGATCCTGGGCGTAGCCTTTGTAATATTCTTTTGAATTGAATTAATAATGCGTTAACGTTTGCAAAAGAAAAAAGGATGAGTATATTTGATAATGAAAATATAGGGTAGCAACCTCGTGCCCTTAAACTTGAGTATTCGATCATTCATCCGTAAAAATAAGTCCAAAATCCTACTTAAACAGTATTTTATATTAGTAGCGAAATGGGTGAAATACACATCACGTAGAACCAATTTGAATTCTCGTTTTGTTTTGTTGGAGGAAGAATAAGAGATCTAATTAATTTGTTCGACATATCATGCCATTGCCGGGTAATCTATTTTTACAACCATCAATTATATCAATCCAAATTCGTAGTTATATATAAAAAAACAACATGGCATTCGAATTTCAAACGAATCATTGATCAACATTATGTGGACACCGACAAATGTCCCAAGTTCATAAGAGCATTTCCAACCCGCAGCATGAAAATACAGTTAATTCTGCACAATATTACAGCTGCTACAGTGCTTTTACTCCAACCCATAAACTCTATTTTCTACACTAATTTTTACTCAAACCCATTAACTCTATTTTCTACTTTAAAAATCAAATTCTATATTAAACATTATATTATAATTATTAAAAAATCAATAAATTATAATAATTCATTTTAAAATTAACTAACTATAAACTTAGCATATTATTTAATTATAATTTTATTAAATTAAAACGAAAATATAAATAAATAATAGAATACTAATATTGTTTTACTTTTATTATTAGAATATCAAATATTTAAATAGAATTAAAAAAATATTTTATTAAATAAATTATAATAAATAGAAAGTTCAACACAATTTTTGTGCTGAAAATTGTGTGTACTCTAGATCTAGAGTATCTCTGCAGATCAACACAATATTAGTGTTAGATATAGAGTCCCGTTGGAGTAAAGACGTACTTTATTTTTGTGTTTTACACAAAAATGAAGTACCCGTTGGAGATGCTCTAAGTTCGAAGAAATTCGGAACCATAATCACTTAATTTTCCTACCAAACAAAAATATTCACGTGGCAGATGCTCGTCTACCTCAACATCTAAACGCATGTTTATCATAAATTCCAACAACATTGGCAAAGCTTCACAAACACTACGCTACAATGGATAAAGTTCATTCACAAGAAACCAGCAAAACACAAAATGGCAAAGCCAAACTCATTGTAATAACAACCACATTGGCCTCTCTTCTACTGATTGTGTCAGTCATATCCATTACAACCACAAAATCACATAGCACAGCTCGCAAAATCAGCAATAGTCTCAGACTCGAAAATCAAGTTATCAAATCGACATGCTCGTCAACGCTCTACCCCGAACTCTGCATCTCCACACTCGAAACGGCGGAACCCTACTCTTCTTCCGCCATAAAATCAAGCAAAGACGTGCTCTTAACTGCCCTAAACTACACAATCTACACCGTCCAACGCAACTACTTCACAATCTTTAAAATAGGGCTGAGACGCAAAGGGTCTCTAACGCCTCGAGAAAAGGTGGCCCTTCACGACTGCTTGGAGATGATCGAGTCCACGTTGGCCGAGCTTCAAGGGTGCGAGCTGCAGTTTAGAGACTATGGTTCAAAAAACTATACGTTGGCCGATCATAAGGACAAGATCATGTCTTTTCTAAGCGCGGCTCAGACGAATCAAGAATCTTGTCTTGATGGATTCTCCCACGATGGTGCTGATAGGAAAGTTCGAGAGGGTTTGATCAAGGGTCAAAATCATGTGTTTAAGCTTGTGAGCAATGTGTTGGCCATTTTTAGGAACATCTCTGATACTGATAATCAGAGCATGGAAGTGCATGGAAGAAGGAAGCTTGGAGAAGGAGATGATGATGATGATGATGAGTGGCCTCATTGGTTGTCGGCAGGGGACCGGTAAAACTAAAGTCCCACATTTCTAATTTTAATTACAAGATTATATGTATTTAGTAAAGGATTAACGAGTGGGACCTAAATGTTATAATGATAAATATTCCTTTCCTTTGAAAATATCATGTGATTTTGTATGTTGATCAAGGTGATATCTACACATAAATACTTATTTGACTAAAATTTTCATAGATAGGTATCCATGTCAGAAATTTTTACAGATAGGTATCCAGATTAGAAATCTTTACAGATAGGTACCCGATTTAATGTTTATCAGTTTCTTCAGTCACGCCGTACCTTCCTGTGTGTGTATGGTGTACCATAACACATTGATATAGGGTACCTAAATGTGTTTGTACGGCGTACCTTATGTGTTAAAGATAGCCTACCTAAATGTGCTAATGCGACGTACCATTTTCTCAACGTATGACGTACCACAATACGTTGATATATGGTACCTAAATGTGTTGTATGACGTACCTGCGGCGGATCGGGTACCTATCTGCAAAAAAATTTATTCTACTAGGTACCTACAAATAAAAAAAAGTCTAACAGGGTACTTACTTATAAGTTTTTTTTCCAAATGGTTATTTATGTGTAAAGACCCCATCAAATAATTAGGTCCACAAATTTTAGCTACTTTTTCCTAATTGAAAATGCTAAAATTTTCTCTGTTGAATAAATCATGTGATTTCCGTTCTATTAAAATACTTAGGTCCACAAAGTTTAGCTACTTTTTTTCCCTTTCTTTGTTGAATATATCATGTGATTCATTTCTGATCAATGAATTAGGTCCACAAAATTTTGCCATTTTTTCCTAATTAAAAAAATGCTAAATTTGATTTTACAATTCGAATTAGATTATTATGATATATCGTAAATCGTCGAAAATTGGGCAGGAGGATCCTCCAGGCGACTACGGTAACTCCCGACGTGACGGTGGCGGCCGACGGGAGCGGAAACTACCGAACGGTGTCGGAAGCGGTGGCAGCAGCGCCGGAGGGGAGCAACAGATACGTGATAAGGATAAAAGTGGGCGTGTACAGGGAAAACGTCGAAGTACCCAGAAGGAAGACAAACCTCATGTTCGTAGGAGATGGTCGGACGACCACTATTATTACAGGGAGCCGAAGCGTCGGAGGAGGTAGCACAACGTTCAACTCCGCCACCGTCGGTTAGTTTCGTTCATTCTATTAATCATTAACTGTTTGGACGAATGCCATTTTAGGTCTCGAGGTGTGGGGTGTGGGTTCATTCACCTCCACGTTCCGAGATGTCACTTTTAGTCCTCATTATTACCGATTTCGTGTCGTTTCTATATCACAACGGTCACGAAAGTTACAGGCCGGGCTAGCCTGATCTTACTTGTCGTTTTGGTCCTAAGTTCAAAACTCATGTGAATTCGGCCCGCAATATTTGTTGTCCTGACCATAACATCCGTTCAAACTAACGGTTAAATTGATCGGAGAATCAATCCTGTACAAAATCGATAACTTTGGAATCAATAATGGCATCAGGATTGGGGATCCAGAATGGTATTCTCCCTTAATCTATTTAACATGTTCTATATCCTTGTTACCCAATACCAGCTGTGGTTGGAGATGGTTTTCTGGCCCGAGACATCACATTCCAGAACACAGCGGGCCCATCGAACGAGCAAGCCGTGGCGCTTCGCGTGAACGCGGACCTAACAGCGTTCTATAGATGCGACATGATTGCCTATCAGGACACACTGTACGTCCACTCCCTCCGACAGTTCTACACCAACTGCTACGTCGCGGGCACGGTGGACTTCATATTTGGCAATGCGGCCGCCGTCCTTCAGAACTGCGACATCCACGCACGTCGTCCCAACTCCGGCCAGCGCAACATGGTCACTGCTCAGGGCCGCACGGATCCTAACCAAAACACTGGGATAGTCATCCAAAAGTGCACCATTGGCGCCACGTCAGACCTACAGGTATGCTGAAATGCACCACAATTGATTACGATTGAATTGCTCGAGTAATTTATTATGAAAAGGGAGGGTTCTGTCTTAAAATGACCAATTGGCATTAGGGAGAGTAACAACGTAACCACGTGATGTATCTAGTGTATTTTCCGATGTCAAAAAAATATAGTATCGTAGCTTTTAAGGCGCGAGGGCGAAAAGGAGACAAGGGATCGCCATGCCCCAAAACTAAGGTGCAATTTGAGGCGTGTGCCTTAAAAATCGCGGTGCACCCGTTACTACACATCATGCTAATTTTTGTTTGTAGTATAAAGAAGTCACATGTATGGATTAAGAAACATACAGTAGGAAATTGAAATATTAATTATGACATGCCGTAGAAAAACATGCACCATTGGTGTTCTGGTCGTGGGTTTCTAAGGGTTTAAACTTACTTTTTTTCGCAAGCTTTTGGGTGTATGCCTCTTATCGGGGATTTTTGGTGCGTCTAATTTATATATTTTGGCGACTTTTTACGTAGTTTTATACCATTTTTTTTTTGCTTATTTTAAGCTTATATATGAGGCGCGCCTTAGGCTTCTTCGCCTTAAGGCAATGCGCACGCCTTAGCCGCGCCTCATTACGCCTTTAAATGCTAAACGTAGCATCAACATGTTCGGCTCGTTCCATCGATTGCTTACAAGTCATCGTTTACTCCTGTTGGATTACTTTAATATATATAAGCGGACATTTTCTCTTACAGGCAGTGCAGAGTAGCTTCCGGAGCTATCTTGGGAGGCCGTGGAAGGAGTACTCGAGAACCGTCGTGATGCAAACGTCGATAAGCAATGTAATAGATCCCGCGGGATGGTACCCGTGGAACGGAAATTTTGCGCTGGACACTTTGTTTTATGCTGAGTACGCTAACACGGGCGCCGGAGCGGACACGAGCAATAGGGTGACGTGGGGCGGTTACAGAGTCCTGACGAGCGCGTCTCAAGCGCAGCCGTTCACGCCGGGTAATTTTATCGCCGGAGGTAGTTGGTTGTCCGCCACGGGTTTTCCATTTTCCCTCGGGCTCTGACCCAAGGACGGTTGGAATGCTGTGACTACGTTCGGAATAAGATTGATTGGCGTAGCACTGATGTGCAATAAAAGTCGAATCTATGGTTTTCGTATTTGTTTCAAATTTATGAGTTGGAATAATTTAGCAAACATGCGATTGTCGTTTTCTATGACAACTACTAGAACATGCTATAAGGTTCAGGTTCAGCATCTCTGATCTGAGGAACCTGCGAAGAAAATATCACATTTCCTTCGATGTCCTTTTGTCATTTTGTGTGTTTATTACATTTAATACTCATCGACAAATGCGCCGACATCTTTATTCACATAAGTTTGACTAATTCGTATTATTATATAACGTGTTTTATTTCCATTATTTAAGTAGACGCGCGCTTAATCCTATCTATCTGCCATACGACACTTGAACGGAACCGCGCGCTGTAATTTTTTAATTTAGTTTCGCGCAAATAATATATCATGTGATGAACTTATTACTTTCGAGATATTCTAACTAAGCGAATATCGCTACTTAGAGTCTGAAGTTACCGTAAAATTGTTCTCGTCCCAGAGAACGTGATAATGCGCCGGGCGACTCGTCCCCTGTATGCCAGCATGGCTGCACAGATACAACGCCCACCGATGAAGTGGGAACATCTATATATATATATATATATATATATATATATATTCAAAGGTGAAAATTTTCTGGATTCATGCGCGTATATATATATTAATATATATTATAATTCTATATATATATATATATATATATATATATATATGGGAGAAGATTTGGCGCATGCAGGATTTTTATATTCCCCACAGCACATGGTAATGAGCGGGGCGGCTTGTTCCCTGTATGCAACCATGGCTGCAGAGATAGAAGTCAAACTCAGTGGGGTGACAGATTATCGCCGCAGAAGCAAGAAACATACGCACTATTCTCCTGAAATGTGTGTATATATATATATATGTATATATCATATGGTCATGATTCAGCGCAGGGCTTTCTCTCTCCCATTGTTTACTTGCCTTCTTCTCTTATGGTAGAAAAACTGTGATTAGAAGGAGGTCGATTGTTCTACTGCTGCTGATGGGAAGGAAGGAAGGAACATGACATGATTGCATCTGCTTTTTATTATTACCTCAATTGATGTTTCTTTGGTTGGCTATATCCTCCTTCGCCTTGGGATGTGAGCAGTGAAAAATATAGCTTGCTTGATGGTGCTTGGTTTGCTCACTTTAGGTACTACGCCGAAAAAAAAAAAAAAAGAAAAAATGCAATACGATGATGTTGATGATTGAAAACAGCGCATAGTCATGATTGTGATGAAGTGCACCAACCGTTAGTTATGTTATTTATCATGCATTGATTTTGTTTTTTTTTTTTTATATATTACTTTTTTCTTTAGGATGAGACAGTGAAGGACTGCTCACCTTTGTAGTTGATGATGCATTCTGAGAAAAAAAATGTCTGAAAGCCCATCGTCCGACTCTTCGGCCTTCAACTGTCCTGGCTTGCAAACTGCACAAACAAGCGTCAAAAGGACATCATCGGGGTCGAGAAAATGCTTTGGGAGTATTTGATGCTTCAAATGAAATTGATGATGCACGAGAAACTGCTCACCGTATTATAGTTGATGATGCATTCTGAAAGAAAAGCTCGAATTTAAAGCCCATCGTCGGACTCTTCGGCTTCAATTGTCCGGCTTGCAAACTGCACGAAACACGCGTTAGAAGGACTTCATCGGGGTATTTTTATTCATTCCGTTTCATTCTTACTATAAAATTGAACGAGAAAGTGTTTTGGGTGAGTATTTTGATGCTTCAATGACCAAAAGAATGATTATTTATAAAGATTAGCCGGAGAAAAAAAAAAGAATAGGTGGAATGCACCTTGAAATAGTGAGGATGGCATAGATCACGTTGTCCATCGATCTTCATCATGTTGAAGTGTACTCCTAAAGTTTGTTAAACATAATATGTGTTTTTCATATTTGAATAATAAAACTAAAAATGGATATTTTTGAATAAATCACCAAATTTGAATATTGAATTTCTAGATGGCTTGAATATTGAATATCTAGAGAATTTGAATATTGAATATCTAGATGATTTGAATGTTGAATATTTGATTTGAATATTGAATATCTAGATGTTTATGAAATCTATAAATAGCCATCATGTAATACATTTGTAAGATGAGCAATAAAAATTAAAAATCCTCTCTCTTATATTTCTAATATTTTTCTATTATCTTCTCTTAATATATTTCCATAATATATATATAAAAAAATAATATTTATATTATTCTCCTAATTAATAAATATTCCCACCATATTAAAAAAAATATATACCAACAAATTTGGTATCAGAGCCACTCGGTTCTCGAAGCCTCGCTTACCCGGAAAAAAAGAATGGCCTCAGATTCAACGTCTACCATGTTCGCCTATTCTCCCGGTCAAGTACCGATTTTCGCGGGAGAACATTACGACTATTGGAGCAGTCAAATGAAGACGTTGTTCATTTCCGTAGATCTATGGGATGTTGTCGAAAGCACATATCCCGAGCCACCCAGAGAAGGAACAAGCGAAGCGTGGACCGAAGCGCAACAAAAGAGATACAAGGAGGACGTTCGAAAAGATGCAAGCGCTTTGAGATATCTCCAACAAGGCGTTAGTAAAATGATATTCCCGAGAATCTTTGGAGCTAAGAAGGCGAAAGAAGCATGGGATATTCTCAATCAAGGATTCCAAGGTGATCAAAAAGTAGTTTCTTTGAAATTACAAAATCTTTGGAGGGATTTCGACAACATCGAGATGAAAACCGGCGAAGATATACAATCTTTCCTATCAAGAGTTTCAGAAATCGTCAATCAAATAAGAAGTCTCGGTGACGTCATGGATGAAAGAAAAATTGTTCAAAAGGTACTCCGAAGTTTACCCATAAAATTCGATCATGTGGTTGCGGCAATTGAAGAATCGAAGGATCTCGACAAATACACCTTTCATGAACTTTCGAGCTCTCTTCAAGTGCATGAAGTCAGACTAAGCCGGTCGTCACATCAATCCATGGAGCAGGCCTTCCAGTCTAAAGTTCATCTCTCGGATGGAAAGACTTACAAACATAATAAGGGAGGCAAGAAAGGAAAGTGGAAAGGCAAGAACAAATTTCAGCAAAAAGGAGATTTCGATACATGCCGTATTTGCAAAAAGAACAATCATGAGATGAAAGATTGTTTCTTTCGATGCAAAAGCTGCAATAATGCGGACCACTCATACACCAACTGTCCAAAGAAGAAGAACGACGGAGCAATCGTCAACTTTATGCAGGATGGAGAAGAGCAAGTATTCTCTTGCATGAACGCAAACACAGAAAGTGAAGAGTTGTGGTACGTTGATAGCGGCTGTAGCAATCATATGACCGGTAACAAGAAGTTCTTCGTGGAGATGGATACTAACTACACTTCTTACGTCAAACTTGGCGACGGAAAGATCCAAGACGCAAAAGGCAAAGGAGTCATTGCGGTGCAAAGCAAAGGAGGTAATAAGAAATTCATCAGCGACGTTCTGTACGTACCCAACCTCAAGCAAAATTTATTAAGTGTCGGGCAGCTGATGACGAAAGGATATTCGGTCTCCTTTGATGAAGACGAGTGCAAAATCTTCGACAAGAAAAATAATACAGTGATAGCATCTGTTGCTATGTCTTCAAATAAAGTTTTCTCCTTTGTCATGCCTTCGGGAGGAAAAGTGGCCTTCGCAGGAGAAAATGTTGATCCATTTCAGCTGTGGCATTTGAGGTACGGTCATCTTCATAACAAAGGATTGCAGCTTCTTAAAATGAAGAACATGGTCGTGGGTATTCCATCCATCGAGCAAAAGGATCAAATTTGTGAAGGATGTATATATGGGAAGATGCATCGTCTTCCGTTCCCAAAGACGTCTTGGAGAGCAAAAACCCCTCTCGAGTTGGTGCATGCGGACATATGTGGTCCTACGAGAACACCCTCACTCGGTAACAAGCGATATTTCATTCTTTTTGTCGATGATTTTACAAGAATGATATGGCTATATTTTTTGCACGAGAAGTCGGAAGCTTTTGCAGCTTTTCTACATTTTCAAGCCCTCGTGGAAAAACAAAGTGGGCGACATATAAAATCTTTAAGAACTGATCGTGGTGGAGAATTCCTTTATACTCCATTCTTGGAGTATTGTAAGAAGAATGGCATCGAACGGCAATTAACGGTTAGTAGAACGCCACAACAAAATGGAGTTGCCGAGAGAAAAAACCGAACAATTGTTGAGATGGCGAGGAGTATGCTCAAAGGAAAAGAACTAGAGAAGAAATTTTGGGCAGAAGCTGTTCACACGGCAGCTTATATCCTCAACCGCTCACCCACAAAGGCAGTTCTCAACAAAACTCCATTCGAAGCCTGGCACAACAGAAAACCAGTTGTAAGTCACTTGAAAATTTTTGGATGTATCGCGTACTCTCACATATCAATCCCAAACCGGGATAAGTATGATACAAAAGGCGAGAAACTCATCTTTGTTGGCTACAGCGATGAGTCTAAGGGATATAGACTTTTTAATCCAAAGACTAACAAACTTGTGGTGTCAAGAGACGTTATCTTTGATGAGCATGCAGCTTGAAAATGGGATGAAAACTCTTCTCAAGAACCATTTCCACCGTCAGAGTTATCACAGCCAGTACCACAACTACAAGAACAACCACCACATAATCAAGCTACACCATCTACGCCAGAAAGTTCTCCAAGATCTACCGATATATCTGAAGACAATTCTGATCCGGAATCACCTATACTAAAGGTACGATCAATACAAGACATCTATCAGAATTGTGATTTTGCTTTCTTTAGTTGTGAGCCTCAGAATTTTGAAGAAGCGTCTAAGGAAAAAGTGTGGAGAAACGCGATGCAAGAAGAAATAAACGCCATCGAGAAAAATGGCACATGGGAGCTCATTGACTTGCCACAGGGAAAAGACGTCATTGGTCTAAAATGGGTGTTCAAAACAAAGCTCGACGAAGATGGTTCCATTAAAAAACATAAGGCGAGATTGGTTGCAAAAGGCTATTCTCAGCAGCCCGGAATCGACTTCAACGAGACATTCGCTCCAGTTGCTCGCATGGAGACCATTCGAATAGTCCTTGCACTTGCAGCCCAGTTGGAGCTTAGCGTGTACCAGTTGGACGTAAAATCAGCATTTCTTAACGGAGATCTCGAAGAAGAAGTTTATGTTCAACAACCACAAGGATTTGAGATCAGCGAAAATCCAAGAAAGGTATATCGTTTAAAAAAAGCTCTTTATGGCTTAAAGCAAGCACCTAGAGCATGGAACAATAAAATCGATGGGTATTTATTTCGGGAAGGATTTCGACGAAGCCCCAGTGAGCCATCTCTCTATATTAAAACTTCTGGTATAACAGATTTTTTGATCATGTGCCTTTACGTTGATGATATTATTTATCTTGGCACTACCCCGGCGTTGACTGAAGAATTTAAGAAGCATATGATGCAAGAATTCGAGATGACAGATTTGGGACTTCTAAAATATTTTCTGGGAATTCAAGTAAAACAATCGAAAGGAAAGTTATTTATTTCTCAAGAAAAATATGCTGACAATTTGTTGAAGAAATTTAATATGCAGAATAGCAAACCGGTGAACACTCCTATGGCCTCGAACGAGAAGTTGCAGCAACATGATGGTGCGGAAAAAATCGATGCAGGAATGTATCGAAGTCTTGTAGGATCATTGATCTACCTCACCAACACGAGACCAGATATTGTTCACTCGGTAAGTTATGTTTCTCGATACATGAGTGAACCGAGCAAACTTCACCTTACCTCAGCAAAAAGAATATTGAGATACGTCAAAGGTACTAAAAAGCACGGGATTCTCTATGAAAAAGAAGAAGATAATATGCTAATCGGTTACACTGATAGCGATTGGGCCGGTTCACTAGACGACCGTAAGAGCACTTCCGGATATGTGTTCTGTCTCGGAACAAAAGTGGTTGCTTGGGTTTCTAAAAAGCAGAAAACGGTTGCATTATCATCAAGTGAAGCCGAATATATTGCAACCACAGATGCAGCGTGTGAAGCGGTCTGGATAAGAAGAATTCTTGAAGATCTACAACAAAAACAGAAGAAGCCGACTACACTCTTCTGTGATAATATGTCAACTATTGCTATGACTAAAAATCCGGTTTTTCATGCAAGGTCGAAGCATATCGAACTCCGACATCATTACATCCGTGATCTTGTGACCAACAAAGAAGTTCACATGGAGTTCATCAACACAAATGATCAAGTCGCAGACTTTCTCACAAAGGCGGTATCGATCGAAAAACTTGAGAAGTTCAAAAGTATTTTGAAAATCACATCTTAAGAGGGGGTGTTAAACATAATATGTGTTTTTCATATTTGAATAATAAAACTAAAAATGGATATTTTTGAATAAATCACCAAATTTGAATATTGAATTTCTAGATGGCTTGAATATTGAATATCTAGAGAATTTGAATATTGAATATCTAGATGATTTGAATGTTGAATATTTGATTTGAATATTGAATATCTAGATGTTTATGAAATCTATAAATAGCCATCATGTAATACATTTGTAAGATGAGCAATAAAAATTAAAAATCCTCTCTCTTATATTTCTAATATTTTTCTATTATCTTCTCTTAATATATTTCCATAATATATATATAAAAAAATAATATTTATATTATTCTCCTAATTAATAAATATTCCCACCATATTAAAAAAAATATATACCAACAAAGTTTTCTTTTCACTGACCGGAGTGATTGAACATCTTACTGTCTTAAAATCCCGACTGTAATAGGGTTTTTCATAACTTTTAAGAGAAGAAAACATCTAAATACTAAGGGTGCGATTGGTATGAAGAATTCGATGCGGAAAAGAAAGAGAAAGTACAGTGACAGACATTGAACCATCGTACGATGCTTCGTCTGTAGTACCGTAATTTTTTTTTCCGTTTCTTTTCTCGCATCGAATTCCGCATATCAAACGCATCGTACCCTAAAAGAGGTTCGTATTGTAGAAACATTCCAAAGGGATGATTCAATCAGCTACACAATACGCGATACCTCCCAATCAACATGTGCTCGTTGCAACACTTGTGCTGCGTGGAATAAAAAAAGAAGTTAATGGTGTGTTTGGTTTAAGGAATTAGGAAGCGAAAATAAATGGAAAAGAAAACTAATGTTTTTGTTTGGTTAATCAGACACATATGTAAGGAAAAGAAAAGAAAACTACACTTAAATATCGATTTCTTTTTAGTTTTCTTTTCTCGTTTTCCTCGATCCAAACACGGCCTAAACGATATGAAGGTATCCGGAAGCGTCCTTACCTTTTTCAGTGACGACAGCGCACCATTAGCGCCCTTCGGTGGCTACTTCAATTTCCTCTAGGCAGGTAGCTTCAAGAAAGGACTAAAAGCTTAGTTACAAATGCACTCATAGACATACATTAGTCTTCTTGGCAACATTATAGAGCCCATGTCATAAATTTAGCAAGTCCTTTTCCTCTATGTGGTTTCTTTGATATCATCCCACCACCGCTGATCGAGACCACCACCACTACCACCGTAACCGTGTGAACACAGTACAGTACTAATATATTCAAAGAAGGGTCTGATAGCATTGAACCACTTTTATTTGGGCCAAAATTCTAGTTTTCAATAGAAAGAGAATAAATAATGCACACTAAGACATATACATACTAATCTTGTTTACTCAAACTAAGCGATGAACAAACACTACAAGAAAACATAGTACCAGACACGGAGAATGGATACGAAATTGGTTTCGTGTCTAAATTATGAGTATTAGAAACGGATTTTGACACGATTTTCTATTTTTATTTTAAAATAAATTAATGTTTTTATTTAGATACGGATTAGATACGTAAATAAAAACGGAAATGTGACAAAAATCATTTTAGAAGCGGTATATATCCGTATCCAAATTTGCCACGAGAACAACACCTACGAAGTTTTGATTTTAGACACCGATTTTCCGTGTCTAATCACTCAATAGATACGGAATTTGGTTTTAGACCGAATTTTCCGTGTCTAATATGCATGTTTTCTAGTAGTAAAAAACGACCAATATGGATAACATTGTTGATTAAAAATTGCATCTCGGAACATGGGAGGCCAAGACGACCAAAAATGGCGTTGTCCATAAAAAAGGAGTACATAAAACAATGAAAACATATATCACATATAGAATTTAAATAACCAGTGCCAGAAAAAAGTTTAATCGCCAAACCAATAAGTGAAAAAAGATTTCAAAACGAGGTCTTCAACGTACAAATCAAGTATCTTCTCTCGATTGCTCCATAAATATTAAAGGTCATCATTAGGTGAAAAAACAACAACAATAAGAAACTAATCTATAAAATGGTGAAAATGTTTACCCCTAATGTAGATCTGAAAATAGCGAGGATAAAGGCAATACTATTTGCAAAAATTTTCCAAAGCAAGGTGACCAGCATCCTGCATAAAAATTATTCAATATTTTAAATGGAAACAAAAAATAAGAATTGTGTATATCAAACGATGAAAACATGTATCTTGAATGTAGATCTAAAAATTTACATGAAAATTGATTTCGATTTCACACTATTTTCCCGTCAACAGAAACCTGTCGGACACCGCCTTTTCATTCCATCACCATAAGATGAGGAATCAAAACGGAAAGGATCGTAAGATCTAAGTGAGGAACATAGCCGCATAGCGATTAAGAATTGATAGAACGAGAACAAATCTCTTTAACTAGACTAAAATAAACACTTCGGTGAACCGATGCTTTGAGCTTGTGAAGAGGCAGCTATGGTCGCTAGGTTTTCTGTAGAACTTCTTGGGAGATTGCGGCGCTAGTTCTGAAGAATTGGCTAGGGTTTCGTGAAATTTTTTTATAAATAGTGGTGATTCGACTTGAATACAATTAATGGGCCTATTATAATCATCTCCTTCCCTACGACGACGTTGCGTTACGGAATCAATTAGTTATAAATAGCATAGTCCACCGAGTTTTGTTCAATAAGGCTTCAAAATTTTGATGTGAAATTTAACTTTCACTCTAACAATAATCCCCTCAAACACATGGCCTACATAATATTTGGCGGCCTTTCAAGAGGTCTAGTCTCCGACCGTGAAAATATTGAAGTATCCTCCCAGGTTTAGGGAGAGATTTCTATCTTCATTGCATTATTTTCAAGTGTTGCAATTAAAATACCACTCACATTCTTCTAGTCCTAGCTCAAATAAGCTCTCGTCTACACATCAAGACATATATGTCCTCTCTTCGCCTACATCGTTTTTTTTCTTCTTTTGTTGCCAAAGATTTTGTTAAATAAAAAGAGAGTAAACAATGCTTCATAGAGATGCATATTGGCTTTTATTGAATCATTGAAACGAAAACCACATGTTTGGAAAAATTTACCACCAAGCATAGATAGTAAAAAAAAACAATGAAGAAAAACTATGATCTAATTGTCGTGAATTTTGGAGCCCAAGATTTGTTCAGTGTACACAGTCCATCTTATGCGTATATGACACTGCCAAAGAGAACTGACTTTTCTTATTTACGGCCGCTCTGATTGGGTAGCCTACCATTTTCCCATGCTATTCTTCAACGCAAGTGCTCCCTGTGCATGCTCTAGTCCGAGAAGATCAGAGCATAACAACACTTTGCAGTTATTCCCAAGACAGAGCGAGCTTATGATGAGAAAAACCTATGCAGGAAACTAACTGATGATGGGTTCCCAGCAACCATGAGCTTTCCCAATGGGTGAGATTTTCTGTCTCACTCTTTTATCCCATTTTTTGTCTCACGCCAAGGATACGTGACAAGTGTTCAATCCAAAGGTTAAGATTTCCTCTTTTGATCTTATTTTAATTTATAATTCTCTAATTACACATTCCACCAAATTTGAAATCATCATTTATTTATTATCAAATAAACATATCTAATTTATTATTTGTTTCGTTACGATCATATTGATATCCATATCTTATATTTTTCGATATTCCTAAATATCATTTATTTTGTATATTTTTAAAATATTAGATATAAGATGGGATATATATATATAAATTATCAATATGACCTAGTTAGTCGTCTTCTTCTTCAGGACGACAACCTCCATTGAAACACAGAGAGTAAGGTCCGAGGGTATACTACTCTTTCCCTCGGGCGGCCGGGGGGTCAATGGACCCTCCGAGCCCCTACGTGGGTCCGCCCCTGACTTCATCTCAGTTCCATCTAATTTCATTCCTCGATTGGACCATTCGTATTGTTTGCTCCTTTTTTTCGATGATTTTTTACTTTTTGAACCCGAGGCCCTACCACGCTTCAATCGTGATTTAGACGCAATAGTATTCATTGCTTTTTCTGCAGGAACATCAATTTAGCAGAAGCATTAACCGTTGAAATATGTGATTTAGTCACTATCTTTGGGTCAGTAAAGCTGTCTGACATTTGGTTTGCCAAGCTTTGTAAATGAATTATCTTCTGAATTTCTAGTTCACATTCTTTCATTCGAGTATCATAATGATTTAGCGATAATTCATAAACTAATATTCACTTTTAGCTATTTTTTTTCTAACCCTAATGTCGGAAAATTTGATTCATCGAAGTGATAGTCGGCTAATCTAGCCGTGAATAAATCTCCATGGTTTTAAATATCTTATTATCGATGGAGATTCAAATCTGAGATATATTCCCAACGTCCTTTGAGGTCGCATCTTTGTGCTTTGGATGGCGCAACTGGAACATATACCGCACATCCAAAAATTCTTAGTTTAGAAATATCTGGTTGCTGACTATATACCAATTGGAATGGAGAAATATCATGAGTTGGTCTGATACGAATTAATGTCGATGCATGTAATATAGCATGTCCCCAATAAGACGAGGGAAGCTTCAACCTCATCAATAATGGCCTTGCAATTAATTGCAAGCGTTTAATCAACGATTCCGCAAAATCGTTTTGCGTATGAACATGTGGCACATGATGCTCAACATCAGTACCAATAGACATTCAATAATTATTGAATACCTGGAAGTAAATTCACCAGCATTATCAAAGTTTCTTTATCGATAATCTAGAATAATCTGGAAACTGTGCTCTTAATCGAATTTCCAATTAACATGGGATCATTTACTTGATGCATCAATTAATACCATAAAATATTTAAATGGTCCACATGATGGGTGTATCCGCCCACAAATATCACCATGTATACATTCCAAAAAAATACAATAGATTCATTCTTACTTTCATTGATGATGTCCACGTGAATTTTCAATTATCTTTCGCATCATAATTGAACCTGGGTGGCCCAACCGGCTATGCCAATTTTTATCGGAAAACTTCTGGTTTGTAACAGCATATGATTCAACTGTTATAAGATATGTGTAGTATAGTCCAGAATTAAAAGATGACAATATTTCTATATTCTTTTATCATTCGAAATCGTCTTTGTTATGTGAAAATGTTCGATATTTCCTTTTTGTGTTGTCTTAACATGATATCTGTTATTTTGAATACCTTGAAAGCTTTATAAATTCTTTGAGACTTAGGAGTATAACACATTCTCAATTATCAGTCTTGTTCTCTGAGGCAGTAAAATATTAGCTCTTCTGGAGCTTTCAATTATATATGTGCTACCCGATATAGTAATAACACTTGATTTCTTCATGTCAGGATGATCAAAATATTTCTTATTTCTCATAATCATATGATTCGTTGCATAGTCTGCAAGACATAATTCTCCATTGCACATGCTTGTATCCGTCGTATGTATATCATTAATGACAAGAACAAATAATCGTTATTCTTGATAACAAAGTGATGCATTACAAACATGCAAATGACTTAAAACATCGTGACATATAAAACACACAATAGAAAAACATATGATACTATCATGTAAATAAAATCATATCAACGCAATTAGAAATCTGCTAACTCCAAATGGATACTTTCATTATCGTCACTAGAAGTAGAGGCGAGTTCACCATGAACAAAATTTGTTTCGATTTCCTTTCCTTTTCTCTTCTGATCTTTTTGATATAATTCAACAAGAATTTCGGGCGTGCAACAAGTTTGCGACCAACGGCCCAAACTACCGCAAAGATAGCATTCATCTTCATGATTCTTTTGTTTGGTCGCCTCTTCTCATCTTTATTATCGTAACATTTCCTCTTCTGGGGAAGATTTTGATGACCGCCACGAGAGTTATGATAACCACCACGTAAATTCTGAGAACCACAACCGTAGTATCCCCGGCCTGGCCGCGTTCACGGCCGCGATATCCACCACGTCCATGGCAACTACCATTACCTCTATTATCTTATTATTTCCTCTGACCGCATTCGCTTCAGGGAGTGCAGTAGAAACAGTCGGTCGGGATTCGTGATTTTTCATCAACAACTCATTATTTTGCTCAGCTAAAGTAAACAAGAAATTAGATTTGAATACTTTTCATATTTTCTCTCTCGATATTGTTGTTGTAATACATTTGATGGATGAATTGTGATGAATGTTTTCTCCAACATATCAGCATAGGTAATTGTTTCTCCGCATAATTTCGACGTGGAAATAATTCTGTAAACAACAAAATTGTATTCGCTTACGGTTTAAAATCATGTAATCGTAAATCCATCCATTCGTACCTTGCATTTGGGAGAATAACAGTTGTCTGGTTGCTTTACCTATCTTTTAGATTTTTCCACAAATGAGTTGGGTCTTTTACTGTTAAATATTCACTTTCAAACTTTCATGGATGTGGTGGGAAGAAATATAAGCTCTTTTTCCTTATCCTGCGGCGTTGTGGTTTTTGTGGCTTAAACAGTGCACACCTCCGTCTTGAGTGCTTTTGGTTTTCGAGTCGATAATGGTGTCACCTAAGCCTTTCGCATTAGATGAACATCGGCATCTAGTGTCCAAGATAACTAATATTTTCTCGAGATATCAAGCGCAACAAACTCTACGCTCCCCAGTTCGGCATTATACTCACTCGTGAACTTATCTCGACGGAGGTTGATTGTTGCCGGAGAGCGCTCGTGCTGATAACGTGTTATAAAAATATTGTTGTAATTAATATTTATATTATGAATATTATGTTAATGTAATTCTAGAGATAAGTATTTAGAGAGAGGAAGTATGAATCAATTTCAATATACTTTTGGTGTTTTTTACAATACAACTTAAGGTATCTATTTATAGGCAAATTTCTTAAATTACAACCACAAAATAAGATATTATATTCTCATAAGATAGTCACATCTAATTTATTCTAATCTTATACGTCTACTATTTATTCCATCCTAATCTTATCAAACACTCTATATTATATACATCCACATCTAATATTTCATAATAACATTAACAATATATTTTCCCTTTGTGATGCACATGGAAATTCCTGGGCAGGACTTACGTGTTTTATTTCTGTTTGATGTTATTCGGCCATTGCCTTTTGCTTATAATTGGATTGAAGGGGTGGTTTCGTTAGCTATTTTCGTTTCAAGCTTGTTATTTACTACTACGCTAGCATTTTTCCTAATCGAAAAAGCACACTAATAAAGGGACTGAGTAGATCTGAAAAAAAAGTAAGATTTTTCTTGTTCTATAGTATTTATGCTGTATGGTGTAACGTGATTAGGTTACTTAAATATAAACATAGAAGTTTTTCATATAGTTGGAGCGTAAGTCCAGTCCGATAATATGAATCAACAAAATCGGACTTGCTGTAGTATAAGGCACAAAAACCTAAAATATATATAAACATATATTAATTATGTTTAGTGGAAATTTAGTATAAACTCGAGCTGTCAAGCTGATGATGTATTTTTAGATTTAAGTTTGTTTTTTATACTCCCTCCATCCCGAAACTTTTATGGACATTTGGAATATGACACGAGTTTTAAGAAACTTAATATTTCCATAATATAGTACAATTAATAGGTAAAGCAGTGTATATTTTGACACGTCTTCTAAGAATATTTAATATTATTATATTGATTGTTTGTAATGGTTTTTGGGCAAAATAGGAAATGTACAAAAGATAACGGGACGCCGGATATAGTAAAATAAAAACTTTTGGGGGAGTATTATTTTTTTGTGGAAGTATAAATAAGATAAATACTCGATTTCAAATAGAAACTGAAGGGAGAATAAAGTCGGAAATTTATTTATTTTTGAAGTGGACCACATTAATGTCAGTAAAAGCAGTGATGTAGAAATAGGCAAAGTACGAAAGGTTCACTGATGAAGATATTGAAACAAACATATAAGCTCTGGGTCTATCTGGTCTATATGTATTTGAACTGATTTTTATTAAATCAAAATGTATATCTGCAAACATATGTTTCATGCTGTAAATGTCACTGACGTACGATAATGAATGAACATGAATAATTTCCATCTTCCACTTCCATATGTTGGTTGAAAGGCTAATAAATGAAGATGCCATATACATTTATACACATAGAATTTGAATCCTTGTTCATTTTATTCATCTTTCGAGCCATTTCGTCTGGCTAGTTTTGTTAGAATCGAAAGAGGTTCCAAGTTTATTAGTTTGCTTCTATTTCATTGTATTAGTTTAAAAATAAATAAATCACTAGCATGCCTTTAGTGAGAAGCAAACTATATATATGGTGGACATATTGTAGAGTCAACATCGAAATGCAAGTGTGGACCATTCCTAAGAATAGTATTGGTTATTAAATTGGGTTGCAAAAACCATTAATCTTCACCTACCTTCTTTTCAACTACGTCGAATGTCTCAATTAACTATTTAAACTCATGCCTAATCGTGTTTAAACGCATATATAATTAAATTCCATCAGTTATAAAATTGACTTATTCATACTGGCGTCCATTTATAATTTTATATACAAACACAATATTTCATATTTATCTTGATTTTTTTTTCTATGCTTTTGTGTTGAAAAGTGAAGTTTATCCCAGCTTAAAAAGTCGCATAAACGTTGTAACATGGAATGATGCTTCGTTCGTGTGTTAATTAATAAATTTAATGAAAGAATCCTAGAATTTAATAAAGTATTTAAGTATAAATAGTCAATCATCCGATAGAGACAATATAAATATTATAGCACATTCACTCAACATCAAGATCCAAAGAGTATCAAAAGGACAACGACTCTTCACCAGCATTTTAGTTCAATTGAAATGAATGAAGTAGGTTCCACAAACTGAAAACGTACTCATGCGTTGTCCATTCATATTAGTACGAACTTACGTATGAGCTGTTTCGAACTTAACTTAAAATCTCTATTACATAAATCAGATTATTTTAAAAACGACCCAATGGGATTTTATTTTATTTTATATTATCCTCGTTAGTTTCAGCTGTATAAAAAAAGAACTAAATCAGCATACGTGTCGCGATCTCTATGACAATGATTGTACATATATATATACATATATATATATATACATATATATATATATATATACCTCAAAGAAAAAAGTTAATACCTAAAGGGATTACGTTGTGGTGAATATGAAAAAGTTATGATTTTAATTAATGCAACATCTGAAAAGAGGCCACCAGCAGTGGTCCTAAAATTTTGTGTTCGCAGACAATAATACTGATGATGATGTTCAAAGCTTTTAAAGCTGAACTTCAAAAGCCCCATTTAATAATCAGTGGTTTGTGACAGTTGATAGTATATAAGTACATTTAAAATGAAGATATATTCAAAAGAGATGGGATCTGATGCTGTTTTCTCCACTCTCCATTTTCTTTTCCCCCCCTTTGTTTTTTAATCAGTCATTTATGTTTAGTTTCTTGTTCTTGTTTCGTCCAAAAATATCTTTCGCTTGAATGATTGCTTGCTTTCTTTTTTGAAAAAGAATAAAAGAAAGGAGATATTATTATACTAAATAATGTTTTATAAACACAGAGGTGGTCTAGTATCTTGTTTATATATCATAAATCAGGCTTAAAGTTAAACTCAAAACCAGTACTTCCAACATGTTGAAGCCATTGATTTTAATTTCGCATTATATTCAAAGCTTGGAATATTGTAATCCATTTATTTATTCCAATAATTAATTTAAGAAATATATATATAAATTTGAATCGCTACGTATATCCATGTTTTATTTTTAGAATTATTTGATAGTTACATAAAACGTCACTTACTTCATATGAACAAATTTCGATCTCCGATCAATTTTTCGACAAAATAACTCAGAGATCCCAAATGACAATATTTTATGTCAAGCAACTAATGAACATGTAATATTAAACGCCAACAGCGCCACAATGGACCATCGACTTATTTAGTCGAAAACGTTATCTTTAATCTGAATTTATTCCGACATATCAAGCTACTAACATATTTTTTAATTATTAAACATAGTAAAATGGAAAACTGATAGAATTCAAAGTAAATGCTATTTTATTTTAAGCTTCCTGATTTTATCTACTGTCCTTGCATCTCTCAACCACATGATATTACATTTTTCATTAAGTTGAAATATCTATTTGGAATGAAAACATACTTCAGTGTTAGTATAAGTTTATGTGTTTAGAAGGGAGCGAATAAACACTCTACTGTTTCTTAAACTGTTTCGATTTTGGTCTCGTTAAATATCAATCCGGTGATTAATATACCAGTTGGTGCAGAAGATGCCGGTTGGTTTTGTGCTTGAGACTGTATGAGTGTGTGTGGTGTATGTGTGTTTTTGCAAGACAACAACGTTTGTTTATGGAAGTTTGGAGCTTAATCTCCTATGTCTCTCATTCTTCCCGGTCCGAAAGGTATTTCATTAGAAGCCTCAGTTTACAACACTTGTCGAACCTCCTAGCTAGACTCACTCAATATAACCCTCAAAGCTATATTTTGTTTACTAAACTCCTAGTAAACTCCTAATAAACTCCTAGCACTCTCTTAGACAGTTTTTTATTGTCCGTTGAAAATACGATCACTAACTGAACCAGGAGAAAATTACAGAAATAGAATTATTTTGAGAATCAAATTACAAAACTAGTTAAGTTTTTAGGAATACTACAAAACTAATCAAAGTTTTAAGTTCATTCTTTTCATTTTTCACCACAACATGTTTTAATATTACAATATTTTCACAAATATTATTTAAAGTAGTAAAATAATTACTAATAATTATATATTACCACAATTCATTTTTAACTACAAAAAAGTAACATGTATAGAATATATTCCGACTTCCGACGTGAATAAAAGACACCACTTTCCACTAAACTATATTATTATTTTGTTATTATTGTTGTTGTTATTATTATTATTATTTTGACTTTAATATTGAAGAGTAATATCAACGCATAAATAATAAAAAATGGAACAGAATAATAGTCCTCAAAATATTCAAACAATCGTTATTTAACAAAGATTAATTTCTGGAAAGTTTCACGATATTACTCTTGAACGTTTCTTGTGAGTTTTCGGTATATTTCTTCTTAATATCATCATGTTTGATACGTCCAATTTTTTACTTTGTCGCATATAAGGATTTGAGTACCAACTGAAAAAGAGGCTTCAATCACTCTTTTAATTTAAACTCAAACTGGTAAAATTATGTTGTCTCCATTATTTTAATTCTAATTCATCTTGAGCATATTAATACAACTTTCAAATACTTGCTAACCTAAAGAAAATGAAGCAATAATTCAATAACAATACACTTGCGGTACATGTGACATCTTGTATGCTAATCACTTATCACACATATCAGAACGATATGTTTGACTGTCATAACTAACTCGACGTGGACGATATGGTTTATCAGGATCAAGCACATTCATTGTTCAAGTAACCGTGAGATTGGGTGTTGACTTAATTCAAGCATGTTTTTGAAGAATAAATTATTAGTTTATTTAATCACAAGGGAATATAGGTTACATTACATCTAGTTAATTATATCATTATTTATTTATTTAATAAATTTGGATTAAAATTATAAAATGAGTTGGGTAAAATATAATTAGTAACAAGCCTTATGTTAGTTTAAGATAATGATAGTGAAAACATTTATAATTTTACTTACTTTTGTGGTGGAAATGAAAATAATGATAGTTAGTTTTTAATAACTTGATTAGAGTGTAATAATATTAAAAACTCCACCAGTTTTGTAACTTGATTCTCAAACAACACTATTGACGTAATTCTCTCACCGAACCAGTCTAGTGATGATAGGCAACGCCTTTCTTTCTCGCTTGAGATTTTTGTAGATGTTTGTACACTTGAGATTTTCTCACAGATTTAGGATTTCAAAGTTGGTAAAGCACGTTCTTCAGCTTGACTTCCTTGTAATTTATACTTGAGTTCAAGTTGAAGTCCATCGTGAGATAGTCCTGTTTGTCCTGAACACAACATTAATTGATTTTTTCCAAAATGGATCTGTACGGTTGCTTTGCCAGTTTGGGTTGTTTCAGTCTTCATTCCTTATTCAACTCAGCTTCAATTTCGTCAAATGTCTTAGGGTTGATACCGGTATTCAACTGTTTGGTCCGGTTTTATCCTATGCTGGTGTTCTGCTAAGTCTTTCAGGTTTTATCTTATCTCAACCGCTAGTCCATTCTTACTTATTCAGAAGTTAACTTCAATCACCGAACTATTAATCTGAATAATTAAATTCACGATTTCTAGCACGTAGCACTTGTTGTAGCACTTGTTCTTCTCTATGATATATATATATATATATATATATATAATATTTCTTCTAGGAAAAATAGAAAACAAGTAATTCAGATTAACGTGGTCCTGAGATAGGGAAACACATGACCAAGGTCTGACGAGGTCCCAAACAATGCAGTTTTCTCTCAAAGGCACATCTCACTCGATCCAACTTGTTTGAAAGAGAGAGGACTTTTCTATATGTTCACACATAAATTAAAAAAATAAAATAAAATAAAATATAGGACAAGACAAATTTTAAACACATAAAACTTGAACACATGTGGATTTAGGTCCACACATAAATATTTAAGTAGCAGCAAGAAAAGGTTAACTTTTTTTACCATTGCCAATGGTAATTTAAATCGCTCTATGAGATGATACAATATTTATAGTTCAGTCATTAAATAAACAAGTGCTAATGAAATATCTATTATAGAGTCTTTGGACGTATTTGTCTTTCATTTGCCCATAGTATAGTATAGCCACCAACACAGTTATTAATTTACCATTCTATGACTATTGGCTTTTATGGTAACGTTTCTACATACTTTGGAGAAAAAATAAACCATAAAACATATATAGGATGTTTCCACAAAAGATGCTGTGTGGTAAGAGCCTGCTATAAGCGTGGTTCACATATATGAGACAGTGGAAGGCTAAAACTCGAATTGACACTAAATCTATATATGTATCATGTTCATGTTTCTTTACATATATGGAAAACACACACACACACATGTGTATCTAATATGGTCCCCTTTTATCACTTTAAGAAAAGAGTGGTCTGTGTTTATGATAAGTGTTTAGATAATGAGAGAGATGTGGACATTATATAAGCCATGGTTGGACCCCCACTTCAATGTAATGCTACTGTCAATGAAAGGGTATATATAATATACTTCCACTAAAAACAAAGCTGTAAAAATTCCCATGACATGGTAAAAGAAATATGATAGCGACTTGTCCTCATAATTTTACGAAGGAAAAGGATGTATTATAATATATTGAAATTTGTAATCGCACTGTTCATAGCTGGGAAATCTGAGGCAGAATAATCTCCAGAAGAAGATAAAACTAATAATAATAATTATATATATATAAAGATGATAACTTTATATTCAATTCTCCAAAACCCTAGCTTCCGGAAATATATAATCCTCAGAACAGTTGCATTTGGATGATATATTAGATCGTCAAAGCTTTGGTGAATGAAGTAGTTGGGCATTGAAAATGGTGAAAGTGTCTCTTGACATAAATGCTTACTGGTGAAGATGACATTTGATGTACTTTTCTGATAAATCTGTGTGGCAGTTCACTGATCATGTGTGGTCTTCAGCTCTCTCTTACATAACGTATAGTAGTAGCTCCTTCAATTTTACAGCAGAATCTGTACATGGGCAGCACAAGTTTTGTACCGAATTATATATTAATGTAAACAAATAAGATTCATGTATCCCATATAAAATTATACGAAGGGCATTCTATTCTATTCTAGGCTCAGAGACCACATGAATCTGCCGAAAGCTTTAAGAACGGCAGCGTAAAGCTAACTATAGCTAGCTAGAAGATATTATATTCCCTTGAACTGTGAATATTCTTAAAAACTATGGGACATATTAAGGAACTATCATTTGCAGAGAACTTAACGTGGATTTCATCTTGAAGTCATTTATTGCTGTTGTACTAATAATAACAGCATAGTTTTCTAAAGGAAGAACACATGAGATGCCCTAGGCTTTCCTAGGGGGAGCTTTTTTAAGCCTTGTCCTAGAAATAGCATCATGGTCCTTTTCCTATTCTGAGAAACGTTTCCAAGAGAAATATTAAAAGAGGAGAATTATTAGATGGAATAACATATAGGAAAACTGTTAGGGTTGACATATCTCTTTCATTATGCTACTCTCCCGAGATTTTACCATTAATGACAGCATAGTTATCAAGAATTAAACTGGCTTCAATTCAATCACTTGTGCGTATGGTCCCCAGTCATTGAAAATAAGGGAAAAGACGTGTATTAACCATATACGCATCTCTCTCTCTCTCTCTCTCTCTCTCTCTCTCTCTCTCTCTCTCTCTCTCTCTCTCTCTCTCTCTCTCTCTCTCTCTCTCTCTCTCTCTCGGTTTTTAATTAATTATTGAGTGATTCATTTATCTCATCATACGACATGCAAGAAAGCTAAAGCACAAGTTTAATAGCAAGTCATGGCATGGGTCCATGTCTTGGATATTTATCTATTTAATATTTATTCCTACAAGTTTAGCTAGCTCTCATTATCAGAAAAAACTCGGACCAATACCAAAACTAGTTAGTTGTATTCATCACCAAAGAACGACAATGCCCAAGCGAAAGAGGAACACACACACACACACATCTGTGAAACCTTAGATTCGTCTATATTTAATCACCTATTAACATCAAGAATGTGGGGACCTTTCCTTTGCTTGTTCTTTATCTGCCTTCCATTCATCACGAGAAAATTTACATCAGTTCATTATTAGCTACCACCACACACCTCTTAATTCCAAGAATCATCATATTCGCTGCTCCATTATTCTCTTCACACGCTTCTTCCTTCTCTACATAACAAAATTCACCACCATGGAGATGAACGATAGAGACTTTGCGAACGTCGAATCCTTCGCTCAGCTACCTTTCATCCGCCCCTCTTCGGTGAAATCCGAGAAAGGCAAAGACTTGGGAAGCATTAGGCTCTTTGGCAAAGACTTTGGTGGTGGTAATAATAATAACTACAAGAACAACTCCAGCGAAGAAGAGAATTATTCATCTGAGGGCAACTATGAGAAAAATGGTAATAAGAGCGCTCAAGAGGTGGAAGAAAGTACCAAGTATGGTGGCGGTAGTAGCAACAATAGTGCTGATGTCATTTCAGCGAATAGTAACAGGAAATTCGAATGCCATTACTGCTGCAGAAACTTCCCCACTTCGCAAGCGCTCGGCGGCCATCAAAATGCTCACAAAAGGGAAAGGCAGCAGGCGAAGAGAGCTCACTTGCAGTCTGTGATGCTACACAATGGATTGGCTCATCATCACCACCATCATCATCATCAGCACGATAATAATGCTCATCATGCTTATGGTGTTATGAATTACAGCAGATCTACGCCAGCGATTTCTGTGGGTAATTACCATTATTGGAACAGCACGGTTAGCAGCAGCAATAGTGTTGCTTCTGCTTATGGCTCTAATAATGGCAGAGCATTCCAAGGTGGCCATCATCATTACCAGGCGCAGCCTATTAATGGGTCGCCGTTGGGTTTATGGAGAATCCCATCAGGTGGTAATAACAGTAGTTCATCGATGCCAATGCAGCAGCAGTTTCGCTCATTTGATTCTTCCAAGGACGAGTTTAATCCCTTTTCAGCAAGGAGTGGTGCCAATGATTCGCAAAGCATGGCGGTTTATTTGCCAAAACCTAGTAAGAAAGATCAAGTGAGTTTGGATTTACACCTTTAGAATTACATTTGTTTATTCGCTGTGTAGGGGAATAATTCGAGTTAATGCTATATACATTTTCTGGGACTATAGTCTTTTAGTATTGTGGTGTACTTACTGAGGCAATCTTCCCAAGCTTCTATTGTCATTGAGCTTTTTTTTTCTTACTCATCTTGTCTGCCTTGCTAGTTTCTAACTGTTTCCGAATTCATAGTATTACTGACATTCAATGTCACATCTTAGAAACCCTCCATACCCTAATTAAAAGGGTTGACCATTCTAGTTCAGTAACACTTTGTCTTCTTGATTGACTTTCAAATCAACTTGATAAACCTAAATTCTTGTAGTGGAAGAAATTGCTCCACCAACGAATTCATAATAAATTAGTGTCCTCTGGGTACAAATTAGTGTCCACACTCTTTCACTTCTATGTAAGCATATATGCATTAATATCTCAAAAGGGTCCGTGTTCTTCGTAGTAGAGGTTGAATGATGTAACTGAAGCTTTGAAGCCCATTTCGATGGCATTTACGCACTCGAGCAATAGTCCTGTATGGGAACGGATCCTCTGTCGCAAAATCGTATCCTATTTTATATTCCACAATTCAGAATACGCAAAATAAAAATATCGGAAAATGTAAGCTGCAACTTGATAGTAACGAAACAAGGAACAAATTAGATATATTTATTTGAGTATATCATGTAAATCAAAATGAAATAATGATGATTTCAGGATTTAGTAGATTTAGTGGAATATGTAGTTAGAAAATTTTGAAATAAATAAAACCAAAAGAACACTAGTACAGAAAAACTCATGGGCGACGGTTTCTGTGCGTCGCCCAGAGCACAGTCGCCCATGCATAGAATTTTAGGCAACGGACGTACAAGCGTCGCCCATGACTTTCAAAGTATCCGTCGCCCCTGACTGGACGTGGGGTACTTTTGGTAAGCTCATGCGACGGTTGGTTTCGGGGAAACCGTCGCCCTTGAGCGGTTTTAATCATGGGCGACACATGCTTCGTTAGAAGCCGTCGCCCATGATGCTATTTTTAAGCATGGGCGACGGATGCTTCACCAGAACCCGTCGCCCATGCTAATTTTTTTTTAAATGTTTTTTCTGTTTTTTATATGCCCCAACAAATCAATTCCAAAATCAACAATGCAAGCCAGAGGACAACCAACAGTCATTAAATTACTAATAATCGTAACTAAAATATACATCTACATCATAATCCAACAAATCCTTGTAACATAAACACAAACGTAACGAAAAGTCGTCTAACCTACAACGATGTCAACATCTACATATTGCATATAAAATGCTCCGCCCACAATTCACGTACTTCATTGAGCTCTTGGTCGCCGTAAGAGAAGTGCTCTAGTATCTATAAAAGAGGATAATGCTAAAACATACTAATAAACATATTAAACTTGAAACTTAAAGAAGCTGATGGTTTTAAAGTTTAATACCGTTGGCAAGTTGGATGTATCATCTCTGCCGATACGATTGCAGATAATATCGTACATGTATCTCATGACGTAAAATCCACATAACTAGCTCTCGTTTGGTTGTCGTGGGCACTAATTTAGAAAGATTTTCATATGATTCAATATCGAATAATGATAATAATTTAACACAAATAACACTGAAAATTCATATGTCAAACGCGAACCTTGCATCTCTTCCAAGTAACCTTCGATTTCCTATTTCGATTTTGGACTGCACTCGTCAGCGACGCCATGAGAATTGCCCTGAAACTCAAAATTAGATAAAATAAATTAATGTTTTGATGTAGAGTTACTAATATATGAACTTTATTGTATAAAAAAAACTTACGCATCTATTCGAGGACGAGCTCTTATCTTCCTTACACCGACGTTCAATGGGAGCGAATCGAACATATATACAGCGTTTGAGGGAAACCGTCGCCCATACTGCCGTAGCCTATATATCATTTTCTACTAGTGGGAAAAATCATAACCCTTGAATTTGCCACTTGTGAAAGTCTGCGAGTGGGACAAAAAGTGAGACAAAAAAGTGGGACGAGACAAAAAAGTGGAACAGAGAATCTCGTCCCGTGCTGTGAGGAAGTTGATTAATGGAGTGTTGCATTGCACATCCTTAGATCCCTCACTTTTTCTTTCGCGCACATTGTGTTCTATTGCATTGATAAAATATTTTATAAGTTCTTGGAGTCCCGCTTTTATAGTGATAGTTAAAACATATGATTGAAAAGTTCACAACTTTGATGGGAAACGAAGGAAGGAGGTCTTATGAGTTGTATCATCGTCATCCATTTAACATTAATATTATATTGATTAGCAGATAAACTCTATTTCTAAATTACACATAAGTTCAACAAAAAATAGAATTTTAATTTCAATAATTTATATTTAATTTATTAAAATATATTTTATTTATGCTTAAAATATTTGATAGTTTCTTATAATAATAATAAAAGTAAAAATAATATTAATGGTAGTATCGGTTTACGCGTTTAGAGGGGGGGTGAATAAACGCTTGACGCTTTTTGATAATTAACCGGTTATGGCTAATACCGGTACCTGATATTTTCTAAGTGTAGCTAGTGCAGAAGCGAGTTGGTCGGTTTTGAACCAAGACCGATGAAGAGGGTGATGTGTTAGTGCGCGTGTGTAAGGAAAACACGGTTTGTTTCTGGAAGTTCGGAGTTAAATCTCCTACGTCTCTCCTTTTTCCCCGCAAGGAAGGTTCACTAGACTTCAGTTATACACTCACTGTACAACCTACCCAGCAGCCCTCAGCCTTATCTAGTGAATCCTAGGCAGTTGTTTAATACAATTCACCTACTTCAACAGTTTTTTACAGTCCGTCGGAAAACAACTCACTTACTTAACCAAACTGGTTTTCGTACAGTGAGGACAACACTTTCTAATATCTTCACTTAGAGAGATTTGAATCTTGGCTTTGATTTCTTGTTGTAGAGTGTTGTGGTAGTGTATTATTTTTCCTCAGTCCTTCTTCTCTGCTATTTGTAGCTGATCTTTGTTGAAGAAGTCCGTTGAGAAATACTCCTTGCACCGGACAAAGCATTAAATGCATTTTACCCAAAACGGGTACTGTCCGATCTTCATAGCAGTTCGTGATGTGCCATTGCTTTATTCCACTTTTAGCTCTGTCTTGACTTCAACTTGGCTCTGCTCCAGCCTTTCATTAAATGCGTGTGTCAGAAGTCTTCAGCTTGCCGCGCTATGAATAATTTGAATCTTGGTTACGTGGCACATCCGGTTTCTGTACTCTGCAGGTCTGGTATCTGTACTCCGGTATAGGCAGTTTATGTCCGGTTTCTGGCGCGCTTGTGAACTGCTGACTGGTACCCGGTCTTGAGTCTTCGTCTAACCGGTATACTCAGTCAAGTTTGGACAATCACCAAAACTGTTTAATCTAAATTCTTCGATTCATGATTTCTAACAATTAATATTCTTCAATTTATTAATATTTTAATTTAATGAATGTATAATTAAATAATATGCTCAATTTCTAATAATATGCGAATATTACAGTACGTTAGATACAACATACATCTTGCTATATAATTTTATGACGTGGAAGAACTGTCCACTAAAAATATTAGGTCACTATATATGCATGAAAAGATCATTCATAATAACACAATAATCTCATGCCTATTGAAAATATTAATTCAAATAATAGAATTATAGTTGTTGCGATTGGTGTTAAAAACTCGAAAAATTCGATGTTGGAAACAGATCAGATCAAGTTCGGACGAAGATTGGAGTACCTCAACAACATTAATTGGTGGCTCAACAACATTAATTGGTGGCTCTTGTATTATGTGATGTCCACGTTGCATGTACTTTTTTGTATGAACTCTTAACATTTTCCAAGTCCCGATCACAGACCATTAACAAGTTAAGTACATGTTCGCAATGTTTTAAAACGCGTGTAGCGTAACACGTCGCATTGTAGTTCAGATAGCGCGTAGCGTAAATAGCATAGCATATTGCGTGAGTATTTCGGACAAACTATTTATAACCTAGAAATTTATAATATATGATAATTATAAATGAATGAAGTAGTTAAATTATAAGATATATCTATTGATTTTTTTCCATGTTAAATTATAAGATATGATCATACAAATTATCATCAGTTTAAATTATCATCAGATTAAATAAATTATTCAGTAATAGGAAAATCAGATATACTAAACAATACGTAAGTTTGTAGGGCAAAATATGGATAACGACAATTAAACATTGAAATAAAAAAAGATTAAATAGAAAAAAAGATAAACCCTAGATGATCATAATATAATTCTTAAGGGCTCTGCTCAAGGTCTCACCCCAAATGATAGCTCTCGTTCTCGTTTTTCCTTGATCGGCAAGACTCTAGCTAATAGCGTCCCACCAGGTGAGTTACTCACAAAAAAGTTCCCGGACTTTATCATAATCGTCGTACACCTGTAACTTTTAGCAAATTAATGTACAATCCAAAAAAAAAACCCAAAAAGCGTGGGTATTTTGTGAATAACTCCTTTGGTCGTCTGTGCGTGCGTCTATATATAGAGATAGGGCAGCCGACTTCCATCCATCATGACTCGATATTCTCCCCAAATATTCAAAGTTCAAAATGCCTTTTCTTATGTGAGTCTCTGATCTCTTCATAATATTCGAATCCTCTCATGCGTGATCTTTGGACAAAATACCCACCTTCCTTGACTTGGTGTTTACGTGGCCTTCTCTTCAAACTAGTAAAATCTGGCCAAATTGCATATTTGCCCCAAGTAATATAGAAAATTGCAAGAAGATCCCCTAAGAATCAAATCGTTCAAAAGTGATCTTATTTTCCCTTTATCGATCTCGTTTGATCGGACATCTATCGAAAATAATCTAAACATAAATATAGGATATTCGAGGAAATCTTAGGTAAATAACGATAGGAAATACACTTTTACGGGTAATGAAATTACGTAAAATCATAAATTATCATATATATATATATATAGAGAGAGAGAGAGAGATAGAGGGAGAGAGAGAGATCCAATTGTGCTCACCTTATGAACACCTCTTATTTGACATTGATCAGTGCCACATCAAATGTTACATCAGTATAAGAGGTGACATGGGACATTTTTTTTCGATCTATTAACACCTTTTATGTTTAATTTGTCGTGTTGTTGATGTCAAATACATGTAGTTCATATAAGGTGAGCACTATAAAATTTATAAAATTTATATACATTACGGACATACGAACCAAATATACTAGTATTTTTTCGCACAACCGATGCGGGTGACTACATAATTATATAATGGTAAATATATGTTAAGTTACTCTTTTTTAGTATATAAATAAAAGGGCAATTATGATTAATGTCATACCATTCAATTTTAGGGCAAATTGCTCTAGGTGCTCTCCCTTTATATACTAGAAGATCATTAATTATGTCTCAAGCATGGCCAAATAGATTGAAAACAAGAAATTGCATGATTGATCAACTTGCAAATCATGCCAGGAATAATTAGAACATCCAATTTACATGTGAAGCGGTCAGACAGATTGTCTTTTAGATTGTGAAAAAAACAAAAGACAAGTTCAATATTACATACAAACAAATACATCTTAATTTTATTTGAATCGCAAGTAGTTTTCAAAATAATTCCACGTTAAGTTGCTTTCATCACATCCTCTTATGCAATGCAAAGCTTTCCATAAGAGAACGCATTAACAACGAAAGTACATATATGCTTACCATGTAACCGCTACTATGCTCGAATATGAATGAATTCAATTGTCGAGTTCATTTCATTTTATATTGATAGCATACGTCATTAAATATCATTTTTGGGTCATAGTAATTCTAAGCCCGACTAAGATTTAACTTTTAGCTTTTCCGTGAACAGATTCCGATTCAGCAAAAGCACAGCCCAACAATAAAGCAAAGGCCCAATTCCAATATCAATCCTAAACTAAAAACCCTAACGACGATGCCCCCCCTTCTATAAACTCAAAACAACGCATCATTTCATCCGTGCTTAGGTTTTCTTCTTCGCACACAGTTCAGCAGCAGCAGAAAGATGCCGGCGGGACATGGGCTCCGTTCGAGGACAAGGGATCTGTTCGCCCGACCCTTCAGAAAGAAGGGTCCGACCCATTTATCGACGTACCTTCGCGTTTATAAGATCGGTGACTACGTCGACGTTAAGGTGAACGGCTCTATTCACAAGGGTATGCCTCACAAGTTCTATCACGGCCGCACGGGTCGGGTCTGGAACGTCACTAAGCGGGCCGTTGGCGTCGAAATCAACAAACAGGTCTTGCTGCACCTATTTTTCCTTGTAAAATAATATTTTTGTTGGTTTCATTTTTATTTCAGCTATACGTGTAGAGGATTGTAGGTCGGTAATCTTCAGTTGAATTTACTGTAAAAACAATGTTGGTTTGATTGCTTACAATGGATGGATCTATATTTGGTGCGAAAATTGTTAGGTGCTGATCTTCATAAGCTGCGTAGTAGCAGCACCACTTAGTGTACGAATATGCAAATGGTTTTCTTTTTATAATGGATCGCTCGATGGGTTTGCATTTTATTATTCTTTAGAGTGTCGTAGCAGCTAATTCTTTGGATTGAATCCCACCCCACTTGCAATTTTGACCTTGATGCCTGCTTTATTTGTCTCCATCCTTTGGTTGTCTTTGAATCTGTACACAACGACAGTGAATAGTGATCACTGATCAGTTACATATATGGTTCCTGCGATTCTTTAGGATACTTGTATCGTCATCTCTGTGTCAAATTACTGCTGTAAGAGACACAGAACTGTATGAAATATGTTTCTTCTCATAACTTATTCGTCCATTTTCCTTTTCTGTCATGTATGAATTCGAACCGCTTGAGTTATTTTCTCAGTTAGCTTTCTATGTATGACTATTTGGATTTGCCGAAGCATAAACTACATTCTTATGAAATATGTTTCTTCTCATAATTTTTTGCTCTCCTTGTCTCTTCTGTATGGTTTCCAACTGAAATATTCTCTGATTAGCTTTTCTATGGGATTTCTGATAAAATTAACACAGGTGGGCAACAGAATCATAAAGAAGAGAATCCACGCACGTATAGAACATGTTCAGCCATCGAGGTGCCATGAAGATTTTCTATTGAGGGTGAAGAAGAACGACAAACTGAAGGCCGAGGCAAGAGCCCAAGGAAAGATTATCAGCACAAAGAGGCAGCCTCAAGGGCCAAAACCTGGCTTCATGGTGGTCGAAGGAGCCAAGATCGAAACTGTTACGCCTATTCCCTACGATGTCGTTAACGATCTCAAGGGCGGGTACTAGGAAAAAAAAAGGGCCTCGACTAGTTTGAGTTTTGCTTTTCGTTCTTTCCTTCCTATGTCGGTTTCGTTTCGAACTTGTTTGTCCTTATATATCTGCAGATGTCTTTGTAGAATGCTTGAAGAATTTGGACCTATCTTGTTATGAGCTTCGCAATTTTCTCTTTAAGCTTTTCGGTTCATCGTCTTTGTCTTCAACGGATCTCTGAAATGTCACGAAAAAGACGAGCTAAAGGGCGACGCCCCTTCGACGCTCAAGTCAGATAGAATTATGAGAGTATTTAATAATTGAAATATGAGAGTATTTAGTAATTAGAGAAAGCATCTATAGAAAGCCGATTGTGTTGTACTAGGAGTTGTAATATAGTTGAGAATGAATTGTACCTTTAACCAAGGTGGAAAGAACCTTTTATAATAAGGCTTCCCCATAAGTTTACCTTGAGTAGCCCCATGATGTACGAATGTGTCTTGTCTACATGCACCACTATGCTTTGTGGTAGCTACTTTATGAAAAGGGGACTCCTCGTATTGTATCTTCCCGAGCTAGATTTTACCTCTCGGGCAGCAATTCTTTAGGCATAGGCCGCCTAGGGTGTTTTCCCGCGGGAATATTTCCCGCCTTGGGTGGTGCTTCATCGCGAGAACATATCCCGCCTCGTTTTGGATTAGAGTTGAATATTTTATCGGATAAATATGAGGATAACAATAGTGTCCCTAATAAATAATCCAAAAGAGTGTAGTGTTTGGACGTAGTAAAATATTCGAGTATTGAGAAAAGGGGTTCTTACCTCGCCAAGTTCCGCCGTCTCCTAAACTGTAATGTGGAGAAAAATTTATTATATTTTTTGACGTTACATACCTCTTTCCTTGCTTCGCCGACCGCCGTTGTCCCAACCCTTCAAGACTTTGTATCTTGTCCACAACTCAATGCCACGTTTTGCATTATTTGCCTTCTTTCGTGGGAGGTCTCTGCTCCGGCCGGGAGCGAGGGAGTTGTGCTGGTAACGAGCTTGCTAGACGCGGTAGACGATGACAGACTCGAAACAGCTTCAGATTTGTCGATTTCTTCCCATTGCACCTTTTTTATTTATCTGATTCCCACATACGGGGCAAATTGACGGGGCCGAAAAAAGTCCTGCGCACCATTGGTGCACTGCAGACTATCAGGTCATCATTGTTTCGAGTTCGTCGTCTTTGTCTTCAACGGGTAGTTATATCAAATGATAATTACATCATCTATCCTATCCTTTCCACTTGGATTTTTGTTCAACTCCTTGACATATAGTCACAAATTTTGAAATGTGTTAGGGTAGGAGAGTGAACTAATTATTAGTATCAAACTACTAACTGCTCTTTTGGTTGATAAGTATATATATATATATATGTATATATGTATATGAGGGTTTAAATAAGTATGAATTTATAAAAATAAATTAATGAGTATAAATAAAATATGCTAGTGGGTTTAAATAACACATGAGGAGTTGTATTTATCTAACCATCTACATGGGCTTAGAATAGTTACATATAAACACATGTTTTGGATAAACCTAGGAATCAAGTACACTAACATACCCTAAACCCACATTTAAAATTCTTAAACCTCTTAACATGGAGTTATGCTAATTTCAGTTGGGTAGGGTAGAGTGGACTTTTTTATGGAGGGTAAAGTGAACTAATTATTAGTATTTGTTGTACATGACGTGTGCTTGGAAATATAATTATTTTTTGAAAGTTTCGATTAGGGTAATTATAAAATATATGAAATATTATCTTTAAATATATAAAGAAAAAAATTATTCGTGGGAAATAGATGCAATTAATATAAAAAGGAAAAATTGCCTTTCACGTGTGCTTGGATATAATATTTTTGTTCATTATCCATCGAATTATTTCTTCTGTTAAGTATCTTTGTGTGAAAAAGTTGTGTGTTTAATATTGCGAACAGCGAAAAGATTAAAATAACCTTTTCTAAGACCAAATCTGATATTATACCAACTGTTGTTACTATTATACCAACCGTTATCCATATTATACTAACAAATAATGCGATTATAAATTATTAAAGTTAAAATTTGAAATTATACCCATTACCAACTATTGTCGTTATTATACTAACAGAATAATAGTCATAACACTAGGTATAATGTCCCGTTTATGGGTATAAAATTGCAATAGCATTATTTGTTTGTATAATAGGGTTGACATTTGGTAATGGCGGAATTGGTATAATGTCTCCTGTTGTTGATATAAAAATCACAATAACGTTATTTATTAATATGATACTCTTGTGATTGACTTGGTATAATAACGAAACAATTGATATAATTTTTATAAATTCTGGTATAATATCTATTTTGTTGGTATAACAACTAATTTTGTTGGTATAATCCATGCGATTATAATTTCAACTTCTTTTTAATATGGAAAAGTCGGGTTTTTTCGTCTTTTCAACGCCAAAAAGTGAACATGAATAAATAAATTGGTACTGAACAAGATAAAATAAGGGGTCTTTACACATAAGTACCTATTTGAATAAAAACTTGTAAATTAGTACCCTGTCAGGACTTTTTTATATGTAGGTACCTAACAGAATAATTTTTTTGCACATAGGTACCCGATCCCCGCAGGTACACCATACAACACATTTGGATAGCTTATATCAACACATTTAAGTATCGGGTCTTTTTAAAAATAGCCTTTGACTCGGGACCGCACTAGGGTGGGAGGGAGGGCTGTAGTCCAGTGGTTGTGTAGTCTGATGTTCAAGTAGTAGGCCGTGGGTTCAAATCCCCAACACATATTTTTTTATATAAGGCTACCGAGACGAATGTGACCTCGACATGGAACCTGTGCTATATAGCAGAGGTCCCGCTCATGCAAGCAGAGGTCCCGCCCATTGCTGCACAGCATGGCGCATGAGACCCGCCCATACTGGGCATGGGACCTGTGCTATATAGCAGAGGTCCCGTCCAATGCTGCGCAGCATGGGCGCATGAGAACCCCCCATATTGGGCATGGGACTTGTGCTATATAGTAGAGGTCCCGCTCATGCAAGCAGAGGTCCCGCCCAATGCTGCACAGCATGGGCGCATGAGACCCGCCCATATTGGTCATGGGACCTGTGCTATATAGCAGATTGTCCCGCTCATACAAGCAGAGGTCCCGTCCATTGCTGCACAGCATGGGCGCATGAGACCCTCCATATTGGGCATGAGACCTGTGCTATATAGCAGAGGTCCCGCACATGGACGCATGAGATCCGCCCTAAGGGCATTAAAGTCATTATTTGAAGGTTACTTTTTTAACATTGACCACGTCAAAGGCCATTTAATTAAAAATCCCTTTAAGTACCCTATATAACAGAAAATGGTACGCCGTATGCTACATTTAGGTACGCCCTATGTAACACACAGGTATGCCGTAGGTACGACGTATGCTACATTTAGGTACCCTATATCAACGTATTATGGTACGCAATATACAGACATGAAGGTACAGCATGACTAAAGAAACTGGTAAAAATTAAATCGGGTACATATCTGTAAAATTTTCTGACATGTGTACCTATGTGTAAAAAGTTTATTCAATTGAGTATTTATGTGTAGATGTATCATAAAATAATTTGATGGGTGTTTAAGAGGAATTTTAAAATATAATATTTCTCCGTATCTTTCTATTTTATTAAGTGAGAGACCTTTACAGTAATTGCTCTTAAATTAATTGGTATGTCAATCATAAAATTATCATTCTATCCTTAATTTAAATTTATCCCTATTATACCCTTTAAAATCAATTTTAATATCTTAAAAATAATATTAAATTAAATCTTTTATAGCGACCCATATTGGGTGTGCCAAAAACCACTAGTAAGAATTATGGCATGAAGTGATAGTCCGATTAATAAATCATAATAAAAAGATTAAAAAATGCGGGTATCTTCGTAATTATATCCTACGCGCACGCGGCTACACGGAAGCGATTGTGGGCATTCTACTTTTACGAATCAAACTTTTTCTTCTTCCGCAAAATTATTATCAGTAAAACCCTAACTCCTCTAATCATTCGATTCACATCGCAAGCCCCGATTTTCGCTGTATCTAAGAATTCCCTGGATTCGATCTCCATTATTTAGAAATCCCCGTAACTTTTGCCATTCGACGTGTGTTTTCTAATTTCAAGACTTTGACGCAATTCTAATAAGGTGTTGTGCATAATTCTTTTGGATACTCGATTGTCTTTGTTTGCAACAGTTCGATGCTGGCTTGGGTATGTTAAAATGCTATGGCGGATCAGCCCAAATTTCGCCCAGGATTAACGACAGAATTTTCTAGTCGAGTTGTTTTGTTTTTGGGTTCCAGAGCTACTGCGTCGTTCGATGATTTGAGTATAGGGTTCTTGCTAAGATGCTGAGCGTTTTACGTGTGCACCTTCCCTCCGATATACCGATAGTTGGGTGTGAGTTGACTCCTTATGTGCTTTCGAAGCGTTTCGATAACTCATTGATCACTGATGAGGTTACAGAGTCCAACCCGATAGATGGCTGTTTCTTGAGATATAAGTGGTGAGCTTTTCTCTAAATTTTCAATTGTATGCTTAGTGTAAAGACAAAATCGTGATTTTCATGTTTGGCGCGCTCTAAGGTTTATTTGAGTAATACATTAGTGATTATTCGTAGCTATGGACTGCTTCATCGGTTCCAAAAGTTAAGCTTATACGATAATAGATAATGTGTGAATCTTTTCCGGACAGAACGGTTCAGAAATGGATCAGCCAATGTCTGGACCGTGATTATGTATGATTGATTCCAGATATGCACCAAAAGCTGCTATCGCTTTAAGCATTGTATGGAATCCCCTGATTTTCTAATGACATTTTCTTCTTTTGTGTTTGGATTGGTAGATTTTACCTTTCAAGCAACATATTTTCTGGTGTTCTGACATCCAGTGATTCTTTTGAGACATATCTTCGATTGGTAATCTGATGTCAGCAGGACAATTTTACAGAACAAGTTGTTTCTTGGCATTCATATATGTGTGCAATGTGAGCCCACACTGGGAGTACATTACTTGTACTTTGTTTTTATCTCATTTACTGAAATTGGTTGTTAAGTTGTTGGCATGCTAATCTCCCTGTCTGCTTTGGAAGAAAGTCATCTAATAAACTCATGTATTATTTTTAAACACGTATTTCCCTATTGAGTAAAGGAAGTTCGGAGTGTTTTCTTTTGCAGAGTTACTTAATGTCTGCTGCACTTTGACCATTGAGGTCTTTGATTTGCTCAATACATATGTTAAGAATAATTTAGTGCTCTATCATGGAAATGCTTCTATAAATTGCTATTTGATTCTTCTCTTTTCTGTTAAAATGCAAGAATCTTGTATTAACACTTTTGGTACCTCTTTTAGCCCGTGTATATCTTGTTTACCCTCTATCGAGAGGCCTTTTTTTTTTCTAGAGAATGATTAGAAGACCTGATTCTTGATAATCAAAATTAATTATTATTAATTAAGACAATTTTTTACTGCTAATGGTAACTGTGTAGGTACCGCATACAAAGTGACAAACAGGTTCCAGTCTGTAGTGTCCACCCAACTGAGCCTGCTACCTTACAATGCATTGGGTGTGTTAAGGCTAAGGTACCTCCTCCCAAGAGCTACCACTGTTCTTCCAAATGCTTTTCGAATGCATGGAGGCATCACCGTGCACTTCATGAGCGTGCTAGTAATGCTGTGAGCGAAAAGGGAACCGTGGAGGAAGATATATCTGCTCACATCAATGGTACTGCTGGCAGTGCAATGTCTGGCATGGTTAAGTTGAGGTTGCCTGCATCTCAGTTGAATGGAAGTGCCACAGTGTATCCTACTGCAATCTCTCATAGAAAAGGTGATGAAATCTGGTATGAAGTCGGATACTCGAAAATATATACTCCAACACTTGATGATGTGGGCCATGCCCTTAGATTTGAGTGTACTGTGGTTGATGCTGAGACGAAGTCAGCCATTGGAGTGGCCAATAGCTTGTTAACATCACATGTGATTCCAGCTCCATCACCCTCTCCTCGTCGACTGGTTTCTGTGAGTGGAAGTCATCTGAATATGGATACTCAAGTTTCTTCATCTGGGACATTTACGGTGCTTTCTTACAACATCTTAGCCGAGATGTATGCTACTAGTGAATCATATAGCTATTGCCCCACTTGGGCTCTTGCTTGGACTTACAGGAAGCATAATCTTTTACGTGAAATTGTTGTACACCATGCTGACATTGTTTGTCTTCAAGAGGTATTGCTGATTCATTCCCTGTTTCTTATGATTGATGTAATGTAGTGAATCACATAAAAGTAAGTAAACTATCATTGTAGAAGGTGTTCCAGGATAGTCTTTCATGTTTTCTGTTCTACCTGAGGCTATTTTGATCTCTAGAATATTTTGTAGAAGTAGTTTCTTCACCTAACTTTTTAATTGTGGACATGTCATTATATTCTGTAGCATACTTGTTTTAGTGTTGTACTAATGTACTTTCTATCCTGATTCTGGAGCTTTTTTATTTTAATATTCTTTCAGGTTCAAAATGATCATTTTGAGGAATTCTTTGCCCCTGAGCTGGATAAGCATGGCTATGAAGCGATTTATAGAATGAAAACGACAGAGGTTTATTTTATTATCATATCAAAACCTGGCTGGGAAAGTCAAACTGTATTTGATATATCCGTCTGTTATTTCAGGTTTTTGGTGGAACCGCCAAAAATACCGATGGTTGTGCAACATTTTTCCGTCGGGATAGATTTTCTCAAGTAAAAAAATATGAGGTGACAAAATCTGCATTTGGCAGAAGGTGCTTTGTGCTGTATTATAACATTTTCAATAATACGAACTAACGATTTGTAGGTTGAGTTCAATAAAGCTGCTCAGTCTTTAATTGATGCCATGGTCCCCAGTGCCCATAAGAAAAATGCTCTAAATCGATTGATTAAGGTACTTAGGGAAAAAAATCTCCAAGTTTGCTTCTTGATTCTCAACTGCACAGGGGATTGTAATGAAATCTGAAAATTTATAATTTCTGTACTTCCAACGCAGGATAACGTTGCTCTAATCGTAATTCTAGAGGCAAAGTTCAGTAACCAGGGTATTGATAACCCTGGAAGGCGGCAGCTTTTCTGTGTGGTAAGATCTTTCGTGCTGAATGATCATCATACCTATCCTCACTACTGATTATTTTCTTTTGTTTCTTGGTTTTCTCTATTTGATTGCAGGCAAACACACATGTTGATGTGCAACAAGAACTGAAAGATGTTAAGATTTGGCTGGTTCGTGTCTGAATCTCTCATAGCACACCACATATCCTTTCGAGGATTTCTGATAATTGAAGTTTCTTACCTCGTATTCGACCATTAGGTTTACTCTCTTCTGAAAGGACTTGAAAAGATAGCTGCCAGTGCCAACATCCCGATGCTGGTGTGTGGTGACTTCAGTTCAGTTCCTGGAAGGTGACGTTTATCGATTACCTTTTGTTAAATTCCGTTAGATTGCACGATGTTTCTTTTCCTTTATTATTTTTCTTCTCCTTCTCTTAAGAATACATATTTTCAACATTTCAGCGCTGCTCATTCTCTGCTCGCCATGGGAAAAGTTGATCATCATCACCCTGATCTAGCCATAGACCCCCTCGGGATTCTTCAACCTGCCACAAAACTAACACATCAGCTTCCATTGGTATGTACATTCATCAACTCACATGTATGTCTATTGTTTGCATGGACAGTTGTTTTGCTAATATATATATATATATATGAAGGTAAGTGCATACTCATCCTTTGGGCGGGGCTCGGATTTGGGGCAGAGGAAGAAAATCGATCCCGCTACAAATGAACCCGTCTTTACAACCTGCACCAGAGATTTTATTGGCACCCATGATTACATATTCTACTCAGGTTTGTTTGGTGTCTTTTTCTTATTTCTGGCCTGGATAACGAATGGATTATTTTATTGTTAAAGATTGTTCGATGTGGATTTTTACGCTTGTTTCTGTCAGCGGACACATTAACGGTGGAGTCTCTTTTGGAATTGGTGGATGAGGATAGCGTTCGTAAAGATACAGCGCTTCCTTCGCCAGAATGGTCTTCCGATCACATAGCGCTCTTGGCTCAATTTCGCTGCTGCAAGTCGAGGACAAGAAGATGAGAGTCAGACAACATTAAAAACATAATAAGAGTGTTTGTTTGTATAATATATAACTTTCTCAGTGGTTCATTGTCTTACAATGCAGAGAAATATAGATAAATAGATATGTAGCATCCGTCTTACGAAAATCTATTAAAGATAGTGTAGGAAATGAACAAAATAGCGATATATGTAATGTAGTCGATCAGTTTACAGCCAATTAATCAAACTAGCAACGAAAACCGAAAAAGAAAATCTAAACGTTTTCTTCCGTAGTATCTGGCTATCTGCATACAATACAAGAAAATCTCCTGACGAAAGAACGAAAAACCGACAAGCTATCTTGGACATATTCGTGAAGAATGGTACTCCAAACTCGATTCATTTTACATAAATTATAATTTAATTAGTTGGTTACATTTATACTACAAAATCACCACATCAATTTTCTATATATGCTTACAAATAATACAATTAAAGTTTCATCTACTTAAACATTATAAATTAATAATAATCTTAAACTATAATAATAGTATAACATATATTTATATTTTATTGCACACACTCCACCACACTAAAAAAGATTTGTCATTGTGTCCACCCACCGTGAGCACCATAAGCAAATTTCTCGATTTTAAGCTTTTCTTTTTCCAATCTCCGAACCCACCATCGCCCCGGTTCGACCCTCCCTAATATGTTGTAACCTAAATCACTCTTTTCGATACGTTGATTTTTAAGAAAATTCATTATGTCTGTATTTCGTCCAAATATGAGTAATAGATGAAGAATTTTCTTAAAAATCAACGTGTTGAAGAGCGCGACTTACGTTACAATATATTTGGAAGGGCTTAAAATTGAGAGATTTACTTACGGCGCTCACGGTGGTGTAGCACATGCTAAAAGAAATAGTCTATACTATATAGCATGGGAGAGCATCTTGGAGTTAGAGTAATTGCTCTTTAATTAAGAAGGACATCACAATTTTACTCTTTAATTTAATTGTAGTTTACAGTTCTATCATTAATTAAAGGTGAATCTACACTTAAATATCCAAAAGTATGAAAAATTGTCAATTCAGTCATCACTTCGTTAAATTTTTATATAGGTACCTAGTAGAATTAAGATTTTACACATAGATACCTATTTGATTGAGAGTACAATTTGATCATCGCTTACGTATCTTTATATATATATATATATATATATATATATATATATATTACGTATTATATCACATGTTTGTGTGGTACATAATTCCTAAATATTATATAATATCCGTGTAAGTATGGCATATCTTTTCTTCAATGTATCGTGTATCACAATACAATACGTTTTCCTATGGTAACTAAATTTCTCATATGATGTACCTTCATCCAAGTGAGTATCTCCGTATAAAAATTTATTCTACTCACATAAAAAAATGCTGGCAAGCGACTGATATGGTATTTTTTATACTCCTGGGTATTTATGTATAAACATTCCTTAATAAATTATAATTTAGTTACTTAATTATAATTAAATTACAATATTACCACATCTTTTTAATTTATATACTTACAATAATAGACAATTAAAATTTCTTCTCGTTTAAATTAATAAATTATAAACATTCCTACAACAATACTACAAAGTGAATTTAGATGGTATAATATGCATTTACATAACAGCAATACCATTATATATTCTTTATATATAGGCAAATTTCTTCTGATCCATCTACTTTTTTCCAATAAAAAAAGGGGGAAAAAAGAATAATAAATTAATGGCACACACTACATACGAAGCAGGGTAGATCAGAAACTGAATTCATTATTATCCTAAGGAACATAGAACAAACTCGTGAAGGAAAAGAAACCAGCGCGAAAAGGTTAAAAACGGAAGATCTGTGGTATGTATCAAATACCCATCTATGAAATTTTGATTCTTTTTACGAACCCATTTCTTACTTTATTGGATTTCATCTCGGTTCAGCCACCATGGTAACAATGATTCGGACTTTTTTCTTCTTTTCACCGTTTGTTACTTCTTACGTATGTAGTATCTTTTGCAATGACCACGGTTGTGATAGAGCAGAATCAACTTTTTGGTTTGTGTGAAGTGGGCTTTTGTTTCCCCTAAGAAATTGTTCGGTCAAATACATTGAACAGCAGCTTTTATTTTGATTTGACATCGAAATCTTCGTAAGTGGTGGAGTTTTTTTGTTTGTTTAGTATCTTTGAGCTGAATTTAGAAATTATGATCAAATAATGGACGGAGGTAGGCATAAGTGTTTGGTCTAGATGGTATATGTTAGTATGATCTAAAGTACAGATCATTATGATCATTTTGGGCATGAATCGGATGGTGTAGGTTGATTAATAGTTATAGTTTCAGATGTTTGTGCTCTCTTTGCCATTAACCTGTCTCTAAGATACATGATACGGTCATTGCTAGTGCTGCATTAGCTAAGATTTACATCTTAAGCTTGAAAAATCTGTTAACTTGCTACTTTTGATCTTTTTCCTAGTGAATAATATTGGAATAACCTCTCAGTCCCTTGTGTTTGCCTAGCTTTCGTAAGCTTGGGAAATATCACCATCGGAATTGTTGTTTTGTCAAATTTAATTTGCTACGCCAAAGTATATTCCAGCTTTATTTGCTGCAAGTTTTTGGCCTCCGAAAAATCTTTCCAGAATTCATAATATTGTGGATTGCTCTTGCAGGTTTACGCTAAAATGACTCCTGTTTGTCCTTTTACCAAGGCTTCTCGTCCAGACGATGGCAGTTCCAAGAAATCTAGCGAAAACCAAAGCAAGCAGCAATCGTTAAATGACAGTAAGACTCTCAAAGATGGGGCTATCTCACCCAAGTGTCCCTTTGGATATGATTCTCAGACATTCAAGTTAGGTCCACTCAGCTGTGTAATATGCCAGGCACTTCTTTTTCAGTGCAGCAAATGTTTGCCTTGTTCCCACGTGTATTGCAAGTAAGCTATCTATCCTTCATCCACAATTTATGTTGATTCGGTGGAGAACCTTTGCACATGAATGTACTGATTGCTACTCTTTACCTGGGGAAAACAGAGCATGCATATCGAAATTTAGGGATTGTCCTCTATGTGGTGCTGATATTGAAAAGATCGAAGATGATCTCAATCTTCAGAGCACTGTCGATCGTTTCATCGAAGGCCATGCAAGGATCAAAAGGTCTCAAGTGGGTACCGAAGAGGAAGAAAAAGAAAGCGAAGGCAAACATGTGATCTACGAAGACGTTTCACTTGAGCGTGGTGCCTTCTTGATGCAGCAGGCCATGAGGGTGAGTTCTTTTTTTAAGTTTTCTGCTATTCGTTCTCCATTTTTCTCTTATTAAATGTAGTTTATTAATTTTTCTACCCATTTTCTTGTATAGGCACTTCGTGCCAATAACATGGAAAGCGCAAAATCAAGGCTGACTATGTGCGCTGAAGACATAAGAGAACAGCTGGAGAAAGCGGGAAATACACCCGAGCTATGCTCTCAGCTCGGCGCTGTCTTAGGAATGCTTGGTGACTGCTGGTATGTATGTCCTAACCTCTTTTCTTCGATCAGTTCTCAAAAAATTATGGAAATATTAATTACTATTTCGGTTGTCGATTATTTTAGTCGAGCTACTGGCGATGCTGCTTCTGCTATATCTTATTTCGAAGAGAGCGTCAATTGCCTTAAAGAAGTGCCCAAAGATGATATGGAGGTCTGCCTTCCTTTTCATCATATATCTGATGTTGCTCGAAAATACTCTGTCCGCGTTTTGCCAACGTAATGTTTCTTGAATTTCTTTCGTATGTGCAGATAACGCATACGCTCTCTGTTTCCTTGAATAAGATTGGGGATCTCCAATACTACGAAGGAGATCTAAGAGCTGCGAGGACTTACTATTCTCAGGCCCTCGATGTTCGCCGAGGCGCAATGAACCAAAATCAAGCTGCTTCCTCTCAGGTGAACAAGCACGCTTCTTAATAGACTTACTTGGGATCTTAATGGATTTCATTTTATTGTAAAACTTAATCCATCCGCCGAAGATCACTTGCATTTTTTGAAAAAAAAAAAAAAAGAAACTTTGAATATATATAATGTACCATCAAAACCACAGATTATAGATGTTGCGACATCTCTTGCGAAAGTTGCTGACGTGGATAGAAACATTGGAAATGAGGATACAGCGCTTGGTGGTTTTCGAGAGGCCATAAGTTTATTAGAATCCTTGAAAATTTGTGGCGAAGAAGCTGGGCTTGAACAAAAGGTATGAAGAGTTTATTATTATTACATGCCATCTGTATCAGTATTGTTATTTGGATTTTATGAAGATGAATTTGATGTTATCAATTTCGTTTTGTTGCAGCGTATTTCTGTTCTAGAGTTCTTGAGGAGCCAAGTCCCCGAAAAGTAGAATGTTTAGCTGCTTAATAATAATAGTTTGTGGATCTAATTACGCTGTAAATTGTTTTGTCAAATAAAGTCTCAAAGTGCAACTCTTTTTGTGGAACGGACCTGTACTTATTTTGTGGTTCTTTTGGAATTTGCTCTGCTTTTTCTACTCAGACAACGATTAAAATCGCTCATTTCTAACTAATCGTCCCCTTCAAACAGAATATTTTGAGTACTCTTTAGTTTAATCATTTTTATTTTATTTTTACTGAAGCAAAAGAAACGAAGCAAAAAAAATAAGTGGAGCAAGTAGAATTTAAAAAAAAAAAAAAAGAACTCATTCGCATCGCATTTGATCTACATGTGTCCGTGGCTGAATAACATCTCCCGAGGTTAATATTCAATAAAAAAACTAACGGAGTAAAACAGTAAAAATATTCGAAACAGAACGATTGAAAACTGTCGGAAATTATATCAACGAGATCAAATATGTAGATTTGTGATAAGTAGACAGACTGAGTCTGAACCATGGAAACTGTCGGAGCTCACGGTCATAGTTAGAATAGTTTCATTTAATGATAAACACATAAGCGATCGCGATAGTGCAACCATTTAATTTTTGTCTTTTGAATTTATTTCTCATGTAAATTTTAGTTTTCTATATTATATGCAATAGACTATTTGTTGAAATTCATATTATGTGAATTAGATTATAAGAAAATGTGGGTACTTATCATCGCGCACAGCGATTTTAAATTTCTAGTATATATATCTATATATATATATATTAGATGACGTGGCCGCACGTTGTGCGGCTTCTATGCAACCGTTTCACGGAAGTGAATGGCTAAATGGTCGATATACATATACACAAGATGATTGTATATTAAATTTACATGTAATGTGACAAAATAATGTTGATACTTAATGTCATAGCCTATAGGTGTTCTACTCTACATAGTTCAATTATGGTACGATTAGCAGTTGAGATTACAAATCGGAATTTATTGCATGAGAAAAATACATATACCTGATTGTTGGTAAGATTTTCTAACCGCTAAAATCCTATTAAAAGGATGTCTTAGTTAGACACCCTACAACAACATCTCTACCAACTTATATACTTTCATTTATCATATACATATGGAAAAAGTAATCGTTTTTCTAATTTTAGGGCACTTCGTTGCTGGGGCTAAAAAACAGCCATAAATATGTAATACATGAAAATGGAAATTACTGAAAATACTAAGCCACATTATAAAGTCAAAATAAGGTCATCGCCGACTGTTCATCTATATACAGATGCTACAATGTCATTTCTCACCATTTATTATTTGAACTATATCACCAAACTCCACCAGTTTCCTATATATTTTCATTTGTAGAAAGCTTGTCACATATATATATATATATATATATATATTTTTTTTTGGTAAGGAAAAATTCATTACCACGAGGCTAAACCTTACCACCATCCCTATTTACAACACCCAACTATAAACCAATCAAAGAACGACTACACATTTGTTCAATAAATTCCCTATTTTTGGTATTCCTTACTGCCTTGTAGCAGATTAAAGCTCTCCATTTCACCTCCCAACTGACAATTGCCGCAATTCCTTTTGCTTCTATGTTGCATCTTCCATCCCATGCACTCTTTTATTTCGTTCCTTCCAAATGTGATACATTGCCGCCACATAACACATAGCCTCCAGCTTGTAGCGTATACATCGTCTTCTAGCTGTAGTTTTGATCCTTGAGCTCCAAGCCGAGAAATCATCCGCTGGAGTATTAGTCTGCATCCACCTTGCTAAGTCCTTGATCACCTGATTGCTGAAGCTGCACAAGAAGAACAGATGTGATACGGATTCATTTTCCCCTTGGCATAACCTGCATACAGGATCTTGAACAGGGATACCCCATGCTGAAATTCTGTCAAAAGTTAGTAATTTTTTCCAGAAAATGAGCCAAGCAATGACACAATGTTTAGGCACATTCATTCTGTTCCAAGCTGCAACAGAGAATCTCCATTTTTGTGTCGTACCTCTCAACCATAAGTAACCCGAGCTAGTTGTATATTTACCACTCTTCGTAGCCATCCATCTCCCTCCCACAACACCCCCTGCAAATAGAGTTTTTACTTTGTTCAGTTTGCGCCAGGCCCAACAGCAGTCCTGAGGTGCATTATGGTTCCAAAAATCCCCATTTTTCAAATAAACTCCGTTCATCCATCGTACCCATAGTCTATCCGCTTTAGAGGCTAAGTCCCAGATCTGTTTACCCATTAATGCATTATTCCAATCCTCACAGCTTTTGATACTAAGGCCACCTGTTTTTTTTGGTTGGCACACCAGTTCCCAGTTAACTAGGCTCATGTATTTCCCTCCAATTGATCCTTTCCAAAGATACTCTCGACATAGCCTATCTATACTCTTCAATACTGCTTTGGGTAAGACAAACATGCCTCCCCAATAGCCATGACAGGCTAAGAGGACCGAGTTTATGAGACAAATACGGCCCGCATATGAGAGGTGCCTCGAAGACCATATTTTGATCCTTGCTGTTATTCTATCAACCAAGCTTTGGCACGTTGTTTTGGTCCATTTTGTTGGAGAGATGGGGATGCCTAGGTATCTCATAGGGAGAGAACCTTGCTTGAAACCAGATAATTCCCTCAGCTCCTCAGTCACTTTTTGAGTCACCCCTGCAAGAAAGATGCTAGATTTTGCAGCATTTGCCTGCAGCCCTGTGGCAGCCGAGAAACTATCCAAGGCTCTTTTGATTGCCGACACTGATCCTTTTGTTCCTTTGCAGAAAACCAGTAAATCGTCAGCAAAGCACAGATTGATGAGGTTATGCTCCTTACATTGGGGCTGAATTCTTTGCATATAGCCTCCATCCTCAGCCTCCTAGTTAAATATTCCATCACAATAACAAAAAGCAAAGGCGACAGGGGGTCGCCCTGTCTAAGAACTCTTTTTCCTTTGAACCTACCTCCACATTGCCCATTCAAATAGACTGAGAATGATGTGGTACTAATACATTCCATAATCCAATTAACAAATTTTGGAGGGAAGCTCATCATTCCCAGCCATTTCTGCAAGAAGTCCCATGCCACCATGTCATATGCTTTCCTCAAATCGATCTTCATCAAACATCTAGCCGATGCATTCTTTCTGTTATACAGCCTGAGAAGGTCTTGACTGATCAGAATGTTATGCACAATGGAACGATCTTTAATGAAAGCACTCTGGTTTTCATCAATTAACTTCGGCAACACCAGTTTTAGCCGTCCGCAAAGCATCTTGGAAATGCATTTGTATATTACATTACAGCATGAAATCGGCCTCAAATCTGTTGCACTGGAAGGATGATCCACTTTAGGAATTAATGTGAGAGAAGTGAAATTTACCTCTTTGAGTAATCTGCCACTTTTGAAGAACTCCATGACTGCTTGCTTCACATCCTGTCCAACAATTCCCCAAGCTTCCTTATAGAACCCACTACCAAATCCATCTGGCCCAGGGGAAGAATCAGCATGAATTGAGTGTATTGCCTTACAGATTTCATCTTCAGAAAAATCCTGCAATAATAACATTTGGTCTCTAATATCCAGCCTGTAACCCATATGAGCTGTGATTTGGTCAGGTTCCTCCCAAAACTAATACGATCCATCAGAAGGCGCAACAGGAGATGGGTCAAATGGGTCCAAAAAGAAACTTCTCTGGTTCACAAGAAGAGTCAGAGAGTGCACGCGTGAACCTTCAAGAAGGGAGCAGAATGTCACATATATATTCGTTGATAAATATTTTAATTTTTTTTATCAATTTATTTTTATGAAACATAGCAATTATACAAAATTATAATATATTATTCTGATTAAGTGTTATTTAATTATATGCAAAAAATGATAACTAAATTGTAGGTATATTTATTGGTTCATTTTCCAATTTAAATTAAGTTTACGAGTATAATTGTAATAATTGGATCACTTTCGAATATTCATTTCACGTTCGAATATTAATATCTATTAATAGTTTCAGTTAAAGATGATATGTAACATTGTTGATAAGGAAAAATATAAGAAAAAAACAAGGCAACTTGAAAATACAGGTCTGCCACTCAAACTATTAAAGCTAAATGGTCACCCGTAACCTGCCGTTGAAACGGGCCATATTCTTGCTTTTATAGTAGTACGGATATATGTGGAACAATGACATATTCACACATCCAAAACTCAAACCATAATTATATATAAAATACAAACTGGATAATATATCTCAATGTCTTGGCACAGAATAAGGAACTTCTTCCATCTCCAATGTCCAAAAAACTAAAAACACAACACAAGCGAAGCAACAAGCCACCAATAATATAAAACAAAAAGAGAAAGGCAAATCAAATCCATCATGCTTGCAAATCACACCACTGACCACTCAGGTGAAACCCTTACAGAACACACTCCCTCTGCATATAGGAAAAATTCTTAGCTCAGAAGCATTTTCTATGAACAATGGATGGCCCAGACTCATCATACTCAGCCTTTGCTATCCACATCTGCAACACATACAAAAGTACATCATTCATCCACACAAAAAGAAAAAAAAAAAAAACCATAACTCAAATCCCATATTTCCCCTCGAAAATGAAACTAAAAGACAAGGCAAGTACCTGCTGGAATGTGCTAAGAGAAGCCAAAATGGAACCACCAATCCAAACACTGTATTTCCTCTCGGGCGGAGCCACGACCTTAATCTTCATGCTGCTCGGAGCCAAAGCAGTGATCTCCTTGCTCATCCTATCAGCAATACCAGGGAACATTGTAGACCCACCGCTAAGCACAATGTTACCGTAAAGATCCTTCCTAATATCAACATCGCACTTCATGATAGAATTGTAGGTAGTCTCATGAATCCCAGCAGCTTCCATTCCAATCATTGATGGCTGGAAAAGTACTTCAGGGCACCTGAACCTCTCAGCACCGATGGTTATCACCTGCCCATCTGGCAATTCGTAGTTCTTCTCCACGGAGGAGCTCGACTTGGCAGTTTCGAGCTCTTGCTCGTAGTCGAGGGCAATGTAGGCCAGCTTTTCCTTGATGTCCCTCACAATTTCCCGCTCTGCAGTGGTTGTGAAAGAGTACCCTCTCTCTGTGAGTATCTTCATGAGGTGGTCCGTGAGGTCCCTGCCCGCCAAGTCTAGACGGAGGATGGCATGTGGTAGGGCATAGCCTTCGTAGATGGGAACCGTGTGGCTCACACCATCGCCCGAGTCAAGAACAATGCCTACCAGAAAGTGATCAGAAGAAAAGTTTAGGACAAGCAATTGCAAGAAAATGGTTGAATATGCTGGAACGAAGTTCACTTTACATACCAGTAGTACGACCACTGGCATAGAGGGAGAGGACGGCTTGGATGGCGACGTACATGGCGGGGGCGTTGAAGGTTTCAAACATGATTTGGGTCATTTTTTCGCGGTTAGCCTTGGGATTGAGAGGAGCCTCGGTCAGGAGAATTGGGTGTTCTTCGGGGGCGACACGGAGTTCGTTGTAGAAGGTGTGGTGCCAAATCTTCTCCATGTCGTCCCAGTTGCTGACGATTCCGTGCTCGATTGGATACTTCAAGGTCAAGATACCTCTCTTGGATTGGGCCTCGTCACCGACGTAGGCATCCTTTTGGCCCATTCCAACCATCACGCCGGTGTGGCGAGGGCGGCCCACGATACTTGGAAAGACGGCTCTTGGAGCATCGTCGCCGGCGAAACCAGCCTGAAAATTTTGGGAAGCGACAAAGAATTAGTCTTTTGCAAAAGGTGAGATTGTTAGCTGGGGAAGAATTGAATTTTCATCGGTTATTGTTAGGAGTTTAGTACCTTGACCATTCCAGTTCCATTGTCACAAACAAGGGGTTGAATGTCCTCAGCGTCTGCCATTGCTTGATGTGATCTGAAACAGAGCAATTGTCTTAGCCTCGATGGATGGTCAATTTCGTAATTATGTATCAGCACTTCACAAACTTAAAAAGCATACTAATGTTTATCGAGAAATGAATTCAAGTTCAAGGTCGATCGAGGAAATAACAATGAAGGAAGTTTGTAATGGCGCTGCAGTAAGGAACTTCAGACGACATGAGTAGCTACATAATAGTGCAATTTTGTCCGAATATATTGGTTGAGCTTCAAATGAAAACCGCTTAAATCAGAAAACATCTGTATATTAGTTCCAGCGAATGCCATAAAGAGGAAAGATTAGCGAGGGCTTTGACTTCCAAAACGACCATCACTAATTGCCCAGACTAGAAACAGCCAAAACATAAAGAAAAGTGTCCTCCACGAAAGCCTAAGCCTAAATTACACGAAACACATCTTTAAAACAACTACTCATCTGCAGATCTATTAATCAACATTCATGAAAAGCCAAAACATTCAGATCTACCAAAAGAAATCACATAACAGTCCACAGATCGAGAAAATAAGAAACCGATGCATCGTATGTCCATTTTCGACCACATGTTTCAGGATATTCATCAGTGCACATACAAGTAAGAGCTGATCAGTTCCACCAAAGACAAAAATCAAATCTCAAACACCATCAGAGTCTTAACTAAAGCTCAGATACCTTTGTGGCACTGTCGAAGACTACGTCACTCTGTCTTCTCGCTCTAGGTTTAGAGTGTATCTGTCTTCTCTCTCTCAAGTCGAAGATGCCATTGTGCCTAAAAATAACGTAAAATTATACAAGAGTTTACACTTAATCGTAGCCGTTCATCAATCTGATGCTGTAGATGTGGTCCCATATGGATCATCATAGCGTAGCGATCGTAGGATTTAAGCTGGCACGTCTTTTGTACAATTGTTTGTGTGGACGACTTTGCCCCTGGCATTTGATACGTCTTCGCGAAGGTTTTCGAGGCTCACGTAGGGATGGCAATGGGCCGGGTATGGGTCGGGTTTGGCTGGACCCGGGACCCGACCCGAATATTTATTAGCAGACCCGAGACCCGCCCCGCCCCGCCTCGGGTCTGGACCCGCCCCGCCCCGGACTGGACCCGAACGAACCGGGTCTGACCCGCCAGACCCGGATATATTATTTTTTTTCTTTTTTTTTATTTTTTCATTTTTTAAAAGAGAAAACATAGAGAAATGCATTGCTTGATACTCGAACCCACGACCTCACCTTTGTAATACCAAACTTCTACCATTAGACCAACAGATTTTTTATTCATAATATTAACAATAACACTATATAACTTAATTACGAAATAAATTATAATATATAAATATTTTCGGGGCGGGTCTCGGGTCGGGTCTCGGGGCGGGTATGGCAAGACCCGGGACCCGCCCCGGACCCGGCCGGGTAGAAAAATTCAATCCACGACCCGCCCCATACCCGATTATTTTGAAAATACCCGGCCCATTAGGGGCGGGTTCGGGGCGGGTCCGGGTTCGGACCCGCCCCATTGCCATCCCTAGGCTCACGTTTGATAGACTGTTCTTTTTGTAGTAAGTATATGTTTTGGTGGGTTGCAATTTAAGTACATTGTACGCATTCTTTACGTCGTATATATTGCTTTACACCCATAAAATATACATATTTAATTATTTCTGACGATGGATTTATTTGTACGGCGCTCTTTTTCTAAGTTTTCAAGACCACATACTTCTACTCCAACTAGCTCCCATCTACAAAAGAAGTCGCATAAAAAAATTCTCTCTCTTCCAAACCCTAATCTCTCCCACCCCGCCGCACAACACCAAAAAACACCATAGCTGCCTTTCTCCCCCTCCTCCCTACGTGGAGGTTGGGGGAGCCACAGTTCCTTTTTCATCTTTTTTCACTGCTTTGTTTTTCTTTTTTGTTTTTGGTTCTTTATCTTGGAAAAAAAAAACAGCTTTTTCTCTTTGCCTCAACCCCCCGCCTTGACGGCGTCTCACCGCAGTTGCGTCCGGCGCATCCGCCACCTCGCCGCTGCGCCGTCTGCCTCTTCGCCGCCGGCCGCCAACTCGCCGCCTAGCTGCCCTCCGCCCACTCCGCTCCTCCGGTAGACCATTGCCACCTCGCCGTCCTGCCCGATCCCTTCACGCCCCGTCCGGTGCCTTTCTCCCGACCTATGGGTGGGGAGCTTTTTCTCCCTCGTGGAGCCACAGTCCGATGAAGATAAAAATCCAGAAGTCGAAAACCAAGTGAAATGAAGAGTATCGTAGATTTTGCTTAATAGCTTTTTCTATTATAGGTTCTTTAGTTCTTGGCCGTAGATAATGGATTTTGTTTTCTGTCGGTTTTTTTCCCTTGTGGACCTTTCTTCTCCCCTTGTGGGAGTGTTGTTCCCCAGTTTGGGGCTGTCTTGTGCTCGTTTGTGAGCCTTTGTTCTCCCGATTGATGATGTACCGGTGAGACCCTTTGGGCTATTTAGCCCCTGTATCTTTGTTAATTTATAAAACTATCGTTTCCGGGAAAAAAAAAAGACCACATACTTCTCTTTGTTCAAGAAAATTTATATTCATATACAGATTAAATTTCTTTTAAGTCACGCGTTTCATTTCATGATCATGAGTTATATATTACCTAATTTTCAAATTTCAAGCTTTTTTCGACCCATTTTCTCAGGAATTTTAAAAAGTATTTTTAAGGGGTATTTACATTTAAATACCATGTGTTACACTTAGTTACCTAAGAAAATATTAGGCTATTAATTTGAAACATGTCTTGCAAGGAGCCTATTTTTTTTATGGCCTAATTATTTAACCCGACTTTTTTTATTTTGTATTTAATAATTCTTTAGTAAAAGAAATAAAATGTTGAGAAACCAAAAAAAATAAATAAATAAAAAACCACTAAAAGAGATGAATAAAATAAAAAGAACATGGTTGGCCGTCGCGGATGCGGACACGAGCGATACAGATACATTGCATCACGAGCGATACGGATACGTTGCATTATCAAGGTTAGGGGTGTTCAAAAATCGGGATAACCGAATAACCGAACCGAAAAACCGAAAATTCGGTATGAACCGAACCGAACCGAATGGGTTCGGTTCGGTTTTCGGTTCTTAAAAATAGAAAACCGAAAATTTCGGTTTTTTCGGTTCGGTTATTCGGTTAACCGAATAAAAACCGAAAAACCGAAATTTAATAAATTAATTAATATATATATTTAATAAATTAATTAATATATTGATATATTTAATAATTAATATATATGTATTTAATAATTAATTAATATATGTATTTTAATAAATTATTGAATATATATTTAGTAAATTAATTAATATAATATAAATTAATTCCGAAATATTATTTTTTCCCCAAAATTATTATTATTATTTTTTTTTTCGGTTTTTTCGGTCGGTAACCGAAAAAACCGAAAAAAAATTCGGTTTTTACCGAACCGAACCGATTAAGTTCGGTTCGGTTTTCGGTTATAAAATTCTCCGAATTTTCGGTTCGGTTCGGTTCGGTTTTAACCGAATGAACAGCCCTAATCAAGGTGCCGTTGTTTTATTGTGAATATGTTGAAGAAACAAAAAAGGGGAATTGCCAAAGGCAAGATGGAGGCTCCAAGTGGGCTAGAAAATGGAAAGGGGAAGTGGGCCAGAAAAGGTGCTGACCAAGTTGCAGTGATGGAATTCCAAAGCCCAATAGGCGACTTGGACCAGATCAAGACCAGATTAGCAAATTGATGGTCCAATTTTCAGAATTCTTAAATCGACCAGGTAAACACAACTCAGGTATTACGATCCCTGTTAAAAATTACGTCGTGCTAAATACTGTCTATAATGATGATTGGATAATTGACTCGGGAGCCACCGATCATATGGCAAATAACATAAATAACATTTCTTTTATCATAAGCCATGTTACCCCCAAAAATATGCTGGCGTAGCAAACCGGAACATAATCCCAAAAGAAAAAAATAACCAATGCCCTTTACATTCAAAACTTAACTTCATTAATAAATTAATCAAAACTTAAATTGCAATATTATATTATCACATAATAAAGTGATATTTCAAGTATGGATGGCAACGGACAGGGTATGGGTCGCGGGTTTGGCCAGACCCGGGACCTGAACCAATTATTTATCAGCGGACCCGCCCGCCCCGGCTGGACCCGAGCGAACCGAGTCTGACCCGCCAGGCCCAGATATATTGATTTTTGTCTTTTTTTTATTTTTTATTTTTTAAAAGAGAAATAGATAAATGCATTGCTTGAGACTCGAACTCACGACCATAACTTTGTAATATCAAACCTCTACCACTAGACCAACATATCTTTTATTCATAATATTAACAATAACGCTATATAACTTTAATACGAAATGAATTATAATATATATATTTCAGGGCGGGTTTCGGGCCAGATCTAGGGGAGGGTTTGGCTAGACCCGTGACCCGCCCCAGACCCGGCCGGGTAGAAGATTCAAATCCATTACTCGCTTCATACCCGATTATTTTAAAAATACCCGGCTCATTAGGGGCGGGTCCGGAGTTTCAAGACCAAGTCTCTCTTTAAGACTATTGGTAAATGATACTTGGAATTTGAGCTAGATATGATCTTATAATGCTCTTCAAACTTCCAATCCAATAATGATGGCCATATTCTACATAAACGATATGGCCACCCATCTGATAGGGTTTTCAAATAAAAATTTCCTTTACAGTTTTTCTATTCAAATAACTGCGAAACTTGTAAGCTTGCCAAGCAAACAAAGTTAACCTTTCAACTATCTTCGGAATCCAAAAAGATATTTGATTTAGTCAATCTGATGTTTGGGGTCCTGCACCCGTAGAATCTTAGAACTATTTTAAATATTTTGTTACATTTATTGATGAATTTAGTAAATCGACGTGGTTATACTTACTACGACAAAATGTGAAGTTTTTTTTACTGTTTTCAAGAATTCCTCAATATGATTGAAAACCAATACAACGCTAACATTAAAAAATTTTCGGTCCGATAATGGCACAGTTTTTTCAGTAGTGTTTGCAAAAAAATGATTTTGCATCAAACCACATGTATCAAGACACCAGAACAAAACATCTGGTCATAGTTAACATCTGGTCAGAACAAACCACACGATTTTGCACCAAACAACATGTACCCGTCATCAAGAAGGCTACTTTTTAACGTTGACTGAGTCCATGGCTATTTTAAAACAAAAGACCCGTAAGAAAAATAGCCATTGATTACAGTAAATACCTAGCTGAAAAAACTAGCTATTAATTTGCTCAAAACCGATGACGGGTAAACGAGAAATTAAACTTTACGTACTTAGCCCATTTGATGGTATAAAGCCCATGTAAAATCCTTGTCACATCGGTTAGACTAAACATAAATCATCTCTTTATGTCAAATGGGTTTGCCTAAAGGATGGGCTCAAGTGGGCTTAATGGGACCAATGTCCCAACTTATAGACCCGAGCCTGAGCCCGAGGCCGACGCGGAGCCGGGGAGCCCTGACGTGCCAAAGTGTGCAATGGACGCTTTGTAGGCGGACTTTGAACTTTGCATTCCGAGGATACAAACCGGCTGGTCGAGAAGTTTCCGATTGACCACGCAGTCTAATGGCTTAAGACCTTTGGCATTCTGACACATGGACTAAAAAGTCAAACATTAGAGCATTCCAACAGGTTTCATGAACCTGCAAATAAGTCATGCAAATCCTGAAGGCTAGAAAGCAAGAAAAGCTCGATATCGAAAACTCGATTCGCCAGAAAAACTGGAGTTGTTGTGCTGCGAGAACGAGTCCCATAAGTCGTTGTATCTTGCGGACGATTACCGCTAACCGAAAGCACTGAATATTGGGGCGATTTGCCTTACGGACAGTATATCCGATACACGTCTCGACTTTGTTCAAGCTGAAGTTCTTACGTCCTCCCGCCGACCAGACCGACAACCAGAATCCAACAGTTTCTTCATCAAGATTAATAGGGTATATTAAAAAGAATCCAAATCATTCTTAATCAATAAGCTACGAAGGAAGCTAAGAGAATAAATAAACTTGGTCTACGTCAAGATACTTACAAAATTACATGGCAAATCCTAACAAGATTATTTAAATGTTATTAATTAAGGCATCCTAATTCCTTCCCTTTATTAGTTATTAATTCTTCGTGTCCTACATGTTTATTGTCAGTCAAGCACTTTCGATCTCTCACGTTCTATTTTTCTGTGTGCTAGTACGATAGCTGGAAACAAAATTGGATTCATATCTGCTCATCGATCTAAAAGATTGAGTAAATCTTGTTCTTTTTTGTTCGTTTTTATTTTTCTTTCTGATTTAGCAATGCAAGTTAATAATTCCGGAGGTTGTTGATATGGGTAAGAATAAGTAAAAGGGTTGTTGTCAGAGTAGGTAAGGTATCTACGAGTCTTTTTCTTGTTCACGTTTGAAAGAAATGGAAAATACATATATATATATTTATATATCTGAATTTTTAAAATATGCACTTGGGCAGCGTGTGAAACAACCTTCGGTTGGCCTTAATGGAAAAATTGTTGAAATCTTATCTCAATTTTTGTAGCTAGGTTACGAGGTTTATAAGTGGTTAAAGTAAAGCCGCCAGGAATCCATCATCACATCAGTTTTATTACGAGAAAATATACGACAATAGTTTTGAAGCAAATATTGAAAAAAGTGAAGGTTTTTTTGGGTTAGAAAATTTAAATATGTTGGTCCAGCCATCCAAAGAGGACGCCGCCACAAGAAAACAAAAAAAATATAATAAAATAATATTATTATAATATTATTTTATATATACAATAATTTAATGAACGGCTGATATTGAAGGGCGACGCGGCGCATCCTGGCCATCCGTTTTGAGCGGTCCAGAAGAGCTGAAGACATCTATAAATAGGCTGAGGATTCTTCAGTTATTATCATCACAAGCTCATTCGAGTTTTACTATATATAGAGAGAAGTAGTTCGAGTGAATTGTGAGGTTATCAGTTCAGGTAGAAACTGATAGGGTTCCACATCCACAGAGAGGTGTGAGGTAAACACGAGTGGTAAAAGTGAGATAGTAAAAATTCGAGGGTTGTAATTTTTACTATAGTGAAGATTTTGCCGACTCGGACGTGGTTTTTCCCTCTTCGTTAACAGAGGGTTTTCCACGTTAAAGTTCTGGTGTTCTTTCTTACCTTACGGTAATTTTATTTTTACCGTGGTAGTTACTGTGCGGGTCCCACCAAATTTACCTCGTTGGTCCCACTTCTCCCGATCGTCGTACCGAGCCAAACCGGGATCTGTTCCGCTGCGGGGCCCACTGACCACCGCGGGGCCCACCACCATTCCTGACAAAATAAACATTAAGAAATTTCAAATTTGGCGCAGCCACGCAGGGCGTGTTGCGCACTGTCTTGCGCCTCGCTCGTGCGATACATGCATATAAATTATAATAGATGTAATGAAATTATTCGTTATTTATTATTGAATTAAATTCGTTAGCTTAAGACGTTTGTTGTATTATTTTGAACAATGATAGTCGTATCATGCAAACCCGGTGGAGTTGAACAATACAAATTTTAAGAACATCGCGTGCAAAGCTACCTCAGTAATAATTACATCACCGTTGATATTATATAATATACTACAAGTTGTATAACACAAAAAATATCCAACAATTTGTTTGTAGATTTGTGAGGAAATAATATTATGATTCTATACATTTATAATATATCACCGGATAGTTAGTAATTTCTGCTAAATTCAATCCTTATCCGTGACTTATGTCCTCCCTCTCTTTGGTTATTGACCAAAATCACTTATTGCACACATACATACATTATTATTTATGAAAGAGCTGGCTTGCATAAAACTAGAATTATTTACGGTAACATAATTTATTTCATGTGGACGTAGACTTTATGTTTCCAAGTCTTTGTTTATTCTCTCTTCAATTACTATAGCTTTTTTTTTTATGATAATATTTCTTGTATGTCCGAGTCAACAAGAAGCAATCCCACCTATACATAATGCCATTAACCTAAAATTTTTCGTTTTTCAATTTAATCATTACTACGGAATAACTAAAATAATGTGAATAAAGTAGAACAAAGATAAATACAAGCCAAAAGCATCATATATATTATGAAAGACAAAACCGACCTCCTCATTATAGAAATAAATTTAATTAGTTCCAAATATATCTACACCAACACATATAACAAAACAAAACGTAAACTAACACAGTAAAAAACGTCAAGTAACAATTAATAAAACATCTCGTCAATTAACAATTAACAAAACATCTCCCTAATAGAACTCCCCCCATTAATTAATTAAGCCGCCCATACATTACATTATCATAGCAAATGATGGCCAGTAGTACATGCCGCTGCACCTGTTGTACATTCAATCATAAGAGGAAGCTGAAGCTGACTATCATCATCATCATCATCGTAAATCTCTTCCATGAACAACCCATCAAACTGATGGCTATGATCTCTGAAACCACTCAAGAAACCGCCGCCCGAATTTGCAAATTCCCATATTTCATCTTCACCCCTCATTCTTTCTCCAAATTGCAGTCCAGCCCTCACAGCCATTTCCGTTTCCACCTTCACTTCGTTCGAAGAAGAAGAAGAAGACGAATATACCCTTTTCCTCGGCTGATCTTCATTCCTAGCCGTTGGATCGGTTTCTTTACGATCCAAGGGCTTGCCCGTGAGTCTTTGTACTAATTCCCTGAAATTCTCGACGTCTGTATTAATAATCTCGGGAGCGAATATGTGGATTATTCGAATTTTTGGCTTTGGCTTCGATATAATGATGTGTGATTTCTTGTGCATGGATGATAGTGATGATGGTTTTTGTATTCGTTTGCGTGTTTCCATTGTCATCATCACAAAGTTATTGTATGTATAAAGAGAGGTTTTTTTTGAAGGTGTGAAGTGAATTCTTTAAGAAGAGGAGATAAATGGGAGGGGTGATATATGTAGATATGTAGGGGTTGGGGGATGAGGAAATATTTTACTTTTTATTTGTTTATGATTATGAAGAAGAAACGTCCAAAGAGAAGATAGTAAAAGGAAAAGAACATTTAATATCTATTCGTCTAAAAAATGCATATGGAAATTGATGCACATTGCAATATATATGTAGCCCTATAACTTGAGTGCACAACTAGTTTTCTTTCATTAGTTTTTATAAATGATCTTTTCCAATAACAGCTAATAACTTACCAGAAATCCATGCTGGCACCATTTTATATATTTTATTTAATACTATACTCCTATACAACTGACAGTGAAGATTTTAGTGTATCAAATGTTCCGCAAAATCAGACGGCATTATTACAGAAATATATATAACATCCATCTGAATTAATTGTTTGTTTATTTTGAGACGTATTTGATTTCAGCGCTTGTCAATTTTTCTATTGTGCACTAATTATTTCACCGTCTTAATATATTTTCTAAGATAGTGATATTTGAACTAAATGTATACGGCAACCTTCTTGTTTGCCGTTTTTGCGATTGCATTTGATTTTAATAAATACTTATATATAGTAATTTTCCCTTGACGAAAAAAAAAAGATCAAGGAAGGCAAGCGTGGGTGGGGGAGGGCATTACGTAAAAGAAGATCGTGACCGTTGGATCTGCACGTGGATGTATGTCAGAGTCAGATATGCGTATCAAAAGCCAGCCCAATCAATTGGCCCAATAGGGATATTTCATGACGTCAGCTCGCAAAAACACGATTTCTTCGTGCGTGGCACACATAAGTCACCACAAACCATTCTTGTTGATTTCTATTTTTTTGTTTGTTTTAACTACTTTATTTTATGGGTATAAAGAGTATATAAGTGCCACGTGGAACTTAAAGGACCGTTTCAAAGGTGGCTCCCAATTTGGCTTTTATGCGGTTAGGATACAAATCTATTTCTTGCCGGCTTTTACAGAAGCCGAACAAAAGGTTTTCTGATTTATATGATTTTATGATATGTTCAAAACGTTAAAGTGAGTCATTTTCCTCAAATTCCTAGAAACAGATTACATTTTTAGTAGCTGAGCTGGTTTCTACAAACCTGTTTCTAAGATATTAATTTTATAGCTAATTACTACAATTACATTTAGGGGGTGTTTGTTTCCAGTGATCCAGCATCACGATGATACTCGCATCACCGTAATGTGAGTATCACCGTGAAGTGGATCAAGGTGATATATCATCATTGTGTTTGTGTTGGGGTGATATTTCATTTCGCATATCAATGTGATATTGGAATATTATGTTTGATTAATCACGGTGATGTGTGGGGTTATATTGCATATGACATATTTAACTCTACGTATATCATATAGGTAATAAATCACTTCTTAAATGTTAAGCAATAATTCATAGAAGGGTAAATGTGACAATATATAAATGCAAGGTTGTTGGCAGCTTCTTTTAATTGTAAAAGCTAATTAATAACGTGAGTTTATTTTTTATTTTATGTCAATTGTTAATTGGAAAAAAAATTCTGGTCAGTTAATATATACACAAAGCAGTTTTTAACTTATCTCACCATTAATATAAGACTATAGATTACCCTTCCGAAAAAAAAATAAGACTATAGATTATTATTATTTTATTAATGAGAAATTTTACACACCTAATCAATTTAGATTTGAAGGATTTGTATGCAACACTAAGTTTTTATATATTTAATATTGATGTATGATTTATTGATGATAACTGATTCTTTTTGTTACGTAATATAATCTATACTCATATATAGGGGCCTAGATCACTCAAGTATTTTTTTTTTTTTATCATTTTACCTTTAATATTTTAATTTATTATAATGTTATTCTTAGTTAAAATTTATTTTTCAAACAACTTATTTAAAAATATATTTCACATACTGAGGTAAGTAAACATACAAGTTCAATTTAAGTAACATATTAGTAGGTCGTAGGATTTCGACTGCTCCTATTAAAACCGAATATGTTAATATAATTGGACATAATTCACCGTTCGTGGGCCTTATGGACAGGCTCAGGCCCATTTAACGGGCTGTACAGTCGAGTGGACCGATGAAAAGCCCAGCCCACACAAAAGGGCACATCCGTAATTTAATTCCTACATCAATTACTCCACTCAGCAGCCAAGCCAAGCGGCACATTCAAAGCTGCTCAACAGTCCTAACAAACATTGCAACATAATTTTCATCGAACAATCGACACTATTTTTCAGGCGTCTTCGTCAATAAATCCACATTTCAGAAAAAAACCCCACGTTTAGCGTAGAGTACATCGTCAAACAAAGGTGAGGTCTTGATCTCAAAGTTTTTCCGTTTCTTAGGAAGTGCAGGAGCTCTGCAAATGTGAATTCGTCGGTTTTGTTATGGTGTTTGCAGAATGCAGCTTCTAATTTGTGTTTGATCCGTATTTCTTTTCTGTGGATTTATGCTATGTGTTTGACAATTAGAGGTAGGCAAATTAGAAAATGAAAGGAAAAGGAGACGAAGTTTCTTCTGATGATACATTTTTTGCATAAATCTGTGACCTAATGGTGTGTTTTTCGGGTAAGAGGAAGATTCTAGAGTTTTAATGATGGAGATTTATCATTGTAAGCTGCTATGCATTATGTTAATTTGCAAGCAATGCTCGTTTTAGCTGGTGATGCTTAATCCTTAACCTGATTCTGTATCATCATATCATTTGGTTCGATTTTAATCATTTCTTGATAATTCAGTTATTCATTTTTGTGCTTTTACCGAAGCTAATGCTATGTTATTCCTCTACAAATAGCAGATATGGCTGCTACTACAACTCCAAACGCACGCATCATAGTGCAAAAGCCTTACCTCTCAGCATCTTTCTCAATTTCCAAGCCAAGAATCACATGTTTTGGCGAGGAAACAAAATGCAGGCCTTGGACCATGCTTAGGAGCTCGTCTCTTATATCAGCTGCGCAGCCCTTTTCAACGATCAACAACTTCAATCAATTGAAATGCGATAGGCATGTCATCAAAGCAGCTTTGGGAGCAAGCGAGAGTCAACCTTTGCCAGGGTTGCCAGTTGATCTAAGAGGTCGAACATCACATGTTTTTAACCTTTGGAGACTGGATTTTATTAACATATGTTGAATGAATTATAGGAAAGAGGGCATTCATCGCTGGTATAGCTGATGATAATGGGTATGGTTGGGCAATTGCGAAATCTCTTGCAGCTGCTGGTGCCGAGATTCTAGTTGGTACATGGGTTCCTGTAAGTATACCAGCTTTAATCCCTCTCTCTTTTGTACGATTTGTGTTCGTGTGTAAGTAAATCAATTCTCTATCTTATAGGCACTGAATATCTTTGAGACCAGCCTAAGGCGTGGGAAGTTTGATGAGTCGCGGGTGTAAGAGCTCTTATCTCTTGGCGTGTCAGTGCAGGCATTTTCTGTAATAATAGCTTCATTTATGGATCCTTTACTGTTTTGTAGGTTGCCTGATGGTTCTTTGATGGAGATTACGAAAGTTTATCCTTTGGATGCAGTTTATGATTCTCCAGAGGATGTTCCTGAAGATGTAATAATCTTGAATTTCGTTTAAGTTCCTAGAGTTTAGGACATAGGCCATGATTTGTTAATTTTATTATCACGATGCAGGTGAAAACAAATAAGCGCTATTCGGGGTCAGCAAAATGGACTGTGAAGGTCTATGCTCTTATCATTTTCCCCCAAACACATTTTTCTACGTGACATTGATAATGGTTTAACTTTACTGGTAATGATACTCGTTTTTTCCCCAGGAAGTTGCTGAATCAGTTAAAGAGGATTTCAGCACAATTGATATTCTTGTGCATTCACTTGCCAATGGTCCAGAGGTTTTTTTCTATTTGTTTCTTTTTATTTTTTTGGTTCTCTCTTAAAAGATTTGGTCCTTCCTATACATGAACTTCAAAGTATGTACGTTTCCATGTATTTTTTGTCTTAAGATGCATCTTCTAATCTTGGACATAATAATATCAGGTGACTAAGCCTCTTCTCGAGACATCAAGATATGGTTATCTCGCAGCTGTCTCTGCGTCGAGCTATTCTTTCGTCTCTCTTCTTAAGCATTTTCTTCCCATCATGAATCCTGGTGGGTACATATATATATATATATATATATATACATCTATATATGATTATATTTACCATTAATTTTAATCACCTATTCATATCGTATTCATCATAATAAACGAGTACTCTGAACATCTCAGGCGGCGCATCGATTTCGCTGACATACATTGCATCTGAGAAGATAATTCCAGGGTAGGACATCACAGCTCATTTCCTTAATGCAAATATCATCTGATGAAACCTCTACTGATGTAATAGCTTTTACCTTATCCATTCGCAGATACGGTGGTGGTATGAGTTCAGCCAAAGCAGCTCTTGAGAGTGACACAAAGGTTGGCCCTCCCTTAGTTTATCGTTTAATCTCATCTTCGCCCATTCTTACACGTCAAAATCAATACATCATGGTCTCTTTTTAGGTCCTTGCTTTTGAAGCTGGAAGGAAAAGCAACATTAGAGTCAACACTATATCTGCTGGTATTTCTTCTCTCGACTGATATTTGCTCTTTTCTGTTTGATTCGATGATGCCTTTAAGATTAAAGCTTCTTTCTACATCGTTTTGCGTCCACATTCTTCAGGCCCGTTGAGAAGCCGTGCAGCTAAAGCTATCGGTTTCATCGACATGATGATTGACTACTCATTGGAGAACGCTCCCTTGCAAAAAGAACTTACTGCTGGTGAGTGAGTCGTTTATTACCTCGTTGCTTGTAATAATGTATTTAATGTCTGAACTACTACTAATACTAATAAATCTGAGGAATGCAATGCAATGGTAAACAGACGAGGTTGGGAACGCTGCTGCTTTTCTTGCATCGCCTTTGGCCTCTGCTATAACGGGGACTGTGCTTTACGTCGACAATGGTCTGAACGCAATGGGAGTTGGAGTCGACAGCCCAGTTTTTCGAGATCTTGATATTCCCAAGGCACAGAAAAGTTAAGCTGATACGATGGATGATGATAGCCCATCTTTTCTATCATTGACTAATAAAATTATTTCAATTTTGATTGCAATGCATACAATATCACAATCCATTTGTGGATCTTCTCTCCTCCTTTTGTTTGTGATGGGAACGATTTGATGATTCTTCTTTGAGAGACATTTTGGTACTGATGTACGAATCTTGTTGTGCTTGTCTCTACCTTGCCTTGATAATTGAGTATGTTATTTTTTTTTTCGGAAACAATAGTTTTTATTTCACAAACAATTTTTTCGCTCCGATAACATTGTTATTTGGTATAGAACAAAGGCTCGGGCAATGACAACCAAATAAAAGAATAAAAAGGATAAAAAAAAAAAGTCGAAAGAAAACAAGAAACAAGGTCTTGAATATGAAAACTAACGAACCTACTACAAAGTGAGTTATTAAGTCAGATCTACAATACTCTTCACTTGCTTCGCTTCTACCTCAAGGATCTCGTCTTCTTCGGAAATGACACTCTTAGACAGAGAGAAAAACACTCCTAAAAGAGGACAAAAGTCCCAACTCGAGAGACTAGACGACGACGAAGGCTAAAAATGGTAGAAGAGAACTAAAATTAGAGAAAGAGAAAACGAGGGGAGCTCCCTACCACCCTTAATGAAGGAAGAGCGACAAATGCGTTGATTTTGAAGATAAGATTTTAGAGAGAAGGAGGAGAGAGAGAGAGAGAGAGAGAGAGAGAGAGAGAGAGAGAGAGAGAGAGAGAGAGAGAGAGAGAGAGAGAGAGAGAGAGAGAGGACTATACCACACACATACCAGCACGATAATTGAGTATATTATAAATTGCTATAAACGGGGTATAAACCATGAAAATATTGTGGGCTGCATTACAAAAGACTCTGATTTAACTAGTTGAGATAAAAGTTATATCTTAATCAAAAGGAATCATTTACCAAACTACCCTTACTATACACATAATCAATGTTGTAAAATTAGCTAAGGTAGTCGGGCGCCCCAGGGGGCCTGGCGCGTTTCTCGACGTAAATAAGACTCTATACTTAATTTCTATTATTTTTAGTTTTATGCTAATATATCAATGTAAAGGTATATCAAATTTATCCATATAAATAAATAATGTCAATCAAGGAAATGTTTATTTTTTATTTTTTGTATTTAGAAATATTTTTCCAAAAAAAGGACCGACTAATTGGCGGCCTAATCGGTGCGGTGCCAACTAGCTGCTTTTCTTTATTGATTCCATGATGGTTGTGTTGTTATTTTGTAGATTTTATGTTGTCCACTATTAATGGAGGAAGGGTGAGAAATGAGTTTATTCTGAAGATAGGATTTAACGGAGGGAGGGAGGGTGGGAGGGAGAGAGAGAGAGAGAGAGAGAGAGAGAGAGAGAGAGAGAGAGAGAGAGAGAGAGAGAGAGAGAGAGAGAGAGAGAGAGAGAGAGAGAGAGAGAGAGAGAGAGAGAGAGAGAGAGAGAGAGGTACTATTGCACACTCATACAAGCACGATAATTGAGTATATTATGAATTGCTATAAACAGGGTATAGCCCATGAAAATATTCTGGGCCGCATTAAAAGTAACTCTGATTTAGCTAGCTGATCATTTACCAAACTACCCTTATTATACACATAATCAATGTTGTAAAATTAGCTAAAAGCTAGCCGGGTGCCCCAACGGGGCCTGGCGCCACGCCTAGGCGGTTTTCTAGGCAGAAATAAATTGTTATACTTATTTTTTATTATTTTTTATGCTAATATGTCAAAGTAAAGTTATATCAAATTTACTCATATCAAAATGTCAATCAGAGAAATGTTTTTTTTTGTATTTAGAAATATCTTTCCAAAAAAAATGGGGACCGACAAATTGGCTGCTTAATCGGTGCAGTGCCATGCAGCAGATTTTTTTTTATGGATTACATGATGGTTGTGTTGTTATTTTGTAGATTTTATGTTGTCAATTTCTTTTCGGATAGACAAACTTGAAAAGCAATATGATAGTCCTAAATTTAATGCAATGTTTTCTAGGCTCGTGTATACAAAGTGAAATAACAAATATCACTCCGACGAACTGTATGCAAGTCAGTTGTTCTACTTGGTGCAGTTGAGGCTATAAAAAAACATGCATAATAGGTTATTTCTTCACAGAGGTTGTAAGCGTTCTCTTACTCAATGGACAAAAGAATCCCTAAAAATATTGAATATGTAGAAACATGTTCGCATCACTTACTAATTGACGTTCTGAGGTGACTTGTATAAATCACTTTCGAATGAGTGGAAACTTGTTCGCAGCATTTACCTATCCACTCGAACATATCAGAGGGTTAAAACACTCTAAATCTACTACGACATCAGATAAGTCTATATTCCTTATAATATTGTCACTTCATACCAAAAGTCGTGCTATCCAAGAAAACTCTAAAAATCTTGGGATCTGTTAGCAAGTACTTCCATGAGGTACTTAATGTAGTTTTGAAACTATCTCAGATTTTTATGGCTCCTCAACAAATTGATGACAATAACACTAATCAAGACGGAAGAATGTAACGGTTAATCCTAGGGGTGCAAAAAAACAACCTGACCCGCTAAACCGCCGTGAACCGTACCCGAAAATAGCAGGTTTGGATTAGCATTTTCGAACTGTTTAAGTATATGGGTAAACTTGATGGGCCACTCCTCCTAATACCAATTTGTTTTAGGAAGGAACCCCATCAAACTTATACTGGCACCCCTTCTCCGTGTGGTGTATATGTGTGGACCTCGATGACGGACAAACTACCGGAGAAGCGGTGCCCGGAAAGCTTGATGGGGTTCCTTCCTAAAACCAATTGGTATTAGGAGGAGTGGCCCATCAAGTTATAAACCATTTCAATTTCTTTGTAAGTTTCGATGTGTGACATTTTTGTCCTCACACCACACGTGAACATCTATCTCAACACTTCCCCCTCACGTGTGAGCCCATTTCTTTTTAATCGGACGGAAACGCCATTCTTTTTGAACCCGCCTCCTCGCTCTGATACCATGTAGAAATTCGGGCCGAGCCTCCGGTAATTTATCCGTCATCGAGACCCACGCATATGCGCTACATGGAGAAGGGGTGCCCGATGTAAGCTTGATGGGGTACCTTCCTAAAATCAATTGGTGTTAGGAGGAGTTGCCCATCAAGCTTATATGCCCATTTAATTATTTTGTAAGTTTCGATGTGGGACATTTTATCCTCACACCACACGTGACCATCTCAATAGGTAGAGACTTTGTCCCTTTTGGAAATCAAATGTTCCATAGGGCTTCTTGAGCTATTTAGCTCTGTATGTTTGTTTATATATTAAACTATGGTTTGAAACAAAAAAAAAAAAAAAAAAGAATGCAATGAAAGTAGTCTTTGGAAATTGGAAGTGAAAAAAAGTACTCTTTGGTCAGCTTCATAATTAACGACATATGAATTTGACATGGAATATTCAATTATAGGAATTTGGACATCATAGATTTTGAAGTGATGAAAGCACTTAAAAAAAAAAAAAAACAAATTCAGTTTTCCACGTGATAATTTCTTGTTATTTTTTCTTCAAAGGGGATGCAGGAGTTTTATTTTCCTGATTATGATAACGAGCAATTTCAGTTTATAGGTGTCATTTGTTGAATGGCCACTTTCAACATGCAAGATTGTAAATTTGGTTCTGTATTATTGCAAAAAATAAAAATATATCATCTGGATTGCTATTCACCGCCCCCTTTTTCCTAGTCACCGCCCCCTAAAGGGCTAGAAAAAGACGTTTTTGCCCTTTTGAATTTAAATTTCTATTTAAAATCCATTTCCATACAACACTTTTAATATCGCAATCACACATCCAAATCAGAGTCAAAGATAAAATAAAAAAAATGAAATCGCAATGAATCGTCTATTTGGGAATGGAAAGGTCAAAGAAAGGGTCTTTTGGGACGGATGGTAATCAAATTCTCGTAAATTTCGTCAATATGCACGCGAATTATCGAACATCGATCGGATCCGATCGAAAAAATTGGGCCCGACCGAAACATAATTTCGGTCCACACAAGGGGTGACCGAACAACAATTTCGGTACCCATTGTGGCGACCGAATACGTTTCGGTCACCCTTGTAGGTGACCGAAAATGTTGTTCGGCCGAGGCTGGCAGAACCGAATTTTTAATTCGGTCGGGACGGCCACGGCCGAAACGGGATTTCGGCTCCCGTATAGGTGACCGAAATCTGATTTCGGTCGCCTCTTACGGCAGCCGAAATTCCATTTCGGTTTTAATTTTAATTTTTTTTTTTTTTTAGACTTTGAGAGTGTTCCGGAGGATTCCACGGGCGACGGGATAAATTACAGTGAACATTTCCGCGAAGGAGGACGATTTCCGACCGGCGTGGAAGCGATTAACTGGGCGAAAGCCGTCGCAATTTATTTATATTATTTATTTGGATTATTAATTTGTATTATTTATTTGTATATTTTATTTATAGTATTTATTTGGATTATTTATTTGGATTATTTATTGGTATTATTTGTTTGGATTATTTATTTGTATATTTTATTTATATTATTTATTTGGATTATTTATTTATATTATTTATTTGGATTATTTATTTATATTATTTATTTGGATTATTTATTTGTATTTTTTATTTGGATTATTTATTTGTATATTTTATTTATAGTATTTATTTGGTTTATTTATTTGGATTATTTATTGGTATTATTTAATTGGATTATGTAATTAAATTATTTAATTGGATTATTCAATTATATACCCTTTTCTTCCCAAATAAGAAATACTAAAAAGACAATACCTGAAACTAGATTATTTGATTGGATTATTTGGTATTATTTAATTCGATTATTTAATTAGATTATTTAATTGGATTATTTAATTAGATTATTTAATTGGATTATTTTGTATTATTTAATTCGATTATTTAATTAGATTATTTAATTAGATTATTTAATTGGATTATTTAATTAGATTATTTAATTGGATTATTTTGTATTATTTAATTCGATTATTTAATTAGATTATTTAATTGGATTATTTAATTAGATTATTTAATTGGATTATTTTGTATTATTTAATTCGATTATTTAATTAGATTATTTAATTGGATTATTTTATATTATTTAATTCGATTATTTATTTAGATTATTTAATTGGATTATTTAATTAGATTATTTAATTGGATTATTTTGTATTATTTACTTCGATTATTTAATTGGGTTATTTTTTCGTTATATATTTTATATATGTCATAATTGTTAATAAAAAGCTATGTAGTTCAATGGATAAGTACTTTCTTTATCAAGTAGAGGTCATGGGTTCAATCCCTAAATACTACTATATATGTTGAGTTTTTATAAATTACAATAAAAAAAACGAAAAAGTGAAAAAATCGGGTCTGGTGGGCCGAACTGGAATTTCGGTCGGGCCTTGTGCGGGCCGAACAATAATTTCGGTCGGGCCTTGTGCGGGCCGAACTGGAATTTCGGTCGGGCCTTGTGCGGGCCGAACAATAATTTTGGTCGTGCCTTGTGCGGGCCGAACTGAAATTTCGTTCGGGCCTGTGCGGGCCGAAATTATTGTTCGGCCCGCACAGGCCCGACCGAAATATCAGTTCGGCCCGTGCACAGCCCGGTCGAAAATTTCGTTCGAATTTCCTTATCGATCGATCGTTCGAATTTATTTGTGTATGTAGTTTTCGGTATTTCGTACCAGAATTATATATTTAGTTAGTTTTTTCTTTTTAAATTTATTTAAATATCATAAGGGAAAAATGTCTTTATTCAGCCCTTTAGGGGACGGTGACTAGTAAAAAGGGGGCGGTAAATAGTAACTCCCTATATCATTTACTTCGTTATGGTTGATTCGCTTTTATTTAGAGCAGTAATTGAGGTGGAAATATTCCAAGTCATACGATGATATAAGGAAATTTCATTAATTTTGCCGAAAAAGCATTGGAGATTTAAATTCATTCCGACGTATGAAGATAATTACGTGTTCCGACATCTATCATGAATCAAGAGTACAATCGGTTTACAATAATCCCTTCCGAAATATGGTTGCTAGGCAGATAATATATCTCCTAGATAAACAAAACTAGGAAAATATAGTCAACGTAAATTGGTATATTATTATATATTTTTAATGTCGTTCTCATTTGACATTAGGTCACCGAATCTTATTACTTTCTATTCACAGGAAAAGGAAATTTTTCTCTGCGTTTTTATTCTATTTGACAAGACAAAAAAAACTATATAGTACAGAATTTAAATAATGGTTACAGATTTAACAATCCGAATTTAATACGCTATAAGCTAAGCACGCTTACACATAATTATATATTTTATCAAACCCGCTGGCGATCTTCCGTAGCTTTGCCATCAAAAGCTTCAATGCTCTCCATGTTTTTTCAGAAGAATATTAGAAGATACATTGATAGAAATAATTAGTTGTAATTAAATAATATATAATAACTTCTGTCTGTACCATATATATACAAGCTTTTCCAACCCTATAAATTTTTTAACTAAAACTATAATTTTTTGTTGCTAATTTTATTAGTTTTTGTTTTAGGTCACTAAGTTTAATTATTGTCAGAATAGATGATTAACTTCATAGGACGAAACTCAGAATCTCGGTCCATCCTTCAATAAAATCAGTTGTAAACAAGTGTTATTGGATGTATAAGCACCAAATGATTAGAAACTATTCTTAATCAGTAGTCAAGTAGGATTTTCGACTTATCCGAAAAAATTATCATATTGACATTTGTACTGACATTACTGAATTATTTTTCAATCATCAAATATATGACTCAAAACGTAAAAATGTTCACCTAAATTTCTAATTTGCCCAATCCTTTAGCGAGACAACTAGTTTCTTTTTGCAAGAAATATGCTTCACAATGGCGAGATTCACTATTTCAAAAAAAACAAATGCAATTTTTATTCAATGTCGATATTTTATTAACAAAAGATCGATAGGAGTAGTTGGAAAATATTAACGAAGCAATTTGCCAAAAGAAGGCCTAATATGTAGATCCTATACCTAATCCAAATCATGCGAACTTATCGTCTAATGTATATTATACAAAAAATTTATTTGAAAGGAAGAAGGTTGAAATGGGGCTTGGAAAAAGAGAGAATTTTCATCCTTAGCAATGATAAAAATTTGGCAAGATTATAAAATTTTCACACTAATATACCGATTCTCGATTCGACGCTATATTCATAATTAGTATGCCATTAACTTCATATGTCAGAATACATTTAGACCTCCGATCATTTTTCTCGCAAAATAAATCTGAAATCTCGTCTTAAAACTCAACTAGCAATCAAGTGAGTGAGAAATATTTCAGGTCTAACTTTTATATTTATAGACAAAATTTAGTTAATAATACTGTATGCGACCTACTAAAGTCATAGCTTATATATATCTATATATAAGTATAGAGTTCGATCTAAATGCATATGTGCGCATCTACCACGCGAATGTCAACTTATAGAACAAGAGTAATTAGACAAGGGAAAGCTTAAACATATTGTCGTCGTGACCAATCACAAGCCTGCAACTGATGTAAAAAAAATATTCAAATAAAACATACTTGCGCTCGATGCGTACCTTATTTATTATTGATCTATTTCGCATGATGTTTTAAAGCAACCATGCATGGTAAAATCATCATCTACATAAAGCCAAAAATAGACATTCTCACCGCTTCCTTATCTCCAAGAACGAGAAAGAAAAACATTAGTTAATCAGAAGAAGAGAAATATAAAATGAAAGGTGAGAAGAAAAACGACGTTACTTCTATATTTTTTCTTACACAAAAGTCGTCTGTTTCTGCAGAAAAATGCAACAACCTTAAAATAGACTTTGCATTTTCGCCCCCTTTTGCATTCAATAGTCTCATTTGTGCCCATCTTCCGTTGTCTTCTAATCTAAAAAGACAGTCAATAACCCATAACCGACTCATATGTGATTGAAATGAAACCCTCTCTCTCTCTCTCTCTCTCTCTCTCTCTCTCTCTCTCTCTCTCTCTCTCTCTGCTTTTAATTTCACTTTTGTACGTATCTAGGACATATTAATTACGATGATGTGGGATTTTCGTTTTAGGTAAATATATATGGGCGCAATCCATCAAGGCTATAGTATTAAAACTTAGCAAGTGCTTCTTTTTTTTTTTTTTCCATGGCTAACCATAATAGAGCAAGCAGCAGCAGTAATCATCATCATCATCATCAAGGGATCATGTTTGAGCAAGAGAATCAAATTCATCATCATCAGAATAATAATAATAATCATATTTCATTTGGTGGGTTGATGACGATGCAACCATCATCCTCTTCAGTCAATCCATCAACCTTCAATATGTAAGAATTTCAACTTTTCAACCGTAGTTGAATGTTCATCTTTTTCCTTCTTTCATCTTTCTATAGAATACCTTTTTTTTTTTAAATTGGAAAAAAGATTCCTTTGAAATATTTGTTTCTGAAGAACCTTGCTTTTTTTTTTTTTTTTTCATTTGTGTGCAGAAGCAAAGATGGTGGTGCTTATGACTTGGGAGAATTGGATCAAGCACTTTTCCTCTATCTTGATGGTCAAGAACAGTCTGCTCAAGATCACAGACGTAAATAAAACAATACAGTACACGATACACACACAAAAATTATAACATGTGTGTGTGGGTATTTATAGATCAAAATCCAAATGATTTTCCTGTGAAGTCTGTTGAGATTCCTCTTATTCACGATATTAGTATGTTGGAGGGTACAGATAAAAGATCAGTGATCTTTTCTCGTACTTTCTTTGACCAGATCCTCTGAGGATAATAATTCACAGTTCGCCTTAAGAAAAGAAAAAAAATATATATATATTTTCTTCACTCCTTTTTGATTTTTCAAGAATCCTGCGTGTACTAATCTGGACAGGGTTCAGCTGGTACTCTTCAGCAAGAATCTCTTGAGAATCGCCAAAATCATAATATTCATATATAAATATTTATATATAAATTTAATACTTGATAAATCTCTTGTCATGAATGCAGAGATTAATCAAGGGATGAGGCCACATACTTTGAATATCTTCCCTTCTCAGCCGATGCATGCAGTACAAGAGCCATCACTAGCAGAACCAGCTTTGAATGTAAGAGATTATATTACTTGAATTTACCGTTAAAGGCTTCTCATTTTCTGGACTCCAAAGTCGTTGAAGGTTCCTTTTCCAAATAATATTGCTGGGAAATATATTTGAATAAGAATGATAAAAAAAATCTTTTGTTTGGTAGGTAAATAATATTGGATTGCCATCGCCATCATCGGCAGGAGGTTCCAAGAGATCATCTGAGCCGCCCGCTGAGCTTTTATCAAACCCTGGAAACGATATTCGTCACATTGCTTCTGCTTCTGAACCATCCAAAGTAGTTAAGGTTAGTACGTAAAATATTACTTTCTGATGTAGTTTATTGCTCGGACATGAAGGTATCTATATATTAACATATTGTAAGATTCTAACTGAGTTTTTTTTAATTGTTCTTTTTTCTTCGCTAAGTTGCAGCGTGAGGGAAACCGCAAAGGGCCTACCTCAGCTAGAGATCAAGATGGACCAAAAACTCCAGACCCTAAGGTTTTTATTTTCATTTAGTTTCATTTTTCGCTTTTAGTTCAATTTCACATGATTTTTTCTTTTCTGTTCTAATGATACAAACATGTGTTCAGACTCTGAGGAGGCTTGCCCAGAATAGAGAAGCAGCAAGGAAAAGCAGGCTTAGGAAAAAGGCAAGTCCAAGATGTGTTTATAGACATTATATTTACATAAATATACACAATTCAGTTCAACATATCCATGGAATCTTTACTATATATTCTTTTATTTCCATGCAGGCTTATGTTCAACAACTAGAGAGTAGCAGAATGAGGCTCACTCAGATAGAACAGGAGATACAACGAGCAAGAGCCCAGGTACAAACTCTTGACATTATTTATATATAACTAATTTAATTTTATGTCAAGTAATTACATTTTCTTTCAAAATATTTAGGGTTTTCACCTTGGACTAGGAGGAGATCAACAAGTCCTTTCTGTTCCCACGGGCAACATAAATTCAGGTGAAAATTAATAATCATTGTACTTTAATTGAAATCATTATTTAATTTCCTATTTATTCTCCCAAAAATGTACGGAAAAGACGCTGCACTGTTCGACATGGAGTACGCTCGCTGGCTTGAGGACCACCACCGCCTAATGGTGGAGCTTAGAAATGGTGTTCAGGAACAATTGCCCGAAAACAACCTTAGGGTTTATGTGGAAAACAGCTTGGCACATTATGATCAGCTGATGAGCCTCAAGGCTATTCTCGTAAAATCAGACGTGTTTCATATATTCTCCGGCATGTGGAAAACTCCGGCGGAAAGGTGTTTTATTTGGATGGGTTGTTTTAGGCCATCGGAGATCATTAAGGTACAAAACCCCTTAAAATCCCAGTCACTATTACATATCTATATAATCGAAAGAAAAAAATCAGACACACGTATGATATTCTTTATAATCGAATATCGTGAAAGAATATATATATATAATATACACACATAACATGCATGTTGCTTTTTTGTAATGAAAGGTGCGTGACTTTGTAGTATATGACGAAATGGCATGATGATGATTTTTTCTATTCTAGGTTATTTGTTGCGTCTCAAACCTTTCCCGTAAAGCCCATATCTTCTACTTTTTCCATTCTTCAGTGTGTTATGATTCTTGTGAGCCTTATTTCTATTAACGCATCAAATGATAATGGTCGGCCTAAATGTTTTTCTACAATAATTTTTCTACATCTAGGTAAGATATAAAAGAAAACCTATGGCTACATGATGAGTCATTGTCTAATTAAAGGCATATTAAATAAGAGGCCAGGTCATTATAAAGGCATATTAAATAAGAGGCCAGGTCATTATATCTCCACATGAAGGTCATGGGTCCAAAGTCACTTGAAATCCTTAACTATCGTAGTCTCGATGGACTTTTGGACGTTATATATATGCTAGATGAATTAGTCTTGCTGGTGTCTGAATTGTTCCATAGCAGACAATGAGGTTCATACTGAACTATCTCGGAACGTGGGGATTACAGTCGAAAAAACACTATGTTACGTTGGATGAGTATGTGGACCTTTTGGGTGGGGCACACCCCTTGATAACTTATCTCTTATATGCAAAAGTACGAACCCTAATTTATTTAAATTAACATCTAATATCAATCATTTTTCTTGAATCCCAACAGATAATCTTGAGCCAAATCGAACCGTTGAGCGAGCAGCAACTAGTGGGCATGTGTGGGCTGCAACAATCTACTCAAGAAGCCGAAGAAGCACTCTCACGTGGTTTGGAAGCGTTGAATCAATCGCTTAATCAAACCATCGTCTCTGAGCCACTCAACGTCCCACCTAACATGAACACTTACATGGGACAAATGGCCTTAGCCATCAACAAACTGTCGACCCTCGAAGGGTTTGTTCGCGAGGTAAGCAAGTAATAAACTTAATATCTTATTAGCATATAATGCGCCTCTACGAATTGAAGTTAAATTCAGCATGCATATATAGGCTTATTCACTATAGTATTGATCGAAAAAGGATTAGCGATGGAATCGACTTAGAAATAATATATCATGAAGATACGGCTAAAAGCACCCCCATTATGCATTGACATATACTTGATTCCCATTGTTAGGACTATGATGGTATCATGCATACGTGCAGTGTTTAAAAGCCATATTTAGCCTTTGTAGTAAGTTGGCGCAGCAATGCATTACTTGAGGCACTTAAATTAGTATGAATGCATAATCTGTTACGTCATGAATTTTCTTCCCCTTCTTCTTACAAACTTTAGCGTAAAGTAGGGAAAGGGATGAAGTAAGTAGGCTTGTTGTTTACGAAAACTATAAAACCATTCGGTCGATGGTTTATAGCAATTTATTACTATCGGCGTTGAACTCTCTTTCGCATGTTAGACGCGTGTCGAGGGACGCAAGCACATTGTACGTGTTTTTAAACCGAGTCAATACAGTTTTTACGTTAAGTCTCTATCGGTTGCTGTAAAACGCACGCTTTTTCGCATGCTAGACGCGTGTCGAAAGATGGGTATACTAGTAACGTACATCGATGGAATCGTGTACGAATAATCTACATTTAATTTAGTTGTTTGCTAGACATGGACTTTTGTACTTCTAGAAGCGCATAACGTTGTGACAATTCGAAAAAAAAAACGTTGCACGTTACATGGACACCCAATATAGTTCTTTTGCATGTCTAAGTAAGCCTATGACTAAGTTGGACTCCATCCTAGTTTGGTATTTTTGGCCCTTATAGTTAGTATTATTCAGCTCAATCTTCTTTTACTCTCTCTTCTTTCAGAAATTCTTGGCTAAAACCCCTAATTATGGCCATGATGTATATGATTAACGTATTAAGTGTATTTATCGACCTTATAAAATTTCAAATGAGTTAATTACAGGCGGATAATTTGAGGCAGCAAACCCTTCATAGGCTGAATCAAATCCTCACGACTCGCCAAACAGCTCGGTGTCTTTTAGCCATGGCTGAGTATTTCCACCGCCTTCGTGCGCTAAGCTCCCTATGGCTTGGTCGTCCTCGACATGAATAGTTTAACCTCAAAATAAAGGACAAATGTAGTTCATAGCAACTAGATAGCTATAGCTTGATATTATTTAATACTGTTCCTAGTATAGTTATAATTTTGGATTTCTCTTGTCCTTTTGTGGTGTTTTCAGGGATGTGTTGTATAAGAACCTAAGAGCTTGAGATCATTCGAATGAGTGTTATTAGTAATTATGTATTGGTTCTTTTTCTCTCGGAGTTTGATGATTGAGCAAATTAACTTCTCTCGGCGCGACTGGTATTGGATGATTACAAGGAAATAAAGTATATAAAAATAATTTCCATCAGCATAAGCATTTAGAAGGGGCGGGCGTACAATATGATATCCATGCATGTTTTGGTTGGGAAAATTTGTATGAACTACACAATAATTCTTTGAAACGAAAATTCTTTGAAAATCGCACTTCAAGATTAGAAGATGAGGAAGATGATGATGTCGAAATAGCCGAAGAGGAATGGGGGAGCTGATAGGGATGATGATGGAAATATCGATGACGATTACGTATCACTTGTTGAGTTGAACCATAAGTGATTTATTACTTGTCAACCATATAGTTAGTTGCTTCGTTAGCTATTTATTTTGAACAACTGCGCTTGTCTTGATTACCATATAAGGATTTTACAATCTTAATTCCATCTTCGAGACCATATATAGCTTGATGTAATATTATTTTGCTTATTAGATGCAATTAAAAATACAACTAGAGGACATATTCATTTTTATAATTTATTTAGTATTTTTTAAAATATCGTTTGCCGTGAAGTTTCGCTTTTCGCCTAGGCTCGCCTTGACTCGCTTTTCGCATTTACAAACACTGGTTGCCATGGAGAAAGGTCGTTCTAACGTCAAGCTGCTCAAGATGCAGGTCAAATGTGGCACACAGTGACAAGACAATCCTAACTGTTGTAAGTCAAACCACTGGTGAGAATATCGCATTGAAGTCGATCCCTTCTTTCTGAGCATATCCCTTTACAACCAGTCTTGAACGATATCGTTCTACCTGGTCATCACTATTCTGCTTGATTTTGTACACCCAATTGTTTCCAATAGGCCTCCTTCCTTGCGGTGTACCAATTCGCATGTCTTTTCTTTTTACTGAGAGCTTTCATTTCTTCTTGCATTGTTGAAATCCACTTAGTCGCATCTTAACTCTTCAGTGCTTCTTGGAAAGTGGTTGGCTCTCCATCCTCAGTTAGAAAACAGTATGTAATGTTGCTCTCAGTGTCATAATCTGAATACCAAATTGACGGCTTAGCATTCGTTTTGATCACTAGAGGTGTACTTCAATTTCGACTCGATCGAGCTCTTCGTGCGCTGGTTCGGCCTCAGAAGAATCATCTTGCTCCAATTTTCTTTTCGCCGGTGTTGGTGTAGTTTTTGTCATGTTGCCATCATGGCCGCTATCTTCGGAGAAAATATCATCTCTGCTGATAATACTTATTGGTCAGTGAGATCCCACAAGCGATAATCCTTTACTCCTACAGCGTACCCCATGAATAGACATATTCTGGACTTTGGATCCAACTTCGTCATTTCTTGAGTATGATACATCACATATGCCGGACTTCCAAATATATGGAGGTTTGAATAATCAACAGGTTTGTCAATCCAAATTTCTACCGGTGTCCTCATCTCTGTAGCAGTAAATGGGGCTCCATTCACCACATAACAGGCAGTGCAGATTGCTTCCGCCCAAAACTCCTTGTCTATGTTTGCACTTGTCTGCATAACCTTCGTTCTTTCCAACAGGGTCCTATTCAGCCGCTCTGCCACCCATTTTGTTGTGAAGTATTTGCCGTTGTGAATTGTCTTTTAATACATGTACCTTTGCAGGATTCATTGAATTCTTCGCTAGTATATGTACCTCCATTATCGGACCGCAGACATTTCATCTTCTAACTGAATTCATGTTTGACCATACTTTGTGTGTTTTGAAGGTAGAAAATACACCACCCTTCTTGGTTAGATATACCAGCATCTTCTATTATCAATCATGATGTGAGCACATAATTGTTTTCTTTTCTATTTTTTAGATTAATCATTAACAAAACTACAAGCGCGCAAAACAATTTTATACTTTTGCAACGTTAACTATTTAATACTTAATAAATTAATAGCACTTGTCAAGCATATTATTTGGTACCCGTTGCCATTCATGGGGTTGGATATATTTATATCAATTTATGGAAGATACACCAAACAAATGATGAAATATCATTATATTATAATATGCAAATGCACCTGTCCTTTTGATATGCCGACAGCGGAAGATTTTCGTAGATATTATTTTCTTTCATAGTGGTTCAAAATACTCAAAAAGAGGCCATGTAATATATTGGTACACCCACAAACACCAAATTAAAGTCTCTTTGTTTTTTCTATGACAATTATTTTTCATATTGTCCCACACCCACCGAACTAAAATTGAGCCCTTTGTAGTTTCTAACATATATTATACTCCCTCCCCCAAATAGTTTTGTACATGAGGTATGGTGCGGTTTTTAAGAAACTGAATATTTTAATAATATAGTATAAAAAGGTGTATATTTTGACACATCTTTTAAGAATATTTAATATTATTATATTGATTGTTTGTGATACTTTTTTACTATAAAAGGAAATGTACAAAAGAGAATGGGACGGCCCATATAGTAAAATGTATAAAATGGTTTGGGAGCGAGAGAGTATATCTTTTCCCTTCCCATCGGATTAGACATGTTTTCACCGCAATCATGGGAGACTGTTTTCTTGTAACTTTGTGAGACCTTATCACATCAATACGATTTCATTTTCCGGTGAAAGAGTAAGATACGAATAGTGTGCACAATATTTAATGCGTTATCTAAGTCGAACTCGATCGAACTGCCATCGTCAAAAAACCAAATCACGAAGACGCAAGGGAAGCAAAAAAAAAAAGGACAAATTTCACCCAAAAATTAACCTTGAAGAGTGTGTATCGCTATTTTAATCACATATTTTATATTTCCAAAACGTTTCAACACTGAATTTATTATTACTAACGTTACATGTGGAATTTTATTTAATGGGTTGTTCTCAGATATTCGTATTCATGACTTCTTTTGATCCATGAACTCTATTATCATGTTGAATGATCATTTCACCTAAAAATCTAAAATTAACCTTGACTGGATTATCGTTTCTTAATCTTTGTTTTTATATTACCAACAATGACAAGATAATCTGTTAGAACATATGGGACGTCTATAGTCTTTCTAATATTTGGAAGTCATTTAGTGAAATTTATAGGTCCTAATAATTTTGTGGCATGAATAAAATTTGCAGTCGTTGTGAATTTTTAAAGTTTGCCTTTTTCTGCGTAAATCTTATTTTTAAATAATACAATAAACTTCAAAGGGCTTATTTTTATCATGTTATCGTAGAATATTAAATCTGATTAAGTTCCCTTAATAACTTATACGATATTTAGCCTCAACTTACATGAATATCAGCAGTCGTGAAGTTCGAACCATTGACAAAGAAGTTTAACCACCTAAGTCAATGACTGGTCAATTCTTGCAAAAAGAGAAGTCTCATTCTACTTTCCGTATTCACATTCGAAAAATCAACGTGTCAGTGACATGCATTTAAAAGTGAGATGTAATAGCCGAAAGTTACGAGTCAAAGGCTTTAATTACTAAAAGAAATATGAACCATAATTGTATTTTAATTACTTAATTAATTTATATGCACGGCTCTTCGCTTCGTAGGTACAGCGTAACCTCAAACCAATGCGTGTGCATTCCAAGTATCAAAATCCCTCGACTCCAAATTCCATCGAATTAAATTCACGTGGGACCTCACGAGAGAAACTCCACATAGACACTAATAAATCTTAACCTCACTGTAATATTGGAAATCGATAATCAGTTCGAAGTCTAGACTCAAAAACTTAGAAAATCTATTCATTCCCTCTAAACACACAAGACCGATTTGGCTAACACTAGATTTGTTTCTTAATCGGTTATAAAGAAGTTATTCCAAAAGTAAAAATAAAAATCATTTGTCGAACATTTGAACTTAAAAGAAATAAGTTGTGGGTATTGGCTTTAGATTGGTAGGTGTCTTCTTAATCATCATGGCAACAATAAATGATGAAAGCGTGTGTGTGCATCTACATTTCATCATCATGGAAACTATATTTCAATTTTATATTCTCGATGAATCGAGTTTTTATATCTTTTTGGTATTATCATAATACGAAGATTCTCTTTGTCGGGAAGTCTAGAACACTGTATGATAGCTATATATATACCTAACGATGTATATAGGTTAAAAATCTCCTCGATCTTAATCACATGAATAAGAAAATTTATAATTAATCTGCAATTATATGCAATGTAAGCAATCAATACATTTAATCCGCTAATTTAACTTTTAATTAGGCACGGTTTCTGTATCCACAATTAAAGTTTTAGTAGAGTAGGCCCAATTTTCTTAAAATTGAAAATTGTTGAGAAGGTAATAAATTGGGATCTTTACACATAAATACCTATTTATATAAAAAAATTCGCAAATCAGATCCATGTGAGATTTTTTTTATATGCAGGTACCTGTCAGAATAAAATTTTTGCACATAAGTACCCGTTCCGCCGCAAGTACGTCGTATAATACATTTAGGTACCATATGAAAACATATTGTGGTACGTTATACAGTGAGAAAATGGTACATCATACAACACACATTAAGGTACCATATAGACCGTATGTATGTACCATATATACGCGTGACGTTGTACTTAATATGCATACAGAAAGGTACGTCAAGACTGGAAATATGGTACACACAATCGGACGGGTACTTATATGAAAATTTTTCTGACAAGGGCCTTGCAAAAGTTTTATATAAATAGGTATTTTTCCGAAGATACACCTAATAAATTTTGCCTTTTTTTTTCCTATTTCTTTTGGTAGATAATTACTCCTTCCAATGCAATTCAACATATAAATCGTGCGTCTTTTTTCTTTATTTTGAAGCTGTCTCTACACATTTTGACCAAATAGCACCAGCTGCTATTACACGCACGCGCAAAAACGCACACACACACACACACACAGTGCTGTGTAGCTTTGGTGGGATGCTGTCTTAACCTTGCGTGAATTGAAGAGAATCAATTCTATCAGTGTGTCAGTGATTTTGTCATAAGTTGCCAAGCTTTGAAGGTTCTTCAGCTTGAAGCTGTCTGTTTGTGGAAGGAAGAAGGAAACGAATATCTAAGATCTGACTTTTCGTAGTAACCAAAGTGCAAATCCAAACTTTTAGTGCTGGTCGGTGAGTTGAAGAACTGATTGATTTTGTCTCAAGATTCATTCTTTGATAGATTCTTTTGTCGGACCATATTATTGGCATTTTTAGTTTTCATTCTGTAATATTTTTTCTTTTTTCTTACAGGTTCTGATGGAGACAAGTAACGTTGATTCGAGTTCGAAGATGGATGATTATGAAGTGTTAGAACAGATTGGGAGAGGTGCTTTTGGAACTGCATTTCTCGTGCTTCGCAAAACCGAGAATCGAAAGTAAGGATTTTTCCTCTTTTTTGTGTTCTGTTCTGCTTTATTGTCAACTGATGCAGACACATTTTGATTCTTTGATTCTCAATATTCTGTCTCCCTCCCTTCTCTCTGGGGGGGAGGGAGAGAGTATTAGTCAATTCTGTGTTCTTGAATAGAAAGATATGATGAAGCTGATAGACAGAAATAGTTAGAACAGTTTGAAACAAGACAAACACCACATGGACAGTTTTTCACGAATTGAGAAAGTGAATTTTTGGACTTTGGTGATAAGTCTGTGTCTGTTTGTAGGAAATGAGATAGTTATTTGCCCCTTACCAATACCATCTCATTTGCTCAGTTCCTATGCGGAAAGATATTAACTGGTTTCAAATATTCTCAGGTACGTTCTGAAGAAATTTCGTCTCTCTAAACAAACGGAGAAGTTCAAGAAAACCGCACAGCAAGAGGTTCGTTTAATCACTTGTTGCTGTAACTTTTCCATAGAAAGGAGTTAGAACTAAAAAAGCAGGAATCTTAGTATTCCCATCTGCTTAGTTCTTTGCAGTTTCAGAATATCCTTCCATTATCATAGTTTAAAATGGATATCTGACATCTTTCAACTGAGTTGTTTCCAAACGTTGATTTGCACTCTGTCTTTGTTCCAGATGAGCTTAATTGCAAAACTTCACCATCCTTACATAGTTGAATTCAAAGATGCTTGGGTTGAAAAGGTATTTCATTCAAGATCTTCACCGTATGTCAAGATGAGAACTAACTATCTGTGTAATAAATCTGTTGTTAGTGATCAAGTTGAGCTAATCTGTTGTTGACTCTAAAGAGTTTTCCGCCTTTCGATGATCCACAGGGAAGCTACATATGCATCGTCACGAATTATTGCGAAAATGGGGACATGTAAGTAAACCCTAAGCTGCATATGCATCTCCCCCTATTATTCAGAAGGATTCTTATGTGAAGCGGAAAGTATCGATTTATGTCCAATTTTCAATGAAATTATTTATATGCAGCTCTCAGATTGTACGGAAGGCCAGAGGAGCATATTTTCCCGAGGAGGTGTGTACCTTTCTGCTTATTTCTGAATTTAATCGACTAGCTCGCCACAGTTCTTAATACTTATTTCGTTCCAGAAAATTTGCAAGTGGCTGACTCAGCTGCTATTGGCTATTGACTATCTACATTCTAATCGCGTTCTTCATAGGGATCTTAAGGTTTGACCATTGGATCTTATGTCAGTTCAACGCCTGAGATAGAAAGATTCTTGCATAGATAGTGGTGCCAGTGTTCATTCTCCTGCAATAACACTTCTCTTATTTCATTTTGCAGTTGTCCAACATATTTGTCACCAAGGAAAGTGACATACGTCTGGGTAAGAAATCATCATCTGCAAGCTCTAACGAAATGCCTTTTGCTTTACGCAATTCTATAAATATCTTCTTCATGCGTTCAACGTTTGCAGGTGATTTTGGATTAGCGAAACTTCTAGATGAGGAAAGCCTTGCCTCAACGGTACGAATACTGTTGTCTTATAATTTCTTTCTGCATTCACTATTAGAATAAGAAGCCTCGCTACTTTATTACCATGAAAAATTTGGTGATTGGCATGTTTGTGCTTTGAATCAGGTTGTTGGAACTCCTAACTATATGTGTCCAGAGCTTCTTTTAAACATACCCTATGGCTATAAATCAGACATATGGTCACTAGGTAATAATAAGCTTGAATGTTGTAACCTTATAAAAAGATTTGCCTCTTACACGTAAAACCGATATCTTTTGTCCCAGGTTGTTGTATGTTTGAGATTGCTGCACACCACCAAGCATTTCGAGCTCCCGTAAGATATTACTAATTTTTCTTATGTAGCCTCTGAATGATTTATTGCACATTCGGAAAAGCATAAGTCCTAAATGCAATCTTGAATTTACTATATGAAACAGGATATGGCTGGGCTTATCAACAAGATAAACAAAAATCTCATCTCTCCTTTTCCGATAGTATACTCTTCGAACCTGTAAGTCTTTCTCATGCCCAAAATGATGCAGTAATAATTTTTACGGTATGTATTTGAGTTCACATCAATGTTCATTTTTTATATCGCAGGAAACAGATCATCAAGACCATGCTTAGGACAAGTCCTGAGAAAAGGCCAACAGTGCGTTCATCCTTTCTTTCACTCCGCAGAAAAGTAATTACATCCTTAGCGAATCTAAACGTATGATTTCATCGCAGGCCGCCGAGCTCTTAAGACACCCGTATTTGCAACCGTTTCTCCTTCAATGTCAGAATTTGTCTACTGTCTTCCTCCCCGTGAAGTCCCCATCTCCCATCAGCACAAAGGAGAAAATGAAGAAACCGTCCCCTAAAAGTGCCAGCGCCGAAAAAGACCATAGTGGGAAGAAAGAGAAGAAGACTTCACAGAAGCAGAAGGAGTTGCTTCCTTTGTTCGAGGAAAGCGCCAAGGCCCACTATCCAAATTTGCACGATATCGACGAAATTTTGATCGAAGACAAACCCGTGACAAAGAGGGTCGACCCCACGAGCTATTCTGGCATGATTTCGAACGACAGCGAAGATTCGAAAAGTGGTGGTGGTACGAGCTGTGATATGTTTGCTTCTGACACTTCTTCCCCTAAAAAGAACGTCAAGATCAAGGACAAGAATAACATGGGCGCACTAGCTAAGAATGCCTTGCCTGATAATATTAGCTGCAAATCATCTCCTATTGAAGGAAAGAGCGTGAGATCTGAATTGGGAAAAGAACCTAGGAGGGTCATCGGCGATGCAGAACAGAGGACCATTGAGGATTCAGTTGTTAATGCTGAAAAAAATGATCTTGATACTTATAACCTGATGGATATCAAAGCAAACATGGCGAAGAAAGCTGTTGAGATTGTGAAGAATGTTTTTGTGAAGGAAAAGGATGATGCTTCTACTGATACTACTACCACTGCTACTGTGGGGCTACAGAGGGCCGATGCTTTGGAATCGTTGCTTGAGCTATGCGCGCGCCTAATAAAGGAGGATAAGGTCGACGAGCTCTGCGCTGTGCTGAAGCCATTCGGTGAAGAAGCTGTCTCTTCGAGGGAAACTGCAATTTGGCTCACGAAAAGCCTCATCAGCACCCAAAAGTTGGCTAAGGAGTCATACTAGTGTTATTTTTCTTTGCTTTTTTTTTTTTTTTTCAGAATCAGAATTGGAGATTCCATCTATATTGAATTTTTCTGAATTTTTTTTTTTGTATTTGGTTTTCTGTTTCTTTTTTTTTTTCTTTTCGAAACTGGCGTTTTCGGAGTGTTTGTGGACTGACTGTATTGTGGTAGGATTGTTATCGTTATTATTTATTTATCATATTTTCGAAGAAAATTCGAAACCGAAAAACAATCACTGAAGTCTCAGTATGAATGAAGTTGAAAAACTGAAACAATGGAACATCTGAGTACTTTATATGAATGAAGTTTGGAAAAGGAATAAGGTTTACATATTTTGACGATCATTTATCACATGAAAGACAATCACAATGAATAATATGCGTGGTAAATTCAAGAGAAGTATCTATCTATGTATAGTCTACAACTTGGCGAATTTTCTGATGTTTTTTGCAGCATCGGTTACAGGTTCTTGCTCGGGCAAGTTAAAAAGCGTAACTCGTGAGGAAGCGATGAGTACTCTTCTATTAGCCTCATCTTCAGACTTGGAAGGATCGCTTTTCCACAAGTTTACGTCCCAAACCTGCTCGTAGAACACAAATAGATGTATGTAACGAACGGAAAAAAAAAAAAAAAAAAAACGCATTCATTACCCCTCAGTTCAGTTTTGGTTCTAACACGTTCTTACAAAAAGGTGAAGCTTCACTAATTTTACCTGCATGGTTTTCCCGACATTGACAGGCGTTGCCTCTGCAGAGACGAGTTCGCCGAGCGTCGCGCTTTTCAGATGATTGATGCTGAGCTGTACGCCCGCCACCCTGCGAAATCCCGAGGCAACGTGGCCGCCCATGCTCGCCAATGCCTCTGCTATTAACGCCGAGACACCTCCATGCAATACCTTAAAAGGCTGCCCGCGCAATGTTTTTTTATTATTATTTTTGAATAAGGCAGTTAGAAGTAAGTCACATTGATGATAATACATCTATTAAAGCAACATTAATGGCCACGTCCTTAGATAATTGGGTTAGAAACTGATTGAATATGTAACGTTCTGAGGTTGCTTCACCTTACAAAAAACTGGTTTCATGGGATGAAAGTCTTCAACTTTAACATGAAAGTAAACGTATGGGCGAACGAAAGTTTTAATCCCAAGCCCAGTATTTGGGACATGGGCGTTTCTCGTTTCCTATATTCCAAGATGCCGCTTTTTGATTCCTAATGTTATCGATTTTAGGCCGTTTTGATCCCTGATAAATTATATCGTTAATTTAGACGAAATTCAACACCCGAGAACACACGATCACATTTTAGTCGACTTAAGTCCTCACAACTCATTTTCTTCTTCGACTTAGTCACACCTGAGCATCATTACGCAACGCAATACTCAGCTTCAAGGTTGCCAAGCTTTCCCTAAATGTGATGCACAACTATGCTCACGCGCGTTCAAGTGGAAGAAAAAGATGAGTTATGAGGTTTTAAGTGAATAAGTGGAGATCGTGCGGTCAACCAAAATGGCCCAAAATCGATTTGGGGACTAAAAGTCACATCTCAGGAATATATGAGAGACGAGAAAGGCTCACAACCCAAACATTGAGACTAAAAATGTCGTTGTTCCTAAACGCATAGAGATGAGATCTTTTACCTGACAGCATTTCTCTGTTAAGAGGACGTGGCCGGTGACTTTTCGAGCAGTAAGCTCGTCGACTTGGAATCCAATGTTGTGAAGTGGAGCATCGACAACCGTTATTCTGGAACCTTCGATGTCGCTCATCTTCTTTTGCTTCTTTGATCTCTTAGCTATCAAATGAGTGAAATATTGCAGGAGAAATTACCTGTAGATTTGTAAAGAATCTGACATTTAAGTGATCAAACCCCATTTTTATTACAATTCTCTCTCTGTCTCTTTTAAACTGAAATGCTAAGTGGCATTTAATCGATCAGGTGATGATCAAACATTTAATCGGCGTCTTTTCGCACCAGAAACAACCGATACATATAAGGACAAGCCTTAAAGATTCCAAAAGAGAGCAATTTTTAGACAAACTAATAATAACGGAACCAATCTAAATGACAATATGTCGTCGCCAGACATCATTGAACTGTTATTCACAGACACGATTGAAAACCCATGTCGACCACTCAGTCACATATGTAGGAAAAAACGCCCAGAGAACCTACATTATTCTATCAGTTATCTTAGATAACCTCAACCATTGCTAATGCTAATAAAGTCAAAACAAAACCTATGACCAAAATTCCTCGTTTTAAACGATGGTTCTACTTCTTAGGGCATATCGGCCGGAAACGGGCGTTTTCCATATAACCCAATAATCTGAAACCTCATATAAACAGAAGAATACGACCGACCCAATTCAATTTCGCGTTTGTTTACTGTATAGAGAACTTACCCACGATTCTTTGCGAGGCGAACAAGTTAGTAGATGCGATGGGATAATCAATTCATTGCCTCATATATTTATATATGTATATTTAGAGATAGAGAGAGGGAGAGAGAACTGAAGCAATGATTAATACACGAGGTTGTAATTAGGGATGGCAATGGGGCGGGTCCGGACCCGGACCCGCCCCGAACCCGCCCCTAATGGGCCGGGTATTTTCAAAATAATCGGGTATGGGGCGGGTCGTGGATTTGAATTTTTCTACCCGGACGGGTCCGGGGCGGGTCCCGGGTCTTGCCAAACCCGCCCCGAGACCCGACCCGGGACCCGCCCCGAAAATATTTATATATTATAATTTATTTCGTAATTAAGTTATATAGTGTTATTGTTAATATTATGAATAAAAAGTCTGTTGGTCTAATGGTAGAAGTTTGATATTATAGAGGTGAGGTCGTGGGTTCGAGTCTCAAGTAATGCATTTCTCTATTTTTCTCTTTTAAAAAATGAAAAAATAAAAAAAAGAAAAAAATAATATATCCGGGTCTGGCGGGTCAGACCTGGTTCGTTCGGGTCCAGTCCGGGGCGGGGCGGGTCCAGACCCGAGGCGGGGCGGGGCGGGTCTCGGGTCCGCTAATAAATATTCGGGTCGGGTCCCGGGTCCAGCCAAACTCGACCCATACCCGACCCATTGCCATCCCTAGTTGTAATATGCTAAGCTGAACTTAAAGTCATCAAAGTGGATTTTTCTCCGAAAAAAAAAGTCGTCAGTGGAACACCTTTATTTTCGTCAAAGTGGTTTTGTTTTGGGCTATATTATAATCTTACTTTATTATGCTTCGACAACAACAGTAGTTCTCTGATTTTCCTTTCCCAAAGTTAAGAAATTAAGATTAAAACTTAAAAGTGCTAATTTCGTAAGCTCCGCCTACCTTTGTTGACCAGCTTTAAGTTATTTTCTGTTACATAAAAATAAAGGAGATGAAGATGCTCAACTCTTACGGTCAATTTCGTTCGACGATAGGAATGAAAAACAAAAAGGGAAGGACAAAAATGTTGATTTAATGCTGCCTCTCGCCTTGTGGTCATGGTCACCTCGGTAGCTTTGATGAATTCCATTAAATCAAAGCTAAGAAACAGAAATATACACATATTTTTGACAGCCAACCCGCCAAGCGGAAATTAAGTTTCAAAATAAGTGTACATACAAAAATATATATATATATATTATATATATATATAAAAGTCTGAAATAGCAATATTTTTGGTAAATAGTTAAGCACGAATATCAATCACACGAGAGACACCGATTTAACGTGGAAAATCCCACAAATCAAGGGCAAAAACACGGGTCTTTCCGACCACCAAAGCAAGCTCCACTATGATAAATAGATTACAGTGAGAGTTACAATAGAATGCTAATAGAACCACGAATCAACGAATCAACCCCAAAGTGACAATCTTTAACACGAGAGACAAAATCGAGAACACCCTCACATAGAACAGCCCCAGTACGAGCCTGATATCTCAAGCCTTGGACAACAAAATATCTGACCGGTGGATTTGAAGAGTCATGAGTTATGAACCTGCTGACCAAATTTCAGCCCGATCAGACGACGGATGAACCCGTAATGACCAGATCTCTAACGCTGCGAAACAGTGACAGGATTGCTTTTTCTCTCTATGAATTTTGTTGATTCTCTCTCTTTAACCTCTGTCACAACCCCCAATAATGATCTCACTACGAATATATACAAGTAGACAAGTGAGCTTACGTTTCCGGGCCTTTCTCCACATAAGACGGGAGCCCAACCCAACACAACCCTTACTTCTAAGTCGATTCGTTATAATCGAGCCTTAGACATCAAATTTTCCTTTTAGCGTAGTCATGAGGACAACTCTTGCGTTATCCTATCAAGCTTCTCTTGTCAACATTTTCTTGTACAGAAACCTAACATGCGGTATAGCCCATTATCTGAGATGATGTGGACTGTGCTCGAAGGGGAACTGGTTTTTACAGCAGTCTCTGAGTGTTTCTTCAAATATCCTACTTTAGGTGTGTGTCCCTATTTCGATTTTGGCAGATATCATAGCAAAAGGGATAAGAAATGGGAGGGTCCGACTAAGAAAGAAGTAAAAAATGTCGAAAGCGAGATTGCGTGCAATATACGATGCGATCTCATGCAAGCATGACAATCGAGCACGATGGAATCCCACACGATCCCATTGCCTCATGCAATGTTCGAAGTATTTATCGTATACACACAAGATATTGTATGCTTAAACTATGTGATTGGCGGACTAGGTTTTAACTCCTATATAAACACCGTATGACGATAAGAATAAGATATACACCATCAGTTGTGATGGCTGAAAACGATGTGAACAAACATATATATAAATAGGCACATATTAACGTTCCCAAGGTGGTTTTCTCCCGATAACAGGAATGTTGACGTTTAATTCTTAGCTGCTTTAATCTCATATAATGCTAGCTTAGGGTTTTCTTGTGATTAAAGTAGTTTAGGCAATACTGTGACTCCGAATTTATGTTAACAATTATACTTATTGAATCATACGTTTATGTTACGTGCTACGGCGTGCTGTTGCGATTGACGAGCATGGTGAGATCCCTACAGTATTTTAAAAAATGGCCTTAGGAAAATTTCAGGTGTGGCAGCTGTTAGGTTGAAGAAGAAGGTGGAAACCCTAGATTGTTGGTATTTTATCACAATGGGCTTTATGTCATTATTGTCTTGTTAAATAAATTTCGAGAAAATAAAATACACTGAATTTTTTTAATTATTTTTTGCTTCATGAAAAACTTAAACACCTAAAAAAGTTTCCAATTATTCAACGTTGACTTTAATCCTAAAATTCATAAGAAAACTATGCCACATTGAGCCACATATTGTGCACACCGCACCATCCAGCGGAGCTTCGCGCCCTAATGCGCCGGCTACTCTGTGTTTGTGTGTGAATGATATCATTACATGAATCATACTATTACTAGAATCAAACGGTAGAACACCAAGATGTAAAGTTGACTAAAGATAGACTCTTGATCTTTTAATACATTATCTTGAATGATCATTATATGAATCATACTATGTCGATTAGAATCAAACTTAGAACACCACGATGTAAAATTGACTAGAGATAGACACTTGATCTTTTAATACATTATCTTGGACAGGGACATGATTGTATCAAGCAAATAACTGAACTAGAAAAATGTTCAGCATAAACAAAGTAATGCATCCAACTCCACTAGGATGTTTCAACGACCTCAAACTATACGATTGATGTTTATTTAATTGTTCTTGGTGTCGAGCAACGAGCGTACAGTTGTAAGAACATCAGGTTTGGCCTCAAGGCTCACCCACCGGTCCTCGAACCACTCCTTTGATATTCTGACGTCTTTCTTGTCGACGTCCATTGATATGTTCTCTCCTACTCAGTTGCACACGCACAAATATGTATACATATACATATATATATATATATATTTATTTATATATGTTGGCCTAAGAAGAACGTAGAAGAATTAAAGATGAGAATTGGAAAGAAAATTATTTTTGTAGTATTATATACCTGGAAGGTAAACTTTGAATTTGGAATTTGTCGCTTGATCATGCCCGATCGTAACGCCTTCCCACCAACCATCACACCACCACACATCAATTTGTTTTCCGGCCTCAAATACGATTTCAAAAGAATCTGCTTGTTGTGGCCAAGGCCTTATTGTCGACCGTCCATTGAGTCTTATCCCGAGCCTATCGGGATTAGCAACCCTAATTGGAACACGTTCCTGTAATAATATCATATATAGATTAATCCATTGATCATTAGTTAGGGTTTACATGAAGCTTTGATTAAAGAATATATACATATACATATAAACAAGAAAAAGAAAGTGTAGTGTCTAGTATATCTGAGTTTTGTACCTCCAATTTGTTGGGGCCATCACAGTAAAGGACATCATGATATTGAACTTTGAGTTGCTTGAATGAGGGATACAAATGCAATACCTTGCACCTGAACCAACACCCTCTTAAGCCACTGTCTTGGCACAAAACTTCAACGTTGTCAGAAGTTATAACGGTAGACATCCTGCGTAAATGAAAGCATATTAAAATTGAGCTGTCGTATTTTAACGGTGAACTAAAGGGCGCGAAATTTAATTGTTCATTAATTTGAAATTTTTTTAATCGAAGATTTTGTCCACACACCCGTGATTCAAATAGATCTACGAAACGAGAAATAGAAGCTATCTATTGCATTGATAAATTAGGACATGCTTTTCTGTAAAAAAAAAAAAAAAAAAAACCCTAACTGTCTACTCTCGAGGACTACAGAATTATCTTTTTCACCAAAACAATTACGAATCGTTTTTCAACTCAAGTAAAACGAACTTGTTCATTCAATTTGAAAAAAAAATTCGGAAACATCAGCACAACAAAACATTGACGTGAAATAGCAAGCAGAAGTTAAACAAACTAAGCATGCCGTTAAAATCAGACATACACACCTGCAGAGTATGTTGTATGTCGATCGGAGATAGTTTTGGGAAATAGAATATGAGCTGATACACAGTTGTTGAAATGATTTTCAGGAAAAATAAAGAAAAGTGAGCCAATTTAATAGGGGTGACCTTGCAGATGAAGACACAACAAGCGAGTAGAATCTGAGCTGGTGGATTTCAATTTTTATACATGTGTGTGTGTGTGTGTGTGTAGTGACTAGTGACTCGTAACTGAAGGTGTTAGATGGTTGTATATAAATGTGAGGGAGAAAAATAACAATAAGACAAAAGAAATAATTAACAATTAATAAATAGTTTTCCATTGCAAAGTCTTGAGAAATATCCTACTCCTAGTCAAAACTTATCCGAAAAAAAACGAATCAACCCGGTTTGGGAAAAATGTTTATTTCACGTTAACTATAGTTCTATTTCGTCAAGTGTAATGTCAAACAATAGGATTTTAAATAAAGTTGGAAAGGAAATAAGTCGTCGTCGATTTGGTCTAAAACTTGAGCCGAGTGTCCTTTGCATGGATCCATCGTCGAAGCACAACGACCGATATGGCATATCGGACAGCCATTGCTTTCATTGTGAGAGGGTTTAATTCTCAACCAAACATGTTTGTCCAGAAGCCCACACAAACACTTCGGTAAACATAGTTTGCAGGGAAGCATGCGTCTTTCTTATCTCTGATAACACATTGGTCTCGGAATTAGCTTTAAGTATCAACACATTGGTCTTGATTCGAACGCCTTACATGGCCATTTATTTCTCGACCTCCATAGGACTCAACAAAGAGTGAGAAAAAACAGTAGGAGAATAGGCTCTATAGGCAGACTTTAACCATTCTATAGCGAACCTGGGAAACAACGGCTAATCATTGTATACCGCATATGAGAGTTTTCTTAATGTGAGGAATATGCCTGGAGCATACATATGAGGATCAAATGTAACATGGCTTACACATAACATGAATTATATGTGACTATGTTTTCATATTGTAATCGAATTCTATTTAACGAAATAATATGTTTTTTTCTAGTTAGCTGTTCTTCCCGAATATTAAATTAATCAAGTCTTAGGTCAGTCCGATGCTGGAATAAACCGAGTAGGACATATTAAATTAATCATGACTTTTTTGGTTCCGTAACTTAAGGGGTGTTGCATTATAGGGACCGCTAATTTAGGGTGTGGCATTATAGAGACAGTAAATTTTAAAATCGTGCAATTTATATACATTATACCTGATTTTTCCCCAACCTACATCACGTACGCACGTGACCGATTTTTATACCTGATTAAAAATCATGTAATGTCTATAAGTTGCACGATTAAAATCTACTGTCCCTATAATGTCACATCCTGAATTAGCAATCCCTATAATGTCACATCCCCTAAGTTACGGGATATAGTTAAGCCAATACAAAAACATGTGTTTGACGGGTTAAATCATCAAACTTGATACCAAATGAAATATGTAAAATAGTTTTGCATGAAAACTAATCGAATGACGACAAAAAAAACATACCCTACTTAGTTGTACCAGACATATCATCTTTGTTGTACCTACAAGTGATTGTACCATAATATAACTTTTGGATGTACCTTATCTTGGTAATAGACTGTACCATAATTACGTAATTTGTCGTCCAATTTAAACGAAGTCTCTCGCAGGAGATATATTTTACATTCTGACAGAAAAATAATTTGAGCACGTTACAACTTTCTGTGTGGGTCAGAAATATGTTCCATAATACAATTAAAAATGGCAGATACCGGTAGTGCTAATTTTCTCTCTTAATATTTTTCATCGCTTTTTGTACAATTATTAATACAATGTACTATTATAATGTACTTAGTGTACCATTTAGCTGATGTTGAGGTACTTCATAGTTACACACGTTTATTGTACCTAATTTAACGTTGTTATTGTACAATAGGCATACAAACAACATTTACTCATTACAATGTCTGTCTTCAATATATCAACATACATATGTAACATATTTCAAAAAATGACCATATATGCAACATATGGACAAAAGAATGAACAGGCAACATATCTTATGTCGTGTCTCATTTACCAAACCTAAAAATTTCACGAACATTGCATGGAAAATTACAGTAGTATTTACACAACATTTAACAAACAAGTAAACAACATCCAACACATAAACTCTCATTTTTTTCCTCAAACATACGGATAATCTTTTGTGTCTTACCACTAGTCCACTATACGTTCTTCAACATCATGCTCATCGTGTGTATCAACAAAAGCACCATCACATTTCATTACTGCACAAATGAAAACGACAATTGCACTATTATTTTGTTCAAACACACTGTACCAAACCATAGAAACATACCGTACCTTTATAATGCATATATTGCACTAAAGTTTCAATCAAAATGTACCAAAAATAAACACAGAGCGTATCAAAAGTAAGAGTCGTAATTTCTAATCGAAAACCTACAGAACCCCCAAAATGAACGAGAAGTCCCAATTCTAACCTGCCCTAATCGAACAACAACTAAAACAACCCCAGTTAAGCATAAAAATGCAATGATCGAGATCTACAAACTCAAAGTAACCAAAAGCTAACATAAAAAATTACAGATTTGAGTGAGACTATTGGATCGAAAAATTTGGAACGAAAAAATCACATATTGGGATAAAACGAGAGAGGAGAACATAGATTATTCCGTGGAAATGGAGATTTTTCTTGAGTATTCGATTTGGACATCCGAATTTGGAGAATCGTTGTTTCATTTAGTGATGGATATGTGGATTGATTCATTCGTTCACGTCAAATGTGTTCTCTTTTCTTATTATATAACTAAAAATCCTGGTAAAAGCGTATATAAGTTTTGAGGAGTGTTTTCATCCATTGGTCATAAGTGAAAGATAAGTCTTCTATAAATTTCTTGACCTGGGGAGTTAAATGATAGAAATTTAAGTGAAATTGTCTGTTATTTTAATAAAAAGCCCAAAAAGAAATAGTCTATAAAAAACATATTTTTTTAAAACTGGAAGATTTTTAGATAGATAATTTGTGTGGTTTTGTAGGAGGTTGTGAATACGAGTCCGATAGAGAAAATCCAAGAAGCTTTTGTTTTCAGAAAGATGAGCTGCGTGATTTTATTCTTGCAAGCCATCAGCTAATTGTGGCTCTCATTCCGCGAATCTGAGAAACGACAACTGCTAGGATATTAAGACTATTTCTCAATATTAGTTTTTTTTTTTTTTCTCGGAGGTAAATTTCTCAATATTAGTTTGTCACGTAATACTAGCTTGTTAAAATAGACAAATAATGATAATTTAATGTGGCTACATTTGAAGAGAGATCGAGCACCTTATAAGAAATTGGTGGACTAGTCCCCCTATTATCAATTGGTTTTAGGGATAGAACATGTGGACCAATTCTTATCTTAATGGACCGATGTTAGGCCAATTATGAAATTTAACATAGCTAATGATTGCTGACCGTTTGTTTTATTTGAGTACTAACTGAAAAAAATTAGGGTTGTTTCTCTCCATCTGATAATAAACTTTCCTCACAACTTGACTGATGAACTAAGAAGAAGAAAAACACATTACAAACAACAATTTGTAGGATAATTACCACATAAATTATAAAGATTGAAATATCATCTTCAAGCCGTGAAGATTGTTTTTAATCAGACACTATGATCGATGAGTCATTCTCTTGCGATATGGGCGATGAACGAATCCAATTCGACCTTAGATTCGCCACCTTCTTCAGTCGCTCGCCGCAGATTCGAACCGATCTCTTGCGCCCTCTTCCTTATTCCCGCCCCTTCTTCGGAACCCATCAATCGTCTCACAACATCGGCAATCTCAGACGCCCTCATCACTTCCCTCCTCTGCGTCCAATCTCTGACAGCAATCCCAGCCTTCAGAATCTCAGTCACAAGGTAAGCGTTCCTCGGCTGATCTGCATGCATGGGCCACGCAGCCAAAGGCACGCCAAGCGTAAGGCTTTCCAGGCAAGAATTCCAACCGCAGTGGCTCATAAATCCACCCGTCGAAGGATGCGCCAATATATGGAGCTGTGGCGCCCAATCTCTAACTACCAACCCAACTCCTTCGTTTCGACCTTCAAACCCTAACGGTAGTTCGATTGTCCTTACCTTCCCATCGAAAACGTCTCCCTTATCAGCGTCTCTCAGTATCCAAAGGAAACTTACGCCGCTCTCCTCCAGTCCAATTGCTATTTCTCTAATCTGTTCGTCTGATACGGAAGTCGTAGTCCCAAAGGAGACGTAAATTACCGAGCCTTGCCCGCGTTCGTCGAGCCACTTCAAACACTTGTCTTTGCTTCTCTCCTCATATTCTTGGCCCGAGGAAGGCAACTTTATCGGCAGCATAGGCCCGATGGCCCATATCTTTTTGCCCTCGGAAATATCTTCTTTTGCTAGTAAATCCAAGAAAGGCGCTTCGATAGATCGAACAGTGTTGTAGAGATCTCCAGACCTATGCTTCTTCGGCTCAATCATAATAGCAGTCGGTTCGAGGGCTTCATCAGGCACGCAATCTTCCAAAGATGGCATCTTCTCCGATCCTTCTAAGGGAAGTTGTCGGCCTTGCCATTCGTAAAAAAAGGAAGCCAGGGAAATGGCAGAGACGGGATTGAACACGTAAGATTCAGCGTTGTCGATCGAAACAACGTCTTGCACCACACAAGATATTCCTACATCGTGAATTACTACAACCTTTCTGTACTTAGAGCACATACCACGAAGATAATCTGCAAAGGGCTCTCTCATAGTCATGGCAGCTTCCCACGAAGGAAGGAGCTGTATCGGATACTTGTTTGGAGAGTTGGGATTGGGCGGAGGAGACTCGAATTCTGCCATGGGAAGCTCTCGAAAATGGATCTTCGATAGGTTTACGCCGTGGGCGCGCGTTTTTGCTTGTTTGATATGGATCGAGGAGCTAACGTAGTGGACAGCTATTGTCTGATATGATGATGTGATGAGATGAGAGAGCTGAAGAAGCTGATTGAGGTGGCTATGTGCTAGAAATGGAACCATGATCACTGCTACTTGTTTCGATTCTGATTCTTGCATGGGAAAGGTCGTGTCTTGATGATTGCTTTGGGAATTTTGGAAGGTGTTCATCCTGGTGAAGAGAAGCAATTGAGAAAAAAGAGGAGATATAGGAAGCTTCTTGATCTATTGCGAGACGAATAAATCAGTGCATTGTGTGACGGCGAACTTTAAGCCACAGAAAGTGATTGGTTAGCATTGGTTTACAAAATAATTGTTGTGACTGTAAACAAGAGCTTCGATGCAGACAAAACACTTAGTCTGATGCAGAAGAATCCATTAGTTTTCTCCTTTGACAGGTCGCAAAGATAAAAAGAGAAAGACAATACTTATGGATTAGTAGCCGGCCTGACACCATTCCATGGTTTTTTGTACTTTTTGTAATTGGACCAAACATATACCCCGCTGTTACTCCTCCAATTCGTATTATTTTAAATGATTCATTCGTAACTTTTAATATACGCATTTGTATATATTTAAAAAAAATGATAACTTTTAATATATGCATTTGTAGAGGAATGATATGGTGCTCACCTTATGTGAGCACCTTATATGGGCACCTGCTGATTTGGTACCGATTCGTGCCAAATCAGCATGCCCTTTCAACATCAATTGTGATGTAGCATTAATTAACATATTTTAGGTGTCATAGATCGACACATATGATGCTGATGTGGCATGTTTACGTCTTATGTGGCACTTGTTGTGTGGCCTTAATATATACCACGTAAACATGCCACATCAGCATCATATGTGTCGATCTATGACACCTAAAATATGTTAATTAATGCCACATCACAATTGATGTTGAAAGGGCATGCTGATTTGGCACGAATCGGTACCAAATCAGCAGGTGCCCATATAAGGTGCTCACATAAGGTGAGCACCATATCATTCCTATCATGTTTAAAAAAATGATACATAATAAATATAATAAATGATTTAACTGTCGAGATTATAGCTAATCTTGATCTCCCTAATAGTTGTGCCGCTCACGGTACTTACTGAACGTAATAATCATTATTCAAGAAGCAATATTTCGTAATAATCGCTCCAAAGTTTGAGGATGGGTGGAATATTGGGTCACGTTATTACAAACATTTTCTGCGTACTGTCTCCGACAATAGGGAGAACGATGTTTGAGGCACGGGCGTCTTTGGTCCCCAATGTTCCGAAGTGCCACTTTTAGTCCCCCAATATTATTGATTTTGGACAGTTTTGATCCATCGATGAATTTAATTGCTAATTAAGAGGGCGTTTAACACATGTGAGCACTTGATGTCATTTTACTCGACTTAAAAATTCATAACACATCTTCTTCTACAACTTAAGCGCCACATGACATCATTACACATCGCATATAAGGAATGATTGACGATCTTAAAACTGAGTTAAATGTAATGCGTAATGATGCTCAGGTGTATTCTAGTTGATGGAAATGATGCGTTAATGAGGTGTTAAGTCAAGTAAAGGAAGATCATGTGCTCTCACGTGTTAAATTTTACCTAAATTAGTGATTAAGTTAATAGGATGACCAAAACGGTCAAAAATCAGTAACATTGGAGACTAAAAGAGGCACTCGGAACATGGGGGATCGAAAACGCTCATGTCCCAAACATCGGGAACTAAAAATGTCGTTCTCCAGCGACAATACAATGTATCTATATTGGTTGTATCCGCATCGACGTCGGCACAAGAGCATAACCTCTATAGATACTCTCTAAGATCTACCCCCCTCTCTCGTCACCTAATAAAATTTCTACCCGTCCGTGGTTTTTTACCCAGATAAAAATGGAGTTTTCCACGTAAATTTTCGTGTCCATTTTATCCATTTCCAATATCGTCACACTGTCCATTTCGCAACAATAAGCATGCCACACTTCAACCGTTTCCCTAGACCAAGCATTTAGAGTCAGAGTATACAATGTTTGCTTGATGATTCTGATGTAGACCATACATCAACCTTCACTTAGTTCAGATGTAAAATCTTAACTTGATTTAGTTTTATTTTGCTTTATGATCGAGGAAGTTGAAACAATTTAAAGATTTGTTAATAAGTTAGGATTTTACGTAGTATTTCGTAAACATGCGTTTTAGATTGTTATTTATATAGAGGGATAATTGCCTTTTTGGTCCCCCAGTTATACCCTAAAATCACTTTTGGTCCCTCGAAAATACACTTTATCATTGTTAGTCCCCCAATTATTATTCGTTAATCAGTAATCGTTCCTTTCTGTTAGTTGACCGTAAAAAACTAACCGATTGACCAACTCACACCGTTAAAGACTCAATTACGGTGTAGCGACGGAAATTTCGTCGCTAACTGAGAAAAAAATTTAAAAAATAAATAAATACAGCTCCGTCACAAAAAAAGGAAAATAAATTAAAAATAAATAAATACAGATTAGCGACGGGAACACAGTCGCTAAAAGAGGAAAAAATTTTAAAAAAATAAATACAGCTCCGTCACAAAAAAGAAAAACAATTAACAAAATAAATACAGATTGGCGACGGAGAGAGAGAGAGAGAGAGAGAGAGAGAGAGAGAGAGAGAGAGAGAGAGAGAGAGAGAGAGAGAGAGAGAGAGAGAGAGAGAGAGAGAGAGAGAGAGAGAGAGAGAGAGAGAGAGAGAGAGAACATAAAAGGATAAATTTGTTGAAAGGATGGGACTAAATAATTGTAAGGTGTAAGACTCCTTTAGTTACTAATTATTGATGGTATTTAGGGGGTATTAGCTGAATCCCACCATTAAATAAATTATCCAACCAAATATAACTTTATCCTAACCCATCTAATTCCCCCTAATACCCCCAACCAAACGGGTTTAGGAAGAACCGTCATACCTTCCCCGATCAAATGTTTAAACACCACATCATTACACCAATTAAAATCATTAAATGCAAAAAGAAATATATACTTTTAATGAATATGAAAGACGAAAGCATATATATTGATTCAGAATACCTAGTGGAATACCATTTGGAATAAAGGATCCCAAGCTTCCCACATCGGATTTATCCTAATAAGGTTTTAGATGTATTCTTCAATATACCTTAAGGAGGTGTTAGTTTTAGGTGATCCTCCAAAACATCGATGTGTTAGTTTAGTCAATGTGATGAGATACCAATGTAATGACGAATCACCTAGGTGATAAAAATGGAGTGATATTTCATGTTATGAGTCACCCAAAGAAAAGTAGATGATCTAATAATGGCGATGGGGTGTTCTATATTTTTTAATGATAAAAATGCTCATTATATTTTGGTATTATGAAGGTATATGTAATTATCCCCATGTTAAATTGCATAATTAAATCTTAAAGTGTTAGTTATTTAAAACAATTTAACAATTGTATTAAAATATCATCTTAAAAACAAATTTAATCCACGTTTTTTAAATACTATCTCCAATAATAATTAATATGAGATTTATATATCCTACATATCACAGTTATTACAAATAACATTCTTCAATTTTTTTATTTTCAAAATAAAATATCACCCAAAACAAGCAAAATGATGACATATCACATTGATCCACATTGTGGTTGTGAGTATCACCGCAATCTTCGATTACCTCAAAACAGCCCTCTAAAGGGGCAGTGTTTTAAAGGATTTGTGGTTTAGTTGATATAGAGCTTGAAAAAGTAAGATATTATTTTCTTAATTATAATAATTAATGTAACATTAGTTTTAAATAAAAGAATGTTTTTATTTTTGTAATATTTATGTAATCGTAATATGTATACTTTGTTGTAATTGAATAGTAATAATAATAATAATAATAATAACAATAAATAAAATGCTGATTTATCTCAATACATGGATCGTTCTTCTAAGGACAAATGAAATTCCTAAAAAAAAAATAATTATTCATTTGATATTATTTAAGTAATGTGGTAGTGAATAACACGGCTTCGCATGGAAAGAAATGTGAGGCAAGTTCTTGGCGCAGTCCAGAAGGGAATATAATTATCAATAATGTGAAAAGGTGAACTTAGAAAAGTCGCCTCTGTATATTTAGTTTTGTTTAATGGCATGATATCCGTCCTGGCCAGCAATAAAATAAGAGCATTTTCATCCGATTAAAATTTATTGCCACATCCCATTCTTCATTATGATAATAGTTCAATAATAAGAAAAGGAAAAATCCCAAATCTTATTTTCTAAATAATATCATGCAACTCTTTTATCACACTATATAAGAAGCACAGACAACAAATGCTCACAAGCACACCCCACAACTCATTACAATGGCCTACTCAAGCATTAACTCCTATTACCATGAAGCAATCATGAGAGTGCTACTAATTGCAATGTCATCAGTTTCCTTGCAAATTGCAGGTTTTCTCCTCATTCTCAAGATGTATTATTTATCATATGCATGCCTATACATACTACAAAATTATTCAATGTTTTGATCATTGTGTAAGTCATTCATACATTTGGTTTTTGATATGCAGGTGCTCAGACTGGAGTGTGCTATGGCACCCTAGGAAACAACTTACCATCTCCGTCGGAAGTGATCGCTCTATGCAACCTACACAACATCAGAAGAATTCGAATATTCAATCCCAACCCTTCGATTCTTCAAGCCTTGAATTCCAACCCCGGGATTCAAGTCATAGTCGGCGTTCCCAATGAAGAAATTACCGGAATAGCCCAAAATCCAGCCCTAGCGAGGTCGTGGGTCCAAAACAACATTCTCAGGTACCGAAATGTAAATTTCAGATATATTTCGGTCGGAAACGAGATAACCCCCGGGGACCCAGCCACCGCCAGCATATGTCCATTCGTCGGGCCCGCCATGGAAAATATCCAAAATGCCCTTTCAGAGTCGGGCGCCGGTGGGAGAATCAAAGTCTCCACTGCATTGAGCATGGCCGTCCTCGGACAATCCTACCCTCCTTCCGCCGGGGCGTTTCGGGCTGATATTTCGGGCTTCATCAACCCCATCGTCGGGCTGCTCGTAAAGAATCAAAGCCCGTTTCTGATCAACATGTATCCTTATTTCGCCTACTCGGGCAATCCGAGAGATATTCGTTTGGATTACGCTCTCTTCACTGCTCCTTCGGCGATTGTGATCGACGGGCCTTATCAGTATCAGAATTTGTTTGATGCAATGCTCGACTCCGTGCATGCAGCTTTGGAGAAATTAGGGGCGGGAAATTTAGAAGTAGTGGTTACGGAGACGGGCTGGCCCAGTGGTGGTGGTTTTGCGACCAGCGTGGACAATGCGATGGTTTATAACAACAATTTGATAAGTAAAGTGAATAGTGGTACGCCGAGACGGCCGGGAAGGGCCGTCGAAGCTTACATATTCGACTTGATCGATGAGGATCAGAAAAGCCCCGAGCTTGAGAAGCATTGGGGTGTGTTTCTTGCCAATAGGCAGCTAAAGTATCCTATTAGATTTTGAGTGAATTGTAACGTTAGTCGTTAAGGAATAAAATTGGTGTAGCGATTTTTGGGATCATAAATATATACGTTATAAAATCTTTATTTCAGTTTATAATGTGTAAACCATTCATTATTATTACGGACATCTACACATAAATACCTAATTTAATAAAAATTTTACACGTAGGTACTCATTCCAGAAAATTTTACAGATAGATACCCAATTTATTTTACCAGTTTCTTTAGTCATGCCGTACCTTATTGTGTGTGTATGGTGTACCATAACATGTTGATATAGGGTACCTAAAAGTGTACGTACGGCGTACCTATGTTATAAATAGGGCGTACCTAAATGTGCTAATACGCATACCATTTTCTATTATATAGGGTACCCAAATGTGTTGATATAGGGTACTCAAATGTGTTGTATGGCGTACCAGCGGCGGATGAGGTACCTATGTTCAAAAAATTTATTCTGTTAGCTACCTACATATAAAAAAATTCTGACAGAATACTAAATTACAAGTTTTTTTACGGAGGGCTATTTATGTGTAAAGACCCTTATTATTATTATTAATTATTATTATAATAAGTATAGTATATATTAATTATAGTATAAACAATAACCAGCTAAGATTATGGAGATATAGAACTTTCTATACTTTTTATGGTATATCCAACAAATGAAAAGTTACATGCCCATTCATTGGCAAAAATCTGAACTAGACTTAACTGTTATATGTGCTAATTATATTGAAAACTGCATTTGGTCTAGTGGTTTTCTTAGTGCAGCAAGTCTTTCCAGTAGTATAAGACCTAGGTTCGATTCTTATCAATTTCTTTTATTTTATTTTTTAACTAGGCTTTACTAGAATGAGCTTGGGTTGACCCAGTCCAAAGAAGCTGTGTCCGCCACTGTGCAGACGAGAAAGGACATCCAAAGAACAAATGGGATATCGTCTCTAGGACGCCTTCCCCACTAAGGAGACAAGAAGCTGACCCCGTGACCAACGGAATCCAGGGCTTTCTCTTGTGACAAGTCGATCATGGATTGCTAACCGGAGAATACACTCGAGCTTGGGAATACTCAGGATCCCACCAGGCATATTCGCCCATGCAACCCGTTTTCAGGACATGTAGTTAAACTAGTTTTGCATCTCCCGTTTACTTTCGGTATATAATAAAAAATTATGTATATATAATCGTATATATCTGAGAAATCTAATGTTGCTTACCTTATGTGAGCACCTTATGTCATGCACTTTTGATATGACATTGATAGGTGCCACATCAATATGCCAAATCAACGTAGGAGGTATCAACTAAATCCACGTAAAAGGTCTCGGTATGTGGTATATCACCTTCTATGTTGATGTGGTACCTGTCAGCTAACATTGAAGAGATTATGACATATATACAGTTTCAGCAACAGTTAGCTACATATTCATGTCAAATAAGAAAAATAAAGCAGCCATTTTACTAAAAAAAAAAACGCATATACAAATAAAGCAGCAGAAATTTTATTCAAAAAACGCACATACAAAACTTCTTCGATCGATGGCAAACAATTTTGCCGTTCTTTACAAACAATCAGCCAATAGAATAGGGTTGTTCGAATTTCGGTTTCGTTCCAATTGGTTATTTACAATTATGAATCTTATCGTGATTATGCTCAATAAAATTGGAATGAGAATAAATTATATGATTTATTCATTATACGGATCCTTCTTGCTAATAATAAATAAATATCCTAAATATTATTATTCACATGGTTTCAATAAAGTATTAATGTTGTAGGGATAACACAGCTTTGTACTTAAGCTTCACAAATGCGAAGAAAATTCTTGTACAAGTCATTGAAGTACCAAAGGAAATATAATTATAGGTAATCTTAAAACAATAGTTGACTTAGAAAAATGACCTTTATATATTAATTGTGATCGCATTAAATTGCACGATATTTGCCCCCACCAGCTGGAAATAAATTAAGAGCATTTTGACCAAATATAAACTCATTACCACAAATTCATTCCCTAATTATGATGCTAGTCAAATAGTAAGAAAGAAGGAAAAATCTTAATCTTATTTCTCTATAACTTTTTCATGTACACTATATAATTAGGAGGCACATAACACAACCTCATAAGCACACCCAACTATTACAATTATTCTCATTACATGGCGGCGTACTCAAACATTAGCTCCCATTACCATGAAGCAATCATAAGAGTGCTGCTAATTGCAATTTCGTTCGTTTCCTTGCACATTGCAGGTTTCACGTCTTTCTCAATATGTATTACATAAATATTGTAAGTATTTAACGATTTAAATTTATTTTCGATATGAAGGTGCTCAGACAGGAGTGTGCTATGGCACCATAGGAAACAACTTGCCATCCCCAAAGGAGGTTATCGCTCTATGCAGCCAAAACAACATCAAGAGAATCCGAATATTCGATCCCAACCCTTCAATTCTCCAAGCCCTAAATACCAACCCCGGGATCCAAGTCATCGTAGGCGTTCCCAACCAAGAATTGAAAGGAATCGCCGAAAATCAAACCCTAGCGAAGTCGTGGGTCGAAAACAACATTCTTAAGTACAAATACGTAAACTTCAAATACATTTCCGTAGGAAACGAGATAACCCCAGGAGACAACGCCACCTCATTCCTATGCCCATTCGTCAAGCCCGCCATTGAAAATATCCAAAATGCCCTTCCAGAGAAGGGCTCAAGGTCGAAGATCAAAGCATCCACCGCGCTGATTTTGTCCGTCCTAGGACAATCCTATCCTCCTTCCGCGGGGGCGTTCAACGACGATGGCTTCGTAAAACCCATCGTACAGCTGCTCGCGAAGAATCGGAGCCCGTTTCTCGTGAATTTGTATCCGTACTTTGCTTATTCGACCAATCCGAAAGACATCAGTTTGGACTACGCACTCTTCACTTCGCCTTCGGCGGTTGTGGTCGACGGGAAATATAAGTATCAGAATTTGTTTGACGCAATGCTCGACTCTGTGCATGCGGCTTTGGAGAAAGTTGGAGCGGGAGACTTAGAAGTAGTGGTTACGGAGACGGGCTGGCCCAGTGAGGGCAGGTTTGCGACCAGCGTGGACAATGCGAAGATTTTTAACAATAATTTGATAACTAAAGTGAAGAATGGTACGCCGAGGAGGCCCGGGAAGGCCGTCGAAGCTTACATATTCGACTTGATCGATGAGGATCAGAAGAGCCCGGAGAGAGAGAAGCATTGGGGTGTCTTTTTACCTAATAAGCAGCTAAAGTATCCGATTAAATTTTGAATGAATTGTGACGTCATGGAATAGAATTGGTCGAGAATTTTGGCATCTTAAATACATGCGTGGTATAAAATATTTATTTTGTAATATATAAATCTTATTATTATATAAGAAGTCGGATCGGCATTTCCTAAGAGCATTTCCAATCCATGATATATAAGTACAGTTAATTTACACAGTAATACAGTTGCTATAATGATTTTACTTCAGCCCATTAAACTCTATTTTCTATGCTAACTTTTACTCCAGTTACACTAAAATCAAATTCTTATTTATTACTATCATAGTTGACTTAATTAAACTTTATATTATGATGATTACATGTGCAATATCTTATAATTATTAATATTTAAAAACTAAAAAAGGTGTAAAATTAGCATATTTTTAAATTATAACTCAAAGGTAAAATCATAAAATAAAAGAAAATTAGTAGTTTTTTTTTTTACTTTTATTAATAGAAGAATATCAAATATTGTAAATATAATTAAAATATATTTTACTAAATATAATATAAATAACTAAAAACTACAAGTCTATTTAATTGTTAAAAATTGCGTGTATCTACAACTAGAGTATCTCTGTTCGTCAACACAATATTAGTGTTAAATATATAGTCTCATTTAAATTATTTGTTCTTGATCCAAGTCTTTTCGCTCCTTCCCTCTTCGTTGAATGTTCTCTCCTTAATGAGGGTTTTCTTTTACTCAATGAGGTATCAATTGTTAAGGTGGTAGCAAGTAGGTGACAAGTAGGTGATGAGGTTTTTCTTCCCATGTTAAGTAATCTTTATCCATCCAAAATTTAACTTTTAAGTGTTGCCCAAAATTTTTTTTCAAGTCTTAGCCACATTTTGCCATGCTCGAAAAACAGGCTTCACTCAAAAATTTAATCCCATTGTCCGAATTTCATTTCGAGTATTTTCCTATTAAGCATTCAAACCTTAAATTTGTTTCTCATTTTTCGAAACTTCTATAATTTATTGCTTTCACCTTAAAGTTTCGAATTCTTCATCTAAATAATATAGCAAAATATCTACTTTAAATATATACAGTGCTAAATACATTATTAAATTTTATTGGTATTACACATTATTCATTATATACATCAATAATTTATCTTGATTAGTAAGACCCCGGGAAATTGAAGCTAATTTAACCTACTCAATCATTGATTGAGTATTTATACACATCACAAGTCGATTATTCCCCTTATTCCCCGGTGGAAATTCCGCTTTTGCCTGACTATATATATGGTAGACGATTTTGGATCCATTCATCACAACTCGATCCATTGGAAATTCCCCTTTTGCCTGACTATATATACGTATCAATAGATTTAGTGAAAGAAAAAAATAAACAAGAATCTTTTCTTCAATCATTGTATAAAAGGCGTTAATAATTCCCCCTTTTCAACGGCCATTGTCGTAAGATCTCAGTTAGGTTGGACAGTTGATGAAAGATGTCTAGAGGTGGGACCCGTAATCTCTCACATATGTTCATTGACTCAGCTGGTTTTTTCCTATCTTTGACCCGTAATTTGATTGACTTTTCCTGCGCTATTAATAAAAACATTCTGTTTTTTCAACAAAGAATAATAATTAATTAAATAATTCCTCTTCGCCAGTTTGGAGCTTCGTTCTCTACGATGTGCTGGGAAAGCTTGTCGACCTGTGGCGGAGCGACAGCTGGTGGGAAGGAGTTATGCACGTACTGTACGTACTTCCTGTTAAAAAATTCCAGCGCATCTTTTTCCCTTTTTTTTTATTGGTTGTCTTTGATTTGATTTAGTTCATTCATGGCTTGATGTAATGGCGCACTGCTTTGCCTTTCACAGATTACTGCGCTGAAGAAGTGAAAGACTGCACGGATTTTGGTTGATTTGGTTTTCCCATTACAAATCCATCGAGGTTTTTACGCAGGTCGATCAATCTTGAATTGTTAATTTTGTTTAATTGCTATAGATGCGCTAAGCTTAACCTTCTTTTTGTAGCTTCGTTTATAATAAGGTTGGTAATTGTAGAAATGGGTTGTTTGTTGCCTAACGTATTAATTCTAGCTAAGGTAAGGGGTTAGAAAATAATCGACATGTTTTTATCTTGGAAACTCTAAAACAACTTTTATTTTAAAATAAAATAAATTATAAATGACTTGCTTTTAGAATCTATAGAAACCTATAATAATTAATGATTTATCTTACTTAACGGAGTTAATTAATGAATGAATTAAAAACTCTCCGACTACTAATTTTACTTAAATGGTGTACTGAGCCGTTTAATTAATTTCCTTAATTCGCGAGCCGTTTAATTAAAAATTCGAAAAATTAATCAACTAGCATATCTATCATTCTATTTTATTAAGATCATTGCCCTCATAGAAACCGTCACCAATCTCAATTTGGTATGTCAATTTCAATCAATCAAGTTTTATCTACAACTAATAATTATAAAAATAACATTAAATATACTATTAGCCCACCTTTATGTATAACCGTCATTTCAAATTTATCTCTATTTGATCTCCAATTAAAAACTAATAAACCCCACGTCGGACAAGAATTGACCCACATGTCTACTGAAAACAGTTCAACCTCCGACTAAGATCAACACTTCATGTTTGTGGAATTTATGTATAAGTTAAAGCTAATTATTATTGCACACACATCGAGTGTGCACGACGGACTAGTTTTATTAAGTGGAGGGACATAGTAACTAACTGTTATTTGGTGGGTCAATTTCATGTTAATTACTATTTTGTCATTAATGAATACAATTAAAACATTATTTTCTAATGTAAATATAACTATTTTAAACATGACACCACAAAATTATTCTAATTACAATTTGTTACTAAAATACTAAAAAATTGAAATTATATTATTCAAATTATATATTCAAATATTTGTTTAATGTATTTTAGATAGTGGCGCATGCATTGAAAATGCTAAATCACTAGTTTCCTTAATGAGCGAGCCATTTTAAAAAACAATATATTCTTAAGTTTAATATATGTAATGATTAACTAATTAATGCTACAATGTAAGGATTCTTTATCACACGGACTATACTAAATTATTTCAACTATGATTCTAATCTAAATATAATTTTTAAAAACAAGAAAATGGATCAGCCATTCGGAAACCATCTCGAACCGGTAAGAACCAGTGGTTCCTAAGAGCATCTCCAATGCAACGCATAAAAATACAGGTAATATTACACAATAATACAGTTGCTACAGTGTTTTTACTCCAACCCATAAACTCTATTTTCTACATTAGTTTTCTCTCCAACCCATGAACTCTATTTTTACATTAAAAATCAAATTCCTATATTTTACTATCATAATTGACTTATTAAACTTTATTATATAAAATTAAAAATTCAATGTATTTTAATTATTAATAATTAAAAATTACATGAATGATAAAATTAGCATATTATTTAAATTTAATTTTATTATATAAATGAAAATTATATTATTTTTAATTTTATTTGTATTATAATAGTGTATCAAATATTTAAATATAATAAAATATGTATTACTTAAATATAAATAGAAATTGAAACTCTATTTTTGTGTTAAAAATTGTGCGTACTCTAGGTGTAGAGTTTCTCTGCTGATCAACACAATATTTGTGTTAAATATAGAGTCCCATTGGAGTAGAATCGTACTCTATTTTTGTGTTTTACACAAAAATAAAGTACTCGTTGGAGATGCTCTAATGGATTCTCCGAGAATAGGTTGGGATTCGGAACTAGAACTCAGAACTACCCTCTGAAACCTATAGATCCGCCTAAAACTGGACCTAGGTCAAAGCCAAGTAAGTATGACTTTGTAATGAGTTCTCGTGAAAACATCTCCGTTCATAGTAGGGTTGTGCAACGATTTTGAAAAACCGCAAGCACCGGATCAAATTATCAAATAAACTGCATAAGCAGCGATTTACTTTTAATACCCAAACCGCACCATAAAAATGAGCTTGAATTATTTTACAAACCGCACCATGCAACAACACCATAATTTAATATTTGTAATGTTTCGTCTAGAGATGGCAAAATTGCCACGGTGAACCATCCCCGTTGGGGCCCCAGACTATTGGGACGGGGAATCCCCAATCAAAGTGAGGATGGGGAGTTGACGGTGATTCCCGGTCGGTGAAAGAGTGGGGATGGGACGTGGATGGTAATCATGTTTCTCACCCATCCCCGTCCTCGAACCCTTTCCCGTCTGAGTCAAATGCTGATTCACCATTTCCTGAATATATTTATTAATAAATAATATTAAAAACTAATTTGAATCAAGAAATTCATAGATCATCCTTTTATATTCATGATCGTAATTAGAAGAAAAATAAATTGAACTCTCAATATATATTCTTCGCCATACACGCATATTTCAATCACACACACACACACACACACACACACACACACACACATATATATATATATATATATCAATTTCTTATACTCTCAATATTTTTACATATTAATTTGTCTATATTACTTATTCTATGTTTTTGTTGTAAAACAATTTATTTTTTGATGTACATGAATATGGGGTACCGAAATCTCCCACGGGGAACCCGGTCCCCGAACGGTGATTACCCATCCCGTAACCAATTCATCATAAGCGGTGAATTAGTGGGGATAGTAATAAGAGAAGGAATTTGATATGGGGACGGTATGTCCATTATCAGTCCGGAACCCGCCCATTGACACCCCTAGTTCTTTCTAAATATATTTAAGTTTAGTCTCTATGCTAATCATTATATGTTAGTTTTAGTCTTTACATTAATATACAATAATAAATGCCAAAATATTGGCGAACTAAATAAAGTGGAAATAAATATAACTCATACACGTAATAATCAACTTTGAGATTTTTTTTTTCCTTCCAAAGCTACAAGCTCTGTAGTGTGAATTACATGACGTGTTGTTTTGTATTGTGTTTTTTTCCCTCTTGTCGAAACTTAAAATATATACGATTTGATTATTGCTCATTGTTTTGGTTTTAATATAAATAGTAAGACTTTGTTTGAGTTAAGACTAATTTAATAATTGTAGTATCTTTCTATAAAAATAAGTTATTTTACTTGTCGCAAATCGCACATGGTTCATACAAATAAATATCTTTTAATTTTATTATCTATTATTTACCACATGTTGGGCGTGTGTGAACCATTGTGAATAAATAAATAAACATGATGAATCAAATGAAGTCGGTCAACAAAACTAACTGTAGTTTTTCTAGGCAATAAATTAAAATAAAGTTAGTAGGTATATTCATAAATGGAATACATCTTTGGTCAACCGTGAACACGTCCTATTTTCTGCTTTGTAATGTTTTACGTTTACATTTCTTTCTTTTTTTTTTTGTTTTTTGTCAATTTCATTTCCAACCTACCGCATAATCAACGTCTATATACTAAAACAACCAAAATCAATAATAATTAAAAGGAATCATCATTAGTGTCTGCTAAAATTGGCTACCGAGCCGCCTTGTCCTTCGTACGCGTACCACAAACCTGTTCGAACGTTCTTTTCTCTACCGCTGTGCAGTTTTCCTTTTATGATCCCAACACTACGCCTCTCTGAACTGAATATATATATATATATATATATATTTTTTCTTCAGTCCTTCACCAATCACACTAATTTAGTAATTTGGACTTCTTTCTATTCTCACTATGCGGTCCGAACCCTTTTTCTCGGTTCGTTAATCGTCTGAGAAATCGTTAGAAGGCTTCTCTGCTTTTCTTTTTTTTCCCTGAAATAGTTCCCCTCGTAATCGAAGGAAGCTTTCATTAAACTCAAGAACCCTATTTCTCTATCACCTAGTTGAAAGAATCTAGGAAAAGTCTGAGGCTTCTTCACCTTTCTTGTGTAAGTAGTTTTATTTTTATTTTTAGTTTCTTTGTCAAGTCGTTTAAATTTTTTTCCCTTTTCTTGTTCTATAGGTGTTTTGCTTTTCCCAATCATGGACGGTCGAAGAAAGCAGAGGCGAGATAACTACGGTAGATCACAGAACAGAAGGCCACCCCGCGGTGTGTATTTACACATAAATATAGTCTTGACTTTATGGGCTATGCTTGTTATGTTTTTTTTTTTCATGTTTGATTTGAATAATCTGCCGCTTGGCGAACGCTTTCTGATGTGGACTTGTTCTGTTAAACGTATTTGCTGTAATTGATAGTTTTAGATTGCGCGACCAAATCATAGTTCTTAAGTCTTACATGTTTGTCTTAAACTCATCACTTTAGTTTCCAAGCTTGAAGTCAAGCAAATTGGCTCTCAAATCTACAGCTCCGAGTCTTTCTGTATGTAAAAAAGGTCGTTTTTTCACAATCTCAGAATCTCAAATTATTGCAGGCACTTGGCAGCCAAAGGTACCTTCATGGGAGAAGCAGTTCTGCAAGATAATCGGTTCAATGGATTGGGAGACATTACTTCAATCGAAGAAGTCCATCCATCTGTACGATGATGTCATAAAGTGGAACGATTCTGCGGGCAAAGAGGCATTCTTTAATGCCAAGAAACGTTTCTGGGCAGAAGTAAACGGTTTCCCCTGCAATTCATCTCTGCCCGACCCCAACCTTTACATCGATGAGATAAATTGGGACTCAGATAACACCCATCTTTTCGAACTTGAAGAAGAAGAAGAAGATGAATCTGCTCATAGTAAAGGCCACGACTCTGTCGTTATTTTTGGGGATTCGCTCGTTTCGGGCCAAGGGTTTTCGTCCATGGGCTGGGGCGACTACGAAGAGCGCTCGAAAGTGCCATTAGATCATTGTACTTCGAATGATCGAAGTTTTTCGTGGGATCAAACCGTTGGTTATGACCATCAGAATGCGAATACGTGGATTGGTAGCACATTTCAGGGATATATACCGTGGGAAAATGGTTTGAATAATGGCAATATAGGTTGGAGTTATGGGGATGATAACTTCAATTATTCGAGGCCTTTACGAGAGGGTCGATCTTGCGAATTCGGCGAAGATGTATGATCATAGATATTAGTTCAAAAAATTTTTGGGGATCGATGAATCGATGCTACTGTGTAAGATTCAGAGATCTTGTGTTGTTCTGATGTGTAAAGTCTGGGCAAGAAATATCAGTTAGTCTTGGATATGCGTATAGGATATCTTAGCTTATTTTTCGTTGTATATTCTTTTCTGGTGCGTTTCTTTTTGGCATATTCTCGAGTAGAGTTATTAAGGTTTGTAAGTGTAATATAATTGCTAGATATGTGATGTATTGATTTTTTCTTTTGTAAGTTGATTGCAACGTGCTTATGGTCCTTTTTTGATATTTGATTTCGATTTGAAAGTTGAGTTTCCTTCAAATCAACCTTATTAGGGTTGAAATCCAAAGTCGAACCCTTAATAATTTTTTATTACATCGTCCAAATCCAAAATCCAAATCAAACTTACGGGGTTCAGGTATTACATCCTCCCCCTTAAAAAGGATTTCGCCTCTGAAATCAGGCAGGGTGAAATAATTCGGGGTCGCGACTCCTCATACCATCACCGCGTTCCCAAGTTGCTTCCTATATTGACTGGTTTTGCCACAATACTTTAACTAGTGGGATATCTTTATTTCAGACGCTTAACTTCTTACATCAAAATTTGCACTGGCTTTTCTTCGTAACTCAGGTCTGGCTTGAGCTGTTGGTGAAAACTTCATTGTTCATCACACGACTTGGATATGCGATGTACTTTCGCAACGTCGATATGTCAGTTGATAAGCGACCTCGCCAACTCTTTTAAGTATCCGGAACAGTCCAACATATCCAAGGCTCTATTTGCCTTTCTTTCCGAACCGTTTTACACCTTTCATTGGAGATACTTTTATGACCAATCGTCCACTGAAAATTCCAGAGGCCTTCTTCTTTGGTCCACGTACTTCTTCTGGCGACTTTGGACCGTTCGCATTCTTTCACGTATTTTTGCGATTCGGCCATTTCTTGTACTAAATCAGGACTCAATGTTGCTCGTTCGTCAACTTCATCCCAAAGTATTGGAGATCTACATTTGTGTCCGTACAGAGCTTCATATGGAGTCATCCCAATCGTTGCGTGATAGCTGTTATTGTATGAGAATTCTATTAGTGGAAGGTATTTGCTCCAATTCCCTTTATTGGTTCGCTTACTTACGGGACTCGGGTACTACAATGGACCAATTCAACACTTAGAGAATAGTAGTCCATCAGTGCATCTGCCTAGCAAAATCAATGACTAAATTCTAAGCGTTAGATATCTTTGTTATCGAATATCCTCAGAAGAATGTTATTATAAACAACCAACCTAGACTTTCAAATTGATTATCTTCTATTCAAAATAAATAATTCGATCACAACTTACAAATCTGAATATTACGATCGTAACCCTAAATCATCTAATCATGGCATTACGAGAGCACATTTCCAAGAAGGAGCTTCCCAAACCAGCCATGAACCTTCGTCAAAATGCCCGGCGGTAGGCCAAGGTATATACTGTGTGCGACAATCTTGTGCTGTCCATCGTAGAGTTGATCTCTTGACTGGAATTTCAACCGTAATGTGCCAAAATGCGATGAATAATGGAGATCTCCGAGTTGTTTGCTTTTGTGAAGATTGGTGTGTCATTACCGAAAGTAAAGAAATTAACAAAATGAGGCAGAAAGACACGAACAATTAGAATTTTTCACCTATCGGTCTATGAAATTTACGTTTATATTAGGAACAAGATGTAATAGTTTGAAACAGATGAAATGTTCTTATATGATTAAATAATTTATGAAGTAACAGTATTAAGTCTACTTCATGTATCCCTAATAGACGCTTCATGTAGTGCAATACAATTTATAGCATTGATGAGCTATATCTATTTCGATTTTCTTTCACGGTTATGGTGAGCATCAATGATCTCTTCGTTGGACATGCCAAATGAACAAGTTTAAACTTGTAGAGAGCATAAATAATTTAATTTCTATAATTAGTTGCAACAGACGAATTGCGTACATACTTTACTTTGTGTAACTTTCATGAAATGGATGAAGTTTGAACGGAACAAAAGAATCAATATATCAAATCTATAATAATGTATGAATCTCGAATTTCTGAGGAAAACGTGGCAATTTCAGTTCAGCAGTCAAGTGCACGTTTTCGACTACTTTGTAGGTTAAAAGATCGAAACTCAAATATGTTCAAATATACGAAACTACTAACCTATATTTACAATTATCAAAATACAGTGACTCAATTTGTAAGTCACAAAGGATGACCATCCACTTTTCACATAATAATGGAAACTTTATTATATCGATGAATAAACACGGAATCATCCCTTGAGATGAATCTTGCTTGCCTCTCTATCGATTGAGGTGTAGAAAAGATCTAGGAGCCATTGAAGTCCGTGAGAGCGTTCTTGCGAGCAATAATTTGAAAGACTGTAGAATGAACTTGGGGGATTGAAGTTGTAATAACCAAAAACCTTTTTACCAATCTGTTATATGCAAAGAGCCAAAAAGTAAACTAAACTCGACATACTTCGTTACTTGTGTCACTTTTACCTTGAGTGACGATATAATGCCATATGTTTATTCATTTCTATATATATAGAGTGGGTTTCAGATCTTACTTCGATCCTAGAAATAGAAACAACCTAGTATGATGATCAGAGTTAAAAGGTTAGAAGCCAATGGTTTTACCCTTGTCTTATCATTTCCAGTTTTTCACTTGGTTCAAAAAAAAAAAAGCAAAAAAAAAAAGCACATAGTAGAGTTCGTTGTCCTCTGTTGCATTTGTGGAGAAGTGATTCATCGTCGTCAGTGATTATCATAATCAATGATCTTGAGAGAACCAGTTTTGTCAAATAAATACGATTCTACTACCTTAATAAGGTTGATAGAACTGGTAAGAGTGATTTTTCTTCTGAGACTCAGCTAGCTCACTCGCTGTCTATATACAAAAAATCCAATTAAAGAGATTCATGAAACAGATGGTAAAATACCAAACGCATGAGAAACTGATTAGTTTGGAGAACAAAGCAAAGACATACAGAATGTCCCATCTAATATTAAGCATAGGATTCGCACAAGTCATGCATACAATAATATATCACTGACCTGCAAAAACTTTTTCATCTAAAGTTGCTTTCTTCCACCCTCACTAATTTCCATCAGCACATGACATGCTGAGAGTCCATTCTTCTCCTTTCAAAGAAAAACTCATGCCATGATTTATTACATTAATCTTCTCTATACTATACAATATGGAGATGGGAAAGAGAAAAGGTATCTTCACACTGAGTGCAGATTCTTCGGGTTCGAAACAGAAAACTCAAGAGGTAATAATAATGTAAAACAACATATGAGTTCCTTAAGGATACGAATCAGCTTTCAATCGTATAAAAGCAGAAATCGTCCAAGAAATGGATACAGTTCCTTGGAAAACTGAGGTCGGAAAGGGAGGATCATCATCATCGCCAAGCACTCGAACCAACACCGCCTCAGACAAAAGTACTAAACGGGCCCATGCAAGAACAAAGAAAACGGGCGGCGAACGTCGCAATTGCAACTGCCGCCTCCGTAAAAATTCAATCTTTTTACAGAGGATATCTTGTGAGCATTCGTCTGAGTTTGCACAGTCATACTCAACATTTATGGTTATTTTTCTTGAATCTTTTTATTGCCCAGAATGGGAGTTTTATGTAATAGTTTGAACTATAAACATAAATGATGGATGACATAGGCAAGGAAAGAGCTGTGCGCGCTGAAAGGGATAGTGAGATTCCAAGCTATGGTCTGAGGCGAAACGGTCAGGCGAAGAACCATTAGAGCATTAGCATCATTATTTCTGTATGCTAAGGCGAGACACTTGAACATCAAAGGAGGCATGTTATCATAGCGCATCATGAGTTTTCTACTGATAAAAAATGCATTTTTTTTTTTACCTACTCAGCATGAATTTGATGCTAAAAGCTGGGAATGCCAAAGCAAGATTCGGTCTATTATCAGGTACCTAAACCATTTATCTCGGACAAACTTCTCCTACATCACTAGATTGTCTATTATCAGGCACTTAACCTGTTTTACTTGGACAAAGTTCGATTCCTACATCACTAGATGTGCCTCAATTTCTCAGGAGATTGATCACCATAGCTCAGAAAGATCACTACATGAATGGAAAGAGATGGAGAATCTTAAATGTTTCTCTCGCAGCAATACTGTATCAGTTGACTCGAGCGGGCTAGCACAACTGAGGCTTAGTAGAACTGCAAGAAAATAAGAACCAGCAGAGGAATTTAGCTCTCCATTTCTACGAAGGAGGATATCGTTTCTCATGCGAAGAAGAAATCGATCGAAGCATATGGTTTTATGCCTTATTCTCCTGTTATTCCTCAGTACATGGCTACCACAGAATTTTCCAAGGCCAAGGCAAGATCACTGAGTACTCCCAGGCAACGAATGAAGATGTTTGAAACGTATTCTGGGCAAGATTCTCCTTACAAGTTAAGGATTTCACCTTGGAGTTCGTCTAATGGTGAGGTTAACAAATGGTAAGAAAAACGGAACACCACAACCGTGAACTCTAGCTGTATTTTCATTCCTATGATAGAACCTAAAGCAGTATAACATGTCTTATTAACAATCATCACATGGTTTTATCGTAGTGAAACCTGAGATTCAATAAAAGAGATCGAACAGAACGTTTAAAGCATATAATCATCGAAAATAACAAAATCAATCACCTAGTAATCGTTTCCTCAGTAATTTCAGTTTTGATTAATACGCAAAAGTCAAACTGATGCACGAAATGCAGTGAGAGGATGGAAATAATGTGTACGAGAGATTTGCAGGATCACACGGATTCTCTTTTGAGTTTTTGTTCTCAACTGTTCATATCATAACTGCTTGTCTCTTCACCACTACAACCTTTTAAGTAATAAACAAGCTAAAACTAACATAGGCTAACTTACTCTAATAACCCTGAAACTATAACTGTAGATATAAACATCAGATTATAACCATCGAATGGATCAAGCAACTTCTTTTGCATCACAAACCACTTCTAAGCAATTTACAGAGATTGATGAAATGACATCAAAATCACAATAAAAAACCGTATTGAACCAGACACTCAAACTTTCTAACTAGTACAGTACATTCACATAATGCAATCCCAGTTATATCTCACTCACTAGAGTAGACATTAGGCAAAGTGGCCAAAGTAAATAACAGAATATATTATCAAAGCTTTCAAGTAGGAAAAAAATGCCTATAATGGAGATCAAAGTCAACCGACATGAAAAGGACCAATATCTCCTGACCTCAACGAACCTGCAATTTCATCAGCAACAGTTAAGCAAGAGATAACCCAGTGAGTCAATGCCATCCATATCATTCTTGAGGTCCAAAGTGTCATGCTCCATATCACAGCCATGGCCTAAAGATCCAATCTTTTTTTCGGAGTAGTCCAGAATTCTTCAATAGAGCGTTAAACACCTCTATTTAGTGTGATTTAACAAAAAGCCCAGATCATGAATCTAAGAATCAACCCTTCCCAGCATCGAAGCCAAAATACTTCTCTTGAATTGAAATCTACAAACACCAAAGAACAGCTTTTCACCTGATTTCCTTCCTTCTTTAAGCGATGATCAATCACTCACTGATTGCAGCCCTGTCAAGCGTTCAACAAGAATGGAAATTCCGAGAATAGCTAGCACACGGGGATAAGGGTTAGTAAAAGATGTTTGGCAGATTGACGAGCAGATTTTGGGGATAACTACATCCACAAAATCAGATTTCCGATCCCAGTCTATTTCTTTGTCCGAAAGTTGAGAAATTGCCGATTGGTAAAGCCAGAGCTTAGACCACCTCCAACGGTAAAAATCAATTCTGAGACCCATTTGGCCATGGTCATTTTACAGGTCTAAGATCACATCCATATTATTTGATTTCACTTCAAATTTTATATTATTTCAACACACCCACATATTTTACTAAAATTACAAATTACATCTAACTATTATTTAAATTTGTATGGAAAATGTGAAAGTAACTATGATATAAATGTTAAAATCTTACGCACAAAAATCTGGAGAAATAAATATTCATTAGAAAACAATACACTGACTTAAAGATACATTAAGACAGCAAATAGAAAAACATTCGTACAAAATAGAGAGATTGTCTTCAAGTCTCGGCATTTGTATATTCGTCGCACAAATGATCAATCAATGCATTTTAAGTGCGATGTGATCATCTTTATTCCTTGTTTATACCGAGATATGAAATCTTCAAATCGGGCATTATCATCTATCGCCATTTCGATTTTCGGCGATGGCGTTTCCATCTCAATTTCAATTGGCGCACTTAGGTCACACTCATCTTCCACAATCATGTTATGCAAAATAATACATGAAGTTATTATATCATGTAACACTTCATTTTTTCCAATAACGTACCGATCCTGCTACAATTCCAAAACGTGATTGAAGAACTCCGAATGCATGTTCAGCGTCTTTTCTGCAAGATTCTTATTTCATTGCAAAATATTTTTTCTTGGTACTGCGTGGCTCATTAATTGTTTGGACAATGTCATTTTGGATATTAATATTGCAATTTGTCTTTTTTTTTATAAAAAAATTCATGTATTATAATATAAAAGATTAATATCAATAATAAAATATAGTTACAATATTTGTTGAAAATATAATTATTAGCATTTAAGGGGTCAATTGGTAAGAGTAAAAAAGTTTTAAGGAGATGAATAGTGGCAACTCAAATATAGGTATAGGAGGAGAGAGAAATAAAAACATATTTTAGGTTTGGTTTTGGGTATGTGTGGAGGGTATAAGTTCTTAATTGGAGTATTATTGGAGTTGATCTTACGTCGCGTTCATATTTTGATTGGGATGGATAATCAACATTTAGTAATTTCAAATGACAACTTGTTTTCGATCGATATTTTATATTTTATTTTGTAAATTAGGATATTGAATATTATGTTTGTTTAAATTAAAATGATGTGTTTCAATATCAAGTGTTAATTTTTTAAGCAGGTATTCATCCTGCTTGAAATCGTAACCAACAGTAACCGAACGGGCGGTCAACAGTTTGGTTAATCGTGGTCAACACCGTTCAAACTATCGGTACGATTACGATTTTTATTTTTCTAACCGTAAAATCGTCGATTATAACCGACAATTCACAAGAAAACTAAAATTTGGGTTTGGATTTTATGATATATTTTTTAGAGAAAATAGTCCCCGTTATTTATACCACGTACCAGTTTAGTTCCCCATGTTTCGAGTGTCAATTTTGACCAATTTAGTCCATCCGTTACTTTGACCTTTAATTTTGATGGAAAATGTCACGTGTCAACATGTGATTGACCCAAACATAAAAATCACACTCCCTCTATTTAGGGTGAGAGGGAAAAAAATTCCAAAAATACCTATAAAGTATAAAATAAACACTAAAGAAATTAGTAAATTAAAAAATATTAAAATCAAAATAAAAACTAAAATATTCTATTTTAAGATGAGCCCTGCAGGCCTGCGGGGCGACCCGTTTTGACACCTCTAGTCAAGTGACCTTTGGAAATTACTCTGTTGTCCAAAATGTTTTCGAAAATCTAATACGCGAAAAACACAAGTCTTTAATCAATACAATGATAGTTCTATTCATCTATGACTTCAATTTCGTGCAAACTGTAATTTCGATTTCTTTGTATCGGGAAGACATTTTCAATTACGGGTCACATGAATCGAATCGAGTCGAATACTACAATATTCTATGCGTATTCAGATGACAATCGAATCCGAATACGAATAATATTCGAATATTTAATTGAATCATAAAATCGATTCTTATTCGTATTAGGAAATATTCTAATCGAATATTCGAATACTCAAATATGGATTGTAGTTGAGTATTTATCTTTACATTTAATAAAATATAAATATTATTATATTAATATATATTTTAAAATATATATTGAATTGTAATATTATGTATTGACACCCCCTTTGAGGGTGAAAAAAACCTTAAAATTGTACAATTTCTTAAAATTTTGTTTTCATCAATAATAATGTAAGTTTTAATTTATTACATTTTATATTAAGTTTTAATAATTTTAATTCAAAGGAAATTATTTGCACATAAATATTTTAAATTTATAATTCATATTAAAATTTATAAATATATAAAATTATTCGAATCGAAATTCGAATAATTCGATTAATATTCGAATCGAATATTGTGATTTCATATTCGTATTCCGATATTTTTCGAATAAAAAAAAATATTCTTATTCGGATTCATATTGTAAATATTCATTCGAATTCGTATGTTAAAATTTCGACCGAACCAGAAAAATTCGATTCGTTTGCAACCCTACTTTCAATCATTTCTCTTGCACTTAACTTAACTTGTGTCCTACACAACACATTCCTGAAAATTACAGGTTTCTTTCAAGAAACTTAATAATTTGAGACTTGACCAGTAATAGTAGATCGAGATTCGAACAACAATATTGGAACTGCATTCCCTAAACTTTAAAAAATATTTTTACAATTGAGTTTTAAAATAAAAGATTTTTAAGTTGGCCAAACTTCATATCTCAAGGGTAGGGTAACCCCATTCATTAACCAACCGCGTGTGAATGAATCCCTTGTAACAATGAGAGTATGACTAAGTCTCTGCTGCACAACAGCAAAGAAGCAACACAACATGAACTAACCTTAATCCTAGAACTAGTTCCATAACCCACCAGTTTGCACTCTTACAATCAGATAAATTACCAAGCGAAATTCCCCGAAACTTACCTTACCTTACCTTAATCAATCAAATCGATCATCGTCGAATTCTTCTGAATACGCCGCATGTCAGCCAAAATCGCTTTGTTCGGAAACAATTTATCAGCTTTCATCCTCTCGACGAACCCATAAGCCGGCGTTCTAGCATTTACGTACGCACGAAGAAGAGACTCATACGATTGAAGCCTCGAGGCATAACCAGCTTGCCTCATCTTACTGAATATCTCCTCAGCATTGCGCACGTCGCCTCTCTTTTCGTACTCGCTCAAAAGCGCCGAGAAAGTTCTAAAGAACGGCTTGAAATTGTATTTCTGTCCCAGGGATTTCTTCAGCGTGGCGTGCGCTTTCTCTACTTCTCCGCCTCTTACATAGAGAGTCACGAGTGCGTCCCAAGTCAAAGGCCCAATGCTACAGCCACGCTCACTCATTCTTCTCATTAGATCTTCGCCTTTGCTTAACATACTGTGGTTTGCGTAGACGTATAACAAGGGAGCGTAATGTTTAGCCGAAGGCTGGCTCACTTTTTCCAAGAGCTTTTCGAAAGCTGACTCAGCGTTTTCAATCTTGCCTAGCTGTCCCCAAGCTTCTATAGCTGCCACATAGTCCAACAACCGTGTTTCAGATTCGCACATTTTCCATATCCTTGCAACTTCTTCTTCCTTCCTCAGCGAGGCGTAAATAGGCAGCAGCATTCTGCAAACCCAACGGTTATTTTCCAAGTCAACGCCTTCCATCTCTTTCAATACTGTCTCGGCTTTATCTTTCAGCCCATATATAATGTAGTATCTTACAAGGGAAATTTGAATGCTAGGGTCAGGTTCCACCCCTTTGCTTTTCATGTCCTCAACGACTTTCTCCATCCCAGTAATATCTTGTGCCATTCCTTTCGCCTCGACTAAGAGCTGGTATGTGTAAAGAGTGGGCTTTATGTTTTCTTTATCCATTAACGACAAAATCCCGGCGATCTTTTTCCTGTCAAACCTTTTGTACAGACGTATCAGCTGATTGCAAGCCGAACATGTCAGGGGCAGTCCTAACTTTCTCATTTTGCCGAAAACCTCCTCAGCTTTCTTTAAATTGGTTGCAGAGACGCAATTGTTCAGTAGCATACGGTAGGCCAATTCGCCTTTAAAAGAATCTGGGATGCTGTCGAGGTATTCTTCTGCCTTTGCGAGGCTGCATACTTTGGCTATTAAGTCGACGCGAGAAGCATAGCTTTGTTCGTCGAAATCAATCTTCTTTTTTGCTTCCAACCATTCTGATAGCTGTGAACATCAGTACCACCTTATTATCACTTTATATAACAGAGACCAATCTATATGACGTTATCAAATTCCAGATGAGACATGGAAAAGCAAACTGAAGTTGGTTTTGAAAAGAAAAAATTATCGCCACGTATATCTATGTGTGACAACAAGCGTGGAATCGCTACCTTGCTGGTAGTCAGTTCCAATATTAGGAGATTTAATTATTTAGTAAGGCTAATCCACCAACACAACGCAGAAAATTGAAGCCAACAACTACCATATCAATAATAATATGGCAAAAACATGAAGGATTTCTCAACAATAGAATTCATTGGAGGGAAGGACTCTGTTCTCAACATTCTCTAATATATAAGCATGCCATGCCCCATCTTTGTTGCCACTTATTGAATCAGTATGATACGAACACCAATTATGAAAAGTAGAGAAACAACTAGAGAACACAAACCTGTAAGGCCTTTACGAAGAACCGATGTTTCCAAAGATAGGACATGGATATCATTACTTCTTCAGCGTTCACCTCATTTCCTTCTTCGACCCATTTATCCATGAACTTATTTACTGAGTGTAGGGGAGCAGCAAGTAAAGCCCTAGTCATTGAGGTATCAGCAACTTTGGGATATATAGTTGCAGACCCTACGCCCTTCAGTTCACCCTCGCCAAGGAGATCCTCGTTTTCAGACACATCGGATTCACAAAAGGCATATTTCAAGTCATCATCTTCCTCTACACTGTTCTTAGCACCAGCTTCTGAAGAGAAACTGCAGATTCCAGTCTGAAACTTCGAAGAAAAAGATGACGAGGCGTAGGATCTACTCAACGAAAATTCTTCATCATGTATTTTTTCTTGTGGTCGAACGTTGGTAAGGTAGTAATTTTCGGGAAAAACAGATCCTATCTTGGATTTCACATAGAGAATTCCAGCAGAATGAGATTTCAGCCCTCGAATCCTGGGAAGGAAATAGGCAAAAGGTATCCCTATTACGAGACAAATGGACTTCGAAGCAATACTAAAATCAGATAAGAAAAGGAATTACAACTCCAATGTCCACCGCTTAACCAGAAGTAAGTTCCTTATTTCCTTGAGAAGGCCTACAAACAAATTGGTACAACTACATACAACGTAATACGTTAATCAAATCCGCAAAATCAAATCAGCAAATGCATATGAATGATAGGCAACAAACGCACACTTGACCGCATAAAGCGTCATAAAAGACATTTACTCTAAAAAAAAGAAAGAAAGGGTACCATTTCGTTGCTAAATGTAATTACCTGAGCTGTGTTGAAGCTCTTCGAAGGACCGACATGACTGATATCACCAAGAAAGATCACAAAACGACGACAATCAGTATCTTTGGTGATTAAAATCCGCCTCAGCCACCACAATCATAAGAGGAATTTCTAAACCCTACAGAATTCCGGGTCGTTAAAAAAGTTGGCATTTGACATTTATACTCTTACTAAATGGGTCCCACATTCCGAAATCGATATTTGTTACCGGTATCACAAAAGGATGTGAGGACGGGTCGTAGTCCATTGCATAGTCAGACGTTCAATTAGTAGGTCATGGGTTCAAATCCGCAACACGTACATTTTTTTTTATTTTTCTGCACAATGAACGGGACCCCTGCTGTGTGCGTGAGGGACCCCTGCCTTGTGTGCGGGGGACCCCTTCCGTGTGTGCTGGCAGCAGCGCAGGGGTCCCCGCACATAGCGCAGAAGACCCGCGCACACAGCAGGGGACCCTGCAGCCAAACAATGTACAGGGGTCCCCGCGCACACAGCGCAGGGGTCCCCCCACAAACAGCCAATGTTGTAAAACTCGTTAGGCGCTAGTCGGGCGCCCGAGGGGGCCTAGCGCCTAGGCGGGTTAGGCGGGGCCTAGGCGGTTTCTAGGCGGAAATTAGTCGTTATACCGATTGTTTTATAAATTTTATTTATAGGCTAATATACGAAACTAAAGATATATCAAACTTTTCTTTTTAAATAAATAATGTCAATCTTAATAATATGTTTTGTATTTATAATAAAAAATACAAAAAAATAAAATTGAGTCCGCCTTGTCGGTCGCCTAGCCGCCTAATCGTCCGACTAGGCCGATTAATCGGTTCCACCGACTAATCAGCGGCCTAGCCGAAAAGCGCCTAGGCGCCGCCTAGCCCGAGTTTTACAACAGTGCATACAGCAGGGGACCTCACAGACAGCGCAGGGGTCCCCCGCACACACAGCAGGGGTTCGCCCATGCTGCGCACCAGATGGGCGGGTCCCCTGCTATATAACATGGGTCCAATGAGCAGGGGACTCGTGCTATATAGCAGGGGATCCACTGCTATTTTTAAAAAATACCATGTCAAATGACGCAAATACCTTAAATTGAAGTTGTTTTAAAAAAAGAAAAAAGTCGACAGCTATTTTTTTTTAACGTTGACTACGTCAAAGGCCATTTTTTAAGGGTCAATTCGAAATCAAGCCCCATTAAGGGTTTGATTTCGAATTCAGGCCCTGTTGGAGAATAATTTAGGTTAAATGACCCATTTTATGTGGTGTAGAAAAGTGGTATGAAAGATATATGAACTGATATATAATGATCGTTTTGTGTTATAAACTGTCAACATACTGATATGTCATAGCAATGAAGTGCTGCAGAAAATAAACTGGTATCAGATGACCATAAACTGGTACTGATTTATGGTTTTGTGTTACAAAATTGGAAGATATTGGTATGAAAGAGCAATGAAGTGGTACTGTAGAAAATGGGTTCTTAAAACTAAACTTTTGTACAAGAGGGTCTGAATCCTAAATGATAGTTACGTGGGGACCTGAAATGAAAATGCCTCTTATTTTAAATATTCTCAGAATTGCTGCTCACTATGCGGGAAATGCTTGTTTGGTGAGAGAATAGTGTTGTTTTCAATAACTATTACAAAAGGGAGTACCATGTGGTGTAATTTTACCCTAAATAAAGGGAGTACCATATAGAAACGTGGGTACTGGCCTAGGTAGTGGGTAGTAAATGTTTATTCCAATAAATCCATATGGTGTAATTTACCCTAATTATTTTTAAGTGTTAATTAAGTTTCAGGCCCAAAAAATGTTTTAATTTAGGTTTTAGGCAGCTGTCAAAACATTTTTATGGTTAAGGACTCAATTTTTATAAAATTTAGAGATAATCACCTAAAATTTACGCAAGTGTATGAACTGGTATCGCACTATCGTTCTGTGTTATTACATAACAATGAAGTGGTATTGCAGAACGTGATTGGTACTGCAGAACCATGACGTGAACTACAGGTCATCAAGTGGTATTGAAAAACACTTAAGTGTATCAGGTCCTTAAAACTACAAATTTTGGACATGAAAACTAAATCAAACTTACGGTGGGCCCGACATCAAATTGTATTTTTCAAAGAAAACCAAACGTTTTCGCGGAACCAAACCCTCAATTCAAAATAGTTCATCGGAGTACAACCTTTTCGAGATCAATACGACGCACCCTTCAGGAGAAGAACGCAAGGGAAGCTGAAGAAATACCGTTTGGTCGGTGGGAGAAAGAATGGGAGAAATTGATTCAGACTCCGAAAGGTGCCTTTCGCAGATGGAGTCTCAGAACGACGCCGTTGGCGAAGACTCAGTTTTGCTGGGATTCATCATCGCAAACATCGTGGGAATTCGTTATTACCATGGCAGAATCAGTGGACGCGAAGTTGTCGGTTTAGTCCGAGAAGAGTTGAACCCTTATGACGAAAACGCAATTAAGGTTATAAACACGAGGTCTCACCAGGTGGGCCACATCGAACGGTCCGTTGCAGCCGTGTTGTCTCCTATGATTGATAATCGTTTAATCACTGTCGAAGGTATTCTTCTTTCCTTTCTTTTGTTCGTTTTAAGCTTTTGAGGTATTTGGGGGATATGTTGAGTTCAGTCTCAGCCTCACGGAATGCTTTTCGCGCTTGAATTTTGTCAGCCTCACTCAGTGAATGTTACTATTGAAAAATGATGTTATTATATTTCGCCCTTGTAATAGGTATAGTACCTAAACCTCAAGGGAAGGGCAGCAAATTCAAGATTCCGTGTCAAGTTCACATATTTGCCAGAATTGGGGAATGGGAGACTGTAGATTTAGCTCTCCGCGAAGGTGGATTGCAGTTAATCTCAGAAAACAATGTTTCTTTTACTTTATCTGAGTCGATGGCAGTCAAAGAGAAGAGAAGCGGCTCAACGGAGAAGAGCGTGGATGATATTTTCAAATTATTGGACATAAAAGTCAGTAAGAAGGAAGCAATAGTAGCATTGCAGCCGCCAAAAGAGGTAATAAAAACAGAGCTTTTCTTGCATCAGAAGGAAGGACTTGGATGGCTGGTGAGTAGGGAGTGTTCGAGTGAGTTGCCTCCATTTTGGGAGGAGAAAGATGGGATTTTCGTGAATGAGCTGACCAATTACCAAACTGAATCGAGGCCCGAGCCTCTGTGGGGTGGAATTTTCGCAGACGACATGGGCCTTGGAAAAACCCTCACTCTGCTTTCGTTGGTTGCATTTGATAAATGGACCCTTTTTCAGAGTAAACCAAATGTTGAAGGCAGTGAACTTTCTGAATTCTCGGGGAATGTGAAGAGGAAAAGAAACAGTAAGAAGGCTGACAATTCCAAAAATAAGGGCAAAAAGCCACTCCTTAGTGACGTGTTCTCCGATGTAGAGCCAAAGACAACCTTAGTTGTTTGTCCACCATCTGTCTTCTCATCGTGGATTACACAGTTAGAGGAACACACAGTGAAGGGAAGCTTGAAGATGTACATGTACTACGGAGAAAGGACGAACGACGCCAAAGTGCTTCAAAAGCACGATATCGTACTCACTACATACACGACTCTAGCAAGCGAGGATTCTTGCGAAGAATCTCCAATTAAGAAGATGGAGTGGAGAAGGGTCATACTCGATGAGGCCCACGTTATTAAGAACTCAAACACCCATCAGTTTCGGGCTGTCACTAATCTGAACGCTAAGCGTAGGTGGGCAGTAACTGGGACGCCCGTGCAAAACAACTCATTTGATTTGTTTTCGCTGATTTCCTTTTTGAAGTTCGAACCACTTTCCAACAAGAGCCTTTGGAATACACTGATACAACGGCCGCTTGCTCAAGGGGATAACAGGGGCATCTCACGGCTACAGGTCCCTATATTTTCTTTTAATTCATCTATTTCTTCAGATAATTGCCATTCTTTATACTATTCTGCTTTTTGAGACGAGCCTTCTTTATAATGGTGTAATATGTGATTTTGCAGGTACTTATGGCAGTTATATCATTAAGGAGAACGAAAGAGAAAGGTTTGCTTGGTCTACCGTCTAAGAGCATAGAAACTTGCCTCGTCGCACTCAAGGAAGAAGAGCGCCGAGCCTACGATCAAATGGAAGAGGAGGCAAAGAAAATCATCAAAGGCTATATGTCCAACGAAAGCGTCGTTAGAAACTATTCTACGATCCTCAGCATACTCGTAAGGCTACGCCAGATATGCACTGATCTCGCCCTCTGCCCTACTGATCTCAGAGCCCTAATTCCACCTTCCCAAATCGATGGTACTTTCTGTTTTTTGGAATATATATCATCATTAGCATTATGTTCTCTAACCTTTATAACCAAAATCGAAAATAGATGTGCAGAACAACCCTACTCTATTGGAAAAACTGCTCGTAGTATTGCAAGACGGGGAAGACTTCGACTGCCCAATCTGCATATCTCCCCCAACAGACACCGTAATCACCCTCTGCGCACACATCTTCTGCGAATCTTGCATCACCAAAACCTTAAAACGAAGCAAGCCATGTTGTCCAATGTGCCGCCGCCCGCTGTCCGAATCCGACCTCTTCAGAGCCCCTCCTCCTCAAGACTGTTCTCAGGCCGAAAATTCATCTCCCAAAAATCCATCGTCTTCGAAAGTCTGCGCTCTCCTAAAACTCCTATCCCACAGAAGCCCAGACACTAAGTCGGTGGTCTTCTCTCAGTTTCGAAAGATGCTGATTCTGCTCGAAGATCCTTTAAAAGGGGCGGGCTTCAAGGTTGTTCGATTAGATGGGACGATGAATGCGAGAAAAAGGGCTCGAGTGATCGAAGAATTCGGTCAGGATGGCGGGCCCACGATTTTGCTGGCGAGCCTAAAGGCTTCGAACGCTGGGATAAACTTGGCAGCTGCTTCGACTGTTTACTTGTTCGAGCCTTGGTGGAATCCTGCGATTGAAGAGCAGGCGATGGACAGAGTTCACCGTATTGGGCAGAAGAAGGAAGTGAGGATTGTTAGGTTAATAGCTGCGGATACCATTGAGGAGAGGATATTAAGGTTGCAAGAGAATAAGAGGGAGCTGGCGAGGAAAGCTTTTGGTAAGGTGGGGAGGAAGGATAATAGGGAGCTTGGAAGGGATGATCTTCGTACTTTGATGGACTTTTGAGTTTGTGTCTTGTATTTTATGTAGAAGTTAGGACTTTGGAAGTTTCAATGGAATATCTCTAGTAAGGTGCATCAATTTTGGAAGAATGTTAATGCTCTCAAGTGAGATTTTAAGAGAGCAAAAGAACGTTGTTCACTTTGTCAGTGTTGTTTGTCTTTTGTAAGAGTTGGAGGAAGTTAGAGCGACTAGTTAGCAAACTTACAAAGTGAGTTTCTAAGCCCGTTAAGGGTCACATTCTTAGTACAAGAGAGAGTGGGTTGGGAGCTTTCTTTCGTTCGGACTTCAGTGTGCTCAAGAAAGTGAAACTGTGAGACAGACAGGGATTTTGATGTTCTGAGGGTTTTTTTTCTTTTCACAATTAATATTATGAACTGGAGAAGAATTAACCAGCCCAAAGTCACTGGATAATTTATCTTGGATTTGATAGTTTATAATAGCGAATTATCTCGGGCTTTACATGACATTTAAAAACAAAATAAGATTATATTGGATAAACTGAGTTTTATATTGACTAATCCAACTACTCTAGATGAGCTTGCTCATTGAAAACTTTTGGACAATGAACCCAACAGTCAAATGTTTATATTATAATTTAATTAAACTGGAAATCAACTGAGATTCGTGAATTTGACTTGGAATAGAATGATTAATATATATTTATAAAAAAAGGAATAATAATAAAGTAGTCACGAGGGATATATGGATCTTGTACGGATTTCGATGCCTCCAATCATTTTGACTTTGCACGTAGGCAAATATATCAGCAAACTTGACCACTTTCAACAATCCAAAATTAAATCTCTCACCAAACAGTAATCATACATATATGTATATTAAGTTATAGTATATAATCTTTTATTAAGCCTCGGTGGTTGGTCCGTCAAGTTACATTAAATTAAAAAATAATGTTAAATAGTTTGAAAAGCACCCACTACGTGGTATTCTATTATGCCATTCTCTTTTTAGTTAATAAGTTTTTAAAGTTAATATTATATATCACACCCATTTGAGCCTGCAAATAAGCTAGTACATCCTCAGTCCCACATATTACTTCACAAAAGTTAGTGGGCAACCAAATTAAAAAGTATCTAATTAATTAACTAATTATTCCACCAAAACTTCTTCTTCCTCCCCATTTAATAATTTTAAACACAATTCAAATATTAAACTTCTTCTCTATCCTCATTTAATACTAATTTAGTTATTATTTAAATATTTTTTTTTACCAAAAATAGAAATGAGAAGAATTATGTGGGACACCCAAAATAGAAAGATGAGAAGAAATAAGTGGGACGATATATAGACAGCATCAGAGATACACAAAAGGCTCCTCCGAGATTTTATTCTAGACACCATCGGAGGTGATATGATAATATCGTTAAAATATATGTTTATTTATTACGTATTCAATAATTTATCTTTTTTTTTCAGGTGTGGAGAACACTACAAACATCGATAATAATAATAATAACAATAATAATAATAAATAATATATTATATACTGCTTTATAAATAAACATATAAAAATATGTATATATTATATCTATTGAAAAACAAAATATTATTGGAAGTGATATTTAATATATAACATGGATATTTTGATAATTACATTGAATTATAATATTTCTAGTAATACTTCCAATTAAAAAATCGGGTACCTGACTTCGGATACCCGAACCCGATACATACCGACAACCGGGTACCCGTCGCAGATCGGGTCGGGATTGGGTAGTGAAAATTTTAATCCGAACTATGTGAACCCGAATTACCCGATACCCGACCCGATCCCCACCCCTAGATAGGAGTGCGTAGATACCGTCTTCTATATGTAATAAAAGCTGATTACTTGGAAAAATAATTCACCCGTGATTTCTATGTGCATATTGTGTTAAACCACACGGTAATTTAATAATCTTTACAATTTAACACGTCAAGTGTAATATAATAAATGACATTTTCTATAATTTTTGCGTGGAGGGCATGTAGTAAATGATAAATCACACTCTTATTAATTGTTAGTTAGAAAGAATTAAAATATCATATCTTGTAAAATAGGTGAAACACGTTCCACCAAGTCTAATATTTGTATATTAGATTAAAGAAGGGAAAAAAAAAAGATGATGAAAGAACATCACGACATGAATAAGAGTCACTCTCATCCTCATCCTACATATTTAAATAAGACAAATGCAAATTGAACCGTAGTCCAATAATTACCCTCCCCGGACTATGATCACTATGTTGTAATATTTCCAGGAATTTATTTAAATATTAATTGTATCGATCGCCTGTTATAAATAATAAACCATCCTTATAGCGTATTATAGTACGTTTCTGTTGTGGAGATGGTCGAGTTAGAGGCAAAGATTTCTGAGGACGATGAAAAAGGGTTCAATGAAGAAGAAAGTGTTAGGGTTCAAAGGAGGCAGCTTGGTGGTGTTAGAACTATGCCTTTCATTCTTGGTATTCTCTCCTTTGTAATTTAATTTAATGCTACTTTCTTTCTTCTGATTTTTTGTTTAGTAAGTAAGAAACACACACTCGCACAGGAACATATCTATACACATATTCGTCGTGTCAGTAGTGTTCATTAGAGATCTGTTTATCTTTTCCCTTTTTTTTTAGAATTTGTGATTTTTGAGGGAAAGAAATTGCAATTTGTTCACCCAGAAGTAAATTGGAAGGCAAGTGTAGTCATCGTTTCACTTTTTAAAGAGTTCCTCATCTCAACGATAGGTTAACTGTTGAGCTCTATCTTCAAGTCGAGGTAAATGGGTTTGGTTCATTTAGACTCCTTAATTAATTATTTATTTACGTCAACTTGGACTATGGAAAATAAAGTACTTATTAGCTGTTATCGCTCTAATGTCGTGACATGGATCTTTTATACGAGATAGTTTCAGGCCGGCAATTCAAAATAAAATAAAAAAAGGCATAATAATGTGTTATTTTTTATTCTTGCATTGCAATTCGCAACTCAATTGGATTTCAACTGTCTATTTCAACTCTGCATACCATGAACATACATCATCAAGTGATGTGATAATCTTTCTTTGCATTACTACCATAATAAGCACGCTATTGCGGAAATGCAATAAGATTTCAAAGGACTTGTTGGAAATTGATATTCAAAATTTGGACAGCAAATGAAGTATGCGATAGGTTCGCGGCGGCTGGTTTCCACGCAAACATGATCACATACCTAACTGATGTCCTAAACCTGCCACTTGTCAAGGCTTCTAACATACTCACAAACTTCGGCGGAACTTCAAACTTCACCCCAATCGTCGGCGCATTCATCGCAGACTCATTCGCCGGACGATTCTGGACCATCATAGTCGGCTCCATAATTTACATCATGGTAATAAACAAGAACAATAATCGATCACTTAAAACTACTCGGATCATTACTTGGCAAGCGAAAATTTACTTGTGAATTGTGGGGCACATCTTCTATGTTAAGGGAATGGTTGCCATCACCGTGTCAGCGTTCTTGCCTAACCTTCGCCCACCTTATTGCCCGACCCAAACAAACTGCCAAGAAGCTTCGGAAAAGCAGCTATGGGTTCTCTACGCAGCCCTCCTATTGACTTCGCTGGGCATTGGAGGACTCAGACCGTGCGTAGTGACCTTTGCAGCCGATCAGATAGACATGAGCAAGGCCAAGACTGAATCGAGAAAATGGAATTTCTTCAATTGGTATTTTTTCTTGATGGGATTGGCCTCTCTGCTTGCGATAACCGTGGTTGTCTATATCCAAGACAACGTAAGCTGGGCTTGGGGGCTTGGAATCCCGACTACAGCCATGGGGCTATCTTTGGTGGTTTTCGTCGTGGGCTCGAGGCTGTATAAGAAGGTTAAGCCAGGAGGGAGCCCATTCGTTAGGTTGGCTCAAGTGGTGGTTGCAGCCGTAAGGAAGCGTAGAGTCGTCGTCGAACCTCATGGTTCGGGTGGTTTGTATGATAATCGAGAGCTCGATGCTGATATTTCGACGAATGGGAGGCTTCTGCACTCTGATCAGTTCAAGTAAGCTCTCTGAATCATTTCATAACAGTAACCAGGCAAGGTTTTTCTTTGCTGACTGCTTTTCTGTTCTAACCGAGGAAGATGGCTCGATCGGGCGGCTGTAGTGACCAGCACGGACGTGAAATCGTCGAATCAGCCGAATCTCTGGCGATTATCGACGGTCCATAGGATCGAGGAGCTCAAAACCCTAATTCGATTGGTTCCGATTTGGGCGGCAGCGATATTGCAAGTGGCGTCGCATTCCCATCTACAGAGCTTCGTCATCACGCAAGCTCGTACCATGGACAGACACCTTTCGAAATCCTTTCAAATTCCACCCGCTTCGATGTCCATCTTCAGCACTATCACCGTCCTAATCTTCCTCCCTCTGTACGAACGCTTGTTCGTCCCCATAGCGCGCCGTTTCACCAAGAAACCCCAAGGCATAACCTGCCTTCAGAGAATCGGCGTAGGGTTCTTCATCGGCATCTTCGCGACGGTGGTGTCCGCCTTCGTCGAAATCAAGCGGAAGAGAGTCGCGGCGGACCACAACCTGCTCGACAAGCCGGCGGCGAGTGAGATACCCATAAGCGTTTTCTGGCTCGTCCCTCAGTATTTCTTACACGGATTGGCGGAGGTGTTCACGGCCGTCGGGCACCTTGAGTTTCTGTACGATCAGTCGCCGGAGAGCATGAGGAGCACGGCGGCGGCGCTGTACTGGATAGCGATCGCACTGGGAGATTACGTGAGTACCCTTATGGTGAGCCTCGTGCACAAGTACAGCGGCGGCGGCGGCGAGGGGAAAAGGAATTGGTTGCCTGATCGGAATCTGAACAGGGGTAGATTGGAGAATTACTACTGGCTCGTGATGTGCGTCCAGTTTGTGAATTTGGGTTACTTCGTTGTGTGCGCATGGCTTTATCGGTACAAGCCGATCGAGACGACGGAGATGGTTCGTTGTAATGACGAAGAACGTAAACATTGATGAAGAAAAAGCGAATGACTGTGTTCAACACTAATATTTGTGTTTTTTATTGCAACGAAGATTAAATGGTCGTATGGTATGGACCAAATTATTATCTGCGCGGCCATTTTACAGTATTATAATTGTTATGTATTTTATTTAACTTTATATATAACGGGGTAACCCTCAAAACTGCGGATTTGTAATTCAAAAGTCGAGCTCCAAGTTCATTATACGAACATCACTATGTAGTTTGGAATTCTTTAATTTAATATTTATCAGTTAAGGTACTGGACGACTATTTGTAGATCGTAACAGACGGCAAAATAAGGTACTACGTTCTTTGTAGTTTTTGTACTACAGAATACATTCTAAGGTATTAATAACAGAATAAAATAGGATACCATACCATTCACATATTAGTGGTTTGGAAATTATTAAGAAATCTGAGAATTGAATTACAAAACCATACGTTATTTAAGGGTTAAACATCAACTTTTACCAAGTGAACGTGTAATATATATACATATAATAAAATAGTTTCGAATGAAAAACTGATTCGAGCGGCGATAAAAAATACTTTACCTTAACAATCTTTACCCAATTTAATGTGTATAGAACTTCACATATTACATCATTGTACCTTATTGTGGTGCAATATTGTACCATAAGTAGTTTGTAATACCAAAATCTTTAAATAAGAAGCTGACATATTACAATTTTTGACAGGTGGGAGCATCTACGACGTGTCAGATACTTTCAGATAATGTTCCAACGGAAAGTGTCTTTAACATATTTTTTATGTACATGGTTATTAATTAATATGAAGCCGACTGTAAACTTGTGAACATTATTGTTGGCTTGTGGGTTTTTTCTCCATCTAAGAAGGATCGGGAGGACGTTTTTTAAGTTAGGGTTTGTGGGTTTGTAAAAAGAAGATGGAGAAAAAGTTGGTAGAAAGAGTGGTTCTTTGATTTTTAAAATGAATAGCTTTTAAGATGTATTCACGGTAAGAATACTGAACTCTATAACATCATATCTACCTGAAAAACCTCTCGAAAACCATGTCATTAGGTATGAAGGTACAAAAACGCTTTCGATCTTTCAGAATAAACCATTTGCACTCATATTATTGCTAGTCTTTAAAACACAATCATGACTTGCAATGCACCGACATTGTATGTTAGGGTATCCTAAAATTGTTTCTGTCTTGTTAACGCAAAATAGTTGCACATCTCTACTTAACACAAAATAGTTGCGGATTTCTAATTCAATATGCCAAAGAACACTGTCAAAGCACCAAGAAGCGTCGAGAATTTGTCATTCTGCACCACATTAAGTTACAAATCTGAAGTTAAAAACTACTTTGAAGTATCTTTTACAAGTACATTGTGCTATACAAATTACAACCAACACATCTCATTTTCTGACTCTGAGTAAATTTAGATGACGCAAGTGGTCTTCAACACGTAACGTTATTTCCATATTTCACGGTCGAAATTCAATAATAAATTCGAATACCGACTTTATGGAAAATAAATTATTTTGGTGCCAAATTTCGTAATCAATTGAATTCCGTCATGCATTTTGAATTGACCAATTCGAATGAGATTCGACCGTTTTTTATTTTTATTTTTATTTTTTTGACAAGTATTAAGAGCTGTTTTTACACTATTGAGATATTCATTGAATGGCATCCTTTCACTGCAAATTTGATACTAACATTGATCATGCAATTTATTTTAGTGTTCTTTCACTATCCATGTTGATCCATGTTTAGAGAATGATTATGCTAACTAATATATGGAATTTTGACTATGCATTACTCCCCCTTAGTTTCTGAATAGTGTATTATTAAGCATTTAACCCTGTAACAAGATTTTCTTCACAAACTTCAGCCATATTATCTAATTGTTCATATCCATATATACTCATGCCATTGTAAGGAGTAAGTCAACTTCAATTGTTCTATATATACACCGAGCATAACAATGCTATATGCATCAAGCACACACCCATTGATAGAAAAGCACATGGATAACAACAACAACAATAACAATAAAGCATTTGTTTGCAGCACTTGCAAAAGCTCATTTACCTCATACGATGCGTTAGGAACTCATATGGTTTCCCATCTCAGAGAAGAGCGGCGATTGGGTATATACGTACCACCCGGGGCTCCATTGTTGCAAGGGTCGAATGTGGTCAACCTTCAACATCAGGAACAACCACCACAACAACAACAACGTAGGCTCTATCGATGTCCCATATGCGACAAAACATCACCAAATCGTCATTCCATGGCGGCCCTGTTGATTTATTTTTGTAGAAAAGCAATAATTTTATGTGTGAGGGGAGGAACAAATGGCGAGAGACGATTTTTCAAACAGAGGGACAAAGCTTTTGCTTTCTAATACATGAGCCTTTTCTCCCTTCTTTCACTACACGGTCTCAGACCTTTTTTCACTCATTACATCTGCTTTTCCTTTTTCCTCTCCCACTCTTCTCATTCATACTACATGCATATATATATATACTTATTACATATGGGTACCCTTTTTTGGACTAAAGATAAGAACGTATCAATATTACGGCTATATCTTTGACATTTTTGTAGTCCAAATAATTTGCTTGGATGTGACTTTGTTCAAGATTTCATGCGGCTGCTTGGCTGCTGTGGTTGAATTTTTATTTTCTGTTTTTGTAGTTTTGTGTTTTGTATTTTGCTTTGAGATTATTAGCTAACAAAATCCCCCCTTAATCTCAAAGCACTTTTGTCTTCTGCCACTCCTTGAATTTAACTCTTTTACGTCTATCGTATGTTGCGGCTCGCCACTTGCCGTCAATAATTGCTTTCGTAATCCTCGCCATATTTGCCATCTCATCGTACTCGTCTGTAACCACGCAGCTCGGAGGGTCTACCACTAAACTTTCTTCTTGGACCAGCTTCGCCTTTTGGCTGGTTTCTTCTAACGTGTTTTTCTTTTCGAACAGTTCCTGCATAAATAATATATTGTTGTCGAAGAACAACAACTCCGGGATCATCAGCTTCTTATCGCTGATATCATAAATATTTTTCTCTTCTTTTTCCATCCTCGCGATGTAGCCCGTCAGCAGGCTCGTCGTCTCGTCGCTAGAATCTGGCGTATCGAATCCTTCGTACTCCTTGTTAATCTCCTCCATGGTGACGACCATGTACTTCTCCGTCTCGTTGTTCTCGAGCACATCGCTTTTATTTACGACCTCCTCCGCGACTTCTTTGCGATTTTCGCCGTTCTCTTTTTTCTTCAGATTTTGGTTATCGTCTACCGCCTCGAGGGTCTCCTTGTTCATCGGCGCGATTTCGTCCTTCTCGTCCGCTTCTAATTTTCCGACAAGCTTGTACTTGTCGTTGCTTCGGGTTTTCAATTTGTTCATGTAGGCCTCAAGGCTGTCTCTCGCCTTGATCCACTCCTTCACTGCTTTGTCTTTCTCACGTACGTTTTCTTCGTCTATATTTTTTTCTTTATTAGAACTGGCCTCTGTAGGTTCTCCAGTACTTAGTTTAGCGACTTTGCGATCACCATGTCGCGGGACCTTTGTCGTGGCTGCGCAGGTCGTCTCTTTCACGCCGCGCTCCTGTTTCTCTCCTCGCATAGCTTCTTCAGCATGCTTGGTTGTCTCTTCAACCGTCTCACCGCCTTTCTCGGACAGTGTCTCGTGTGTCTCAACGGCTTTTACGTTCGCCTTGTGGAATTTATCTTTACCTTCGTCCGACGACGTGTGCATGGCATCGTCGACCTCGTTCTTTATCTCCTCGGCATTTCCCGATCCCTTCACGCCGATTTCCTCGACTTTCTCAGGAGGTTGTCGTAGCGGCGTTTCCTCATACGCCTCGTCTTGCTCGTGCTCCTCTTCGTTTGGAACTCCTTTTTCCTTTTCGTCTTCCACGGGCTCTCCGGGTTTTGGATATATTTCCTCCTCTTTATCGCCATCGGCTTTCATCTTTGATGATTCGCCTTCTTCTTTTTCCATCTCGGATTTTTGTGGTGGTTCGGCTTTTTTCTTTTCCACCACTGGCTCAGCGTGATCTTTATCACGCTCGCTCTCCACGACACGAGCTACCTCTTCTCGTACTGGTTCGCCCTTAACGTTCTTCTCGTCCTCCGTCGTCTCAAGTTCGCCCTGTTTTTGTGGCTGAACTTCGTTGCTGCTATCAGCGACTTTATATGCTTTCTCCAACAGATCCCAGGCTTCCTTGGCGTTTGTTGTTGCACCTATCACTCTAGCACCAGTAAATTCTACCGCTTTGCGGATGACAACGAGCGCAAGACTATTTTCTATGGCGGCGACTCGCAACGTCTTTCCTTGCGGACTTGTATACCCCTTCGTATCGGGTGAATATCCATCTTCGACTATTTCCCATAAGCCTTCTGATTTCAGTAGCGCTCTCGTCTCGGCGCTCCATCGTACGTAATTATTTTCGGTGAGTTTTGGCGGGAGTGGCATTCCAACACCTGGTAATTTCAGCATCACCACTGGCTCTGTCGGCTCCGTTGACACCATCAGCTCTGATACCATTTTGTTGATTTATTTTTGTAGAAAAGCAATAATTTTATGTGTGAGGGGAGGAACAAATGGCGAGAGACGATTTTTCAAACAGAGGGACAAAGCTTTTGCTTTCTAATACATGAGCCTTTTCTCCCTTCTTTCACTACACGGTCTCAGACCTTTTTTCACTCATTACATCTGCTTTTCCTTTTTCCTCTCCCACTCTTCTCATTCATACTACATGCATATATATATATACTTATTACATATGGGTACCCTTTTTTGGACTAAAGATAAGAACGTATCAATATTACGGCTATATCTTTGACATTTTTGTAGTCCAAATAATTTGCTTGGATGTGACTTTGTTCAAGATTTCATGCGGCTGCTTGGCTGCTGTGGTTGAATTTTTATTTTCTGTTTTTGTAGTTTTGTGTTTTGTATTTTGCTTTGAGATTATTAGCTAACAGGCCCACCGTCGTTACTGTCGTGGTCCAAGCAGAATAGTAAATCATTTCGACCTCAACGCAGTGCCCTCTGAAGAATAGATATTCAAGAAGAGATCCTTACGTCGAGCTACAGTTGAAATATTTAATAATGTTGTCATTCTTATTATAGTTGTGTTTATTTTCCCCTGAGATTTGTTCTTGCATTTCCGTTATCATTGGTTACTTGTAGCTCGTTTCAATGGATCTCTATTATAACTTTACTTGTTAGAAATCAGGAAATCATTAAGTCTGGTAAATAATAGTTGTGGATGAATTGAACAACATTTAACTTGGACCAAAACTGGTAAAGCAATAATTGGTCGGATGACAAGAGAGCGAGTACTGTTGTGGACAGTTCATAATTCTGAACCCAAGGTCAGAACGAAGGATAAACCTTGGAGATTGGGAATTGAATTGGATAATGAACTGAAGACTGGAGGAAGATTGGAGAATCGGATTGGTCAAAAAGCTTAATCGCACTAAAGCTTGAGCTGCAACTGAATTGATCAAACTAAATCAGCTAGCAGTTTATCATGTTATGGATCAAAAACATAGAGATCGGAGCACAGATGCAAGAAAGCCAACCACGTTCCACTGAGATGCCTTCTTTACTGATAAGAAGAAGAGATGTATTAGTAGTTAACCTTCAAACGTCGAGAAACAAGTGTTGTCAAACAAAACTGGTCTTCACACACCCACACAAAGGTACATTGCGACAACTTCATGGCGAAGGACATAGGGTTCGAGAACTCCGCGGGCGCGGAGAAGCACCAGGCGGTGGCCCTCCGCGTCAGCGCGGACAAGGCCATCTTCTACAACTGCCAGATGGACGGGTACCAGGACAAACGCTGTACGCCCACACGTACCGCCAGTTCTACCGCGACTGCTTGATTTCGGGGACGGTCGACTTCATCTTCGGAGACAGCGCCGCCGTCTTCCAGGGGTGCACCATCGTGCTGAGGAAGCCTCTGAGCAATCAGCAGAACATCGTCACCGCCCGCTGGGATCGTGATCCAAAACTGCACTTTCGGCCGGCACATGGCACGACAGAATTTGTTTTTCGCTACGCCTTGTGCCGGCCGGAAATTTCGTTCGATCGGGACTTTTTCAAATTTCGACCCGTGTTTGATAATTCATCTACGTACGAATGATTTTTACGATAATTCGTTAGGCCCTGCACTGCAGGGACAAAAATATCGATCGATTGGCCCTAAAATGTTAAATCGATTTTTTTTTTTCGTTTTGATCCATTGCCGAAGATCGTTCGAATTTATTTGTGTGTAATTTTCAGTATTTCGTACCAGAATTTTGTCTACACGTTAGTTTTTTTCTTTTTAAATTAATTTAAATATCATAATGGCAAAATCATCTTTTTACAGTCCTTTAGAAGGCGGTAACTAGAAAAAAGGGACGATGAATAGTAATCCCCTACCAATTTAACTGGATTTTCCTTTTCCTTTTCTTTCTAATCAAAGCTGACAATCCCGAAAAGACCATTACATCCCTGCGAGCGTGACCTTGGCGTCAATGTTTATTGCCAACTAAACAAGTCGTCCTCGTCGTGCTTCTTCAGTTAGGTTTGTCCGCTGTACCAAATTCCTCCGACGAGATCGGGCATTCTGCACCGACCGATCTCTCTCCGTCGCTCGGATCCCGATTTCCTACTTCTCGTAAGATTTCTCAGCATTTTATATTGCAACGAATTGCCAATTTCATTGAGCTCATTTGATGCTATTCGTCGCGGAATGTCGGTTTGAGAGATACAAATACAACAGATCCTGGTTTCTCAAAAAAATATATGAATGTGTTGGGTGATTGGTTAGATCATGATTCTTGTATGAAAGATCATGAGAAAGTTGAGGACTGTAGATGGTGAGGAGGAAAGTATAATAAGACTTACCGTGATCTGATTTTAAGTCCATCAACTGTCCGATTCTCATCTGGGATTCTAATCACAAATTGAGTGTGCTTAATTTTAGAATAGCATAGTAGTATTTGTGGGTTTTCCACCTTTGAAGATCGTTTTTTATGTGATTTGGTGTCCCAAAGGAGCTCAATTTACAGGGTTGACAAGATTTGCCTGTGTCCGGATTTTGAGAATCAATTCAAAATCTTGCTCTTTGGATACACTTGTTTATGTACATTTCAGCCACGGGGTACTGGCTTAATTGATTCTAGTCCCAGATTGTCCTTAGTGCAACAATCTTCATGCATTGTTGAAGTGAAGAGAAGAAAACGTTTGTCATGGTTCTCATTTTTGGTCTATCGCCCATCTTTTCAATTGTCTCCTCTGGATCTTAGTACTCCTGGCTGGTTTGGCGAAAGAACTGTGAATTTTCTCCCCAACAAAAAATGTGTATAGGAAAATTAGACAGCCTTGTGTGTTTATCGCCAAAAGGTTTAGTTTAGTTTCTACTCACAGAGGTAGGTTTGTTCACGCTTTGCCTGATATTACAAGTTAAGTTTTTTCTTTTATTTTTCAGGGAAACTCAAATGGGTACAGGGAGTGAAAGCTGGCATTTGGAACTAAGCTATGATCAATGGCTCCCACTTCCGGTATCTGGTCAGAGGCCTGCTGCCCGCTACAAGGTTTTCTTGATATCACTTTGAACTCTCCGTATCTCAAAGTTGTTTCCCATTGCAAATCGTTTGGCCTCGGTTTTCATTTTGTTTCCCTTTGATGATCATAATTTCAAACAGAACTCATTTCCTCAACCAAATTTCTTGTTTTTAGCATGCTGCAGTAATGTTTGATGAGAAGTTATACATTTTGGGTGGAAGTCGAAATGGTAGATATTTATCTGATATTCAGGTACCATTTATTTTTCACTGATATTCATAAAACATGTGTGTGTTGCACTTATCTTTAATGGAAGCTGTTTTAGGTTCTTGATCTGAAAACGTTGTCATGGTCAGCTGTAAAATTGAGTACTGTGGGCAGTGATGCAGAAAATAAAGATCGCTTCCAACACCAAGTTATTCCAGCAATTGCTGGTCACAGTGTGGTAAGATATTGTTGCTAATTCGCCGATTTGCATTGTGTCAATAGATTCACTAAATGTTAGACTGGTTTTCTTTTTTAGGTCACAAATTAATTGATTGATATAGCTTATAATTTTCACCTACAGGTCAAGTGGGAATCAAAACTTTATCTTCTCGCTGGACTCTCGAAGAATGCTAGTGACAAAGTGACAGGTTTGTAACGAGTTTTTGCTCCTTTGGATCCATCTCAATCATGCCATAGGATTGAAGTTACTTCTGTTTAACACAATGACTTTATGCATTGCTTGATGGTTTATTTGCTGTAGTGCACTATATTGACCTTGAATCTTACACTTGTGGTGTGGTTGAGACATATGGAACTGTGCCGGTAACTCACCAACCTTTCTGTTTTACAGCTCATGGTCCAATTTTCTTCTTTCTTTTATTGTGTTGTTCTATGTTTTAGCACATGTCTAACCAATTTTATTATTATTGTAACACATAATTCTTCAGGTAGCTCGTTCTGGGCAGTCTGTCACAGTATTTGGTTCTAAAGTTATCATGTTTGGTGGGGAAGACAAGAACAGACGCTTGCTAAATGATATCCATGTTCTTGATTTGGAGACTATGACGTGGACCGCTGTTGAGACTACGTATGTAAATTGATATCCTAACATATCCTAACCAGAAATCACTTTTAATTTCATCTGACTAATATTTGATAACATCTTTTGTTATACTCCACAGCCAAGGACCTCCAAGCCCGAGGTTTGATCATACGGCTGCTATACATGGAAACCGCTATCTTTTCATTTTTGGTGGATGCTCTCATTCAATCTTTTACAATGACCTCCATGTGCTGGACTTGGAAACGGTGAGTTTTTAAGGCAATAAGGTTCAGACGATTTCGTTTCGAATTGTTCACTGGTAGTATTCTTTTTGACGTGGCATTTTTCATGTAAACCATAGCATGCAAGTTTACTTAGTTTGATATTCTTTGCTTCACTTTCCAACTGATTATTAGTTCGTAGCTTTATTATACGACCTTTTGCAACAATGTGTTATACTATTGCATCCATACAACACCACCACCACATGTCCAGAAGAGCTTGGAGTTTCTTCACACCTTGACCATTTCACCTTTCACAATAATTTATATTAGTGAAATCTAAATATTGTTTATAACTTCATAACTTCAAATCCCTAATTGTCTCTTTACCCAGGTGGGAATGCGGGCATGATGTTAGACTACTATATGATTGATCTAAATCACTAGGCCTCATGCAAAACTACACTTTTGCTTGTTGATAATCTTTATGTAACATTACAAAATAAAATCTGATAACGATTATTTCTTTCTATCGTGCAGATGGAGTGGTCCCGACCCCAAATGCAGGGTGATATGGTTACTCCCAGAGCTGGTCACGCGGGTGTGGCAGTTGATGGGAACTTATATATAGTTGGCGGTGGGGATAACAAAAGTGGTAAGTATATGATTATTTCCATTTCCCTTCAAGAATCTCAGGCAATTTGTTAGAGCGACGATGTGAGCCTTGGAAACAAAATTAGATCAAAGTCTAACCCTGAAACAAACTCAAAACTGATCTTCGAAAACTTCAATCGATGCTTGCAGGCCCTATATGTAGGATTTGCTTATGTCTAACCTAAGTCTTAAAAACCTTATTCGGTTTGGGAAATATCTAACTTTTCTCCTTCTTTACAGGTGCGCTCGAAACCCTTGTTGTAGATATGTCAAAGCTTGCAGTGTCCGTGGTCACGAGGGTGCAAGAACGAGATCCCCTCGCCAGTGAGGTGAACAGACCATACTTATATGCAATAAGCGCATTTCGTAAAGTTGAAAACACTCAATTTTTATTCTTTTTTTTAGTAATATTATTCTGACGTGAACAGGGGATCAGCATATGTTCCGCCTCACTAGGTGGTGAAACATTCTTGTTCACATTTGGTGGCTACAATGGCAAGTATTACAACGAGGTAGCATCATATATTACTACACTCAACATCTTTTGTTAAATATATTTACTCATCAGTCGTAGTAGTGTCTCACTTGTCTGTTCATGTAGATATTTTGCATGAGGGCGAAACCGAAGAACTCATCACGTCCCAAGATCTTGCAATCCCCCGCAGCAGCAGCTGCGGCGGCTTCTGTCACTGCTGCGTATGCGTTGACCAAAAGTCAAACGGACGATTCCAAGGTTATCCACCAAGTGGTGGAGGATAATACCACCCCTTCTCTTACGTTCAGAATTAGTTCAATCAGAGAAGAGAAAGTTGCGTTGCAGTCAAGCCTTAGTGAGGCTACTAAGGAGAACTCTGTTCTCAAGGCTAAGCTTGACGAACTCAATGGGAACTACGAGGAGCTATCGAAGGTATTTACGTTTTCTTTTTTGATAATTTGGCCTGCATCGATCATCCAATCCCATTGATTCGTTTTTCAGGAGTTACATTCAGTGAGGGGACAAGTTGCTGCTGAGATATCAAGATGTGCCAAATTGGAGGTTTTCTTCAGTGCTTTATAATTTTTCCAAACTGGGAACCCTTGTATGTCAAAAGCATAATGAAAGTAAAATTGCAGGCACAAATCGAAGCGCTTCAGAAGATTCTCGAATCGTTGCCAGCTTTGGAAGAAGAAGTTCGATCCCTTAGGTCTGATAAGTCTGCATACGAAAGGGACATTGAGCTTTCTGCCGAGAAACGGCAAGGCTCTGCTGGAAGTGGCCTTTGGAAATGGGTTGCTGGATAAGTTTAACTATAAGAGTAAACTTTTAACTATAAGAGTAAACTTTGATGTGGAATTCACAATTGGTATGAGTTATGTATTAAATATACTGTTTTAATTTTTTTGTTGGGAAAGGCGATAGTGACATATTATTCGAAATAATAAGATCTACAAATATTCGATTACATTTTAACCTTTTACTTTATGACGACATCCAATACGTCGACTTGGGAATTCAAATTATACGGGTTGCATTACGTTTTGCATTTTTTTTACACTTAAGTTGCGTTTACTTTGCAAGATTGGTAAGATAAATTCTCTTTGGATTATTAATCAATCATAAGGGCTTATCCTGTCATGTGTTCACTTTGCAAGATGTGAGTTGAGTTAATTTCGGTACTATTTTTAAATTACAAAAGTAAGCTTTAATTCATCAATACATAATACAAAAGTAACATTTAATTAATTAATAGATGAAGCTTATCGTTTAATTGATATTTTCTGCCTATACTACCAATCTTTTAATTAACTCGGATCACATATCAAGGATTATAGTCTAGTTCAGATATTTGCCTCCTTACTAATATGTTTTTACACACATAAATAACAAATTATCAAACGTTAAAGATTTGACAGGTGATAAAGAACACCTACGGATTTCATAAATCAAGACCACCGTAGATAAAAAACGGTTGACAAAACAGAATATTCTTTGATGCCCTAGAAAAACAACACATGTATATAGCTGTCGAAGTACTAATACCAATTCCTACACGCATGCAAACATTCCGATACTCGTAGACAAGCACGATGATGTCTCATACCTCTTACCCAACATATATCTTTCCACTAATGATGTTCTCAACGGCGACTCTTGCCCAAAAACAGACAAACTGTTTCCTTTCGCGTAAGTTCTGGGTTTACGTTCACAACGATCTCCCTCACAAGCAGCCACCTCTAACCATACACTGCGCATCGAAGGACAACGATTTAGGGAACCACACGCTATACAAGAATGAAGAGTTTCGTTTCGACTTTTGCCAGAAGTTTTGGACAACGATGTTCTTCTGTCGCTTTTGGTGGAAGGACATGACCACGGCTTTCGAAGTGTTCAACGTTAAGGAGATTAGCCCGAAGTGCACCGATGGCGTGTGCTATTACTCTGTAAGAAGATCGGGTTTCTTCTTATCTGGTTATTACCCGCCTCGTGAGTTTGAGAAAGTTCATTGGTGGCCTTTCGGCGGTGGATCCATGGTTTGATCGATATGAAGACGCTGGATATTTTAAGTATCTACGTGATATGAGTTATATATTATTAGTCTTTTATATTTTATTAAGGCGCAGGGCCTTATATAAACTGTCGTTGGCATGTCAATTTTATTATTACCATTGTACACTTCTTAAATTATTTCATGAATAGTTAATAATTTGTTGAAACATAACTCATTATCTCTATAAGAATAACATTTGAAATATAATTAAATAACAAAATTAATGTGAAAACTATCTAGTACATAAGTTGACTAAACTGATTTTTCTTCACAATTATATTAGTTGCACACACATATAAAGTACTAAAAGGCCTTCATTTAAAGTCAGCCTAAAAGTCAGTAATTAAGATTTGTGACTATTTTTGCGATCTTCTCAAAGTGAACTTTTGGATTAGAAGTCCATTTCAGAAGTGTGTCCAAACAAACACCCTCTTAGTATTGGACTTATACGTAGGTGTTATTTCAGTTTTATGATGGACTGGACTGTAATTATCGAAAGTATTAACTCTACTCGACAAATTAAGGGATTATAGTCCCCGAGTCATGCGTAGCATGAAGTTTTTTAGTCCGAGAAAGAAATACTGTAACGTGCGTACATAATTTGGAAGATCAAAATCGTTGCTTCTCGTGAACAACAACAGCTATGATCCAACCAGGTACGCTTCTGCTTTCTGTTTATCGATTTTTTGCTAGTCGAAAAATGTGTTCTGATTTTTTGGCGGACTAAAATGTGACTGGTTTTTGGCGGACTATATGTAGGTGGTATCTATAAATGTATAACTAATAAGTAGATATTTTTTTTTTTTCTATTCTCCGACTACAAGTTTTACAGTAATATTTTCGAGCATATGTGGCATCATACAAGTTCATCGGATTCATCAAGTGGCGAATCAGAGCAGTTCACGTTCGTTACTGGGAATCAGCATACATTAGGTCCTTGTTATTTAACGACTCCAAATGTTGTGATTAAATCATTTGAACATGTTCGGTTCTTTTTTGTTTTTCACTTTCGATATGACTGTCTCTTGGCATGATATGTTGATTTCAGAAACCTCGTCATGATCTTATAATAGAGTTGATTTCCTCGCTCTCCATAAAATAAGTCTCGACCCAACAGTTTTTTGGCCCATTTAATCGGACGGCGCCGTGTCCCACACGAATCCATCTAATGAGCGTTTCAACTACTTTGTCCTCCGTCAGGAACCCTCACGCTAACACGAATATTGAGATATAACTGTTTAAGTGTAACTTAACAACTTCCTGCTCAATCTTAACATTTGGAAATTACGCCCGTATGATAACACTTTGAAAGGCGTGGATATGTTTCGGAGAGCGGCATTTCTAAAACGCACCCGAGCTACCTATTATAAGAGCGAAATGTTTGGCGCCGATAACTCGGAACAAACCGCACACACACTCAAGCCGCAAGAGTTTCGAGCTTGATAGAAGACACGAACCAAGTTCCTTTACCCATATTTTGTCCAACGGGAGAATACGTCTCCACATAAGCACATAAACATGAATATCACTTCAAACCAACACACAAGTGCGGTAAACCTAGTTTGCCTATAAGATGATCAGCGCAGACTATTTCTACTCTATTACATTTATTTTTATAGAAATACATCTCTTCATCTTCGGCATAACACTATGTCTTCGAGCACCAAAGTCCTCGAACGGCCTTCTCGTGCCTCGTACTCGTAGGGCCACCATACTTCAACTAATTTTTCTAAAAAATTAATAACGTACAAAACGGGGGGATCAACTGTCCCATCAACCCATATAATATAAAATACAACCCGGGAGGACCTTGTCACCCTTAACATATCACCCGAAAATATAGCCTAAGTCCACGCTAGCGATTTTAACGTGTCATACATACACAACATATAGTAAATTTGATGCAGAATTAGTCGAAAATCGCCGAAAACCGCATACCCCTACATCTATTTGTCTTACAGATGGGAGGGCAACACGGCGTAACTTGTCACTAGCGTTACATTGCCGGTCCAACAAAGTTTTTTGGCTTACTATTGATAATGACAAAGAAAATTCCTACAGTAAACTAATAATTAATATTACATCAATTCAACTACTAATGAAGAAGATTCACGCTATGTTTCAAAGTTGTCCTATAATAAATATAGACGAAGAAAAATAAATTAAGTTTTAGTTGTCGTTTTGTTTTCATTTCCGTTAACATAATAGTCATTAAGAAATGTTGGTGAATGATGTTGCATTGCATCTACGGAACTTGATATCTATTTTGTAGCCATCCATAAAGCGGGATACAAATCTCTTTATGTTCTAAATGCTTTAATGAAAAATTTCTTGGATTCTATATAAGGCCAACGCCTGGTTCATTTAGGCATCAAACTCATCACAAAACATAGTCTTTCATTACTAATTAGGAATGGCCGTCATGGTTAAACTCAGCCTAGTCGCAGCAGCATTATTGCTAGCTTTTGATATGAGGGCATATCAATCGTCAGCACGAACATTGCCCGATGCATCCTCGTCATCGTCATCAATGGTAGAGAAACATGAGAAATGGATGGCACAATACAAGCGTACTTACAGAGATGATGCAGAGAAGGCCCGGAGGTATCAAATATTTAAGAACAACGTGGAGTACATCGAATCCTCCAATGCCAAAGGATCGAAGCCTTATAAACTTGCCGTAAACGAGTTCGCGGATCTAAATAACGACGAATTCACGGCCTCGCGAAACGGATTTAAACAAAAGTCCCGGTCGAAGATGCCAAACGCTGCTCCGTCGTCGTTTAGGTTTGCGAATGTGAGTGCAGTTCCGTCGACCATTGACTGGAGAAAGAAAGGAGCCGTCACACCTGTTAAGAACCAGGGTTCATGCGGTACGTGTTTCTAAATTAATTACAGATAAGATACTTGAGTTCCCGCACTACAAGTCGGCTAATTACGCAAGTTCTGAATTATTTTGGCCCAAACATTAATGAACAAAAATTGGTATAGGTTGCTGCTGGGCTTTTTCGGCCATCGCCGCAACAGAAGGCATCAATCAGATAAGCACTGGAAAACTAATCTCCCTATCCGAACAAGAACTCGTTGACTGCGACACGCGCCAAGATATGGGTTGCAATGGTGGTCTCATGGACAACGCCTTTGAGTTCATTATCCAAAACGACGGAGTCACAACCGAATCCAACTACCCTTACGAGGGAACAGATGGTACTTGCAACACTAAGGAAGAATCTTTGCACGCTGCAAAAATCACAGGATACGAGGATGTTCCTGCCAATAGCGAATCCGCATTGGAAAAAGCAGTTGCCAATCAACCAGTTTCCGTCGCAATAGATGCAAGTGGACTAGACTTCCAATTCTATTCGAGCGGAGTTTTCACGGGACAGTGTGGAACGGACCTGGACCACGGCGTCACTGCAGTCGGTTATGGAGAAGCAAGTGACGGAACCAAGTATTGGTTGGTTAAGAATTCGTGGGGAACTAACTGGGGTGAGAATGGTTATATAAGAATGCAAAAGGATGTTAGTGATCCGCAGGGGTTATGTGGCATTGCCATGCAATCTTCTTACCCAACTGCTTGAAACCTAAGTATTATACTGCAATGTCGAATTAATGTGTACGTATACGGGAAGTTGTGTATAGTAAAGGTGTTGCATATGTATTCTCGAAGGTATGTGAATGTAATGAAAATCCTACCAGACTCTCGGGTTATCGAGTAATTTACATACAACTGGGATTTATTCGGGTACCCGATATATTATTTTTTTTTAAAAAAAATATCTTCACAGGGAAACAAAAATAAAGTATAGTTACATATTTAGTGTCAATATCTAACTTGAGTGATGTAAAAGTTTCAAAAATATTTCGATTAATTTTCTTATTTTGATTGTATGATTAACAAGTGATATTTATTATCAATTGATAAATCATTATAAAAACCTAAACTATATTCACAAAATTTTATAAATAAACATACAATAAAATGTCTGTATGCAAACAAAATATCCAAATATTACAAGTGATATTTAATATATAGAACATGCATATTTTAATATGTATAAGCATTATAATATGGGTACCCGAACCCGATATATACCCGACAAGCCGGTACAAGCTGTAGATCGGGTCGGGTCCAGGTTGCAAAATTCTTAACCGAACCTAAACTACACGAACCCGAACTACCCGACCCCCCCGATACCACCTCTAAGCACTGGAAAACTAATCTCCCTATCCGAACAAGAACTCGTTGACTGCGACACGCGCCAAGATATGGGTTGCAATGGTGGTCTCATGGACAACGCCTTTGAGTTCATTATCCAAAACGACGGAGTCACAACCGAATCCAACTACCCTTACGAGGGAACAGATGGTACTTGCAACACTAAGGAAGAATCTTTGCACGCTGCAAAAATCACAGGATACGAGGATGTTCCTGCCAATAGCGAATCCGCATTGGAAAAAGCAGTTGCCAATCAACCAGTTTCCGTCGCAATAGATGCAAGTGGACTAGACTTCCAATTCTATTCGAGCGGAGTTTTCACGGGACAGTGTGGAACGGACCTGGACCACGGCGTCACTGCAGTCGGTTATGGAGAAGCAAGTGACGGAACCAAGTATTGGTTGGTTAAGAATTCGTGGGGAACTAACTGGGGTGAGAATGGTTATATAAGAATGCAAAAGGATGTTAGTGATCCGCAGGAGTTATGTGGCATTGCCATGCAATCTTCTTACCCAACTGCTTGAAACCTAAGTATTATACTGCAATGTCGAATTAATGTGTACGTATACGGGAAGTTGTGAACAGTAAAGGTGTTGCATATGTATTCTCGAAGGTATGTGAATATAATGAAAATCCTACCAGACTCTCGGGTTATCGAGTAATTTACATACAACTGGGATTTATTCGGGTACCCGATATATTATTTTTTTTAAAAAAAAATATCTTCACAGGGAAACAAAAATAAAGTATGGTTACACATTTAGTGTCAATATCTAACTTGAGTGATGTAAAAGTTTCAAAAGTATTTCGATTAATTTTCTTATTTTGATTGTATGATTAACAAGTGATATTTATTATCAATTGATAAATCATTATAAAAACCTAAACTATATTCACAAAATTTTATAAATAAACATACAATAAAATGTCTGTATGCAAACAAAATATCCAAATATTACAAGTAATATTTAATATATAGAACATGCATATTTTAATATGTATAAGCATTATAATATGGGTACCCGAACCCGATATATACCCGACAAGCCGGTACAAGCTGTAGATCGGGTCGGGTCCAGGTTGCAAAATTCTTAACCGAACCTAAACTACACGAACCCGAACTACCCGACCCCCCCGATACCACCTCTAGCCACACTCATGATCTTAGAAATAGCAAGGTTTTGATGGTTAATATGATTTCGCTCTTTTTTGATAAGCTGGCTTTTGTATCCATTCAGCAATTTCTAAACGAAAGAATGTAATACAAATTTTGGGCAAACTTACTCACGTAGAGAGTAATAGACTATGCTATCTCATGCTCATGCAACTGTTATTCTCTTACGCTTACAAAACACGGAACATCCACCGAAACCCAAGCGTGTCTCGCTGTTTCTCGCAAAACAAAAGTACGACCAAGGCGGGCCATGATTCCAAGACTAGGGGCTCGGACCTAGTCCCCACGATGCCTTAACCCGCATATATGGAGATATCGAAATCGTATGTGACCTCCATTTATTTGGGTTGACAAGTAAACCATGATTGTGAAATAAAAGTTCGTAAACAAATTAAATAAAGGCTTAATTATTTTTTTTGTTCCGTAGCTTAGGGGGTGTGGCATTATAGGGACCGCTAATTTAGGGTGTGGCACTATAAGGACAGTAAGTTCCAAAATCGTGCAATTTGTTGACATTACACCCGATTTTTTCCCAAAAAACATCACATGGCACGTACGTGGCCGATTTTTATACCTGATTTTTCCCCAAAATGCATCACGTGCCACGTACGTGATCGATTTCGACGTGGCGCCGGAACGATGACATGCCTGTTTTACAGAGATTTTTTTGCTTTTTTAGATTAATTTCTTACGTTGCGCCACGCCGGACTATTTTTAATGATGTGGCATTTCAGTAAAACGGGCATGTCATTCGTCTGGCGCCACATCAATTTCCGCTATAAAAATCGGTCACGTACTTGGCACGTGATATATTTTGGGGAAAAATCAGGTTTAATGTCTATAATTTGCACGATTATAAAACTTATTGTCCATATAAAGTCACACGCTAACTTAGCGGTCCCTATAATGGCACACCCCCTATGTTATGTGACCAAAAAAAAGAATTAAGCCTTAAATAAAAGTATGCACTTCAATCTTATATAACCGGACGCTTTTTATTTCTGGTGAAAAATAAAATAAAAGAATCTTAGTAAAATAATCAAATTACATAAAAAGATTATTCCTTCAAAGAATATAATCCATTACTTCTCGTATGCTACTACTAATGCTCTGAATAAAGCTATAAGTGTCACTGGGCTATTGACTACTTTGAGGTGAATGGCTTATAGCTACATCTTTCACGCTCTGTTCGAGACCAACCTAACTCCGACGCCGCCAGCCGTCCCGCCTCAGTGTAGGTCTGCGCATGTGTGTGACTGAAAAAACATATGAATTTAGTAAATGTTTCCTGACGGGATACACATTGGTGGGGCAGACGGCAAAAACAATCATCGCCAGTATACCTATAACAGTTGATGTTATAGAAATATATGAATTTTTAAATTATCAACATCCATTACGTTGAAAACAATTAGGGCGTTCAAGGAGATGCTTTCCTAAAGGATTTCTTAAGAAACTCGGCATTCACTTTCAAGAAATTGGGCATTCATCTAAAAGAATACATAAGGTTTTGAAGTTGTCTAAGTAAAACGAGCTCAACAAGGATACCCGCGAAGAAAAATAATTTCTATACATCTATTTGCCTTACTGGTGGGAGGGCAAACACGGAGAAACTCGTCTCAATAGCGTTACATTGCCGGTCCAAACAAGTTTTTTAACTTATTATTGATAGTGACAAAGAAAATTCTTACTGTAATAATTAATATTACATCAATTCAACTACTAATGAAGAAGATTCACGCTATGTTTCAAAGTTGTCCTATAATAAACATAGGCGAAGAAAAATAAATTAAGTTTTAGTTGTCGTTTTGTTTTCATTTCCGTTAACATAATAGTCATTAAGAAATGTTGGTGAATGATGTTGCATTGCATCTACGGAACTTGATATCTATTTTGTAGCCATCCATAGAGCGGTATACAAATCTCTTTATGTTCTAAATGCTTAATGAAAAGTTTCTTGGATTCTATATAAGGCCCACGCCTGGTTCATTTAGGCATCAAACTCATCACAAACATAGTCTTTCATTACTAATTAGGAATGGCCGTCATGGTTAAACTCAGCCTAGTCGCAGCAGCATTATTGCTAGCTTTTGATATGTGGGCATATCAATCGTCAGCACGAACATTGCCCGATGCATCCTCGTCATCGTCATCAATGGTAGAGAAACATGAGAAATGGATGGCACAATACAAGCGTACTTACAGAGATGATGCAGAGAAGGCCCGGAGGTATCAAGTATTTAAGAACAACGTGGAGTACATCGAATCCTCCAATGCCAAAGGATCGAAGCCTTATAAACTTGCCGTAAACGAGTTCGCGGATCTAAATAACGACGAATTCACGGCCTCGCGAAACGGATTTAAACAAAAGTCCCGGTCGAAGATGCCAAACGCTGCTCCGTCGTCGTTTAGGTTTGCGAATGTGAGTGCAGTTCCATCGACCATTGACTGGAGAAAGAAAGGAGCCGTCACACCTGTTAAGAACCAGGGTTCATGCGGTACGTGATTCTAAATTAATTACTGATAAGATACTTGAGTTCCCACTACAAGTCGGCTAATTACGCAAGTTCTGAATTATTTTGGCCTAAACATTAATGAAAAAAAATTGGTATAGGTTGCTGCTGGGCTTTTCCGGCCATCGCCGCAACAGAAGGCATCAATCAGATAAGCACTGGAAAACTAATCTCCCTATCCGAACAAGAACTCGTTGACTGCGACACGCGCCAAGATATGGGTTGCAATGGTGGTCTCATGGACAACGCCTTTGAGTTCATTATCCAAAACGACGGAGTCACAACCGAATCCAACTACCCTTACGAGGGAACAGATGGTACTTGCAACACTAAGGAAGAATCTTTGCACGCTGCAAAAATCACAGGATACGAGGATGTTCCTGCCAATAGCGAATCCGCATTGGAAAAAGCAGTTGCCAATCAACCAGTTTCCGTCGCAATAGATGCAAGTGGACCAGACTTCCAATTCTATTCGAGCGGAGTTTTCACGGGACAGTGTGGAACGGACCTGGACCACGGCGTCACTGCAGTCGGTTATGGAGAAGCAAGTGACGGAACCAAGTATTGGTTGGTTAAGAATTCGTGGGGAACTAACTGGGGTGAGAATGGTTATATAAGAATGCAAAAGGATGTTAGTGATCCGCAGGGGTTATGTGGCATTGCCATGCAATCTTCTTACCCAACTGCTTGAAACCTAAGTATTATACTGCAATGTCGAATTAATGTGTACGTATACGGGAAGTTGTGAACAGTAAAGGTGTTGCATATGTATTCTCGAAGGTATGTGAATATAATGAAAATCCTACCAGACTCTCGGGTTATCGAGTAATTTACATACAACTGGGATTTATTCGGGTACCCGATATATTATTTTTTTAAAAAAAAAAAATATCTTCACAGGGAAACAAAAATAAAGTATGGTTACACATTTAGTGTCAATATCTAACTTGAGTGATGTAAAAGTTTCAAAAGTATTTCGATTAATTTTCTTATTTTGATTGTATGATTAACAAGTGATATTTATTATCAATTGATAAATCATTATAAAAACCTAAACTATATTCACAAAATTTTATAAATAAACATACAATAAAATGTCTGTATGCAAACAAAATATCCAAATATTACAAGTGATATTTAATATATAGAACATGCATATTTTAATATGTATAAGCATTATAATATGGGTACCCGAACCCGATATATACCCGACAAGCCGGTACAAGCTGTAGATCGGGTCGGGTCCAGGTTGCAAAATTCTTAACCGAACCTAAACTACACGAACCCGAACTACCCGACCCGATACCACCTCTAGCCACACTCATGATCTTAGAAATCGCAAGGTTTTGATGGTTAATATGATTTCGCTCTTTTTTGATAAGCTGGCTTTTGTATCCATTCAGCAATTTCTAAACGAAAGAATATAATACAAATTTTGGGCAAACTTACTCACGTAGAGAGTAATAGACTATGCTATCTCATGCTCATGCAACTGTTATTCTCTTACGCTTACAAAACACGGAACATCCACCGAAACCCAAGCGTGTCTCGCTGTTTCTCGCAAAACAAAAGTACGACCAAGGCGGGCCATGATTCCAAGACTAGGGGCTCGGACCTAGTCCCCACGATGCCTTAACCCGCATATATGGAGATATCGAAATCGTATGTGACCTCCATTTATTTGGGTTGACAAGTAAACCATGATTGTGAAATAAAAGTTCGTAAACAAAATAAATAAAGGCTTAATTATTTTTTTTGTTCCGTAGCTTAGGGGGTGTGGCATTATAGGGACCGCTAATTTAGGGTGTGGCACTATAAGGACAGTAAGTTCCAAAATCGTGCAATTTGTTGACATTATACCCGATTTTTTCCCAAAAAACATCACATGGCACGTACGTGGCCGATTTTTATACCTGATTTTTCCCCAAAATGCATCACGTGCCACGTACGTGATCGATTTCGACGTGGCGCCGGACCGATGACATGCCTGTTTTACAGAGATTTTTTTGCTTTTTTAGATTAATTTCTTACGTTGCGCCACGCCGGACTATTTTTAATGATGTGGCATTTCAGTAAAACGGGCATGTCATTCGTCTGGCGCCACATCAATTTCCGCTATAAAATCGGTCAAATACTTGGCACGTGATATATTTTGGGGAAAAATCAGGTTTAATGTCTATAATTTGCACGATTATAAAACTTATTGTCCATATAAAGTCACACGCTAACTTAGCGGTCCCTATAATGGCACACCCCCTATGTTATGTGACCAAAAAAAAGAATTAAGCCTTAAATAAAAGTATGCACTTAAGAATTATCAATCTTATATAACCGGACGCTTTTTATTTCTGGTGAAAAATAAAATAAAAGAATCTTAGTAAAATAATCAAATTACATAAAAAGATTATTCCTTCAAAGAATATAATCCATTACTTCTCGTATGCTATTACTAATGCTCTGAATAAAGCTATAAGTGTCACTGGGCTATCTAGTTTGAGGTGAATGGCTTATAGCTACATCTTTCACGCTCTGTTCGAGACCAACCTAACTCCGACGCCGCCAGCCGTCCCGCCTCAGTGTAGGTCTGCGCATGTGTGTGACTGAAAAAACATATGAATGTAGTAAATGTTTCCTGACGGGATACACATTGGTGGGGCAGACGGCAAAAACAATCATCGCCAGTATACCTATAACAGTTGATGTTATAGAAATATATGAATTTTTAAATTATCAACATCCATTACGTTGAAAACAATTAGGGCGTTCAAGGAGATGCTTTCCTAAAGGATTTCTTAAGAAACTCGGCATTCACTTTCAAGAAATTGGGCATTCATCTAAAAGAATACATAAGGTTTTGAAGTTGTCTAAGTAAAACGAGCTCAACAAGGATACCCGCGAAGAAAAATAATTTCTATACATCTATTTGCCTTACTGGTGGGAGGGCAAACACGGAGAAACTCGTCTCAATAGCGTTACATTGCCGGTCCAAACAAGTTTTTTAACTTATTATTGATAGTGACAAAGAAAATTCTTACTGTAATAATTAATATTACATCAATTCAACTACTAATGAAGAAGATTCACGCTATGTTTCAAAGTTGTCCTATAATAAACATAGGCGAAGAAAAATAAATTAAGTTTTAGTTGTCGTTTTGTTTTCATTTCCGTTAACATAATAGTCATTAAGAAATGTTGGTGAATGATGTTGCATTGCATCTACGGAACTTGATATCTATTTTGTAGCCATCCATAGAGCGGTATACAAATCTCTTTATGTTCTAAATGCTTAATGAAAAGTTTCTTGGATTCTATATAAGGCCCACGCCTGGTTCATTTAGGCATCAAACTCATCACAAAACATAGTCTTTCATTACTAATTAGGAATGGCCGTCATGGTTAAACTCAGCCTAGTCGCAGCAGCATTATTGCTAGCTTTTGATATGTGGGCATATCAATCGTCAGCACGAACATTGCCCGATGCATCCTCGTCATCGTCATCAATGGTAGAGAAACATGAGAAATGGATGGCACAATACAAGCGTACTTACAGAGATGATGCAGAGAAGGCCCGGAGGTATCAAATATTTAAGAACAACGTGGAGTACATCGAATCCTCCAATGCCAAAGGATCGAAGCCTTATAAACTTGCCGTAAACGAGTTCGCGGATCTAAATAACGACGAATTCACGGCCTCGCGAAACGGATTTAAACAAAAGTCCCGGTCGAAGATGCCAGACGCTGCTCCGTCGTCGTTTAGGTTTGCGAATGTGAGTGCAGTTCCATCGACCATTGACTGGAGAAAGAAAGGAGCCGTCACACCTGTTAAGAACCAGGGTTCATGCGGTACGTGATTCTAAATTAATTACTGATAAGATACTTGAGTTCCCACTACAAGTCGGCTAATTACGCAAGTTCTGAATTATTTTGGCCCAAACATTAATGAAAAAAAATTGGTATAGGTTGCTGCTGGGCTTTTTCGGCCATCGCCGCAACAGAAGGCATCAATCAGATAAGCACTGGAAAACTAATCTCCCTATCCGAACAAGAACTCGTTGACTGCGACACGCGCCAAGATATGGGTTGCAATGGTGGTCTCATGGACAACGCCTTTGAGTTCATTATCCAAAACGACGGAGTCACGGCCGAATCCAACTACCCTTACGAGGGAACAGATGGTACTTGCAACACTAAGGAAGAATCTTTGCACGCTGCAAAAATCACAGGATACGAGGATGTTCCTGCCAATAGCGAATCCGCATTGGAAAAAGCAGTTGCCAATCAACCAGTTTCCGTCGCAATAGATGCAAGTGGACCAGACTTCCAATTCTATTCGAGCGGAGTTTTCACGGGACAGTGTGGAACGGACCTGGACCACGGCGTCACTGCAGTCGGTTATGGAGAAGCAAGTGACGGAACCAAGTATTGGTTGGTTAAGAATTCGTGGGGAACTAACTGGGGTGAGAATGGTTATATAAGAATGCAAAAGGATGTTAGTGATCCGCAGGGGTTATGTGGCATTGCCATGCAATCTTCTTACCCAACTGCTTGAAACCTAAGTATTATACTGCAATGTCGAATTAATGTGTACGTATACGGGAAGTTGTGTACAGTAAAGGTGTTGCATATGTATTCTCGAAGGTATGTGAATATAATGAAAATCCTACCAGACTCTCGGGTTATCGAGTAATTTACATACAACTGGGATTTATTCGGGTACCCGATATATTATTTTTTTTTTAAAAAAATATCTTCACAGGGAAACAAAAATAAAGTATAGTTACACATTTAGTGTCAATATCTAACTTGAGTGATGTAAAAGTTTCAAAAGTATTTCGATTAATTTTCTTATTTTGATTGTATGATTAACAAGTGATATTTATTATCAACGATAAATCATTATAAAAACTAAACTATATTCACAAAATTTTATAAATAAACATACAATAAAATGTCTATATGCAAACAAAATATCCAAATATTACAAGTGATATTTAATATATAGAACATGCATATTTTAATATGTATAAGCATTATAATATGGGTACCCGAACCCGATATATACCCGACAAGCCGGTACAAGCTGTAGATCGGGTCGGGTCCAGGTTGCAAATTCTTAACCGAACCTAAACTACACGAACCCGAACTACCCGACCCGATACCACCTCTAGCCACACTCATGATCATAGAAATCGCAAGGTTTTGATGGTTAATATGATTTCGCTCTTTTTTGATAAGCTGGCTTTTGTATCCATTCAGCAATTTCTAAACGAAAGAATATAATACAAATTTGGGCAAACTTACTCACGTAGAGAGTAATAGACTATGCTATCTCATGCTCATGCAACAGTTATTCTCTTACGCTTACAAAACACGGAACATCCACCGAAACCCAAGCGTGTCTCGCTGTTTCTCGCAAAACAAAAGTACGACCAAGGCGGGCCATGATTCCAAGACTAGGGGCTCGGACCTAGTCCCCACGATGCCTTAACCCGCATATATGGAGATATCGAAATCGTATGTGACCTCCATTTATTTGGGTTGACAAGTAAACCATGATTGTGAAATAAAAGTTCGTAAACAAATTAAATAAAGGCTTAATTATTTTTTTTGTTCCGTAGCTTAGGGGGTGTGGCATTATAGGGACCGCTAATTTAGGGTGTGGCACTATAAGGACAGTAAGTTCCAAAATCGTGCAATTTGTTGACATTATACCTGATTTTTTCCCAAAAAACATCACATGGCACGTACGTGGCCGATTTTTATACCTGATTTTTCCCCAAAATGCATCACGTGCCACGTACGTGATCGATTTCGACGTGGCGCCGGAACGATGACATGCCTGTTTTACAGAGATTTTTTTGCTTTTTTAGATTAATTTCTTACGTTGCGCCACGCCGGACTATTTTAATGATGTGGCATTTCAGTAAAACGGGCATGTCATTCGTCTGGCGCCACATCAATTTCCGCTATAAAAATCGGTCACGTACTTGGCACGTGATATATTTTGGGGAAAAATCAGGTTTAATGTCTATAATTTGCACGATTATAAAACTTATTGTCCATATAAAGTCACACGCTAACTTAGCGGTCCCTATAATGGCACACCCCCTATGTTATGTGACCAAAAAAAAGAATTAAGCCTTAAATAAAAGTATGCACTTAAGAATTATCAATCTTATATAACCGGACGCTTTTTATTTCTGGTGAAAAATAAAATAAAAGAATCTTAGTAAAATAATCAAATTACATAAAAAGATTATTCCTTCAAAGAATATAATCCATTACTTCTCGTATGCTACTACTAATGCTCTGAATAAAGCTATAAGTGTCACTGGGCTATTGACTACTTTGAGGTGAATGGCTTATAGCTACATCTTTCACGCTCTGTTCGAGACCACCTAACTCCGACGCCGCCAGCCGTCCCGCCTCAGTGTAGGTCTGCGCATGTGTGTGACTGAAAAAACATATGAATTTAGTAAATGTTTCCTGACGGGATACACATTGGTGGGGCAGACGGCAAAAACAATCATCGCCAGTATACCTATAACAGTTGATGTTATAGAAATGTATGAATTTTTAAATTATCAACATCCATTACGTTGAAAACAATTAGGGCGTTCAAGGAGATGCTTTCCTAAAGGATTTCTTAAGAAACTCGGCATTCACTTTCAAGAAATTGGGCATTCATCTAAAAGAATACATAAGGTTTTGAAGTTGTCTAAGTAAAACGAGCTCAACAAGGATACCCGCGAAGAAAAATAATTTCTATACATCTATTTGCCTTACTGGTGGGAGGGCAAACACGGAGAAACTCGTCTCAATAGCGTTACATTGCCGGTCCAAACAAGTTTTTTAACTTATTATTGATAGTGACAAAGAAAATTCTTACTGTAATAATTAATATTACATCAATTCAACTACTAATGAAGAAGATTCACGCTATGTTTCAAAGTTGTCCTATAATAAACATAGGCGAAGAAAAATAAATTAAGTTTTAGTTGTCGTTTTGTTTTCATTTCCGTTAACATAATAGTCATTAAGAAATGTTGGTGAATGATGTTGCATTGCATCTACGGAACTTGATATCTATTTTGTAGCCATCCATAGAGCGGTATACAAATCTCTTTATGTTCTAAATGCTTAATGAAAAGTTTCTTGGATTCTATATAAGGCCCACGCCTGGTTCATTTAGGCATCAAACTCATCACAAAACATAGTCTTTCATTACTAATTAGGAATGGCCGTCATGGTTAAACTCAGCCTAGTCGCAGCAGCATTATTGCTAGCTTTTGATATGTGGGCATATCAATCGTCAGCACGAACATTGCCCGATGCATCCTCGTCATCGTCATCAATGGTAGAGAAACATGAGAAATGGATGGCACATACAAGCGTACTTACAGAGATGATGCAGAGAAGGCCCGGAGGTATCAAATATTTAAGAACAACGTGGAGTACATCGAATCCTCCAATGCCAAAGGATCGAAGCCTTATAAACTTGCCGTAAACGAGTTCGCGGATCTAAATAACGACGAATTCACGGCCTCGCGAAACGGATTTAAACAAAAGTCCCGGTCGAAGATGCCAAACGCTGCTCCGTCGTCGTTTAGGTTTGCGAATGTGAGTGCAGTTCCATCGACCATTGACTGGAGAAAGAAAGGAGCCGTCACACCTGTTAAGAACCAGGGTTCATGCGGTACGTGATTCTAAATTAATTACTGATAAGATACTTGAGTTCCCACTACAAGTCGGCTAATTACGCAAGTTCTGAATTATTTTGGCCCAAACATTAATGAAAAAAAATTGGTATAGGTTGCTGCTGGGCTTTTTCGGCCATCGCCGCAACAGAAGGCATCAATCAGATAAGCACTGGAAAACTAATCTCCCTATCCGAACAAGAACTCGTTGACTGCGACACGCGCCAAGATATGGGTTGCAATGGTGGTCTCATGGACAACGCCTTTGAGTTCATTATCCAAAACGACGGAGTCACAACCGAATCCAACTACCCTTACGAGGGAACAGATGGTACTTGCAACACTAAGGAAGAATCTTTGCACGCTGCAAAAATCACAGGATACGAGGATGTTCCTGCCAATAGCGAATCCGCATTGGAAAAAGCAGTTGCCAATCAACCAGTTTCCGTCGCAATAGATGCAAGTGGACCAGACTTCCAATTCTATTCGAGCGGAGTTTTCACGGGACAGTGTGGAACGGACCTGGACCACGGCGTCACTGCAGTCGGTTATGGAGAAGCAAGTGACGGAACCAAGTATTGGTTGGTTAAGAATTCGTGGGGAACTAACTGGGGTGAGAATGGTTATATAAGAATGCAAAAGGATGTTAGTGATCCGCAAGGGTTATGTGGCATTGCCATGCAATCTTCTTACCCAACTGCTTGAAACCTAAGTATTATACTGCAATGTCGAATTAATGTGTACCTATACGGGAAGTTGTGTACAGTAAAGGTGTTGCATATGTATTCTCGAAGGTATGTGAATATAATGAAAATCCTACCAGACTCTCGGGTATCGAGTAATTTACAGACAACCCTATGGAATTTATTCGGGTACCCGATATATGTGCCACGTGATCGATTGCGTGGGCGCCGGACCGATGACATGCCTGTTTTACAGAGATTTTTTTGTTTTTTTAAATTAATTTCTGACATTGCGCCACGCGGACTGTAAATGATGTGGCATTTCAGTAAAACGGGCATGTCATTGGTCTGAGCGCCACATCAATTTCCGGTATAAAATCGGTCACGTACTTGGCACGTGATATATTTTGGGGAAAAATCAGGTTTAATGTCTATAAGTTGCACGATTTTAAAACTTATTGTTCATATAATGTCACACCCTAACTTAGCGATCCCTATAATGGCACACCCCCAAAGTTATGGAGCCAAAAAAAATAATTAAGCCTTAAATAAAAGTATCCACTTAAGAATAATCAATCTTATATAACCGAATGCCTTTTATTTCTGGTGAAAAATAAAATAAAAGAATCTTAGTAATAAAATAATCAAATTAAATAAAAAGATTATTCCTATAAGGAATATAATCCATTACTTCTCGTATGCTACAACTAATGCTCTAAGTAAAGTTATAAGTGTCACTGTGCTATCGACTAGTTTGAGGTGAATTGCATATAGGTACATCTCGTATGCTACAACCTAACTCCGACGCCGCCAGCCGTCCGCCTCAATGTAGGTCTGTGCACAAAAAGTATATCCCACTTCCCTCTAAACCCCATTTCAACAAGAAAAAAGCATATTCCTTCTTCATTTAATTATAATTTAGTAGATTTTTATACTCCAAGTAAAGGTTAGATGTTACGCAGTAACAATCCCAATTTATTATCTATATACCACAACTACCAAACTATAATCAGCTAGTATCGTTAAAGCATGACATAGTAACACGTATTTTTAATTTAGTAACAGTTGTTCATCACCTCAATTCAGAACATCTGGATGTCTGTTTGATTTCGATGTCTTTCATACCACATGCATTACACCACTTACGGTTTAGGAGTTAACAATCGACATATAATTTAGAATCTAATGGCGTAGTAAAATATACCCAAATTATTGGGATCGACCGTATTTTCGCGAAATTAAATGATGAACATTGGACGAAGGAGCAAACAAGGTGCCGCACCGAGCTGTCCATACTATGAGTACTTCGAATTTATACATTTTAGCTATAGTCGTTGCCAATTGGTTGGTTGATGGGCATTCAAATTTCGGAGCTCGATTCACTGTAAAAACGAGATTAAAATGAAAATCCTTTGTCGATAACATTTTACTGCATCTTAGTAACACATAATGGATGATAAATAACAGTTCACTTTACGAACATAACAATATAATCTAAGCGTAACTGAAAGTGACCGTAAAATAACTCTTATTATAATATGTTAAGAATGGGATTTTCGTCAAAAATCATATTTAGAATCCTTAACTCTACTATTTAATAAAGTTGGTCCTTTAAACAAATAAAATTCTGACACGGCCGAAAAACTGTAATAAAATACTGAAAAGAGCCTGAACGGAATTTACCCCTTAGTTTTAGTGGTAGTTCTTTTTGTGGGTCCCACCGTATTTTGGGTCCCACTTATCCATATTATATTGAGGTAATTACACGTCAGGTCCATTTAGTAGTTTTGCTTTTGGTTTCAGGCCCTATTTATGTTTCATATAGATATAAGTACCTAAATTAAGTTTCATTTGGAAATAAGGACCTAATCCATGAAAAAAGACATATTTGCCCATAAAAATAAAAAGAATTACAAACCACTGCCATCGGCTTCTTCAAACGAACAAAACAACCATGAAGAAGTGGTATAGATTGTACATGAAGTGGTACTGTAGATCCATGAAGTGGTACTGTGGACCCATAAAGTGGTACAGGTAAACAGTGAAGTGGTACTGTAGACCCATGAAGTGGTACTGGTGAACGGTGAAATGGTACGGTAGACCCATGAAGTGGTACTGTTGAACAGAGAAGTGGTACAGCGTTTGTAGACCATGAAGTGGTACTGTTGAACAGAGAAAAAGTGGTAATGTAGACCATGAAGTGGTACTATTGAACAGAAATGTGGTACAGTATTTTGTAGACTCATGAATGGTACTGTTGAACAGAGAAGTGGAGTATATTTTTTTGAGTAAAAAAATTCGAGTAATTTGGCTTATTATTTTTTAATTCGAGTGAAAAATTTGAAAACAAAATAATAATTCGAATTTTTTTAATTCGAATTTTCTTTTACCCGAATAAATGTTCATTTTATTCTGTTAATAATACTTATTAGCCATCTAATAACACAATATTTGTGCTGCCTGTTATATTTACAATGTGGAATCCCTACAGTGGGGCCCACGACAACCATGCGGCCACTTTCACCATTATGGCATGGGCTGATTTTGAATGGTACTTTACGGCTTAATAATCTCAGCATCATAACCATTACATAAATGATGAAATTTTAAAGATTATCCTTATCAATCTGACTGAATTACGAGAATCAACATATATTGCGAATATTACCATCATATTCAATTCTCCAGCATTGATGCAGCTATCTCTCATTCATCACATCACGTATTCTCTATAAATAAGCTGTCACTCCTGTTCTCTCTTCATCTTCACTCACAATAAAAGTACATCATGGCTCATCAGAAACTGTTTTTTGTCCTGGCCATTCTTCTCATTGTCCATGGCAAGTCCTTTTATCTACTAAATAATAACTTAGTTTCTCTTATACATGAAAGTAAAGTTTCATTACATATGTATGTACTAACAATTTCTTATTACTCGTTTTACTCTTAATAATTGATATAGAGTCGGCGTTTGCAAGAGAAACACCTATGAGGAATGATGGAGATTTTCCCAAATACAGGGTGTTAGAGGAAAACGTTTGCAAGACAAAGGACGACTGTAAGAGCGCTTGTCCGAAAAAATGCAGATACGGTTGTTTGAACGATAAGAGCAAAGGATTTTGCGTGTGCGTTTGTTCGTGAACAATTAGGGTTTTGTTCAATTTATTCTAAGAATTATAATAATAAAAGAAAAAACTTAATCCTTTATTCCGATTTTGAATGTTTTTTATACTTGCGAGCATCTGTGCAAATGTCCAACATTATAGTTTTCTTCTGTTTCAACCATAACACATTCGTATAACAAAACACATACACTCGCATATTTCGCCGCCTCTGCTGATTGAAATCAATTGTAGCAATATATTTGCTTAATTTCTAAACATTCTCATTTAAATTGCTATGTACACAAGATGCCACATTCGCTTTAGCTCGGTCACTAGTGCCTTTCACCCACACGAAATCCCGGCAAAGCTCCCCCATTTCACAATACATGTAATGACAGAATTCCCCAAATTAGATCATTATCATTTAGTTAACCATGGCAAAAATTCATTAATTAAGAAGACCCGAATAATTAGGCAGTAAAGAAGAATTAAGAAAACTTACCGATTCATATAGGCAGATGGTTTTGAGTATTATTTATACTCATCACAATGGTCTACGTTATGCCGAAGCAAAGAAATAAATAAAAATACAATCTTGAAGAACGCAACCATGGAGAAAAGAATCTTCATCCTCTTTTTCGTTTCCTTCGTTGCGTTTGCCACAGTTTCTGCGAGTACATATTCGGAACTGGCTAATGAGAAACATGTACGTCGATCTTTTCTCTTATAGATGCACACAACTATATTTTCAAGATATACATATATGTACACACATTACATCTTACTCTATGAAATGTGATGAAATAATCATTGTAAAATCCACCAATATTTAAAAACGCAGCCACAATATACGCCGCCGCCTGAGCCTATATGGTGTGTTGTACAAGCAACATCTCCACCAACTTCTAAACTTCAAGGTTTTTTGGACTACGCTTGCGGAAAAGTTGATTGTAGTGCGATTCAAAGTGGTGGTACGTGTTATGAGCCAAATACGGTACAAAGCCATGCTTCCTTCGCGCTTAACCTACTCTACAAGGAAACCCAGTTTTGCAATACTGATATTGGAGTTTTAACCAAAGTTGATCCATGTAAGAACTCTTTCTATATATATTTACGCAGTCTTCGGCATTCCTGAGTCTTTGAATAATTTTCTGTTCTTATGCAGCGTATCCTAATTGCATATACGAATGAGATGAGAGAACTTAACTAACGCGGGATGGTGATTAGCTATAGTTCGGACACTGTAATGACAGATTAAGAACCCCTGTATAAGACTATGTTCCATCAAGAACTTATTATCGAGGAATAACAATGCAATATATATCTCTACTAGAACGATGAAAAGCGTTCCTTTCTACTTTTAACATAAATTTGCAACATCCATATTAAATATTGTCCAACATAAATTAATATCGTCGTGACCACGAGATATCCCCGTGCCCGCATTCTGTTAGTATACATAATATATAGCACACACTTATGGGTTTCAAAAATGCTAGTTCTATGTAACTAAGAAGGTAGATCAAACCAAGAAATGTGGGCATTATATTTGTCGTGGCACTATCTTTGAAATAAATGGAAGTGAGTAAAAGTTAAGAAATATGATTGTGACGGACGCCGGTGAGAAAAAGGAGAAAGAAAGAATGAAAGAACAAAGAAATATTAAGTCTTCATATACCGGGGTGGCACCGCACAAGGAACGGGTCCGAAATACCCACTGAGACTGAAAAACAATGAATCATCGCCCCTTCGGAGAGACCCCACCCCATTGCGATGCCTACGTCCAACCTCGTAAAGTAGCAATAGTATGCAGAGCAACAATTTTAAACAGGTAAATGTTGGAATATTTCCATGGATTTTTGGATTTCGTATACCCTCGAGGTCGTGCGAAATTTAAACTTTAAGGATTTCGATGCCTCAGATCGTCCAACCCCGCAAAGCTGCCTCGTTAAAAAGAATACTAGAAAAAATTCAATTGAATAAAAAAAGCTAGTGAAGGAAAAGAAACTATAGCTCATATTATCTCGTGCAGACGTAAACATTACTCAAGATCCTTGAATTATTGCCAATCAAAGATACGAGTTTCCAAATGTCGTTTGAGAAAATGCTTTAGTGAATAGACCTGCAATGTTGTGACTTGATCAAACTTGTTATAGGTCAATTTCGCCGGTGTCTATATCTACAGAAGAGTTTGAGTGATATGTGTTTGGTTCTATCACTTTTGATGTATTATTCTTTTAATTGAGTGATACACATTGTTGTGTATGCTTAATTATGTATTGGAACCAAACACATTCTCGTCCATCCTCATAAATATCTAAATTTGCCCATGATGAAGTAGCCGTTAAACTTAATGTAACTAAATAAATAGCTCGAAACAAGGCAACAACATTTGCCCATGATCGAGCATCATGTGGGTCGGATAAAAAGTTGAGATTTGCACATGCAATTAAATCTGCTTTTGATACATGTGGGATAGAAAATTCTCATATCAGTTATTCTTTTAAATTATCAAAACAAGACAACAACATTTTTAGTCCTCATTGTTTGGGGCATGAGTGTTTCTAATCCAACATGTTCCGAGGTGACACTTTTAGTTCCCAATATTATCGATTTTGAATCGTTTTTGTTCCAAAAAAATTTGTCGTTTCACATGTGGGCATCACAGTTAACCCAACTTCAAGATTATCAATCCTTCCCTTTGATGTGTAATGATGCTTGCTTGTGGTTAAGTAAATGAAAGAATTAGAATTGAGATTCGTAGTAGAAAAAAAGGATATCATGTCCTCTCATGTGTACTCCGTCTAAATTAACGATTAAATTAATCGGGGAACTAAAACTGCCGAAAATCGGGACTATTAGGGACTAAAAAAGTTCGTCTGTTTGTTCTTTCAATTCCGTTATAATCTCTATGCAACATTGTCAAACTATATCTTGCCAATAGACTTACAGTGAACGATATATAAGTCGTGTATGAGTTGAAAGCTTAATGCTTCTAGAGCACAAAGATATTGCATGATCAAATAATTGTTAATCATTTTCATGTAATCTGAAGGGATCTATTCACATCAAATCGGTATGCTCTAGCTCTAAACCTACAAGTTTATTTCTATTTATCCTTGCCTAATATATTTTGTAGAAACATCTAATAATATTCCATTTTATAAGATCTCAAATTAGAGGGCGAACAATATTTTAGTTCCCAACGTTTGCTGTATAGGCGGTTCTGGTCACCCATGTTCGAGATACTACTTTTAATCCCCGATATTATTGTTTTGCGTCGTGAACCCTCTTTAATTTAATCATTAATTTAGACGAAATTTAACACGTAAGGCCACGTGATTCCTTTCAGGCGATTTAGAACCTCATAATTTATCTTCATCTTCGACTTAAATACACGTGAGCATGGCACATTCAACTCAACTTCAAGGCCGTCAATCGTTCCCTTAATGTGATGCATAATGATGCTCGCTTACTTTAAGTTGAAAAAGCTGAATTAAGATATTTTAAGTCTATTGAAATGAGATCATGTGCTTTCACGTGTTAAACTTTGTTTCAACTGGCGATTAAATTAAGTGAGGATAAAAAATGTCCAAAATCGATAACATTGAGAACTAGTAGTTGCATCTGGGAGACCAGACACGCCCATGCCTCAATTATTGAGTACTAAAAATATCGTTCTCCAAATTAAATACAACTTTATTGGTCCTTATTTATGATTTACATGGTGACACGCCTTCTCTTATTATCTACTCCTCGGTATAGGAGGATATTTAAACATATCATAACGAAAATATCTGATAAATCCATCGTATACATAAGATGAAACAATGTTTTACCACAGAATCAACAACGTGATTGCTCCACGAAATCCGTAGATCTGTAATTGATCTTAACTCATCGTGTTTGATTATCTAATTACTAATTATATTTTATCAGTTAATCAACAGCCAACATCCAATTCCTCAAATAAAATTAGAATTAATATAATTAGGTACTTAGTAATAGAATTCATTGGGTTCGCTATCTGTAATAAACTTGCACTGTTACTTGTTCGAACGATACAGACACTTGCCTGCTCCGCAACAATCTTTGTATTCAATTCTCGTTTTATATTGTGAAATATTTGACTCAGATTTCTACGGTGAACTAGCCAGTAGATAACAGGATGAACCATGGCTCTTTTTTTTTTTTTTTAATTATTTCTCGTCATTTATTTTCTTGTATCAACAAGGTAAATTTTGCAACAATTTTTTGACCGTTTTAAATCATGTTGATCGCTACTTGATACAGATTTACGCACCCACGTAGATTCAACGTCCCCCGACCTGCCAGCAACTTGATATATATAATATATTATATATATATATATATATATATATATATATATGTAATATTGCATGTGAGTTTGTTGACATTTATGCGCCCCAATTTGGAACCACATTTTTCCTGTTCTCTGATACCATTATTATTATCAGCAGTAAACTCTCCACAGCATTTATCTCAACTTCATGAGCCATCGAAAAGCTATTCTATTGTTCAGTCATTCAAAGGCGTGTTTGGCACCGAACATGAATTTGATTAGTCTTTTGTTGTACGATCTGATAAGTCCCACTTATTAAAGGGGCTTGGGAGGAGGAAGAAGAGGAGGAGAAAATATAAATCTTTTAGGCATATTGATCGATCACGTATCTTTCCTTCATTATCAGCATCGCTAAATATCATGGCATAAGTAAAAATGATATATGGATAACATATCCATTGCAAATTACGTATAATCTAATACTAGGATTAACTATTGCGAAGCAATCAGCCAAAGCAACATAAATACCATGTTACTGAATAAAAATTAAACGAATCCTACACGTACACTTCGCACAATAATAACGTGACACAATCTAAGAATGAAGATATATTGATAAGTCTGATCGTAGGAAAAAGAAAGGCACACATCGCACGCAACAATATTTTCTTCCTATCCCACGTTTTTCCAACGTCCTCGCTTGATGAACTGTGGAACTCACAGTGTTATTAGAAAACACAGTTCCCAAAAACCCTCTTATAAATACTAGATTAAACTCTACTAACGTTATCAATATTCGTTCACATACTACACATCAATTGAAGTTACCTTTAAACTAAATATACAGATATTGTTACCTCGTATCGTTGGGAGAAAAAATAAAATATAAAATGACGAACTCTGTAAGAGAAGTTGGGAAGAAGAAGACGACTCCAAAGGGTCACATAGTTGTATATGTCGGAGAGGAGGCACAAAGGTTTTTTGTTCCAATTTACTTCTTGAAGAATCCTAAGTTTCAAGAATTGCTAGAAGATGCTGCTAAAGTTTATGGATTCTCTAGACAGGGTGGAATTTCATTGACATGCAATGAGTCAACTTTTCAAAGGGTCATTAGCTACTGCATAGCCAAATGAATTGCATTATTTATAATGAGACATATATGTATGTATTTATACACACACACACATACACAACAACGCTTTGTATACCTCAAAAGTTGTAGCAATGATTTCATCGATAGGTCAATTTCTACTCTTAGATTATTTTATTTGGTTTATCATGAAACTCAGACTTTAAAGTTTGACTTAGTGATTTAATCTCCCGTTAGAGGGAACGAATCTGACACTGTCCAATGAACAATGAGCTGAAGAGATGTTGAGACTCTTGCAGCTTTAGATTCGACACTTATTTTCGTGGATGTGTTAAGATGATGATCTTCAGCAAGAACGAAATTGAACACACTATTGTATAATGTCGTTCGACTAGCTTCTCTAGCCTACTCCAGGGACAAACGAAACCTCCGTTTTATTCATCAAAGAATAGGAATTACAACATAGAAACTTTTTGACCTACTCCATTTTATATCTCACTTTAGCTCGCACCCTATCAGTAGATATTGTCGCTCGAAGAAGGCTACTTGAGAACCAACGTCTGCTATTTAACGAAGAATTCAGCAGTAACCGTTTCTGCTTCAGGCTTCAACACGCTTGTACCAGATGCTCTTTGGGTTGTACTGTGGATGTTTTCTTCAACTAATAAAAGCGTTACATCACATTTTTAAGTGATTTAGCATTTTAACTCTAAACCATTGGAATTTGGATCTCAATCCTGTTGGAAGCTCGATCAATGGGTCAAAGAAATGATAAAATAATAATAAAACAATATAAAAAAAAAAAAAGAAGAAGAAGGCGCATGAAATCGAATACCAATAAATGATATCTTTGGGCTGCAAAATATGTCAAAGATTAGCCGAAAATATTGAGATACACATGATATAGTTAGGTATGTGTCTTTATCTCATTAGTCTTCTCCTAACATATATATATATATGTGTGTCATGTGTGCCTGCGTTGTAGAAGTGTGAGTGAGTAGATGTACGTGCTGTGAGTGAGCAGAAAAAGAAAAGGGCACAAAGTGCCATTGCACGTCTGTGCATGTATTACATATAGAAAGAAAGGTTTGTTCCTCTTGACAAAAATCGTTTCTCCTCCCACAAATAAAAAGAGCAGATTTATTCCTCTCCATACACACCAAACTCTCGTTCCTCACATAAAAATTAAAATAACAAATCCGCCACATCGGTCCGTATATAAACTAACGTTTCAAATGTTAGGTAATGATTTCAGCACAGCATAAGAAATGCTTCAACCCTTCATTCGATTTCAGCAGACGATAATCAGCATTTGAGCTCCTTTGCATCAGAGTTTGGCTTTAACTCTCAACAAGATATGTGAACACCGAATCCACTCTGTTACATTACAGTTTAGGCGTTATAAAAAGATGCTTACAGATAGGGCGAACGACATTTTAATGCTCAATGTTTTGGGCATGGGCGTTTATGATCCCTCATATTCCTATGTCTCGCTTTTAGTCCCTAATATTACGGAACCGCCCCAACTCAAAATGGGTGCATGGGGAAAATAGTATTACTCAACATTTTTTCCCCAAGATGAAAATTTGAGCTGAACAGATGGGCCGCCTATACTTATGTTACCCGCTAAGCTCTTAAGCTAAGTATTGCTCTCTGTTTTTCCATGCGGGGAAAAAAAATAAAAAAATAAAAAAAATTCACAGTGTTGCAGAAGAAGAAGAAGGGTTCCATTTCTCTGCAAAGACGGGCTGCTTCGGTACAGGCAATAATAATCCACCCTCCATCTCCCCACCAAGCATGGACAGCGCAGTCTGAATATTCGGCCTATCTTCTGCATATTCTTCCACGCACAATAGCGCTGTACGTATGCATCTCCTAAGCATCTCATCAGAAAAATCCCCATTCGTCGCGATTCTTTCGTCCACGAACGACATGCCATCGTCTTCTTTCCACGACTTCCACGCCTGATATGCTATGTCAAAGTAGTTGAATATGAAGAAAGAAAGATATTAGCAAAAAAAAAACAAAGACTTACGTGTCCTAAGAGGCCCAGGCGCAGATCGTTGTTGTAATAACTCGTTATCTTCTTCCCGCTTATTATTTCCAACATTAGGACACCAAAGCTGAAGACGTCGGACTTCTCGGAAAATATACCGTGCACTGCGTATTCTGGCGCCATATATCCGCTTCAAGTGCAATGCAAATTATTACAAGCATCAATGGATTATTTAATTTATAGTGAAAGGGATATATAGTAAGTGAGGTACTACGTGTTATTACACGTACTAGGTTCCGAAGACTCTATCGGTGTTTGCTTGATCCTTGCTGCTTGTAAATATCCTCGCCATTCCAAAATCTGAAATTTTCGGGCTCCATTCTTCGTCGAGCAATATGTTGCTCGGTTTAAGATCTCGGTGGATTATTCTTAAACCCGAGTCTCTGTGAATATATAAGAGTCCTCGAGCGATTCCTTCGATGATGTTATAACGCTTCCCCCAATCAAGAATTCTTGATGGATCGTCCGAATCTGTAGGGAAAAAATGAATCCGTGCATGAATAATGAAATGGTAAAAAAGTAATAAGAGCAAGTTCGAAGCAGCACCAACCAAAGAGATGTGTTTCTAAGCATTTGTTAGGAAAGTAATCGTAGATTATCATCTTCTCTTCTTTCTCTATGCAACATCCTATTAATCGGACAAGGTTCCTATGCTGGATTTTTGAGACGGCAATGAGTTCGTTCATGAATTCTTCGGTCCCTTGTTTCGAACCTTCTGAGAGCCTCTTTATCGCAATTTCTTGGCCTCCGTTCCTCAGTTTCCCCTGCGAATATGTTATCAACCCCAACGTTGAATCGTAACTTACAATAAAATTGTAACATGATCATTCTCTCCTTACCTTGTAAACATGTCCGAATCCGCCCCTCCCGATTATGTTTTCGTCGTGGAACTTGTTCGTTGCCTTCGAAAGGGTCTTGAAACTGAATAGCTGCAACTCTCTGATGTTGGGATTTCTGGTCTTATTATTGTTGAGAACAATAACGGTTGAATCTGATGGAATAATCATATTTGCGTCGAAACTGATTACATCTCTAGCTTTGGACCCTGGCAGACAAGAACAGCGTATTTATAAAACGTTATTATAAGCTAACTGTTGTGTATAAGCCAAGATCACTACCATTAGAAGACATTACCTTTCTTCTTACACCATCCAATGGAGAAAGCAATAAGGAAGATGGAAACAAAACCAAGTATGGTCGGCAAGACTATGAAAAGCAACCTTTTGTCTTTCCCAAAGAAGAGAATTCAATTACAATATGTCGAGTAAAAAGGGTTGTGAGTAAACAGGGAAAAAAAAAGGGATTGCAAACTAAGGATTATTATACCTCCTCCTAATTCAGAAGCTGCAAGACGTATGTAAAGATCGACGCCAACCCCAGGAAACTGTTGTATATCGATCAATCCATCGCTTTCCCTCCAAAACATACAACCTATGCTATTTGGATCGTAAGCATAAGCCACGCAAGAACAGTTCTCCAAGCATAGAACCCTACATTCGTCGATCTCTCCAGACGAAAACGGTTCAGCAAAATCTGGTACTTTCACGTAGGGCAACCTTAAGAACACATCTGCGTTGTTACTTTTGTCGCACTGCAATGGCTTTTTCCTTACGCATCCGCCCTTCCAATTCCCGCCTTCCCATTCAGTTACGTTCAATGGCTCGAAGCCTCTCAGACAAGAACATATTCTTCCATGCGAATCTTCGATGTTACATATAGCAAAAGATCCACACCTTCCATAAACATCGCAGTCGTGTAAGGGAGCTATCCACGTAGTATCCCAACTCTCCGTTTGATCATCCCAAACTGTCTTAACTAAATTCCCAGAAGCATTCAAAGACATAATCGAGTAATTCTCAAGGGGGGATTCCACGGAGAAAACCCCTGAGTTATTAGTTAGATTCAATCTATTGAGGTAAGGAGTATACATATCTTTCACTCCAAGCCAAATCTGCCCATTCCAAGGCCCAGTTCTATATTGCGGCGTCCCATTACTGCTATGCCAAGTGAAGAGTTGCGGGATTTTCAGGGCTTGAAGGCCCGTTTCGAAATCCCCTTTTTTCGGGTCGTAAGCGTTCTTCCACGAAGTTAAAGCCACCCTACGACCCGTGAGTGTGTCGTCGATCAATTGCATCAAAGGAGGGGCGACGTTGGTGGGATGCGCGAAGCTTTCCCATATCACGTGGTTCGACGAGCTTTCGATTAAGACCAGGTTCCCAGTGTCCAAAATTCGAGCAGTTGTGGGATGATCTGAGGTGACGTTTGTGGACCATATTGTCTCGTTCTGACCGTTGATGAGTACGAGGTTCCCTTCTTTGGATATTTTGACGGCGCCTGAAGAATCTCGGAGTGGTTTGTCTCTGTTGGCGACCCATATCAATGCGCTTTCTGGGGAAACGATGTAGAAGATTCCCAGGTAACGAGTGTTGGTTGAGTTTCCTAGGGTGAAAAATTGCAGTTTGAACTTAAGGCCTTGAGATATGATTGTGGAAGGATCTTTTAGGGCAAAGGAGGAGTTGATCGTATCAGTTTCTCCTGCAGTAAAACCATTTGAGGAAATCATCAAGATGATAAGGTGAGCAGTTATGAGTTTCTGCATCTTCATTGGTTTGATATGAGTTTGTTTGTGATGGATGATATATGATGCGATGAATAATGAAGCTATATGATTGAAATGCTAGCTAATATATATGCTACCTACCTTACCTATGCGGGCCTTTCTGCAAAGTCAACTTACTACATGAAGATGACACCTTGAAATGTTGGAAATCAACTCTTCAGAGAGACAACCTCAGGTAGAACTGAAAGTAAATATTTGCAACAGTCAAATATATGTCCGACTTAATATCAGTTGAAGAACTTGACCGTTACCATTTTGATTTATGGATATGAGTGATGGGATGGTGACGTAGCTGTATAGATTGACTTGGAAGAAACCGAGTCTGAATTTCAAGCACATGTGAGACCAACGAATGAATCAACAACCGACTTAATTATATGTTACAAGACAAACTTATCTGTGATGTCATGAAGTCTTTAACTGTAGAACTAAGTGATCTTATTGGTTAGGACACACAAATTTGAGTAATAACTTATTATTATATCAAATATTAGATAAAAATTATAACACTGAATTCTCTTCTCTCTCTTTTTTTCCGATAGGGAGAAAATCAAAACTGTCCCTAATGTGTACCGCATGATCAATTTAGTTCCATATTTCGCAGGCTAATTGACAGTCAACTTGGATGAAAACTGCGTGTTGACACTCTGTTAGACGACGTTTAAAATATGATAAAATTAACGTTACAAAGAAAATTTAATAAAATAGGGAAATTATACTTGGTATCCCTGTATTTAAGGCTTTCTATTTATTACCCAAAGTTTTTTTCAATTCCAATAGAGGTACCCATATCCCTGTGTTTAAGACTTTTCCAATTGGAATAAAGAACTTCAGGCACCAACTGAAAAAGTCTTAAACACTAGAGTACCATGTGGAATTTCTCTAAAAAATAATACCATAAAATGATATATAATAAAAAATAAAGAGAGACCAGAACGGAATAAAAAATAAAAATAAAAATATTATATCTAAAATAAAATATGTGTTTCATTTTTTTGTTTTATTATTAAAAATGAAATAAAAAATGCAACTGAAATTTTACGGGGAATCTCAGTCCTCGTTCCTGTCTGCGCCAAGTGGGGAAGAAATTGACCCCTTCCGGCGGGTTCTTTTGAAATTATCCAGTTTCTTTTATAACATAAAAATAATTTTCAAAAAAATCAAGGTCGGAACTGGGACTAGTTCATCCCCGTTAACTTGGGGGACGGGGCGGAAGTTCCCATAATCTTCTAGTGGAATTTTTTAGTTTATTTTATTTTCAATTTTCGTTTTATTTTTTTATTTTATTTTCTTTATTTATGAATACATAAAACAAATATTTTATTTATCACCTACTATTTTTTATATATTTTATTATTTTCTCTCTTTTTTTATTTTATATAGTTCTAATTTCTTCTCATTATTTTATCAGTTTTTAATGTTAACTTTATTGTTTTTACTAAGCAAAGGTTAAATTGGTCCAAAATCGATAACATCGGGGGCTAAATTGGTCACAAAAATACTAGTGATTAAATTGGTCTATGAGGTATACATGGGGACCATTTTTGGGTTTTTCCCCTTTTTTTATGACCTGGGACTGGGAGTATCCCTACTCGATCAGATAAGGTCTTGGGGCCACACACGCCGAGAGTGAGAATGATTTCCTGAGATCAAGTTAATACATCCGAAGAAGGAGGAGAAAATGGAGGAGAAGAATGAAAAGGAGGAGGAGGGGATAACTTTGGTTAAAATGAGATTGTGTGTTGAGATTCCGGGGCGAAGGAATCCTCCTTTCAGTAAGGTTTTGTGTGGTTGTATCGTTATCGGGTTGAAAGACCGGTTTGTGTGCGTAACCCCACGAAAACAGAGAAAGTGAAGGAAAACATGGATTTTTACATGGTTCGACTCACTTTTGAGTCACTTTCGCTTTTATTTCGTACGATTCTCGTGGACCGGTTGAAATCCTCTGTCACATAATCCGTGTCCCATTTTCTGTCCCACTCCCTTAAAATTGATTTTATAATTATTGGAAAATATGATATGGGTATCAAATTAATCATCATAAAATAAGGAATAAATTGGATGTGTTTGTTTATTTTTATCATATAATCTCATGAAATAACGACGATTTTATGACTTGGTAGACTATAGGATTAAAAGAATTAATAAATAAAAAACAAATTTTGTAAACCGTCAGATTTAAATTTTAACGAATCTGATCGTTTTGGGACATAGAGGGGGACATGCTTATGGGACAGATGATTTCATGCGCTCATGGACTGCAGGTTGGGAACTTTGTCTCTATTTTCTGTATACGAAAGTCGAGCTAATTCTCCCTTTAAATAGGAGAAAATGCCCTAGAAGGTTCGTAGTTGGTTCCCAAAACGGCCGTAACTGCTAATCAAGAATTAACGTCGCTTCACGGCTTCCAACTAGCCTTATTACGGCCATGAAACAATTGGAGTTTGCTTTTGGCATATTCTGCCGACTTTCACGGCCGTGAAGCTTTCAAACGAACATCAACTTTCCTCGCAGTCGGCCTTCATGGACATGAGCTACGAACTCACTTCGGTGTGTGATTGCTCCGATCTCGTCCCAGATCGATTTCCAACTATGAATTTCCAAATTTTTGGTTTATAATTACCAATAATGTATAACACCAAATTTAACGATTAAAATTAACAAATGGACCAGAAACGGTGCAGAATCGTTAACAAGGAGAAGTGCAGTGGCGGAGCCAGAAGCCCAACTCATTGGGGTCCAAATATATACAAAAGCTTATTTAGTAGGGTCTAATTGAAAATACAGAACTTTTCAGTGGCGTCATTTGACATATATTAAGTAAATTAGGTGTTAATAATTAATTTTTCCTGGAATAAAAGTGGCTTGAAGTATATGGGACAAAATATGTTCATATCTCAAATATAGAGGACTAAAACTGTTGTTCGCTCGATAGTAAACATTTGAATTCAATCTTCTTAGGTATGCATTAGGTTTTAGTTTTAGTTTTGTAGCGTTCTTAATTATACTAAAGCCCATCGTTGGCAGCGTACGTAGCCCATCAACAAGGAGTTGCAATTAGTTGATGTTCAAATCAAACTAAAGCCCACGTGTAGAACAGACCCATAAGTCGGCCCATTCGGAAATCTACACCTGATCCGAGAAAATGTTTCTTGCTTCAATGCGTTAAAATAACTTGGATTTAATTTCGAAAATCAAACACGTGGATCCTTGCTTGATTAAGTAAATAAACTAATTCCCTATATTGCAGCTAATGAGGGCAATTCACCTATAAAAAATAGTTGATGACTTTATGGCCACAATAGTTGATGATGCACAACCGCAATCATATAAAAATATGAAAAAATAAGTACGAATATCACCCATCTATGAAACCGTTAGATGAACCCACGTGTGAAACGATTATTGGTTTACGATGTGGAAGATGCTTTTAGATATGGATGGTAAAGTAAGCTTAGAGGTATGTGGTTATGTTCATGTTCCCAAGTTTTTTTAATGATTTTCTCGTTTGTTGTCGTGTCGGAGAGAATTGTTGGATTCTTTAACCTTGTTTTTGTTTTGCGATAAATTCAGGAAAAAAATTGTATAATAACTATAAATATATTTAATAGTTAGATAACCGACTTGTATAGTTCGATGAGGATCTTTGCTAAAAATCCCACATGATCGACAACTAATCCTCCACCACCACAAAGAAGCACAGCTCTAAAAAGAAATCCCGATATAGTTTGATCATTATTCCACATCATATCTTTTAATCTAAATTCAATCAATTTCGACAGCCAAGAATTAAAGAACGTAAAGTAGAGGACCGGAACATATTTCTTTATTATTTATCTTTATAGTTATATAGCTCTTGTAAGTCCATTTTATTTTGAAATCTCAATCAAGAGTCTTGAATGATCTTACTCTCGAGCCAAGTATAGATCATTCACAAATTAAACAAGAACCAACTAATTTCTGAAAAGTAAAATTGATCCACCAAAACTCATAAACTCAATCTGGCTATTCCATTACAACTCCAGAAACCCATTAAAAAAAATCTGGGTTTTTACGGAAAAAAGAAAAAAAAAAAAACTGCACGAAAATAGAAAAAGAACAAAAGAAAGGATTAAATCTAACAAACGGCATATTACTCTGCTACGAGTCCTCGGCTCGAGCCATAACAGACAAGCGGCTCGGCCTGGGCTGGAAAGAACCTCGACGCCTTAGGCTATGCGACGACGGCCTAATCAGCGCCGCCAGAGCCCTCTTCACGAGCTCACCCTCGACGGTCCCAATCCTTACCAGCGAATTCGTCATCGCCGATCGGCGCATATTCAGCTGCTGCGACGTCGTATTGTGCTGCTGGATTTTATGACCGTTATACCCCTCGAAATTCTTGCCCTTGTGGAGGCTGCACCGAAAGGAACCTGGGTGCGTCGTAGGGGAACACATACAAGTCTTCTTCTTCGGTTGCTGAGCGTAGTGGTGGTGGCTCTGCGCTCGGTGGCCGCCGTGGTGGGTCGGCGTCGCCGAGAATCGGACGGCGGAGGAGACGGAACGGGCGATTGCGACGCGGGTCGGGCTGATGGGCCGGGATGGTGAGAACGGCGCCGACGTCGCTATTGAGGAGGAGCAGAACCGGCCCGACGGCGACGGAGAGCGCTGGAATTGGCTGTGGAAGGTTGTACTTCGACGGTGGGACGCTTCCATGGTTTGTACTTGTACCTTTGACTGGATGCACGAATCTTGCGGTTGAGTTTTGATTTCTGCAAAAGTGAATAATACAGTAGCGAGGGTTGTATATATGGAGAGGAGGTCTCGAGGGTATTTACGTAAATTAACCGGCAGTTATTTGCTTTTTGCGTAGCCATCACGCATCATTATTGAACAAGTCTTCCTTTTTTAATTACGAAAAAATCTAGATTTCTCCTGAATTTTAGTTATTTACTATTTCAGGTTAAGTATTTTTTTTTTGTCATTGACGGATGTATCAATCTCAATTGATTAATTACAATTTAGCACATCTCGTCAAAAAAGATCGTGATTACTTTGCAATAAGGCCATCTTCAAGTACAATCAAATTTACACAAAAATTGTGTTTTTATTTCATCACATTAACTCTTATTACAGCACTAATTTTTACTTAAAACAGTAATTTACTGTATGTTCTAAACTAAAAATAATAATCCATACACATTTCTACTTGTTATTGTTAGTTAACTTATAAAAGGAAAAACATATCTTAAATTTAAACAAAAGAATTGCATGTAAGTGTGATTGATTTCTTTTTCTTTTCTTATTTCTTAAGTTTTCTAATATAACTGTATATTGTAATTTAAAAAATTCGATGTATTATAATAATTTATTAATTATCAGTTAAATTATAAGTAGCTTATTATCTTAATTTTCAATCAATTAAAATTTTGAGTAAGTAAAGAAAAATATTGTTGTCTTTAGTTTTATTATAATAATATGCACTATTTACTTATAACTAAAACACGTTTGAAATTTTAAAATAAAAAATTATAACGCAATTTTAGTGTTGAAGGTTGATTCTCTAGGAGCATATCTAACCAATAGCATAATGCCGTTAATTTCACACAATAATATAATTGTTATAGTGCTTTTACTATAATCAATAAACTTTATTTTCAACACTAATTTTTACTCCAACACATTATCTCTATTATTTAGACCAAAAATCAAATTCTCTTACTATAGTATATTAAACTTTATAGTATAATGATTACAATGTCAATAATTAATATTTAAAATTAAATAGCATATTAGTTATTTATAATTTTATTAAATTACAAAAATCAATAAATACTTAATGCTATATTTGTGTATCATTATAAGAGTATCAAATGTTAACTAAATAATAATTTTTATGTATCATTATAAGAATATCAAATATTTTAAATATAAATAAAATATCTTTTATTACAAAATATAAATAAATAGAAACTAAAACTCTATTTTTGTGTTGAAAATTGTTTGTACAAGTATAGAATCCCTGCTCATCAATACAATATTAGTGTTAAATATTGAATCACATTAGAGTAGATACATACTTTTTATTTGTGTTTTACACAAAAATAAAGTACCTGTTGGAGAAGCAGCTCCAAATAGGTACTCTATTTTGGAATAAAACACATACTCCAATGAGACTATATATTTTATGCTATTATAGTGTGCAGTTGCAGAGCATTGATACTCTATTTTTATAGTACGCACCATTTTCAACACTAAAGTAGTGCAATAATTTATTTCATTTTTTAATTAGTTTATTTTAATTGTATTTAAAATATATTATCAGAAAAATAAGATAAAGTTAATTGTCTTTTATTTATTCATATTTCTCATTAATTTAGAAATAAAATAAGACATTAATTTATTAAATATCATAATTTTTATATATCGTTTCTAATAAGTAAAATATGAAGGTTATCAATTCAATTAGGATACAATGATAGGAATATTAATTTTAGTGTAGAAAATATAGTTAACTGATTGGAGTAAAAGTTAGTGTAGAAAATAGAGTTAATCGGTTGAAGTAAAAACACTGATGCTACGTTTGGATCGGGGGATTTCGATTTGAAATCCGAATTTCATTCAAATCACCCGTTTGGCAACCGCTCGGATTTGGATTTCGATTTCATCCAAATCCGAGGAGAATCCGAGCGCTTGTCTTTTGATGGATTTGAAATTCGATCGGAAACGGTCCGTTTTCGAAATACCAAATCTTGCCGTGATTATTTTCTTAAATAATAATAATAATAATTATTAGTATTATTATTATTGACAAACGATGAGTCGAACCGACCAGCGAGCTCGACGAACGACGAGTCGAGTCGGCCGACGAGCTCGACGACGTGAGTCAAGTCAACTCGCGAGCTCGACGACCGATGAGTCGAGCCGGCTTGCGAACTCGACGATCGATGAGTCAAGTCGGCTCGCGAACTCGGTGAGCCAGCTCGAGCTCGATGACGATGGCTCAAGCCGGCTCGAGAGCTCGAGCACATTTTGAAATTCGGATTTCCGAAATCCTAACGTTTACCAAACGGTGGATTTGTATTTAAAATTTGGATTTCAGAATTCATAATTTCAAATCACGGATTTCAATTCAAATACACCAATCCAAACGCAACCTGACTGTATTTCTGTGTGAAATTAACTGCAGTTTTGTATTGTGGGTAGGAGATAGACGTATTCAAAACGGTTAACCGTAACCTAACCGGCGGTCAACAGTTCAGTTAACCGTGATCAACGGTTACCGTTCAAACTGTAACCGAACCGTTATTTAATACGGTTCGGTTACTGTTATTGAATTTTCTAAACGTAAACAACGGTTATAACCGGGGGTTTATAACAACGGTTCACATGAAAATTAAGCATGGGTTTGAGTTTTATGAGTTATTTTTTAGTGTTTATTGAATTAAAAAAATAGTTGGAATTCTACTTATATATGTTTGAATGATTCATATGAATACAAGGAAGCATTATGCATTTTTTAGTATGTTTTCTAGTATAATATTAGTTCATTTTCCGACTTCTTGTTATTCATGTTACTATTTGTTGCAAATTTTGCGTAATTTTAAAGAAGCTACGGAAGAATTATTTGGTGCTCATAATCCAACAGTTATTTTAGTCTTAGATCATTGTGTTAAAATTGCATATTTTAGAGAATATCCTTCATGTACAATTTTGGGCTAACGTATTATACAACCGAAAAGAAATAGTTGAAATTCTAGCATTCTCGAAGTATTTCCCTAAACTATTTGAGCGATTATCTTATTTTCTTTTTACACTATTCAATGTGTAATTATTACTTTAATGTTTAATGCATTTCTTCTACAATTTTTTTAAGTTGGCATGAAATCTTTTAACATTATTAAAAAATTTAGTTTTTTCTAAACAATGAAACCGTAAACCGGCGGTTCAAACCGTAACTGGCTCCTCTGATTACAAGCCGTAACGAAAACCGTGGTTATCGGGTTCGGTTACGGTTAGAGATTTTTACAAACCGTAAACCGACAGTTCATAACCGTTAACCTTTACCGTATGAACATGTCTAGTTGAAGACGCTCCAAAATTCTACTTTTATGTTTTGCAATTAATAGGATACCATTGCAAATGCTCTATGAGAGCTAGTAATGATTAAAAAATGTATTATTTTCTAATTTTTGTTGAATTATTAGAGATGGACCAAAAATATTATTTTGGATAAATTCTTATATGATCGAGACATACTGTACTAAGTTTTTCTCAGTCAACACACATCATGTAAATCCCAAACGGAATGGGTATGGGTCTCTAATACTCAAGCTCAGGAGCTCGAATCCATGAAGGACCTTGATTGTCGTACTTTGTGGAATCTTGAGGTGGATCGCATGGAGTAGGGATCGGAGTGTGGAGACTATGGCATTGTGTGGGGATACCTACATAACACAGAAAAAAAAAAAAAAAAAAAACTACCATGTAGTAAAATTAGTTACAGGATTGATGAATTTCACAAAAAATGTAATATTGAATTAATAAAAAAAAAAGAGAAAATCAAAGGCAAATATGAAATTTGGCTATCAAATTCCCTGGGCTTCGACAACTTCATGACATATGTCGTAATGTTGGCTCTGGAATTCTGACACGTACCATGAATCCAATGTGTGGTGGTATATTTCTTTTGTAAGTCACCCTCATTGGACCAAATTGGAAAACTACTTCGACATTTAAAATATGGATATGCCTATCACATGCCCATCAAAATTTTATATTTGACTAATAAAACTTAAAAGTATGCTGTGTGTAATTCATATCTATCTATTTTATTAAGAGAGAACGTATAATGCACATTAATATCAATATATGTCAATTACATTTTTTCATTAATGAATAAAACTAAAAATTATTTATTAATTTAAACACAATTATTTATTAATTACAATTCCATCATTAAAATATTGAAAAAACTTAAAATATTAAAACAAATATTTTTACATTGAATGTGCTAAATCACTACTCTACATTACGATGTTTCCGAACTACAATTGTCAATTATGCAATTAGTTGATGTCTGTCCGATTTGGTTTTAATTGAAACACCAAGTAAAAACCGTCCCAAAAAATCTAATCTCATCAAAATGACAAAAAAAAAAAGGTCCAAATTCATAACACATGAAAAAAAGCTCCATATTCATAACACAAAAGATCTATACATGCTCAGCTGCGTACATATTATCTATACATCTATACAGGAAACAACAAATAAAGAGACAAAAAAGGGGATTTGGCAATTTACTTGAAGTATTTATATAAAATGTAATTTTCGAGTCAAGAACACATAAGGTAAAAGAAACAAGGTAATAATCAAGAAACAATCATCCGAGTCCGATTATTATCATTATTGCATCCTTCATTGCCAGCGCAGTTGGAATTACGAAACCTACTCGGCTTAGGCTTGAAATTCATACTCCTCTGGCAATCATTGGAGCTCGAGGAGGGTTTCAACACATGGTTCTTGAGCAAGACTTTCATCATCAACAACTTAGGCGGCGGCGGCACCATATCCACCACGACCCGACCCGAAAGGACGGACTGATTCGGGCTCGGGTCGGGCCTCCTACGGTGCAGGCTACACCTGAACGAACCTGGATGGGAAGTCGGCGAACATAGGCACGAACGGCTCGATGAAGAAGGCGAAAATGAATTAGGAGAATTACACTTGGCGTCGTAGTAGTTATTAGCTTTATTTGAAGCCATGTTCGAGTGTGTTTCTTGGGATTCAAGCTTGTAGATAATAGAAACGTAACGAGGCTAAAAACATTATTGGGATTGTGTTTGTGTGTGTGCGTGTAGTGCGTCGAGCTTAGTTAGCAATAGGTAGTCACGATATCTATATATAGTATGGTGCGTTCATACTTATCCTCTTTTTTTTCCTTGGGATTATGTGTAAAACAAGAATTTGGTCAGAGACATAATTGTTAGGAATCGTGAATCAAGAATTCAGATTAAACAGTTTTGGTGATTGTCCAAACTTGATTAAGAATACCGGTCAGAAGAACATAAGACCGAAGATTAAAAGACCAGATAATAAGTCTGAAGGAAACTGCTCAAGCCTGGTTAAGGATACCAGTTAGAAGAAGATTAAAAGTTCGGATGTCAATCAGCAGATTACATATGCGCAGGAGATCGGACATCAGTTAAAAAGAACACAAGACTGATTATTAGAAGAAGCGTGCCTAAGACCGAAAGATACATAAAGATATACCGGAGCTGGCAGGAGCCAAGATCAGAACTCAGATACCGGACCAATAAAGTGCGAAGACCGGAGTTCTGTCATCAAGCATGCCACGTGTACAAAGATTCAAATTTACTCAAGGCGGGAGAATACAACCTACTGTCGAAATCTTTAATGCAAGGCTGCCATAGGAAGTCATGTCGAAGTCAAGCCAAGCTTAAAATGGAAAAAGTAAATGAGACAGTATGAACTGCTGCCAAGACCGGACAGTACCCATTTTTGGAAAGTGCATTTAATGCACAGCTCAGCACTTGGAGCTATTTCACAACGGTCTTCTTCATCAACAAACAAGTATATATATCATAGAAGAAACACTGAGGAAGAAAACAACACAACCACGAGAAATCAATCAGACGAAAGTCAAGAACAAAGCGAGAAATTTAGAAAGTGTTGTCCTTACTGTACGATAACCGGTCAGGTTAAGTAAGTGAGTTATTGTTATTCCGACGGACTGTAAAAAGCTGTTGAAGTAGGTGGATTGTATTTTACGACTGCCTAGGGATTCACTAGATAAGGCTGAGGGCAGCCGGGTAGGTTGTACTGCGAGTGTATAACTGAAGTCTAGTGAACCTTCCTCACGAGGAAGAAGGGGAGACGTAGGAGATTCAACTCCGAACTTCCAGAAACAAACTGGTATTGTCTTACACACACACACTAACACTACGCACAGATTATCGGTTTCTGAATCAGAACCGATCTACAAGCTTCCGCAAATAACACAAAGAGAAAAATCAAGCACCGGTATTAACCTTAACTGGTTAAGTACCAAAAAGGCGTCAAGCGTAAACCGATCCTAACAAGTGGTATCAGAGCGGGTTTGCTTGATATTTCTTCTACACTAACCATGACTTTATCGGATCAGCTTGTTATGTTTAGCAGGGAAAATTTTCTTGAGTGGAAAATAAGGTTGATGACCTACCTTTATGCGCAAGACGACGAAATGATCGACGTACTGGAAAATGGACCGTTTGTGTTCAACAAAATCAACGTAAGACATGCTGTCTATCCTGACGAACCAAGAGAAATTCGGAAGGAAAGACACGAGCTTTCAGCAGAAAAAAAACGAAAGACAAATCTGGATAATATTGCAAAGAATACCATATTCAAGACTCTGGACACAGAGGTCTTCAGACAAGTTATGACAGGCAAAACCGCTAAGGAAGTGTGGATCAAACTGAGTCAACTTTGGGAAAACCAAGAAATAAACGAGCTCAAGGAAAATCCAGCAGAAGCACTGAAAGATGGAAAATTATCCAGTGCGACACAGGTTAAGCAACGTAAACTAAGCGATAATACTAACTTTCAGTCTAAATGTGACAGGACAAGATTCAAAACTGAAGATGACCGCAAAGAAGAAACAGACCAACATCCAAGGTGGAAAAAGGCACAAGTCTCCACGACTAATGGAGACAGCCACAGATGGGATGATACCGACTCCGATGAATCAAGCTCTGAGGATAAACCAAGCAACCACAAAGATGAACCAGAACTTATCTGCCTAATGGGAGATCAATCAGATCCAGAAAATAAATTCACTTATGAAGAAGTTCTAGATGCTCTCCAGAATATGGCTGATGAATACTGGAAACTGAACGAGAAGTTAAAGGTGGCAGAAAAAGGAAAGGGACCAGCGCTAGAAGATGCCGGATCTCTTCTTGAAAAGATCATCCATCTAGAGGAAGAAAACCTCAAACTCAAAGAAGCTGCCGAAAAGACTGCATCAGAAAACAAAAAGCTAAGCGCCTTGGTCCAGTCATGGACTAAGTCAACAGAGACATTTCAATGTCTTCAAGGTTCCCTAAGGGATGCTGGTGACCGTACAGGACTTGGTTACGGCAAAGGAATTGATGTCGATGAGCCAACAACATCCGGACAACCAACTACATCAAAGGTGATCAACTTTGTTCGTCCCAAAAACTATAACCCAGTTTCTGTTGTTCCTATGAACAGGTTTAAGGAAACTGGAGTGAAACATAGCTACAATTCCTCAATGTCCTACGCAAGGACAAGATCTCAGGAAGCAAGGGGGAATAATGTAAGAAATGCTCCACATAAAGGAGTACCCCAACAATTAAGGGGGAATACCGGAGTAAGTTATGATTCACGAAGAAGAAGACCTCAACAACCAAGGGGGAATGGTCACGATACGAAATCAGGGACACAAGGCTACGGTAGATCCAAAGACCGGTCTCAGAAGAGGAATAATAAATATAAATATCTTATTGATCCCACTACCGGCAGACACATTAGGATAATCCAATTATGGATACCTAAGGTACTAATTCCTAACCGGACTCAAAGAGATTTGGGTACCGAGGATTTTATTTGTTCTTGCAGGAATTCATGCAGGAACTCAACCGGTTCTACTAACCTCTAGACAGCAGATGCTGTCGGCACATGCCCAGGGGGAAAGACTCCCACTGAGATTGAACCATGTGCCAAAGTCAGCGGTTACCTTTGAAATAGGTATCCAGGTAAAAATGTAAATATCATTAGACTGTCTTACTAAAAAATTAGACATAACCATACTAACCGGATGAGAAATCAAGTAAAGCAACTGACTGAACCGGTACAAGTAAGAAAGAACTTACAGCTCAGTGTGCTTAGTTACTGGTGAATTCATGTAATTAGAAATAAATCATCTGGGAACTCTAAAATTCTCTTATAATTATTAAAGTCAAATAATTACCCACTCTCATCACCAGTATGAGTGTAGAAAAAGATAACAGAAGCTGTTCTTTCTAAGTCTGGTACTAACATTATGTCTAAGGGCCATAGCGTATGCTGTGAGTCATCTATCTACTGGCAAGTGTAGGTAAAAATGTAGTTAAGAGGAGGAATCAGCTGTTTGGCAAAAGCACAAACAGATGATCAGGACAATCAAGCAGTAGCAGACAGACAGGACCCCAGAAAGGAAGATCCGAACTGGGAAAATCAAGCAATAAAGGAACAAACCAGTTTCAAAAGAGTAATACGTGTCCGGGACAGTGTATTGCTAGGAGTTTGCACCCAAGGGAGTCTTCTGAGGGGGAACGTCTCAAGTAAAGGGTAGAAAAGACTCTCAGAAGACCAAGACTACGTTCAAGAGACGATAAAGTCAGCCTGGCAACTGATCGGAATAACAGGTGGAAATACAAACTAAGCGGAAACTCATCAGAAGGAACTGAACCAGTCTCGAGATCAACTAAGGGCGGAAGTTTCCATCAAAGACCGACAATCTATACCGGAGAAAGACAACTAAGGGAAACGACAAAAGTACAACACAGGAAATGTGTGAAAGACTCATCCAGCTCTTGGAATTCAAGAACATTAAAGGAAATAACCTCAGTTCCAGATAAATGGCTTCATGACGCTCTACATGGAGACTGGTTCTCAGCCTGCTGAATGACTGAGTGCAGTTTCAGACTCTAACAAGTGGTTAGTTAAGGAGCAGACAAACATGGGTCAACAAGCAAGTTCTTCTGTTGGAGGAAAGTTACAGCCTTAAGAGGAAAAGCAGTAGAAGTACCAAGGTTGCCAACTCGGGGAAGATAGTCGTGAGTACTGAAATCAGGAAGGAGAGACTAAGTACAGGAATGACAAACCGGTGAACTACGCACAACTGAACCAGACTGGTTCTCAAAAGCAGTATCTACTCTCTGTCTTAGTATCCAAGTCGTCTCAAAAGAAACCGAGACTATCCAAGACTGACCAATGGATAAACAGATGACTTCTACTAAGCGGATAAAGACTGAGTTTCTTCGATAACTGTGCCTCATCAACGCACACATTACTGAGTTTAATACAGCTGGCTTTGGAACTTGCAGGATATTTGAGAAGGTGAATAGTCATGTCATCAACGAATCTCTGTCATCGGACAAGACATAAAGCTCCGACGCACTGAAAAGAAGATAAGCATGGCTTGGAATACTGTGCGCCCGTGACACAAATTGACAGGAAATCTCCGGCTATTTAAAGACCTCACGACCCTCTTCAAAATCCCAGTCACTCAACAACAACTAAGTTCAAAATGCCTGAATTACCGAAACTTCCACAACCCTTAGTCAGGATAAGCCTCACAACCAGAAAAAGCTTAACAAGTCCAAGCCCAGTTTTCTTATCCAATCGCCTCAAAGCAGTATCTCCAACAGACTGGATGCAGACTCATCCATTTGATCATTCAAAGACCTCACGGCGGTCAAACAAAGCTACAAAGACGCTGCTGTGGACTAGCAGGCTTTTTAAAAACAAGTCCGACGGCACAAAAGGAGGGCTCTGGGATGCTCTCTGATGACTGGACGAGTTGGATCAGATGCACCCAGTCGTCAGCTTTTTACCCAGAGCTGAACAAAAGATGCCACGGACCGGGCGAACCATCAGGGCACTACAAGGACCCAAAGGAGAAGATGGCGCCCCTCCAGTCCCTTGTAGACCATCGACCCACCGAGAAACGGCGTGGTAGCCGAGCGGTTGAGAAGCCATGGGCTACGTTACCGCTCCAATCAGCCTCTCGAAGAAACGGGTCAGGAATTCATCAAGGAAAGGGACTGGAAAAGGGGGAACCGGTTACCCGGGATTGAACGCCATGCCAGGCACATACCCGGACACTGGTTCCTGTCAGTTTCGTTGCGCTTTCAGTGGTGTCAACAAGCGGATACCTACCATGACGCAACAACTGACCCTCCAAGGAGCTCAACACAAAGCGTGAGCCCTGGAGACAACCGGAGCTTTGTAAAAGCTGCTAAGACTGGACGGCTCAGAAGAAGATTTCTTCAGACCTTGAAGCATCCTGTCAAATCTGAGCGCAGCAAAGGGCTACCGGTTTCATTGTGCCTCAGAAGGAGAGAACAACGGTGATGATGACTCTCTTGCACAATGACTATCTTCCCTCATATCAGGCAGATGATTGTCAAAAAGGGGGAAGATGGCAGTACTGCCCACTGCCCAATACTAATTGGGGAGAAAGGGAAGATGGCAGTACTGAACGAAGCTGCAGGCAGACCAGGACGTACCAGAGAGACCTTGGGATGCCATCAACCGGAAGATCGAAGAAGTATACTGATACCGGTTGTGTCAAGCAGTGTGGAGAAGAGTGCTACCAGCTAAGGAGAAAGAGCAGATGGAACTGCTGTAGCACTGAGGCGTAGCAGGAGGCAGACCGGGATGTACCAGAGAAACCGGACAATGCTAACAACCAGAAGAAGTTTAGCATATCTAAGGAATAGATAGGCCAACAACGGTTGTAATAGATCGGTAGTTTTTGTATCAAATTTCCTTTGATATAATAAACACCGTTCTGCTTCGTTGGGTTTGACAATCACCAAAAGGGGGAAATTGTTAGGAATCGTGAATCAAGAATTCAGATTAAACAGTTTTGGTGATTGTCCAAACTTGATTAAGAATACCGTCAGAAGAACATAAGACCGAAGATTAAAAGACCAGATAATAAGTCTGAAGGAAACTGCTCAAGCCTGGTTAAGGATACCAGTTAGAAGAAGATTAAAAGTTCGGATGTCAATCAGCAGATTACATATGCGCAGGAGATCGGACATCAGTTAAAAAGAACACAAGACTGATTATTAGAAGAAGCGTGCCTAAGACCGAAAGATACATAAAGATATACCGGAGCTGGCAGGAGCCAAGATCAGAACTCAGATACCGGACCAATAAAGTGCGAAGACCGGAGTTCTGTCATCAAGCATGCCACGTGTACAAAGATTCAAATTTACTCAAGGCGGGAGAATGAAACCTACTGTCGAAATCTTTAATGCAAGGCTGCCATAGGAAGTCATGTCGAAGTCAAGCCAAGCTTAAAATGGAAAAAGTAAATGAGACAGTATGAACTGCTGCCAAGACCGGACAGTACCCATTTTTGGAAAGTGCATTTAATGCACAGCTCAGCACTTGGAGCTATTTCACAACGGTCTTCTTCATCAACAAACAAGTATATATATCATAGAAGAAACACTGAGGAAGAAAACAACACAACCACGAGAAATCAATCAGACGAAAGTCAAGAACAAAGCGAGAAATTTAGAAAGTGTTGTCCTCACTGTACGATAACCGGTCAGGTTAAGTAAGTGAGTTATTGTTATTCCGACGGACTGTAAAAAGCTGTTGAAGTAGGTGGATTGTATTTTACGACTGCCTAGGAATTCACTAGATAAGGCTGAGGGCAGCCGGGTAGGTTGTACTGCGAGTGTATAACTGAAGTCTAGTGAACCTTCCTCACGAGGAAGAAGGGGAGACGTAGGAGATTCAACTCCGAACTTCCAGAAACAAACTGGTATTGTCTTACACACACACACTAACACTACGCACAGATTATCGGTTTCTGAATCAGAACCGATCTACAAGCTTCCGCAAATAACACAAAGAGAAAAATCAAGCACCGGTATTAACCTTAACTGGTTAAATACCAAAAAGGCGTCAAGCGTTTATTCACCCCCCCTCTAAACGCGTAAACCGATCCTAACAATAATTACACGAGTAAAATTACGTGTAAGTAGATCAATTAGGGCCTTAATAATCGGCCACGTGTTAGGCGGTTTAGGACATCGAAACAAACATGTGTATAGCATGGAACGACCATAGCTTTGTTATCTTTTGATTACTTTCTGTTTTCTCTTTTTCGAGTAATCGTAACGAAATGGAACTCGTTTAAGAAATGAATTCCAGTTATAAGTTTATTTTGACTAGTCCATAGATATTTGTAACTAATGCTTGAGGGCTATAAAAACGACTCAGACCTCGAAATGGGTTCTGCCTGTGCCTGGATTATTTTTAGTTCGACCAGCTTTGTATTCTTGAAGCTCAAGGACGATGGTAAATAGTTAATTTCGAAAGCTCGAAAGATTTTAAAAAAAAAAGTAGTAAAAAACTTTTTAGAAAATGATTTGATCAGTAACAATAACTAAGCATTTATTCTCTCCCTCTGTCTTGATATTATTGATATTATTACATTTAGTGTAGTATGTCTAATATATCCTTATTCATATTTTACATTATATAATTGAAGTATTTAAATCTTAAAAAATATATTTAAAAGTAAATAATTATATTGAATATCTATAAAAAAAACTTCTTATTAATTCTTAAAAAATTTTAAACGCGATATCTAAAATAGGGGTGGGCGTTCGGGTTCGGGTATTCGGGTTTTACCCGAACCCGATCGGGTTCGGGTCGGGTAATTCGGGTTATTTGTCGGGTATCGGGTTACCCGATACCCGAATTTATTAATCGGATCGGGTATCGGGTAGTAATTTATTACCCGAATAACCCGATCGGGTACCCGACAATTTTTTTTTAAATTATTAATTTTGTACATACATTAAAAATATATATAATTACATATTTAGATATCAATATATAATTTGAGTGATGTTAAAGTTTAAATAATATTTCGACTAATTTCTTATTTTAAGTGTATAATCAACAACAGATATTTTATATCAATGCATATATCATCATAAAAATTTAAAATATATTCTCAAAATTTTATAAATAAACATATAAAATATGTATATATTACATTTATTGAAAACAAAATATCCAAATATTGTAAGCGATATTAATTTATAACATGGATATTTTAATATTATTGAATTATAATATTTTTAGTCATATCCCAATTAAAAAATCGGGTACCCGACTACCCGATGTCGGGTACCCGAACCCGATACATACCCGACAAGCAGGTACCCGCCGTAAATCGGGTCGGGTTCGGGTAGTGAAAATCTTAACCCGAACCCGAACTACCCGAACCCGAACTACCCGACCCGATGCCCACCCCTAATCTAAATAGTAATTATTTATTATACAAATATCATCTCAATATAATGTCAACATGATCTATATAATATTCGTAAAATTAATTATAACATTTACGCAATATCGCTCACGCATCACCGTGATTAGACAAACACAATATTCTAGTATCACGTTGATATGCAAAATAAACTATCACACCAAAACAAATACGGTTGATCCAGATTAATATTTGTTTTTGTAATTATTGATACCCTCAATTATTATGAGGTCTCACAACTCCCGTACAGTCTTCAAGCACTCACACTCATATATTCTTTTTTATTTATTTAAACTCACATTAACTGATGTAGACAGACTTGGTGGACACTATAAGACAATATAGACACACGCATTACCTTCATAGATACATCACATATTTATATAGCATTGAAGTCGATTATTATTTTCTAGATTAGCTATATGTGGGTGACAACTATATAGTTTTTTATTGAGAACTGCTACGTAGATGATGATTCGATATCGAAAATTAGTTTCTTGCAATAACTAAATATTTCTCTCCCTGTCTTGCGTTGCATCAAATGTATTATCAAGCCTAGTTGATTTCTGTATTATTAGATCACATGAATCCAAACCGAGAAGCTACGTGACGTATAATTCTTCTTTCTTTTTCTTTTATTCATTGCCACGTGACTTGTAACCAGCAAGCACTACATATTAATCGGTGAGCTAGTGGACGTAAAAAGACAAACGAAATTATCTCACAATTTGTTGATCTTATCACTCTCGGAAGGATTGATTAATGGGCAACTTCGTTTCGGGCCCGTTACTGTTTTTATTGGGTATGCAAACCGAAGTAGGGGTGGTTCGGTACGGTATACCGTACCAACATTGTCATACCGTATAACGTACCGAAAATCCGGTATCGAAAAAAATCATACCAATATCATACCAAAATTTCGGTATACCTTAAATTTCGATACGGTATCCTACCGAAATTTCGGTATGGTATCGGTATCATACCTTCTATACCATTCACGCGGAGGGTTTTCTACCATGCGTGTCTTGTAACTCGTTAATTCGTTGTTTTTGAATTTTAGTCAATTCAAATTCCCTAGGCCCCAATAAGATGGATTATTAATACCGAATTTTCCAAAATAATAAAATTTTTAATTGATAAAATAACCTTAAATAATTTAGATATTTTAGTCAGAGTCCTTAGTAAGACAAAGAACTTTACATAAGCACAAAATACAACTTTATATTGTAGGTGTATATATACATATAAATAACTTATGGTCTAAATAAATTTATGAAGACCCTTATAATATTTTTATCCATTATATATTTTTCTTCAGAAAACATAATACATGTAGGTGTGTGTATATATATATATATATATATATATATATAAAATATTAAAAAATTTAGTATTTCGATATTATCGGTATACCCAATTTTTAAAATTTTCATACCATTACCGTACCGAAAATTTTCGGTACGGTATCATACCTTACCAAAAACTTCGGTATACCAGAATTGTCGATATTCTCGGTATGGTTCGATACGATAAGGACGGTATATCGATATTTCGGTATATTTCCCCAGCCCTAAACCGAAGTCCCACACCGAAAGTTAAAAGAAAAATAGATTGGTTTATAAGCTTGTGGGTTTACTCCATCTATTGCGAATTGGTTTTAGAGAGGAACCCCACAAGCTTATACCGGGTTGGGTTTGGGCTGAAATTGGCCTGAAAAAAAAAAATCCCTACAAATGGTGCGATGAGCATGGACGAACATGTGAGGTGCCTTCAGAAGGAGAAATTCTAGCCCGGATACGGTGTGTCCCCGGCCCCTTGTAAGGACGATCGGTGAATCTGCGGTGAGAAGCGCTTGGTGCAGTGATTGCGGGAAAGCGCTTGGTGCAGATAATCATCGAAGGGAGGCCCGTTGTGTGGTCTTGAGTTTGAGGGAAGTTTTGTTGGGTATGCAAACTGAAGTCCCACACCGAAAGTTAAAAGAAAACTAGATTGGTTTATAAGCTTGTGGGTTCACTCCCTCTATTGCCAATTGGTTTTAGAGAGGAACCCCACAAGCTTATACCGGGTTGGGTTTGGACTGGAATTGGTCTGAAAAAAAAAATCCCTACAGTTTTAAAATTGATTTGAGGCCCTGTCAGTTTAAGAATTAGTTTTAGGACCCGATTTCTGCAGTATCACTTCATTTTTCTGCAGTACCACTTCAATTTTTATTGTTCTGCCGTAAAAAATGAAGTGGTACTGCAAAACAATAAAGTGATACTGAATAACAATGAAGTGGTACTGCAGAAATCGGGTCCTTAAAACTAAATTTTATACTAACAGAGCCTGATCCTATTTTAAAACTTAAAGGGGGCCTGCATCATAATTAACTTTGTGAGTTATGACTGTTGAGTGTTGAATAATTGAATTTGATTGCTGACTGCAAATTATTGAAAAGGAAGAATAAGTTCTCCACATGCGTATATTTTATGGTGCTCACCTTATGTGAGCACCTTTTGTGGCATCGATTCGTGCTATTTCAACATCCTACATCGACATTAAGGTTATGTCTTCTTAATTAACACCTCTTATGTGCCATTAATCGACGTTTCGGATGCTTGATGTGGCATATTGACGCCTAGAAATATATTGGCACATTTTGCGTGTCAATGAAATATATCGTGTATGCCACATCAGCATCTGAAACGTTGATTAATGGCACCTAGAAGGTATTAATTAAGACGACATAATCTTAAATGTCGATGTGAGATGTTGAAATGACACGAATCGGTGCCACGTCAACAGGTGCCCACATAAGGTGCTCATATAAGGTGAGTGCCATAAAATTCCTCTGTATATACATATTACAATATTTTTGTTCTAATGTGGACTTGAAGATGTTATATAGTTCGCATGCAATTCCGACGTAGCACTGGCCCGATTTTAATCGTTGTTCGTATTATTAGAAAGATATGTAAGAGGAAAAAGAAAAGAGGAAAAAAGGATATCCGAGAATATTAAGTTTGGTCCACGATGGTACCGTACGTGACTTAAAATCTGAGTCAGTCGTGACTCACAAGAGTACCGTTATGATTCTTTGGAATCTACATGCATCACTCCACGTTAGACGCAACGAGAATTATTGAACTTTGTCCTTTATTAATGATCGATCATATTAGCTTTGATGAAAGGTACTAGTTGATGCCTGCGTGTGTGTCGCAATAATAATACTTCATTTTTTTTAAGATGTAAAAAATATAGTAGTCGTTGGCTTTTTGTTATATATGAAACTTGGGCACCAGTCTAGGACGGTATTATAGGTGGTAGCCACGCCAGGCCGCGCCGGAGATAGTATAATAATATCAGTTTTGGACTCAAAATACATATATTTTCTATTTATATTTGATCGACGCTTGTTTGATATTTTAATTGCATGTCTATCATTTTAGCATTAGTTTTCTTTATTATATTTTTTATTAAAACTGGTGTATTTATACAGAGAAGAAACTAGACAAGTTTGGAATTATTTTGATCAATTCTCAATTTTGTTCAATACCTCTCTCAATAAATGCAAGAAATGAGCGAAAATCCATATTCGGCTGAATTGCTAAATGAATGAATGGGGCAGCAGGGGCTTGCTTTCACAATATGTTTTCGGTACTAATTACATGGGTCTAGCTAGATGGCCATTTGAGGCCCAACACATGCCTGAATTTGAGCGCAACCCACCTTACCCTTAGTTTCAAAACAAAAGCTAAAACATGAAAAATAGCTTCAAAAAAATTGAACCAACAACGTTGAAATAGATATTAAATTATTCACCAACTGAATTAACTTATGTGCCTATAAGAACAAAAGTTAATACTTGCTCCGATTTTGTTTACATGTCGTTTTAGCTCTCTCATTTTGTTTCTAATTAGATGTCGTTTTACATCTTTCAATACAAATTGTTATCATCTTTCCAGGTTTACCCTTTTTTATGATTTTCAATGGAATATGTTAAATATGCTTAAGCAATTAATTAGGGGTATATTAGACATTTTATTTATTTCTTAATATAGGTGAAAAAACCTTAAACCATATGTACTGAAAATCAGAGGGAGTATAAATATACTTTCTACTAAAATATTCGAAATTCCAGAGCCCCCGATCCTTACTCTAGATCCGCCCATGATATAATATCAATTGATTTTCATTTCTCAAATAGAATATCACGGCTATCAACTATGAGCATAGGTCATCGTCCTGGTGTCCATCACGCTCAAGAAATTTTCAAGCTTCTTACTGGACTCCATCTTTCAAACTTCTTGCAAGAAACAAATTTTGAGAAACAATAGAGTGTGCAATAGCAGTTAAAATCAGAGTTGTCTAAACGGGACGGCTCGTAGCCCGCCATTTAGCGTGCCTAAAAAATAAAGACCCGCCCCGCCCTGCAAGCGGGGAGCGCGCGGGCTTGGCGGGCCTGGCCGCCCAAAATAAAGTGAAGAAGACAAGGTTATTGAAGTCGAAGACCGAGAAAGTGAAGAGTTTTGTATATTTGACTTAATAACTATTTTGTGATATGTTCTTTTAGTTCTTTGTGTTAACGGCTTTGGATCTTGTTTTTTTAGGCTTTTCTCCTTGTATTTGGTTATAGGCTCTTCGGGCTATTTAGCTACATGAAATAAAAACTGCCAATAAAAAAGTTTGAAAGAGAGTAGAAAACTGTTGATAAATACGAAAGAAATATACCCAAGAAAACTACGATTTAGTCCACAAAGTTGAAATCGGCAGTTCGGCACTCAAGCCTGGTGAGGGTAATTCAGTAATATGGCTATTTTTAATCTACCGTCACCGTGGGTGTCGAACCCCATATCTCTCTCTCTCTCTCTCTCTCTCTCTCTCTCTCGCCATCTCCTTTTGTGAACTCCACTCAAACTTCGACATTCCATTCCCCATCACGCAAGCGTTTTCCTAGAACATTCCAAACATTCGCTCGATTCCCATCATTATTCCTCAATTATCTGACAGGACAAAAACTCGTGTTCTAATAAGCTAACCGCAAATTAATGGGTGGATCTGGTGCTGGGAGCTTCCTCAAACTCGTGCTGCAAAACATCGACGTCCTTGCTGGGTATGTTCATCATTCAAGTACCAATACTAATTCTATTCAGCATTCCCTCACTTCGATTCTGCTTTAATTGAACGGAAGCTTCGTCTTTTTAAATTTTTATTGAGTTTGCGTTCTTTCTCTATTTGCGTTTGTTTTGAGCGAGTTTGCTTCAGTTGTTTAGCCAGGAATCTCCTTTTTTTCTCTCTTTTTCCCTTTTGATGTAATGGCTATTTTTTGGCTGCTTTAATTTGCTTGTTTGTCGACTAATTTTATATGATCTGGGGACAATGCAGGCCTGTCGTCAGTCTGGTTTATCCACTGTAAGTGATGATGTTTGATCTTCAATTGTATCAATGCACAATCTACTTTTCTGTGGTTTCTCTGAAGAAAAATAAGATCTTGGGCAGGTATGCGTCTATTCGTGCAATTGAGACTAAATCACCTGTTGATGATCAGCAGTGGCTCACTTATTGGGTTCTCTACTCTATGATTACCCTTTTTGAGCTTACTTTCGCTAAGGTCCTTGAATGGTATATCTTTTTCTTCCACATCTTGAGATTTTGTAACTGTTAGGACTTGGGACATATACAGATCAAGCTATACATGTAGTATCTATGACAACTGTTGTCCATGAAATGGAATGGTCGAAATGTTTCGGAATTTTGAGCAGCACGTGTTTGGTGAATAATTACAACTCTCTCTTGTGCTTGAAAATATAATCTCGTATCTGTGTTTATGTAGGGTACCGTTATGGTCCTATGGGAAGCTAATCTTAACATGTTGGTTGGTTATACCGTACTTTAGTGGAGCTGCGTATGTTTACGAGCAGTACGTTAGGCCTTACATTGTCACCCGGCAAAAGACGGTCAACATATGGTACGTACCGAGGAAGAAGGACATGTTTGGCAAGTCAGATGATATCTTAACCGCAGCAGAGAAGTACATTGAAGAGAATGGACCTGAAGCATTTGAGAAGATGATTAAGAGAAGAGTACGTGATGATATACTTCATATATGTTTTCTTTTTCCCTTTGTTCCGTTGCTATATGCTTTGAAGTCTCTTGTGACAATTTAATCCTCAGGCGAATAGAGAAAGCACGTCGAGGAGTAGCAACTATACTTTTTACGACGGTCACTACAGCTACGAGGATGATTATAATAGGTACTAAATGATTGGGGCTGTGTTTTAGTGTTCCGTGAGCTTGTTTTATAACTGGTTTGGTTTTTTTTTTTTTTTGTGAAGATGGCTGTGTGTTGGTGCATGTAATGAACTGTTTTCTTCGTTTGTTTATTTTTCACCGTAGGCCTAGTGGCATATATATATATATATGTGTGTGTGTGTGTGAATATATTCTTTTTCCCAGTGAGAAGAACAATGATGAAATGGCTATCTACATATATTTTCAATATGTTTATTGATTGGGTTATATTGTTTTCATCATAAAAGAACAGATATGGCCGTCGTATGATTCCGTTGTGAACAGGTAACCTTTTTCGTACCAGCCCAACACCACCTAATCTAATTCTCAATGAACAGTCTTTCTTATTCGATTCTTCATCAATGAACGCCATAATGGGTTTTGTTTTTGAAAGAAAAATGATTGTCTTCACTTCGAACATGGAATAAAAGCACACATCATTGTCTATGAATGTATGTGATGTGCCAACCAACGCTGATTTTTGTGGTACCCAAAAAAGAAAAGAAGGAATAATAATCACGTTCATTGATACCCGAGTGTTGAATGGGGTGAAGTCAATGCCAAGAAAGTTCAAAGTCGTCGTCGTCTTCCATTAAACAATCATCGTCACCCTTGTAGTCAGTCCAAGCAAAGTAATATTAATCGAAGCTCCTCCTCTACAAATTAATAACTCCCAAAAAAACACAGCAGTCCACCATTCATTGACCAGTCAAAGCAAAAAGGAAGAAGGAGAAGGAGAAGAAGCCATGGATTCTTCTTCAGCAAGCGGCGAAGAAAGGTTCACCATCTCAAGCAAGCAATCCCTTATCGAAGACCAAACAACAGTACAGCAGCAACCCTCTTATTATTACACAAAGCTCAGATCTTACCGCAAAACAATCACCGTAGCTTCGCTCGTATTACTCACCATAATCGCAACATCCACGATCCTATACTACGTCTGCATAGCAAAGGAGAAGGAACCAACCAACAAGTACCTCTCTAACTCCTCCAAATACTACTGCCACGTCACGCCCTACCCAGACCTCTGCTACGAGACGATGTCCGCCGCCATCAACGGATCGTCCCTCCTCGACCACGACCCGACCCGAATCTTCTCCGCTTCGATCCGAGCCTCCATCAGCGAAGCCAAGAAGGCGAGCCTCCTCTTGAACGAATCGAAGGGCAGCGACGAGATCCAGCACTGCGAGAGGTGGATGAAGAGCTCTTCGAATCTGCTCTTCAAAACGCTCGATTTGCTGGGCAACGTCTCCGACGTCGAATCGTTGACTTACGGCGAGAGGGGCAATGCGAGGGCTTATTTGAGGGTCGCCGCTTCTTACGCGGCGAAGTGCCTGTCGGCGTTGGGGGACGGTAATGGTACTTCGGCGGCGACGGCGACGATTGAGGTGAAGCAAAAAAGCTTGAGCGGAAGAAGGGGCGGTGTGGATGCAGTGAAACCTGGCGTGGAGAGAGCGAGAAAGTGTATGGTGAACGGCGTAATGCGTTGGAGGGAAGAGGAAAACATCCTCGATGAGTTCTACAATCCGTACGCGGTAATTGATGACAATTATTATTATTATGATTACGGCTACTATCAGATATTCAGTTACAGTTTTTTAGTTTCTATGTACGCTGTAATGTACCTCTTCTTGGCTTTGGTGTACTACTTGTTTTGGCACAGTAAGTGAAGTGAAGTGAGTTATTGCTATAAAAGTAATTCACCGATGAATCTTCTCATCATTCCATTCCATTCCATACGGTAATGAATCGACTGTTTTCGTTTACAAAAATTCAGCAATTCATACAAGAAAAAAGAAGCACGCAATGGTTGACGTTGATCATTGATTCAACCAAACATTTGCCCCAACTTTTCCTTCAGTTTCTCTATTTTACTTTTGGGTCATTACGTTTCCTAACGGAAATTGAAATGCATGACTTTAAGGAAAAAATGGAATGGTGGGCGGCAATAAAACTGAAAAGAATCATTCAAGCTTGTTAAGAATTTTTTAACACTTGCATACTTACTTATTCATGACATGAAGGGAGAAGGTGCAGTTTCTTACAAAGCTCTTTTACGTCGCCAGACTAGCAACTCTCTTTTTCCAGTCGGACAACGAAAAACCAAAACAAAAATCTTAACCTTCCAGAATTTATACAACTTTCTTTGCATTTGAGACCCTTTTTCTTTCTTATGTGATGCCACCGAGCAAGTACAGCACGTATATTATTTATTCCCCGCTTTCAGCCGCTGGACTTACTTTAAGTTTTGTTTCTTTCTTCCTCTTCGTTCCAACGAAGATCCACTTGAGGAAGCTGATATTCATCAGGTTTCAGAGCCAAAGAAAAATCTGGCAATGTTGGTGCTGTCTCCATAATTCTACACAGCCATTTTGTTTTTTGTTTAATTCATATAGTTGGAGAATGACTAAAATCCCTTGTCTTTGCTGAAAAAAGGGGCCCCGTAATATGCAATTTTGCAAGTGTGCGCAGTTAGTTAGTGAAGAGAAATGACTTACTTCTCATAGGAGTAGAGATCCCTGTTGATTCGAACCTTGCTAGATGTATCCTTGGGAATCTTTTCTGACAGAAACTTCATCGTTCCCCAAATAGGAGGATTTCTGCACCCAACGAGGCGTTATCAAAAGATATAATACAGGTTTGAAGAGCCATCGAACGTAATTCAGACCGTTCATATCCTGTTTCTCATTTCTGGGTTCATTTTTATTCAAAACTGATGGGCAAATGCAAATGTGGAGAGAAGAGAAGGACATACTTTGAAATAGGAACACACGCGTTGAAGGCCTCGCATGCTTTCTTGCTCTCTTTGAGATACTCGTCGGCCGCTTGAAGAGCAGCAACAGCCATTCCATGAGATTTTTCTGTGTTCCCCTCATCAAGAATAAGACCGTGGTAGTAGTACGCTGCAGCCTTTCAAAAATAACACGAATTTTAACTCGCTGATTGATATACATCATGAAATCAGCCAAAAAAAGTTGCTTTTAATTTTCATGGTTTTTTAATTTCCACTGTTGATGTTAACTAATTGTGATAGATTTCTCTAACAGTCAATGCCTATATGGCAAGGCGTGGCATAATCTGCACATAACAACACAATGCAGTGACTTTTGCATTTTAAGCAGTTGTATTACTATGTCATGTGAATTGCTGGAGTATGATTACAATTGTGATTTCTATGCAACGAATAAAAAAACAGTGGGATGTGAATATACCTTAGCCTCAATATATTTCCACTTCACAAAGTGCCTATGCTTGTCACCCCAACCATTCGATAGAGGAATATTCATGATATTGTCTTGAGCCTACAAATGTGGATTTGGACATTATCTAACATTGTACGAGAAAGTAAGAGGAGGAAAACCCAACTCAAGGGACATTGTAGAAAATATAATAAAAGATAAACTGACGGATAAACCACGTGTAATAATATTACAAGAATAACCTGTTGCCAGTACTTCACCATCTCGCATGCGAGCCTTCTCTTTACAGCAAGTGTCGCTTTAGTACTCTCAAGTGCAAGTCCGAGCTGAATATCAACGCCCTGTTTGGCCATAGACAAGGCTAAGCTCGTCGATACACTTCAAAGAGCATGAGAAATTAATACTATTGTAATGATATTCTTAATTTTTATGACGCAATGAATCAATACTTGGCCTAGTGCTTGGAGGCAAAGCGCTCGTAGAACACCTTCGGTAAGGTCCACTGGTAGATTTCTCCTAGGATGTAAGAACAGATAATGGTTGTAAAGACGATTGATGTAATACGATTACTCATCCATTTTTATGAGAAAAAAAAATACCTGATTTCAACTGGCAATTGTGGTAGAACATTTCGGACAGCGCAGTCAAGGTAACCAGCAGCTTTTAAAAAGATATCAACAGAAGACCGACGATTCTCTGATAGTAGAGGCGAAGACATATAAATAAAAAGAAAATGTTAATAAACGAAAAATAAAGGAGCAATGTGAAGCGTAGTAGTAACTGTGTAATTCGCATGTACAAAAGCATGTGTTTACAACTTATTGCAACTATACGCACAAGACAGCTCGGCGACCGACTTGTCTCAACATATAAAATGAAATCAACGTTTTGATGGTAGTATAGTATGTTATCTCAATTCTGACATTGAGGCAAATAACCTAATTTTCACATCAAAAAAGAAAAAAAAAAAAAAAAAAAAAAAAAAAAAAAAAAAAAAAGTGGTTTTAAGAATACGGTTCAAAATAACCAAGATCGTAGTTTGTTAACGCCCACCTACCTTCTGATACCTTATGGTGAGAACCATCAAACGAAGTTCTTGGAAGAAGAACAAGATTAGCTTGCAGCAAGCATAGCGCTGCCATCAAGTGAAGAACAGACAATATTTCATACCAAGCACTAAATATAGCCGTTTCCTGAAAAAGTAAGTACAAAAGATGAAAAATCCCAACAACTAAAGAAACGACAAAAAGAAAAATCCCAATAAGGAGAAACTTTTCTGCATTAACCTCTGCTTCATCCTCTTGATTCACCCAAACAAATTGCACCTTATGTTGCAGCTGACTTCCTGCAAAAAAATAAATTAATAGAGCAATAGATAACAACTGTCTAAGTAGCAACAACAGAGCACTTCGAAACTTAAAATTTGACAGTCACTTTCTTACCGTCTTTAACCAATCCCAGAAGAACTGGCAAATAATCTCCAAGAGCCTGAAGAAGATCACTTAGCACCGAACCTCCTATACAAGAGAAGCTGATGAATCATCAATAATAAAACGTAACCAAGAGAAAAATACATCACTTTTCTAAAAGCTTCTATGGACTAACCATGTTGAGTAGTTCTCCGTCTGGTTCTAGTAATGGTTGGAGCTTCTTGCCCAGCCATAACCACGACTCTCGTTCTAAGAGCCGAAATTCGTTCAATTAAGCTTTTACTAACATGATCACCGATAGATTGAGAGAAATCCACGGGCTTAGGGATTCTTAAGCCTGGAACAAATACAACAACTTCGCCAATATTTGCTGGTATCCTCCTATTTCCTCCAGAATCCTTTGGAGTTGACACAAAGCATCCCATTTTCTTTAAAGACCTTCTATCGAGGCAATCGAAACTGCAACTAAAATCAATTTACTATGATAACAGCCATGAGATGATCGAAGAAGAGAGAAGAAACTAATCGGATGAAGTAAGCCGTGATAGGAAAGGAAGAGTAAGGGATAGAAAAAACTAATCACGAGATGATTTGATGAAAGAGTCTGTAGAGTTTGAAACAATCAACCAACTGATCATTAAATGATTACAACCAAGAAGCAGTTGGCTACTCACGGGCAAAAGCCACATCACCTCAAAAATATAAACTAGAAGAAAAAACGATGAATGTGCATTTACTCACCACTTCGTCAATGACGATCAGAAGATGTATAGCTTGTTCAGTTTTTTTACCATTTTCTGTGACAGAGAGAGAGAGAGAGAGAAGAGAGAGAGTCCAATTACGATGAATGTATACAGATGAAAACAGCATCACTTTCACGAGAAAGGCAGGAACAAAATGACGGACCAACCTATGATAAGCTAAAGGGTCAAACTTGCGTATTTGTGGCCTTAAAAACAGCCGCGTGTTTGTTTGATTGACTAAAAGCTACAGCTTTTGCAATCATAAGCAAACACTTGATGTTCGAGTAAACTAAGTAGGTAATGATTCAGCAAGAAATCCTCAAGAAGATATCATCAGCCTTTAATAGAACTAAACAAATCCCAAACCTAAATCAGTAAAGAAAAAAGGGGGAACGAAACAAACACAAAGGACCCAATTCTTCTGACGTTAATTAGAATCAAAAGAATCGATCAATCGAGTCAAAGAACGGAAAATAAACAGAAGCTGATTTAAATCTGCATACTTGACGCAAAGCGGGCTAGAAATTCCCATCAAGCGGAGTGAAAAACTTGATTTTCAGCTGAACTGAAACTGAGTCCAATTGGGTTCTTCAGATAGACAATAGTAGATCCAAGACATGGATATAGAAAGAGAAATCAGTAGATGAAGGTATACGATTAACTAGAGAGAGAACTATGCACATGTATTGATAAGAGAGTAACCAACCAAGTTGTGTTGGTAATGGAAAGCTACAACCTTGAATGAACTTAACAGTTGAAGTGTTGATAAGTAGCTGTGAGAAAGGAAGACAGAAACCGATGGTTTCATTTCATAGTTCGTATTTATTATCAATGACCATATTTTCTGACTAAAATTGATTCCTCCAATTTCTAAAAAAAAACTTTTAAATATTTTTAAGTTATTTATTCCTTCATATTCAATGCAACATAAAATAAGTATTTACTGTTACAGTACATGTATGGATACTAGTGAAATTCTTGGCCCCAAGTTGAAATTAATGCGTATATGTATGAATTAACTAACGACTTGGGACGTTACAATTTACAAAGTATGATACTCCATATGTGCCAAGTGAAGCCTTTTCGAGGTTACGTCTTTTTAGTTTTCACCATATGTTTTATCTGAAATAGTTTCAAGATATTTATAGGATTAAATTTCGCTAAGTCCCCGTCAATCTTTTTTCAATTGGGTCTATCACCAAAAGGTTTACGATTCTTGATATGTCTTAAAATATCTTGCCAACAATCCGTTTATTTCAATTTCGGGTGATGCCGATTGAAGCATCGACATTTGTTGACTGTTTTGATATTTGGATGCCTAATAAATAAAAACTGGGTGACTCTAGTCTCTTTTGTAAAACTCGGCCTAGGCGCATCGGCGGAGCCATCCGCGACAATTTTTGGCCAGGCCGTTGGATTATTCGGATGAACGATTATTCGGGCTAGGCGGCCAACTAGTCGGCCTAGACGGCCGGTTAATAGGGTTAGGCGGCCGAGTTCTAATTTTATTATTTATTTTTTGAAATTTTTTATTAGTAAGGATATTATTTCTGTAGATGAATAAATTAAATATATATTTACTTTGGTATATTAGCATATAAAATAAAATAAAAATAAAAATGAGTCTACCGTCTAATTTCCGCCTAGAAACCGCATAGTCCCCGCCTAGACTGCCTAGGCGCTAGGCCCCCCTCGGCCGACCGACAAGCGCCTAGCGATTTTTACAACATTGAATCTAGTACATTATTTTTATGAGAGTTTTAATATATTTTTCAATCTACCGGTGATTAATAACCCATTCATTAAAAAAGGAAAATAATGTTGAAAGGCGCCATAATTGAAGTCAAATTTGAAACTAATATTCTCAATACTTAATTTCGTTGCCCAATATTAGAGAGTTAAAATTGACACCACCATTTTTTTCTATTTGCACCCCTAATTAATAGCTAGAGTAAATATTAATTATTACCAATTATATAGCCCATATGAAATGGGAAAAAGGAATTTTAATGTTAATAATTTAATTAATATGTAGACAAACAATACTTGCCACTTAAAAGACAATTTTAATGTTAATAAGTATTTAATTTATATTTTAACTTTGAAATAAAATTATATAATTCGAGAGCTGACATAATTCAAACTAGATCTGTCAAATGGACCGGCGGGGCGGGGCGACCGGTTATCCGCCGAAGCCAGCCAATTGGTTGGCTGTGGGCCTGACCCAGCTTATCCGGCCAGAAATAAAAAGAAATAGAGAAAAAATAAAAAGAAAGAGGAAAAACTATAAAAATGAAGAATTTTAGTTCGAAACTATCAATAATATAATACTAACTCGTGACATCTACACATAAATATCAACTCTACTAACTCTTTAATAATAGACTATTTATTTTATTAAACTTAATTTCATTTAAAATTGTAATTAAAAAATATAGAAAAACCTATATAATTCATTTATACATATATTATTTAATATAAAATTAATATAAATTGTGACGGACCTGCAACGGTCGCCGGGCCTGCCCCGCCAAAGCCCTTGGCCCGCACGGACTGAAGACGAAAAAAACAGTCCACCATGCCACTTTGGTGGGGGTGGGCCAGCCCACGGCCGCGGGCATTTTTTTGACAGATTTAATTCAAACCTTTATATATGTCATTGTTAAAATTAGAACTGTCAATCCGGTCGCGACCCGCATGTCGGCCCGCCCTACTCCTCCAAAAGAGCGGGGCGGGTTGAGATTTTTTAGGCCCGCCCTGCCATGCCAAAGGCAGCTCTGTTAAAATAACTTGATTAATAATTTGTAAATAGTCCATGTAATTAATATTATTGATTTAATGGAAAATAAGTTAATAAAATAATTTTTATTGAATCATGTGTATTACAAATATCATCTTTTTCGGGTGTTAAGAGTGGTATAGGGTGTGCGAATAGTAGGACCCGAGTTAAAATTAGGACAGCTTATTATATCGGAGTAGAGCAGCATGATATGTTTTTTTGGATCCTACTATTTTTACCTCCCTTTACTAATTACACCACCATTTTACACCCCCCAACACTTAAAATTTGTTACCTAATCACATGAATTCAACAATAATTATGTTACTAATTTTTTTTATAGTATTTAACTACATTAATTGAATAAGTTATTTAACAATATCAATTAAGTTATTTTATCGATGACACAACAATACAACATTTAATTTATTCACTATCGTATCACTCCTTACATTAATCCTACAATTTTACATTCATTTTGTAATATTAATATCTTCAAATTTATGATTATAAAATTAGTTTAGTAAAAATATTTTCACATTACACAAATATTACTTTTTAATTATACAACACAAAATTTAACTAACGATTAATTGATGAGACATATGGCAATTCAAAAAAAATTCATACATGCATACATAGATACATATATATTTGATGGTAATTGATAACCGCCACAAAAAATTTGCAAACAAAATCTTTCATTGACGATAGCTTTCTTCCTTCTGGATAGCCAATACAACCAGAAAATTATTTGGGCTATTTATTCCATGCATATTTTGTTGGTGTCAATGAAGCTTTTGTTTTTTTTTTTTTTTTTTTAAAAAAAAAAAAACAACTACTCCGAACATAAAAATATTTCGAGAGAAGTCGGAAATCTCATCCATGCATTTATATAAATAATAGAGCAATCACATCCCTCACTTCCCGCTAGTCACAAAAGTCGTTCGTCGATAAGTTTGTTATGTTGTGCAACAATAATAGAGTTGAAAGCCGTTGTATATTGTAAAATAATTGACGATATTCGAGATCGTTGTAATTCGGGGCAATTTTATCAACTGCATAGACATATTACAATCGTACACATTCCGAGTCCGACCCATACCTCGGAAAGAATATTTTTTTTTGTAATCATGCTGCATTAATATATTTATGTATTCATAACGATAAATTAACAAGGATGCACTAAGAAAGTTAACAACGATAAAAAATAAAGAAAGCTCCATTACGAAGATATCGATCACGCATGATTTATGTTCGATATAAATAAGAATTGGCGGAAACTTCGACACTATATTGTTATAGTTAATCAGTAGCTACTTACGCAACGAAACGTGTCGATAACATAATTCGAAAGGGATGATGTGGTCACTCAGTTTTTCCATTTGGATCTCTGTCAACCTCCAAAATCGATCATTTTGATTTTATATATTATCAGATTTCTTCCTCGATCGACCTCAATCACAATTAATATATTTATAATAAATGTATATATGACAAGCATGCACTAGACGACGACCATATAGAATAATAATGCATGGACACGTAAGCGTATATTATTTTCCCATCCAAGGTGCGAGCTTTTCCAATGCAAGAGGAGCAACAAAATAACGGAAATTGAGCTTTGGGCCTAATGTGAGATTGTTAAATGTACCGATTTGTAGCCATAAGTTAATTATAGCTGATAAATAATAATCACTAGTGTTATTGTACACTCAAATGCGAGTGATATAATATCATATTATGATTTGAAAAGGAAAATTGATTTATTATTGAATGGAAGGTAGAATTATAATTAACTAAAAATGGTAAGTTAATAATTAAAATAGTAATTAAAGATACCGGTTTAATGTCACTATCATCTCTTGATCTTATCTTTTTCGTAAAACAAAAACAAGGAGTCACTTTTTGGATTAATATATATTGACATTTATAGATGAATTATATGTTACATAAATAGCTTGTTCTCTTCCATGCTTCTTCGTTGTTTTGAGGAAAAAAATTTAGAAGGTGTAGATGTAAGTTAATTTATTGACAACAATGAAGTAATAGCATACCTCACTCAAATCTCATCCTTCTATCCATGATATAAGTTTCAATCGATGTTGTCTTTGTTTCCTCACAACACGAAGTATCAACCTCCCTATATCCCGTACATTCATTTCTATTGATATTTTTTCATGCATGGGCTTATTATTACTCTTATTCTGTTGTGCTGAACATTACAATTTATAGATTTAAATATCCATTAAATTTACATATGCGTAGATGAAATTAACGATAAAACGAAATATAATTTTTTGTACAATCCTCTTTAGTAGTGATAAATGATCTTGATGAAGCACGCTCTTTGTTGATGTTGTGGACATGGCACCCTTAGATAGAGTTTTCAATGTATGCTAAAGTTATGGATCGATCTGAGCAATCGCAAGCTCAATCGATGCCAAAAACAGCAACTCAACACACACTTGTTTGAGACAGAATTTAACGTGGTTCGGCCGAACTTTGGCCTACATCCCCGGATCAACTGAGCTCCGTTTCTTATTGATCACAACACGAAAGTTACACTTTCATGTGCCCTCTACACTTCTCGTGTTTACACTTCACTCAGATTCTCACTCTATAGGAACTTATGGACGCTCAAAGATAGCTAGTCGAACTATGAAATCTGATTTATATAGAGCAGATTTCATACTTAACACATGTGCATGACAGATCTGAGCCGTCCCTTTAAATCCGATCGAACGCTTGATAAGCTGCCACGTCGCCTTGCTCTTATGCGTGACCCAGCAAGAGTTGCATGACAACTCTATAAGTGGAATTGCACTTTCAATATCGTCCGTCCGATCTTCTATCCAAGGGCCGAGATTATCTATCCGCGCCACCTCTCTTAACTCGATCTGGGCCGTTGTTCAATTCGGGCGCTATCCTGCGATCCAGATTCAAAAGCCACCTTTTAATCTTATCCGTCGGATCTCGCGGCAAACATCCAACGGCTGCTGTAGCTCGCAGCTCCTCTTCAGCTTAAACTTCATTTCCAGATTTCAGCTTCAATGCAGTTCGACCTAGCTCCTTCTCCGGCGGTTTCCGGCGGTCTCCGGCAAGTTTCCAGCTCGCCATTCCCGACAGTTGAGATTATAAAGTTAGGCTTTGTCCCACATCGACTAATTCAAGCTCTTCGAGCCGTTATATATATAAGAGGCTTTCTCATCCTATCACCAATTGGTTTTCGGAAGGACCCCTCAATTACTAATATGGTATCAGAGCGAGTTTGATTCTGCTCACCCGATTCATATGTCCACGTGTTAGGCTAGTCATGCCACACGTGAGGGGACGTGTTGAGATTATAAAGCTGGGTTTTGTCCCACATCGACTAATTCAAGCTCTTCAAGCCGCTATATATATAAGAGGCTTTCTCCTCCTATCACCAAGTGGTTTTAAGAAGGACCCCTCGATTTTTAATACTCTTGAATGTATTTTCTTATCTTGGACAAATGATCTGCAACCAGTAATGAAAACATATTTGAAAGAAACAATATATTAATTAGAATTGAAGTATTTGAAGACAAAAGAACTTCTCTGTAGACCACGTTTCTTGTGCATACACAAGATCCCTAACAGATTGCATAACTTGCTCATCGCTTTTTACTAAAACCTTTGTCGTTCTTTTGAAGTGCCTCTGGATAATGCAACATACAGTTGTCCATGACTAAATACAGGTTCTCTTAAAAAGATTCAAACATTTAGAATCGTCTAACCTTGAGCTTTGTTTATCGTAAGTGTCAGCTCAATATATCTTATAGGAAATTGTGCATGTGTCATAACAAATGGTAGTCCATAGCGAGTTAAGGTACCCTTAATGGACGAGTCATTATCTCTGAATCGATGAAACAAAGATAACAACATGTACGTCGGTGCCATTGCATAATCCAAATTCGAGAGCGACATTCCTAAGGAGCATAATGGGTGAACCCCTTTTTAAGATAAGTCAATGCGGTGGCAAACCGCTTGGCCATAGCGAGTTGAGAAACTCAACATTGTAAATGTTATGAGTATCATCCTCGACTGAATCCCATGACGTGTATAATTTTCTTCTCAAAAAAAAATCCAAAATAATATGTTGATCTTATCAACATCTAAATTCTTCGTGGTCCGTTTGGTTTCCCCCTTAAGCCCATATAGTATAAATAATATTACCTTATTTAATGTTTGGTTTAGTATTTCCAGCCCGCAACTAGTATTTCAGCCCGATAGTAGAAGCAATGCCCGTAATAAATAAACTGTTTTATCAGGCAAGATAAATTATATTGGGCTTGTAATAAAAAAATTATACTGGGCTTTTATAACCCCTCTTATAACCGAACGCAGCATCGGTGTAATAATGGTCTGCCTACTATATAACTCATGACATCTGTATGATCAGACATATTCGGAAAAATAGCATCAATCAACTGATAGAGTGAATGTTCATCTTCCCACGGTACAACCATGGTTTGAGGTAGTTCTATAAAGTCACCATTAAAAACCACGTAGACACATAATAGGGTTTAGGTCGTTAACCTCATAGCGAAGATCCCCGGTTGTCGTAAACCGTCCTACACTTCCACAAACCGCGCCGAAGAGAGTCACGCCGACCTCGAGACGTGCCACAGACCAAACCCTCCTGAGGATGGCTAGAGAGGGAAGGGAATGTTTTAGACATGTGTATGTGTGTGTCTTATTTTCCGAAAACTCAAACTCACAAATCTCTCAAAGATCACACTTTTTCTCTCAACTCTCGCTAGAAACTATTTCTTAGAGTGAGAATAGACTTAATTCACGATGAATAACTTAGAATTACTTAGCCACGCTATTCATCAATGCTTATACATAAAAGTTATCTTTCAACCATTGAAAATGATTTTAATCTAATTAGATTAAATCATGTCCTACATGACATAATTCTTGTTTAATTTCCTTGTATAAAGTAATCAAAATGATTAGACAATGTCACATATGTCTCACATAAGTACAAGGAACGAATTTGGATCAAATTTGGATCAAAATTGATTACAAAGACCGTCCGTCACGGCCTCGAGCGGAGCATCCAATGGTCGTGAGCTCCTCGTAGAGGGCTTGGCCAGCCCCTGCCAGGGCTCACGGCCTCTGCCACGACCTGTCGGCACGTGGTCCACGGCCACCTGCATGGTCCCCACGGCTGTGGCCGACGGGCAGAGGCTTGGCCAGCCTCTTCTCCGAGCCACAGCCATTGCCACGACCACATAGACGCTGTGGCCGCTCACGGTTGTGGGCATTTTTCTCTTTTTTATTTGGACATTAATTTCTTATTCACTCGATATAGTTTTTGAGCAAATTAATAGGCAATAAACTTATTTCAAAACATTATGTTTTGAATCTTTAATCGTTTCGGTGTTGGGCTGATCTACAACTTCTTAATTTTTATAAACTGATTAAAATGGATATTAGTGGATTTTCTTACATATGTGGCTGCAGCCCATTATCACCTTAAGTTAGTTCTATTTCCCATCAATTGACAATTTCTTTTATGTTTGTCTTCGCCTGAGAAACTTGAACTGAACCCATCATTAGTTGAGGTTCGATTCACTTAAAAAGGAATCTTGTCCACAACTGATGTTCTAACCATTTGACAAGCCTATTACATAAGGTATATGTTATAAATTTGAGGCAATGATAAAATCTGCCCTTTTGACATACTTACCGATTTAAGCAGCTATGAAATAGTTTGCTTCCTTAATATCGTGGATGGATAGAAGAGCTAGGGAAAAGTAGATACTACGATCCACTGAAGATATGCTACAAACGCTTCAATATCGTCGCTAACCTTATCAAATTTCCAGCTTCCATCTAATCTTCTTTCACCTCAAGCCAGGCAGAACCTGGGATTCTCAGAAGAACATCATCCCTATTCTCAATCCACCGCCTAAGCGTCTCAGCAGAGCTCCAATTCCCAAAATCAGCAAACGTATTCGACATCAATACATACGTCGAAGGGTTCCTCTCGTCGGCAGCAATTGCACGCTCAGCTGCTCTTTTAGCAGCGTCCACGTCCCCATGGAGCCTACACGCTCCAAGCAAAGTGTGCCACATAAGCGGACTAGGCTCGAAAGGCATCTCTTCAATGAACTGCTGGGCTTCTCTGATATGCCCCTCTCGCCCGAGAAGATTCACCATGCATAGGTAGTGATCTTCCGTGGGGACTATACCGAATTCTTGGCTCATCGAAGAGAAATACTTACGCCCCATGTCGACATATCCTCCTTGGCTGCATGCATACAGCAAGCATATGAACGTCACCTCGTTGGGCTTAGGAGGTTCTTGGACGGCCTTCATCTCTTCGAAAACTTCAAGGGCTTTATGGGGCTGACCGTTCTGCGCAAATCCCATTATCATAGTCGTCCATGTGACGATCGAGCGTTCGTTCATCGATCTGAAGATCTCCGATGCTCCCTCCATGTGACCGCATTTTGCGTACATGTCAAGTAATGCGTTGTATGTGCAGACATCTATATCGCTTCCTAGTTTCACCGTAAGGGATTGCAGTTTGAGCCCTTCGTCGAAAGAAGCCAAGTTTGCGCATGCGTTGAAGCCAGTTGCTAGGGTGTACTTATTGGGCTTTACGCCATTGCTTCTCATTTCTCGAATTGCCCCAAGAGCCACCATAGGCTTGCCACAGCTCAAGCACCCCCAAGCCATTTGTGTCCAAGAACACACATCTTTCAAAGATATCTCTTCGAACGCTTTCAAACCACTAGTAAGTCTTTGATTCTTCATGTACGTATCCACTAGGGCATTGCCTACGCATCTCTCACTACTATGCCCCGATTTCAAAGCAAGTCCGTGAACTTGAAGCCCTAGTTCAAGATTTGACAGCTCGGCCAATCCACTGAGAACTGTTGCGAAAGTGAATTCGTCGGGCTTTATACCTTCCCAGTTGATCATCCTATACCATAGCCTCGGTATTGATTCGCAATTTAATTTCAAGTAACCATCTAAGATAGCGTTCCAAGAAACGGTATCCCTGTTATCACACTCCTCGAATACTAGTTCTGCTTCGTAGAGCTTACCGTGCCTTATCAAAGCAGTCAAGAATGCATTGGTTAAATGAACATTAGGTGCAAACCCGAGTTTGATTATTGATGCGCTTACTTGGAAGGCAAACGCGTTCGAAATCTCGGACGAAGAACATGCCTGGAGGACGCTCACAAAGGTGAACTCGTTCGGTGTAATTCCGCTGCTGTGCATGTAGGAGAAGAAAGAAATGGCTTCTTTAGGGCAACCCTTTTGCGCCAAGCCTCCAATGAGTACTGTCCATGATATACATTCTTGTCACGCATTTCGTCGAACAAGTTGAGTGCGTCGTCGATATTGCCACGCTTCGCATAGGCATTTAGGAGGTGGTTGTGGATGAATAGAGCATCGGGCTTGGGTAATGTCGAAGAAGCCTTGATTAGTCTGGCGTGGATGGTTTTGATTTTTGACGTGTTTGAAGTCTCTATGCATCCACGCAGAGCTTGAGCGTAATTACTTGAGGTTGCAAATGCGTGAAACTTTCTGAGCTGAGAAATAAGTAACACCATAAGCAGAGCTCAGATACGCAAAACTAACTGTCATAGGTTTTGAAGCTCACATGCAATTGCATCTGATGCTTGAGATTTCTGAAGATTAATTCATAATAACGAATGGCTTATTTGCAGTCAAACTTTCTTTAATATGATTTTAATTATTTTATATTTTTTAATTTAAATTTTAATATGATTTATTTGCAGTCAAACGGATTTTTGCGTTCGGACATAATTTTTATATTCTTTTATATGTAATATAATTTATATTGTTTTGACCATAAATATATAATTAAATATTGTTTTGACGGGCAATGATTTTCTTAAATATTTTGTAAATCAAAATTAAAAGAAAATTATCGCTAATTTGTAGACTAATTAAATATCGGGTTGATATTGTATAGAAGTTGCTTTGAAAGAGAATATTACAGGAATATTATTTTGCGTTTTCGGTTGACCATTCGAGGATAATTACTGCAAACTATGATTGTTACTTCAAATGAGTTTGCTTTTGCGGTTGACTGCCGGAGATGGTCTAAATACAATTGTCATCAATAAAGGAAAAAACGGCACAAAGCAAAAAATAAAATAAAAGAAAAACAAGACCGAACGAACAGGATTAAAAATTTGAGCAACAAAATTAAAGAACGTGATGCAAATTAAGTCATCTAATGATTAGTTGAACAAGGCTGAAATTAGGTTGCAAGTGTTTTTAATTTTTGACCAATCTGCAAGGACTAATAAAAGTCATTTAATAATTAGTAGAACGAGTTGGCTTATTAGTCTTGGCCAACCCATTGCATATTTTATCTTGCACACATTGGATTTTATTGTAAATAGATTTTCCTTTACTTGTACATTTTCTCGACTTGGAGTTGAGCGAACATAAAACGATCTTGGAGTCGGTTATACCAATGATTCTGCTCCAGTGATGAATACAAAGACAAGTTCAAATCGAATAAACTCGGCATAACTGACGTTTAATCCTATATTGCATGGCATAAAGGGATTAAAATTTACAAATTCCAATGTCAGGGACACAGCTAAATATTACACCCAACATTTTAACTCAAGAGTTCACATATAACTATTATATATTTGGGGGTTAGAATTGGTAAGTGGGATAAATGGGTTGCAAAAGAATCTAAACATTACGACTCTGCAACCCTCCTTGAAGATTGTTCAAATATTCATCGGTTGACAAGACCAAGAAGTAATAACAACTGTATAATTGCTTCTGCTTTTCTGAGCAGCTTGAATAGTAGGGCAGAATGTAAGAATACTAATCACTAAAAGAGGTCATAGTACCAAAGGAGGAGTTGATTTGGTTGGTGCTATGAACAGACCCGAGTTCTTTGACCCTCGCGCTCTTGAAGAAACAACGATATCGATGATGTTTCATCGTCTCTCTCTGTAACACATCTCTTGTAAGGTACAAAGCCTTTTCCCCATTCTATTTTGCTTTTCAGGTTCACATCAGCTTTCTCATCAGCTTTCTCTAATTCAGTCTCATTAGCTTTCTCTAATTCACAATGCTTCCAAGGGTTTTCTTGGGCTGTTTCTAACCGAGGTGTATAATAATAATAATAAGAGCATCCATCATTAGCAGAAGGCATTCCGTAATAATGCACGTCAGAAGATGGGAAGAAGGAAAAAGATTCGTCTTTCGAGGAATAGATGATCATTTTGGATTTCTCATTCTGAGTTTCAGACAGATTATCTTCCATCACAACGACGGTCTTTCCAAATAGTTTGATACATCCATATGCCTTAGAATCCATGGTAGATTCCAACTCCTGGGAAGGAAACAACTCAAGCTTCTGCAGCAATGGGAACGACAGAAGTATTAAAATATCAGTCAGTAAATTGGATTTGCTTGATGCAATTGGTAGAGATGTTTACTGTTAACATACCACTGCGGGCTTTTTGCTTCTCTCAACAACAGCAGCTTCGTTATCCGTCAACAAGTTGTTCCCAGAGAGCTCATCAGCAACCATAGCTCCCAAATTCTCAGAACCAACTGCTGACAAAACTGAAGTTGGAGACTTCTCTTTCTCGCCGGCATCATTCGATCCTTCAACTTCGATTAGTTTGCGAGGATAAGGATGTAACGGCTTCTTCTTGGGCCGAGGAGGTGGGATCTCAATTGGGTTCGAAGACCCTCCTTCATTGTCAGAACCCGAGTCCTTAGAGAGCTTAGCAAAGAACTTCTGTGCATGACTTCGAATTTGTATAGCGGTTTTCGTTCTAACATGTTCTGCATACACAATCCAAAGGTGATACAAGATTTATAGCTGGCGAGTAGACAAATCTCCACCCAAGAGCAATATGCCGTAACTGAAAAGTGTCGAAAGAACACCTTTTTACCCTGTCTGAGAACAACCCTATACCAAGAATAATTACCTTCTATTTGACGCCAGGCACGGCCATATAGCTTTAGAGCTTCGACGAACCTTTGATGTTCTTCCTCTGTCCATCTCTCTCTCTGTTTGGTAATGGTATAGGGTTTTCTCACCTAAGAAAGTATGAGATAACGACACATTCGTCACGCTACGGTAAGTGTATTTCGTAGCATTCGATGCAATCCATGCTGCGAGAAGAATAGTGTGTGATGGCATGGGACAAGAAAAAAAAAAAAGACCTTTAGGGCATAAGCATTTCCATGAGGAGATGAGCCCTTTGGTGGAGAAGCCAAAGCCATGGATGGTTCCACTTGTGAGCTGACCACAGAGGACCCATCTCGGCTAGCATGACCCTAAAAGACCAAATTAAAGCAGAATAAAAAGGCATATCTGTTCACCATCAAATTGGTATGCATTGATTCTTCGTCCCTCTAAATCAATGGTTATCCAAGCAAGATTCAGCGGAAGTTCTCTTGAACATCGAGTAAGTTCACAAACCACTATCCTAATATTTCTCAGGCTAGAAGCTGGAATTCGTATGATAAAAGTCCATCCAGGGAAAGTAGGAAAACACAGTACAACATAATCTCATAAACTAGCAGCTTATGAACAAATTTATGAACGAGTATCCTCATAAAAGGCAATATCTACACACATTCAAGTCGACCCAAAGTTGAGTACCTACTCATCCCACCTCACCAAATCAAGAACGCACAAATTCATCAAGATTGACAGTAAATCAACTCGGAAACAAACATGGGATTTTCTCTTCTTTTTTTTTTTTTAATTCAAGAAACAACCTACCTTAGCTTCAGCATCCATAGCTCCAGCAAACAAAAAAAGTGGGCCGTGGCTGTATTACAGAACGGATAATTAGATTAGTAAACAGGATTACAGAGAGAGGAAGAAACAGGAAGAAACAAGCAAAAAATGTGAAAGAACTGAAGAGAGCAAAGATTATGTGGGGAAAAGTACCAAAGAAACTAGAGGTGACACGTAGGATAACAGTGGATTTTTTAGCAATATCCTACGAAAAACACAGGCCATTATTTTGATTTTCCTGTATTAAATATTCTTTCGAAATGTCCAGAAGATAGAAGTGTTGTGGCCGAGATTAATCGGCCCCGTGACACGCGTTGATGCTGTCCTTTAAAAATTCAATCTTTTTTGTGTTTCTAGCGACTTACCCAATTTGAGCTTAGCTCTCTCTCTCTCTCTCTCTCTCTCCCTCTCTCTCTCTCCACATTTAATTATCAGTTGCCACCCCATAACTGTATGTAATTAATTATACAATTAATACTTTAATTCTTTTTTTTTTTCCATATTGATACTTTAATTCTTTTTTTCCATTGTGTTGGTTTTATATCGTTCATTGTACACACTCCAATTCCTCCGTATCGTAGAGAAAAATTCGACGATGAAAACCTCGTTAAAATGTAATGAAATGCTTGGATAGACTTAAAAGAACAAAGTGTAATTTGGTAAAGATGGAGGACGAAAGAGCACGTGAGGGATAGTTTGTGGTGGATATTGATTGAACCCTACTACTACAAAGCCCCACTCCACAAGCTCAAGGGCCCCGCAAAGATGGAAAGTAGATTTTGAGGAGGAAAAACAAATTAAATCCTATCCTTGCTGAACTCAATTAGATATTTATTATCTTTACTTTTTATTTGACTACTGTTTTTCTTGACCACTGAATTTATATGCACGGACGTACTTGTGGCCAAGAATACATCTTAGATTTTTTTGTGTGGAACTATGATGTTTTTTTTTTTTTTTTTTCCGGAAACGATAGCTTGTATAAATTAACAAAGATACAGGGACTAAATAGTCCAAAGGGTCTCACCGGTACATCGCCAACCGGGAGAACAAAGGCTCACAACCGAGCACAACACAGCCCACAAAGGGGCAGAAACACTCCCACGAGGAGAGAAAAGGGTCCACAAGGGACAAAAACCGACAGAAAAAAAAAAAAACTCATAATCTACGACCAAGAACTAAAGAACCTATAACAGAAAAAGCTATTAAGCTTAATCTACGATACTCTTCATTTTCACTTGGCCTTCAATTTCTGAATTTTTATCTTCATCGGACTGAGGCTCCACAAGGGAGAAAATGCTCACGACCAAAGGTCGAGAGAGATGAAGTCCCACAAGGGGAAACTCAAAACGGGCAACAGCGAGACGGCGGTGGATAGCGTGGCTGTAGGCTGGAGATGGGGCGGCGCGGCCTGCGGCGTGGCTGGAGGCTGAGACGGCACGACCGGCGTTGTGGTTGGAGGCTGGAGCTAGGGCGTTGCGTTGCGGTGGGGCGGCGCGGCTGTAGGCTGGAGTAGGGGCAGTGCGGCGGGGTGGCGCGGCACCAGCGGAGGTGGGGATGGAGGTGAGCAGCAGCGGCACCGGCGGAGGAGATGGAGGTGGCATGGCAGAGGCCCGAAGAGGAGGTGGATCTGCGCAGCAGCGGCACCGGCGGAGGTGGACGCGGAGGTGCACAGCAGCGGCACCGCGGGCGGCGGAGGTGGAGGTGAACGGCAGCGGCGCCAGCTGGAAAGGTGGAGGACGCGCGACCACAGCGCCGGTGGCGGAGCAGGGGAGGCGGCAGTCCACAGTGAATTTTTTTTTTTTTAATATATATAAAGATCAAGAAAAAATAAAGGGAGAACACTGAAGAAAAGAAAAAGAATGGCTCCCCCACCTCCATTAATGGAGGATGGGGGAGAAACCCACGTTTTTTTGTGTTGGCTGCGCGAGGGAGAGAAGATGAGATGAGAGGAAACCCTAGAGAGAGAAAACCCACGTATTTTAGAGAACACACAGTCTTCAAGCATCGTGTGGAACTATGATGTTAGTTGAATGTTTTGGACGCATTTTCCCTTTTCCCAGCCCGTAAACATATTACAAAAAGAAAGAAGAAACGAGAAGGTGTTGTTTGTTTAAGGTAATTCAATTAATATCAACTTTATATGAATTAAGGTGATATATCAGTGTGTTTGTTTTGGAGTGATATCATTTTGCATATCTATATGATATTGAAATATTATCTTTGTTTAATACCGATGTTTAGGATGAAATTGCGTAAATGCCATATCTAACCTTTTGCAACTATTTAGTTAATTGAATTCATATGTTATTTTGTTATAATACTTTACTTAATAATGATTAATATTTTAATATTGAGTAAAAATTTTGTAAGCATTAATTATAAGATTCAATATATTTATTTTATTTTTCTAATTAGTAAATATTTTTTTTAAGATTTAAAGTTTAGTTGTATAATTTAAAATACGACAAGGTAGGTATATCGGAGAGAAATGTTTGAATATAAGGGGTAATGCTATCCAAAAAATTTTTTACATGGATCAACCCACTACGGCAGTGGCGGATCTACATGGTGGCCGGGGGGGGGGGGGGGGGGGGGGGGGCACGCCCCCCGGAAATTTTCGAAAACCCTAGTATTATATATGTAGTATATGTTTATTACGTATATATAAGATTGATATGCTGAAATTTACCAAATGGTCGACGTGGTGTAGCGGAGAGGCGTTTTGCCTTCCATTCTATAGACCTGGGATCGATTCCTTATCCTCCCACCCCACACGTTGCTTTTTACCTTTTAAGGTATATTAAATACCATATAATTTATTTGATAAGAGTAGAGAGAGAGAACCGTTTGAGAGAAATAAAAATCGAAAAAAATAACCTTTTAATTTAATATTTAGTTAACTTCTGTCTCTCATCTTTTATCTTCTCCCTTTTCACTTTTGTTTTTCTAATTATTTAACCATATAATTATACTAAAAATAAAATAATTACATAATTGTTTCTAAATTCTAAATATAAAGACTAATTTTGCAAACATATTGCAATATTATTCAAACACTTTAATTTAACAAGACGAAGTGAATATCTCTTATAATTTAATATAATCAATGTCCAACCTTTCAAATTAAAAATTCTAATTCTGTCATGAACTCCAAAAAATTATTACGAGTCGTATTAAAATTGAAATAATTATTTGTCATATAAAAAACAAACATCAAATAAGTACTAAGTTTACCTACACACAAGTGTTATTTCCTCGTCTATATTATTAATTAACGTTATATAAAGTAGATAATGTTGATCATAAAAGTGACGTCTCAAGCCCAAAAAAACCGTAAAAATTGTGTAGCACTGCAATGCAGGGGCCAACATCCGACCTTATTCACATTTATATTACGGCCCCCCCGATGAAAAATTTCTGGATCCGCCCCTGCACTACGGCGATGTATGATCACGTACCTTTTTGTAGGATGATACAAAACTTGGAGCATCACCCAATTATCATCACATAAGTTATTCCTACTCCTGATGATAACTTATCACCTAAGTTAAACAAACACAATGATAAGAAGGTGAAAGGGGATCATAACGATAATTTGGAGGATCACGAAAAAAAAAAACACCCCAAACACAAACTCAGACGAACTGAACTTAGTCGGCATGTAAAGGGTTGTGAGGAAGTTGTTTTTCTTCTACGTTTGGATGGTGAAAGGAATGCTTTTTGGATGTTATAGTCCTAGTGAACTGGACGTATCTTTCAGGCAAAAACGGAAAAATAGCTTTCTTGAGAGTTTTGAGTTCTTGAGTAGTAAATTCTTCTTGTGTTATTTCTTTCTTCTTAGATGGAGATGCTCATTTTCAAGGAGGTAAAGGGTGGTACCCTATGAATGAGTATACTATAAATAAATTATTATTAGCGAGACTAGATTTTGCTAGACTTTCGAGCTTAATATTCAATTTTTATAGTTTTCTCTTTTTTTTTTTAATTTTTTTCTTTTTAATGTTAATTTTTTAATTTAGGCGGGCTAGGCTAGCTGCACGCCTCTAGGTAACTTCTTTCTTTTCTTATACAATAACGTTTTTCTTTTCCCTTTCCCTTTTTCGACACTATCTATCCGCCTTTCTTTGAAAATTAGTTTTCGTGTCAAGTATGTATATATTGTTTTTTCAAGCAATTAGGGTTTTCGATCATTTTTTCGATAACACAAGTCAAAAATCCTAATTCGCATCATTTCAATTAAGTAGCCACATATTATTTCGACTAATGAATTATTTGGAGGGGTAGGTCTTACATTCGAATCTACCCGTCTAGCATATACTTTGAGTGAATGTGACACACAGTTGGACCCATCATAGTGTGACTGGCTTGGTTGGTGCAGTTTGTAAAGCTATCATGTCCAACCCTGAGTTTTAATTGGTCAGAAGCAGGGACGGAGCTACGTTGGGGCTAGGGGGTCTGCTCCTCCCTAGCCCCAGCTTTTGTAGTAGTATATGTAGAAACAATTATTGACGTATCCATTGCATTGCCCCGGTGGTTTCAAGAACTATGATAGATTCTTCCTGTGTAAATAGCTGTGGGTTCAAATTCTATGAGAAAACATTTCTTTTCTTTTCACAAAAGCATTGAGTTGGGCTGGACTGGGCTGCCCCTTCAGGCTCGAAATTGGGCTTCACTGGGCTGTCTCTCCAGACTTTTAATCCTAGGTTCGTCACTGGTCATAAGGTCATGGTTTCGTGAGTTACTCAAAATATTATGTTTAAAAATGGAAAATCGATATTCTTCGTGACCCAAACTGAATATTATGCCAAAATATTAAACCATAGTTTCGCATAATAAACACTCCCAACAATAGCAAATAGCGAGGAGTCGCATTAAACCGCACATCATTTCATACCGAACTAATTCCTTCTTTTTAATATATATTTAGATTCCGGTGGACTTTCATGTAATATCAAACATGATGGGCGCAATCATCGTCGTGTCCCCGCATCCGTAATTTGCAATAATTATATCAATGATATACATACGATAGGTTCTATTGGTCACGCCATTTTATTTTAGATATTTTTTTTGGCCTTGTTTGATGAGTTGGAAGAATAAGCCATATCACAGTACCAAAAGGGATTAGGATGACACATGGGATGTAAAATGGCTCGTTGGCTTTAAAAAGCGTTTCCGACCTCAGAAGGACGTTTCTTTAAATCCGACCTCTGACCCCCTTTCCATAGTAGGCTTAGATATTTTACTCTAAAGTATAGACGGGTCATTTTTTCTTATCAAATATAGAGCTTTAACGTACATTAAGCAAGTTGAGCAAGTATAGCCATAAAAGTTTCAGTTTCAATCACTTTCGTGAATGACAGCGCAATTAAACAAATTGAATAATCGGAAATAAAAGAGACAACCCTTCACCTTATCCACAAGCACAATCCACTGAATCACACACACACACTCTTACACCACAAGATTTCTCACGAGATTTATTAAACGAAAGGATTCACGAAAGGTTTAGTTTGTTTTTAAAAGTATGATTATGACGTAGCGAAAAGCGAGTATAAGGTAGTTGGGCGATTCTTATAGATAGATCTTTATTTTCCCCAAAAAACTTTTTTCCTTTTTTCCGTTAAATGTTACTCGTCCAAACATCGGTCGTTGTTTGTTAAAATCGTAGGCGGCGGTGTGGGGGGCACCGATGGCAGGAGTTGCTATTCTGATTTTGATTTACATTTTGGTGCTTTTAAACAGTTCAAAGTTAGTAAAATGTCCAATTTAGAGTTGCCATTGTCGAGAACTATAAATTTAGGTAAAATTATAAATTTTGTCACTAATTGTACTGGTTTTGAGTATTCCATTCCAAATATTCGATTACAAAATATATAATTCATATGACCGTGATAAAATGAAATCGGTCATTGTTTTGGAAAATAAGTCCAGGAATATATCTAAAGATTATTTTCATGCTTGAGGGGGATTGTTTTCCAACTTTTTATTAGTGAGGAGAATGTAAAACCAAATTTGTTTCGACATATGAATCTAATGATTTATTTTAGCAGTTTGCAAATATCGTTAAAGAAAATCGTAAACGAGACACTTAATTAGTGAACCAAATATATAATCTTACTGTAATTTGATGTTACTTATTCGTTGTAATAAAATATAGCCGAAAATCCCAAGTGACTATATATGTTACTCTGTCAGAGGTGTTACAAAAATGTCTCCAATCGAGTAAATATTCTACCAACGAACCAATGTATCGGCTTGAAAAATGGAACAATTTGTAAGAGTTATATGTTTCAACCACTGAAAATCACTATTATAAGGTAAAAAATGATAGATTCTTCTTCATGCCAGTCATATATGACTTATACTAGCGAGGTTGAACCCGATGCCCGAATTAGCCGAAAAACATTATCGCCTTCATATTTTGGATTAAAAACAGCATGTGACTTTCAACGATAAACCAACCATAAGTCTCAACGAACCTTATTTGGTAATGTAATACGTAGACTCCATTTTGGCAAAACACTATGAATTACGTTGATGCAAAAAAATAAATATATTGAGGAATTTAATTAAACATTTGCCCTTTCTTAATTTGTCTACGTTTTGTTTGAAATAAAACCCATGGATAACAACAGAAAGGTAGCAGTCACATTAAGGGTTTTTATCGGGTCTTTTAAAAAAATAGCATTTGACTTGGTCAACTTTAAAAAAAAATAGTCATCTGAATTTTACTTTTTAAGAAATAACCTTCAATTTAAGGGTATTTTTGTCTTTTACAGTGTCTTTTTAAAAAATGCGTACTGCCTTGCTACATAGCACGGGTCCCCTGTCGAGGTTCATGCGTCTGGCCATCCTTATATATATAAAAAATATGTGTTGGGAATTTGAACACAGGACCTACTACATGAACGTCCGACTGCACAATCACTGGACTATACCCACTCACCCACTCTAATGCGGTCTCGATTTAACATATTGATTTTTATTGTGCTACCCGACTAGTAAGGGCATTAAAGCCATCTTACATTTAGAGGCTATTTTTTGAACGTTTGAGCATGTCGAAGGCTTTTTTATTAAATATCCCGTTTCTATTGGTCTGGTCGTGATACAAACTCCTTCGCATAAAAGGGCTAGAAAATTCTCCGAAAAATTATTACAAAAGTATTCCAACCAAGACCCAAGTTGCACTTTTCTTCTGAAATAATAAAATATCAAAGCATGTGGCAGGCATATATAATACAAAATTGATTTACTATGGCGGCAATAGCGCGTCAATTTTCCTACAAACTCCCAAATGGCGTCTGCCTCTCGATCTCTCTCTATATATATCACGACACAGCTAAGCAACATAATAACCGACTCATTATCGCATTACAAAGCACGTTAGAGAAGAATCATAGGGAAGAATAAAGAGGACAAATAACAAGCAAATGGTCCAATTGAAGAAAATACTTTCCGGCGACACAAGGACGAAACCTATGGTGGTCGACGCCGGATTAATGCCGGAACCCGACGTCCACGTCATCACATCCGGCGGCGGTCGTATTCCGGCCCACTCAAAGATTTTGGTACGCAGGGAAATCGCATCATTTTTTTTACAGCACCTGTACTCGTAAAGCCCAGCTCCTTTTTTTTCTGATTTTTACTTTGGGAATTCTGAGTCTTCTTTCATATAGGCTTCGGCCTCGCCGGTGTTGGAAAACATCATTGAGGAAAAACCTCAGAAGAAGCGAAGCAGCGCGAGGAAAATTCCGATCCTCGGCGTTCCAAGCGACGCCGTTTTCGCGTTCGTACAGTACTTGTACTCATCGAGGTGAGTTCCTACGCAATTTATTTCATTTTTTTACTGAAATCACGCCAAGTTGGTTGGGTTAGCTCAACCGCCAATCATTGCAATTTGTACCTTCACTTTAATCATATCATCATCGGGCGGTTGCCCCCAACACCGCCGCCAATCATTGCCTATATGTTTACTTGGTCAAAGAAAGCCGCCCCAAATTGATTTACGACTTCACCCAGCATTCCCGGAAAAGTGAAATGACCAAAATGCCCTTTGCCGTCGTACTCTCAGGTGTACGGACGAGCAGACGGAGAAGTACGGCGTCCACCTCCTTGCGCTTTCGCACGTGTACTCAGTACCACTGCTGAAGCAGAGGTGTACAAGAGCTCTATGCCAAGCGCTGACCTTCGACAACGTCGTCGACATGCTACAGCTGGCGAGGCTCTGCGACGCGCCGAACCTTTACCTTAGATGCATGAAGCTATTGTCCGATCACTTCAACTCCGTCGAGCAAACCGAAGCGTGGAAGTTCTTGCAAGATCACGACCCTTACCTCGAGCTCGAGATCTTACAGTTCATCGACCAAGCCGAATCGGTAATACTAACAAAGAGTTAATTACTTTTTTTCTTTAGTTTGGGGGGACTCGCAATATAGGATAGGAACAAAGAATTTATTTAGGGGATGATATACTTGGAGTAACTTTTGATCCTTGTTTATATACAATTCATCCTTGTTTCGATTATCTGATTTGGGGTTGAGTTTGATACACCAGCAATGTGTATGGATATTTTTTTATATAGAGAAAGAAAAGGACGAGGAGGGATAGGGAGGCGCAGAACTTGTATGTCCAGCTAAGCGAAGCGATGGATTGCCTCGAGCACATATGCACCGATGGGTGCACCAGCGTGCGACCGCATGGCTCGGACAAGGGGCAAAGGGGTCCGTGCGAGAAATTCACGACGTGCAATGGGATTCAACTACTGATCAAGCATTTCGGTTCTTGTAAGAAGAAGAGGGTCAACGGCGGGTGCGTGCGCTGTAAGAGAATGTGGCAGCTTTTTAGGTTGCATTCTTCTGTATGTGATGATCAACTCGGCGAGGAATGCAGAGTTCCATTATGCAGGTTTGTACTGATTAATTGTTGTAGTGATAACAACTAGATGATCAAATTTTTAAATTGCATCATCATCGTGCGTAACTAAAAAAACTAGTGATGCAGACAGTTCAAGTTGAAGGCGCAAGAGGTCGACGATGAAAGGTGGAGATTGCTCGTGAGGAAAGTTGTTTCTGCGAGGGCTGTTTGTTCTTTGTCTTTTGCCAAGAAAACGAGGCAAAGATATTTGCCAATGGATATTTGATTGATTACAGAAGAAGGATGAGAGGGATTAATGAGGTGACGAGGAGAAAGATTGCGATACAGTTGTGGCATTCTATCTGTTGAATGATTGGTTGTTATTGCGAAACCGTGTTTCACTCGATATCTTTTTAGTACATTTGTAACAAATATCTTTTGCTACGGCAAGTAATGCCAAGTGTTCTCTAGAATATTAGGAGTTGGCACTTTGGATGTTGAAAAACTCATTAGGAGCTAAAATGAGGCTATTCTAATTTACATCATCCAAGTATCAACTATTGACTGATGGTAGATAACAACTAACAGCCATTTGTATACGTTGAACCAAATGGTCCTGCCCTCAGATCTCCGTCCATTTGGATGGAAAAACTGTCACGTGTGCGAGACTTGAAAATTCAGAAATTAACGTTAAAAAAAGGAAAAAATTCTAAAAAAAAAAAAAAAAAACACACGAAAAATAAATTAAAATAAAAAATAAAAGAGAATAAAAAGGTAAATTAGAAATTATAAACTAAATTTAATAAGATAAAGTGAGAAATATAGTAATAATTAAAATAAAATAATATAAAAGAGAAAAGATACAAAAACAAAATGGAATGAATAAAATAAACAAAAAAGAGAGAGAAAAGGTTAAAATAAAAATAATAAATAAAAATAAAAATGAAAAAATATTTATTTTTAAAAAGTAAATTAAGTAAAAATAAAAAGGAATCGCCACTGGAACTTTACGAGAACCCCCGACTCCGTCCCTACCAAGCTAACGAGGACGCAATCGTCCTAGTATCTTTGTTAAAAAAAGTTCGAGAAGTAGGACGTTTGTGTCCTCGGTAACTTGGCAGGGACGGGGTCAGAGATTTTTGAAAGATTTTTATATCCTTATTTTGGTTTATTATTTTTAATAAATAAATATATTTTTATTTTTTCTTAGTTTAATTTTTATTTGTTATTTTTATTCTTAATCTCCTCTATCTCTTTTTAGTTATTTTTAATGTATATTTATTTTCTCTTTTATTTTATGTTAGCATTTATTTTAATATATTTTTTCTTCTTAATTTATTTTAATTTTATTTTCATTTATTTATTTAAATTTATTTTTTATTCTGTCTTTATTTTTATTTCATTTAATTTATCATCATTTCTCTCTCTCTTTTTTTTGAAATTGTTTTATTTGGAATTTTCCTTTTTTTAATATAGTTGTCTTCTTATTGTTAACTAATGATATTTAAAGTCAGACCAATCGCATGTCGACACATGTCCAGATTCCATCCAAATTGACGGAGATCTAAGGGCAGGATCAATTTGGTTCAAATTCGATAACACCAGGGACTAAACTGGTTCACGCGAAACATCAGACACTAAATTGGTCCATGTGGTAAACATCGTAGACCATTTTTAGTTTTCTCCCTTTAACTTCCGGTAAAAAGAAATCATCTAAAGCATAAACATCACCGTACAAGAGAGAAAAACTACAGTTAACTTTATTTATCATTGTATCATTTCTTCAATCAAAAGTAGCTTCCGAAGAGAGCTCCACGATTGTGGAGTATACCTCTGCCAATTGAAAACTAAAATACAGCATAATAATACTTGTAGATTCCCTAAACAGTAATTTACAAAAACAAAAAAAGCAAATAGGTATCACCGAGTAAAATGCCTCCTACATAGCGACGGCATTTTAGGCGTCATGCGAAGCCTAAGCGAAGGATGCCTTTCACCGTCGCCCCACAAAGCGTAAGCCTCTTCTCCATGAGCAGCGTCGTCGCCTACCTCCAACTCGTCCTCGTGCATACGCAGACGAACCATACGTCCTATCAATATACAGATCAAACTCGTCGTAATAACGTTCCACACCGTAATGAAGACGGCTCCTAACAATTGGAATCCCATCTGCCGAAGCCCGTCCATAGCCCTCCTTTCTACCAAACCGTACACAAAGCCCGGCCCTTGAGAACTGTCGGCGTAGAACATCCTGAGGAGGCTCGGGCTCGCAAGAAGGCCCGATAAGAGCCCACCCAATAGGCCCGCAACCGCATGCGTGTGGAAAACGCCCAACGTGTCGTCGACCCTTTGAAAGAAGGAAGACTTCTTGTGCAGGACCATCATGGTGTACCATGGGATCGAGCCCGATAATACGCCCATGAACACGGCCGCCCATGTGTCCACAATGCCTGATGATGATAAATTCTTGACATTATAAAAGTCAACCTTTCACACACAACAGTGAGGCAATTACGTCATATTCACCAATTGATTTTAGGTCGAGGCACTCAATTTCTAATATGGTATCATAACTGGTCCGATCAAACTCACCGTCATCTGATTCGTATGTGCACGTATTAGAAATTCAGTTATATAAATGTGCGATCATAGAAATGTCACACATGGAATAAATCTATCTTTCAGAACCAATTAATATATCAATAGGTTATTCACATATCATCAATTGGTCTTATGTTAAGGCACTCGATTTCTAATATGACATGAGAGCTGATTCGATCTAACTCATTGTCATGTCCACGTATTGGGCCTTCAGCCATACCATACGTGAGGGAGCGTGTTGAGATTAATTAAAATGTCCCATGTCGAACAAATCAACCTTTTTCAATCAATTAATATATCAAAGAGGAAACTTCACCTATCAAAAATTGATTTTGTGTTGAAGCCCTCAACTTCTAATATGAATGAAATTCGCTCAATATCCATTTTTGCTTGTAAGTTTCTCTAGATTTATTACCTGCTCCGGGAGTGATGCATACAAGCCCCGTTATCATTCCTTGAACGGCACCAATGACGGAGCTCTTTTGGTAAACTATCATGTCGAGGGTCAGCCAAACGAGTAGGCTCATGGCGGTGCAGATGTGGGTGTTGAGGACGGCTAACGACGTTATTATGTTAGCAGCCAACGGTGAGCCTCCGTTGAACCCAGTCCAGCCCAACCACAAGAAACCAGCTCCTCCAACCATGTTTATTATGTTGTTTGGTGGGAAATGCTCCCTGTCATCTTTGTGTCTCGGTCCTACCTACAAAAAAAAGTTTAACAAAATAATATATCAACTCTCAATTAAAGCTTCATATTGTCATGTTAAAAGAGAAATAAAGAAAGAAAGAAAGAAAGAATGGACAACTATACTATAGGATATCACAAATTCAATTTCTTACCTTTTATCCCCTAATGACTGAATATAAGTTTTATTTATTTTGCGATTGGTACTCAGTTTGGTTTAAGGAAGTTAGTGAGAAAGTACAAACGAAATGGCAAAAAAATGAAGTTTTATGTTCGATTCATCGTATAATAGACGAAAAAGGAGAAGATAAGAAAATTTAACATAAGTTTAAAGCTAAAATCATAAAAAGCAATTCAGCAAATGAAAGGGAAAGAAGAGCCGATGAAACCATTTTCTCTTTAGTGTTCTTTGCCTCACCAATTCCCTCGATCCAAACAGCGCGTAATTAAATAAAAAAAGAAAAGAAAAGAAAAAAAAAGAGAAAAGATTATAACGAAAACCAACCCAATATGCAGCGGTGAAACCGGCGACACCCGAAGATAAATGAATAACGTAGCCTCCCGCATAGTCGATGATGTGTTTAGTCAAGAACCCTCCGCCCCATATCGTGTAAGCGCCCACCGAATAAGAGCAAGTGATCCACAGAGGCACGAAGATCATCCACGCAAAAAAGTTCATCCTCCCGAGCAACGATCCCGCCAACAAAACTACAGTGATCGCCGCGAACGCAAATTGGTAGAAAACGTTGTCCGCAACCGATATGTGTTTATTGTCTTGTTGAGCAAAATGCTCGAGTAGCAAACTCTGAGAAAGCTCCGGCCCAGGCCTTCCCCACATGGGATTATTATTCCCGCTCCCAAACGACATTCGATAGGCCCAAAGGACCCAACATAAAAGGGCCGATGCGAACCCATAAAGGGCCATGAAAGCCGAATTTACGGCCCATTTCTTCTTGACCATGCTTCCGTATAGTATCACTAGCCCGGGCACGCTCTGTAGCCCCACCATAGTCGAGGCGGTTAGTTCCCATCCATTGTCGGCTTTGCTTAGCCAAATAGGATCAGCATCGTCGGGGAACGAGTTCGGGGGCAACGCCGCCGTGTAGTTGATATTCATTTTTTTGGTATATAGTTTGTTTTGTGGGAGGGGAAACTTTTTTCTGATGTCAACTATGGATGTGGAATATATAGATTTAGAATAACGATCATTGTGTCGCCTTTTGTGATCAAAATGAAGGGAGAAGCGTTGTGGTCGACGACGTTTCTTGTATGTTGTGGAAAATTGGGACAGCTGTGATGATGTGGTTGGCTTTGGGAAACACAAGCTGTTTTAGGGTTGTAATAGGTTGGATTCTACGAGATTCTTGTATGATTCGAACCAACAATGAAACTTTGTTGATACTAAGATGCAAGAGATTCCAACATTTGAAGATATTCATAATACAATAGCGACATATTATTGAATCTTAGTTTACATCACCGTTAGGCACACTTAATTGCTGCCTTGGGCGAAGACGGTACTCGCCTAAGCGGCAGCCAAGTAATTTTCAGTTATGAATTTAACCTCAAAATAGATTCAGTACGTCAGTTAAATAATATCATTCACAGTACAAATGTTGCATCATTACATGTACTATTTCATCCACTAGCATTTTTCTTGTACATAATCCGTATCAGATAACAAGATTATTATTTTATAAAATCAAAGGATTTGAAAATATTGGCGTCAACTCTTATGATTTGATTAACACTCAGACATTATTTTTCCTTCTATTTGAAGCCTTAAAATGTAGTTTCGGCTATAATCTTTCAGAGTACCTTGCGTTTAGCATGTATGGAACTACAATTATTACCAGGCTTAGAAGATGATATCTAGAGATTATCGAAGGTTTTTTTTAAAACATTTTTATTGATCTTAAGTACCTAACCAACCATCTCTTGCGAAGAAAACTGCTGAAGAATAGAATATGAAGGAATAACAAAAAGATACCATATACTAATACCCAATTGCAATTTCTTCTTCCAATAGATGCATCAATTCAAGCGCACTTTGGATATTGTTCACTTTTGATATTCTTCAAGCGCTTTAAAAGGAGGATAATCAAATAGGCACTAAAACATAACGGGAAGATTTAAATCAAAGATAAATCTGGGGACTCCTACTTCACTGACAATCATGTTATAGATTTCGATTCTCAAAGGAATACCTAATCTTATGTTGACGATGGATTTTTCCTATGTAATTATCAATCTACCTCTAGCATTGATAACCTATTCTAATATGCGAATCCTACATCTCTGTCAAGAATTCTACATGTAGAACACATTAAACTCAGAAAATCATAAATCATCGCACTAGTCACAGTAACTATTTGTAGCTTACGAATGTTGTCATGGTGTCATAATCAAAGGACACGCTCAGATAATCACCTATCAGTCTCATATCTAAACACCTATTCAGAAATTCGTAAGTGTTCATAGCATATCATGATACTCAACATAGCGTAAAAGTCTTACCATACGCGCTGAAAATTCAATAGCAATTATGTCCGGCTACATCGTAACCCCAGATAACGATGAACATAATACAATTCAACAAAAGCATCAAAATAAACATGTCCATAATAAGAGGCAAACGGAGAATGGGAGAACATATCGAATATGTCCTCGGGTCATGCTTTGCCCGCTCCGTCTCTAGGTGACCGTCGTCTCCCATCGGTCTGTCTCCAAGGCCGAGGCTGCTCGTCTTACGTGTGCTGCTCCATCCGACGCTGCTTCTAGAGTGTGGGGGCTCATGCTTAATGGGATGGTGTTTCGTTGAGTCTTTTCGTCGAACAAATGGTATGCGTCCGAGGTTGGTGCAGCTACGTATGACTTTCTCACTACCCTGAGTACGTTAGTGCCATCTTCAGCTCGAGTCCTGCTTCAGCTGAGGCTTGAGCTGCGGTTTTCAGCTTGTTGGATAGGTGTGGCTGCCGAGTGAGGGCGAGAGATGAGGTGGGCGAGCTCTTGTGTGCTTGAGGGTTTCTTGTGTGAAAACCAAGGTGGCGAGAACTTTTCTTTAAAACATGGTAGAACGAGCTTTGTGGTAAAAATGAAGAAGACGCTCTCCTCTGTGTGTTCTCTCACTGCTTTTATTTCTCTCCCGAGAAAACATTCTATTCCCCCGATTTCAACCCCTAGAAATTTCCACTTCTTTTCTTCCTTTGCGTAAAGTCTCCATGTTTCAAGGTACTCCCTCAGCTCGTTCAAGGACTGATTAATTTGACCAAAATCGGGTAACTTGCAAGACAACCCTTATCTATGATAAAATTGCAGAAAGACCCCAAAAATAGAAAACTGTCATAATAACTTAACTTACCCATATTAAGCCGAAATCACGACTTACATCCCGCAATTGACTTGAAATAAAGCCCCGAAAGATCACCAAAACATTAGCTCGTCAAAACACCCCAAACTTGAACATTGATCGACCCTTTATGGATGAAATCTCAAGATAATGAAATCAATGTAACCGCGCGAGTAAATATAACTATAAACTCGAATCTTGCGTAGATTCAACAGTAAGTCTCTCGCTCAATTTTTTTTTAAATATATAGTGATCGCTCTTCTTCGAACGGATGTGTCAATATATCGCGATTAACGCCCAAATCTACAAGCATCTAACACGGGTTTTCCATAAGGTTGCTCTTCGTCGGAATCGCCTACTTGACGCTCAATCCCATATCAAATAGGACTTTTTAGACTTGTAATGTCAGGCCATGGCTCTGGTAGGGCATATGGAATAAGTAGCGTAGTATTCACCAATACGCACATCATCATTAGCAATTGTAGAGCTTAACTTATCAATCAACTCATACGATATCTATTTTACACCCAAATCTTAACAACAAAGACTTCGCTCACTTCATGAAGTACTGATGGAGAAGGCATTCAACAGCACTTCATGAATTATTTTCAGTTTATCCTAGGAGAGGCAGGATATACCACCCAAACTCCTGATCAGTTAGTGGCAAATGAGGGCTATACCCTTTCTTTAGAAGACCAGCTCAAGCTCGTTCAACCATTTTCGAGACATGATGTCTATGCAGCAATGCAATCAATCCATGAGGATGTTGCTCCAGGCCCGGATGGTTATGGGAGTGGCTTCTTTAAGAAAGCTTGGACTGCTATAGGAATGTCATTGATGCATTGTTAGAGTTTTTTGAATCAGGGAGACTGCTGCCAAGGGTTAACAGAACTACCCTCTGCCTCATCAAGGTACCCAATCCAGAATATGTTGTGGACTACATGCCAATATCCTGTTGTAACACAGTCTATAAGTGTGTATCCAAAATGCTCTGTTCTAGATTAAAGCCTTTGCTACCACTGCTAATCAACCCAAACCAAAATGCATTTTTGGAAGGAATATCAATAGTACATAATGTTCTCCTCTGCCAGGACGTCCTAAGACTTTATAATAGGAAGAGTGCTTCTGCTCGAATCCTTATGAAGGAGGACATAAGAAAAGCTTATGACACTTTGAATTGGGATTTTCTAAGGAACTGGTTGTGCCTCCTTAGGTTCCCTATGAGATTTGTCAATTGGCTAATTGGAATGTGTGACGTCAGTCTCATATACTATCTCCATTAATGGTGCACAGACAGGGTACTTTAAAGGGGCGAAAGGATTGAGACAAGGTGACCCTATATCCCCTCTCTTGTTTGTGCTCTCGATGGAATATCTTACTAGGCAACTACAGCTCTCTAGCAAAGGATCCTCGATTCAGGTTTCATCCTTTGTGTGAGTACATTAATCTAGTCAACCTCTGTTTTGCTGATGATCTTATGATCTTCTGCAAAGGGAGTCCTAGTAACTGTGATCAAAGAGGCACTAGAACACTGTAAGAGTACGTCGGGCTTGGAAGCAAATCAACAGAAATCCAACATATTGATGGCTGGCACATCAAACTCAGTTTCAGATCAGATACGACAGAGCATAAGTTTCCAGATTGGTCAGCTCCCTGTGAGGTACCTGGGTGTCCCCATAGCTCCCACCAAATGGAGCAAAAGTTCTTGCCAAGACTTAGTTGAGAAGATCCACATTCAGTGCTGGGCTACAAGGAATTTGTCTTACGCAGGAAGACTTTGCCTGGTCAATTCTGTGCTCTTACCTACACATGGGTACTGGGGGTCCATAATCCTCTTACCCAAAGCTGTCTCTAAGGAGGTGGATCGAGTATGCAAAGAGTTTCTCTGGGGGCAGATCAAAACAGGGCAAATCTGTCCATCCAATTAGCTGGGATAGAGCCTGTTGGTCCAAGCCAAAGGGGGCCTCAATATTAGAGATTGTGGAACTTGGAATGAAGCCCTGGCTGGCAAGCAAATTTGGAACATAGCCAAGGAAGTGAACTCTCTTTGTATTAAATGGATCAGTGTGGTATACGCAAAAGGGATAAGTTTTTGGGACTTTTGCGCTGCTGTGGACTCTGCTGGCATTAGAAGAAGTTACACCGATTGAAACGGAAGTTTAAGGAGGGTCATACTGATGGGAAGTGGATTCTGGAGAGGGGTGGCTGTTATACTGGTGCTTCAGGATATCAGTGGCTATATATAGTAAATTATGGTATAATTAGAATTATTAACTATAAACTTAATTATATATTTTAACATTAATATATTTTAAATAGAATATAAATATATATAATTAATAAAATTGGTGGGCCGGCCCGCCCCACACGCCAAGCCCGCGGCCCGTGCGGGCTGGCCCGTTCAGGCCCGCTCCTTGGCGGGGCTAAAAAATTCCAGTGCAGCCCACCCTTTTGGAGGGGCGGGGCGGGCCGGCCCACGGGCCACAGGCCAAATTGACCGCTCTACTTGGGGCAGTGGTAAATGAAAATTCATTTTACCAAAAAAATAAGATGGTTGTAATCATGTTAATGGTATGAAGTCTTGAAAACTAAATGAATATTAATGGTGAAGATAAATATATTTCACAGGTTACATAAACCCAACTAAAACTAATACTGTTTAAACCCATCTCTCCAACCAAACGGGCCCTAAGTGTTTTACGAAGTCCATGAGAATTGATTCTCAACACATCAGATTAGAAAAACCAAAAAATTGGACTATTATACCACAGACTTTGCTCACTTACCAAAACCAGATCAACAAAACCTTCAGCAATTACACAATAAAATAACCTTTACAATATCGAAGATCATGCCGTATATATCTATGTAAGTATATTCCAATCTTTAATCATCTTCAATCTATTCCAATTTTGCTCCACACAAAACCAGCTGTGTTCGTAGCTAACTTCCAACAATCCAATGAAGGGGCCACATTACACTTCCATGTGCTTTGTTTTCTTGCCCATCTCTCTCTCTCTCTCTCTCCAATAATAATTCTTGAAAAATGATCATAAACTAAGAAAAAAATTTATAAAATAGACAAGGCGTTACTTCGGTTGCTTGCTTAATTTATGCGATCTTCTTTTATTCACTATTCGACTCTCCAAGCATAAAGATAAAAGCAGAAATCCGATGTTGCGCCGCACCCACTATTATCCTCCATTGACGGGCTTGAGCTCGATGAAGAAATCATTGGAGAAGTTGAAGAAACACTTGAAAACGACGTCGGTTTGAAGATGAAGGAAGCATGTCTTAAACCCGGGCAAAAAAGCCAATCATGAACATCCCAATACACTTGAATCCTCGATCGATTCAAGTTAATGGAATCATTCCCTCTAAATTTCCACTGCAAATGCTTCACATGAACGAGCAATCTGCCGTCGATATGAATCTCCATTTCAAGATCAACGACGTTGTTTTTGCCGCCACCGTTACCAGCACTATTATTGTTCTTACATTCGATGCATATCTCGTGAAAACTGCCCTTGTCATGGAACTTAACCCTCGTCACGAACGTCTTCTTACCAAAGATGTGCTCTTTCCTCGACACTATTACGGGTTCAACAAGGGAAGGCCTACACCTTGTTTTCCTGTAAGCCTCTTTCCTCAAATTACCAAGTAGTAAAACCACTTCATCGTCACACACCATAGCCACGTAGTAATCTGAGGTAGGCTCAGTTTCTACGCCATTGAATTTCGCTTCCTTAAGATCCCAAAAGACGTGGACTTGCTTAGAGTCTACCAAGAAGCATTTCGAGCCTTTCTTCTTCCAAAAGTACCACGGCTTGAGCTCCACTTTGCAGTTGTATTGGGCAGTTTTCTCACCCTCGACTGAGACAGATAAGCCGTGGAGGAGAGTGTTCTTACACCAAGTGACTGTAATTAGACGGCACTGATCTGCGATTTTCGTGCGATAGACTGACATGAGAACGTTCTTGCCGGACTTTGTAATGGAAGACAATGCATCATCGGAGAACTTCTCCTCCATCATGAGTGGTGACGAGAAAAAAGATGGACTGTTGAAGTGTTCTTGCATTTTGCGTCGTGGATCAGCTTATTATTACTGTTTATTGAAATGAAAAAGAGGCATCCGATGAGGAGATGAAATGTGCCAAAGTGTGATCGAAGTAGAGTAAAATTTGAGGGCGTACGTACTTCTGTGAATAGATAGATCTTAGTCAAATGTTTTTTTCAAGGTCATAGGATGCTGCCCACAAGTATTATATGCGAACCACAGTAAAATAATAATATATAAATATATATGGTTTGCTGCTAACTTGGCAGACGATTGCTGGGTGTGTGATTGAAGAATCAAGATTCCATACATTAGATATAAATAATATGTATGTATTAAATCAAGTCTCTGTGTGGAAAATGATTATTTTATCATATAAAGGACATTTGTCATAGAAATTATAAACGATTGACGGTGGATTCACACACGAGGTCAGAGCGATGACCCGCGACGTTTTGACAAATTTGAAGCAGAAAAGTCACTACCCACTCAGTTACTTCTTCCATGCATCTAGAAATAGAGAAGGAAAAAGGAAAAAGATAATATAGTTGTCACGCTTTCCACTGCATTGCAATTTCGGGGTCATTTGTTTACACAAATTTTGATATATTTATTACATGCTTTGACGTCCTAAGCGTCTAATGTCACATTAATCATGTCATATCGAAGCTACAGTCCTTATATAATTAAGCACTCGATTCGAAGTACCTCTACACATACATATGTCTGATTTTGCACAAGCTTAGTGACCCTATTCCGATATATATCATGTGGTAATGACATATTTTTTAATTATCAAATACAGTGACCAAGACGGAAAAAAATATATACTTTTTTACTCGGATTATGATGTCATATATATATATATATATGTATATATTGTATATACAACTATATAAGGAATTGGCGTTGGAATTGGAGTTGGAATTGGAGGTGGAATTGGAGGTGGAATTGGTTGATGGACCCCCTTATCTGAAATTCCAAACGAGATAAGGTTTTAACCAATACCGATTTGGGTCTGTAGTTTTATTATGACTATTCGCGATACATATTCCGTACTTCCATTTAAACAAATTTAGTGACTTGTCCTCAACAATACAATATTATAATATTGTGTATAACAGTTGTTCCACTTTTCATGTCTGTTCAATTCTCCTCTTGACCAGACTAACTTTTGTGATCTCATACGCGCAATGTCTTGGCTTTTTTTCAATTGTAATTTGCTTTTTTAATTCAGATCAACAGGCTAACCTTACATAGAGAGCAATGCAACATAACAATGAGCCTAGAACTAATCAGAGGATCTCAGCTAAGGATGGATTTGATCCAAACAAGCAGAAGTCTCCAATAGTGGAACAAGGGCAGTGTAGTGACCCTAGTCAGAGGGGCTTTCCCCACCCTTATGGATAAAGCGGTATTATGGAATGTGGGGTATGAATACCCCGAATAAACAGGCTGAGAAGGCTGAGGTGTGGCAAACTTCAGTCTAGTCTAGTGTGCCTGGTGGAGACAAAAATAAAAAAGGATAGTTTGAGTGGAATTTTGGAGCGTCTGGTTCAAAGGATGGAGCTATGTACATAACCTCAATAATCATCCAAATGGGAGAACACTTCTATCGTGGAAAAATGAGTGGAAAGCAAACAGATCAGATGATCATGCTCAAGTTGAGAAACAAGGGATGTGATCTACATGACTTGTGTTTATGGGCATAGTACTAGCTCACTTCGAGAAGCCTTGTTGGTTGACCTTCGGGATATCAAACAGAATAATGACCCATGGATTGTGTGAGGGTGATTTTAACAACGTTCTCTCTAATGAGGACATGATGGGTGGGTGTCAGGTACAAGCCACTTAATTTGAAGCATTTTGGCACTGTCTTAGGCCATCTCCAATGGTCCTGCAAACTAAAAATGCAGACCATTAAACGCACTCCATCCAACACGAAAAACCAAACCAAACATGAGTATCACTAAAATTCTCTCACCTAAAACGCATATATGCATTGACACTGTTCATGAACCTATAATTTTTCAACAGATATAAATTGACCCCAGTTTTATTAATAATTTATATTCTGACAAATTGTTTTAATCTATCTGATGTATTATATTTATTTAAGTGTTTTATATTTATATAATACTGAAATAATGATTATTTATTGTGAAAAAAGTTAGTTAAATAATTTCTAAATGCTTAAATATTATTTTTATTTGTCTTTTGGTATAATATATGAAGTTGTAAAACATATGGGTATAATTAAAAAGTTGTAAAAGTTGGTGTGGAAAAGAATATTATGAGAATATTCTTTTGAGTTTGAGAATGAGTTTAATGGTTGGAGAAGAATTACTGTTTGACGTGACAGTTACTGTATTTTGGGTTTGAGAATGAGTTTTTCGGTTGGAGATGGTCTTAGGGATTGTTAACTTTCTTTATTTGGAACCACATTCATCTTCCGGCTGCTTTCACTATTGACCGAAACATCCATGTTCATTATATTTGCTGACGTAGACATTAATTTTCAAACTGCAAGTGTAATGAGATAAATTTCTAATTTTTTATTTCTTTTTTTTTCTTGACGGACCTTTATCTTTCTATTTTATTAAGTTGGAGAGACTATAGTAACTACCAGTTAATCAATTACAATTTTACTCATAATGTTCTTAATATTGACAATTATATCCCCAAATAGATTTTCTTATACATAATAAAGTAAGAAATTTAAACTCACAATTCAATTTAAAATAACTTAAAATATCAAATAATATATTTATATATTGGACATGCATTGAACGTGCCTATATGCTAGTACTTTTAATTCGAGTCCGAATACAACAGATAAGCCAACAGTTGCGTAGGTTGGGTCGACTTTCCTCGTTACTTCAAGGACTTTTACAATTCAGGCTCCCTCATAAGTTTTATTTAGGTTTCAGGCCCATGTCAGAAAATTCATGCAGAAACACATCATTGTTCTGCACTACCACTTCATTGTTTTTCAGTACCACTTCATTGTTTTTCAATACCACTTCATTGTTCTAAAATAACACAAAACGATCATCCGATACCAGTTCACATACACTTTATAACACTTGCGTAAATTTAGGTCATTATCTCTAAATTTTATACAAATGAGGTCCTGTAAACAACAAATATTTCTGATAGGGTCTGAAACCCTATTTTAAAACCTTTTTTGAAACCTGAAACGTAATTACACCTTCCTTAAAACCTAGCAATAATGGGGTCACTTCATTACCCTTGCAAAAGACAGATACCATCCAACGTAAACGATCTAATAAGCATAGACATGCAATCTTGTACCATAGGAGAGCCGTTCTTGTGGCACGACACAGTTCTTTGCTAGCCTGTCAGATGATCGTCTTGCTGTCATCGTCTTTGAAAATCAATCTAAGTCATACTCATTGTATAGCAGACTATAAATTTCTGTGTGTGTCAATTAAGTTGATGAAATTATTGCTTCAGTTACAAGAATCGCGGTAGAACGGTAGTGGAGGTCTCTCTTACAGGGACACTTAGCTGGTAATGTTACAAACAAAGTTCCACTTCCATATTATTGCATCAACATTGTTACATTGTTCACTTACCAGAAAATAATTCAATCTTGGCAAAAACCTTTCTAGTTGATGAGAGTGCACGGAATTGATGTTCACCTTTTCCTAATCTTGACATCAAGCGTCCACTCAGTTCCAGCTGGCTTCGGTATGGACTTGGGAAGACGAAGCAGCACCTTGTGCTCTCCCAAAGAAGATAAGGGCGTAGGCAAGTGCAGATTCTCAGGCTCGATCTTAATTTGAAGTTGCCTAGCAACCTAAGTGGTTTATCGAAACAGCTTAGGTGCGATTACCCAAGTATGAAAATGAATAAAAGAAAAACTGAGACAAACCTCGGAAAGAATTTCCTCCTTAGTCACGGGATCGCGCACTTCGTTGCCCTTACCTTCTATTATGAACTTTCTTATGGTCTGAAGATGAAGAATTGCACAAGTGAACTTTTTGGTAATAATGTTGACATGAAAGGTCTAACTAGCAAACAGTACTATCTTTATCATATGATAAACATTCTAAAGGGCAAAACAGGGTTCCGAGTGATTGAAAGAAGCCTCTCAATCTTTTAAATGTACTCACCAATTTCGATTTACCAAGTCGATTTGCAGCTGCCTCGTACTCTTTAGTGCTGGTTTCCTCGGTCTTTGAGACTTCTTTGACCTCTTCCACTTCCTGAGGCTCGTAGATCTGGTGAACGATGGAAGCAAGAAAATTCAAATTGCAAGCATACATTGTATGAATAAAATGAATGCATCCAATATCTTACGTACACACTAAACTCAACTGTGAAAGAAAAAATAGCGAGTAATGGATAGCATCATCACAGTCCAATTCACTATTCAAATGTAATGAAACATAAAGATTCAAAGCCAATCAACAAACAAATCACAGCAACAATGTATACACATTTTGAAAGGAGCTGATCACCGATAATTACACGATAAGATAATGCATACAATCTCATCGGAAATTGCCAAAACATTTCTCCAACGACATTCATCAAACAAGATTGAAAAAAAAAAAAAAAAACAATTAGAATAAGATCCACCCAAGAGCTGACCTTCCTCTGCTCTCGAACCAGATAGGAGAACTTGTCAATGTTCGGCAAAGCAAGCAATTTCGGCATCAGATGGTTCCTAAAGTATCCCGGAGCAACCTTCACTGTGTCCCCAGCTTTTCCAAGCTTAGGAATCGTCTGGAAATAATAAAAAAAAAAAATATTGCCCACAAATAAAGTAATCAACATATCGCGAACAGCAGTTTAGTGCCGGAGCACTCAAGTGCACTAACCGTTGTTAGAATAACTTCGAGCTTGCGGTACCGAATGCCTTGCGCGGCGTGGATCAATGGGTGGTGCATAACGCTGCGGCGCAACACATTCTTTGCGTAATTCAAACAAGCCATGCCCAGTTCTACCTTACTTCTTGCAGGGGTCTTCAATTGAACTGTAAATTAGATGACGTTGATAGCTGATTAAGCCAGCTAGGGTTTAGAATTAGACCTCTCAGATCCGCGAGGTTTTTGCTAAGAGCTGTCGTATTTTCAGCAGCGTTTTCTTTTGAGTTATAGCCCATCTATTCTATTTTATTAAGCCCCTGGCTTTGCTTAAACTACCAGTAATCCAATTAGTTTAATCTGTTTATTGACCAATTATATCTATCTACAAAATAATAATTATTTTTAAAACATAATAAAGTTGAAAAAGATAACTACCCACTTTTAAAAAGTAATAAAAATAATAATAATAGAAGGTAAGGGCATTAAACATGGGGCTCCATTTCATTGTTCAATGTCTCCTATGTGATTTTAGGACATGTCCCAATATTGGGAAAAAAACTCAAAATGGTCCTCAATGTTTACCATATATACCAATTTAGTTCTCGATGTTTCGTGTAGACCAATTAAATTCCCGATGTTGTCAATATTGAACAGAATTGGTCTTGCCGGTGATAGTAAATTTGGATGGATAATTGACGCATGTCGACATGCGATTGGTCAGACTTAAAGATAATAATAAACATTAAAAAGGAAAAATCCAAAAGAAGAAAAAAAAAGCAAATATAAGGATAAACAATTCCACTAAAATTTATGGAAACCGTGCATCCCGTCCCTCCCAAGTTGCCGGAGACACAGTCGTCCTAGTTATCTATTTCATTTACCAAAAATACTGCAAGGATTGTGTCCTCGTTAATTTGGCAGGGACGGAATCCGTGATCCTCGTAAATTTATGGCGTTTTTATCCCTATTTTTGTTTTCAGTTATGTTTTACTTTTAACTAAATAAATTTATTTTTTCTTTTTTGTTTTTTATTTTTTCTAATTTATTAATTTAATTTTTTTAACCTTTTCTCTCTCTTTATATTTATATCTAATTTATTTATTTTTGTATTTTTAGTGTCTCTTTATTTTTATTTTATTATAATTTACGTATTTTATATTCTCTCTTATTTTTATTGAATTTTAATTTTTTTAGTAATTTTATTTTTTTATGAATTGTTTTTCGTTTTTTTTTGAGAATTTTTTACCTTGTTTATTTGTGAATTTTTAAGTTTGGTCAATCGTATGTCGACTTGGGTGAATTTTCCATCAAGATCATCTGATGGCCGGACTATTTGGTTCAAAAATCAAAACATCGGGGCCTAAATTGGTTTACGCAAAACATCGAGGACTAAATTGATCCAAGTAGTAAATATGAGGACCATTTTTTTTTGTTTTCTCCCGAAAATCCATACTCTTATATAAAGAGTCTAAGGGGTCTAAAAAAATGTCAATTAGTCTATCAACTATTTTTACCATTTTACACATAAAATTTTAGTTTGTTACGATTTTAACCTTACTGTAAATTTTATTTTTTAAGACACTTAAAGAATAATATAAAAAAAAATTTCAGAATATAAAATATATTTATACATATGTGGAATGTGCTAAACATACTAGCCTAATTTGAAAGCCTATATATGGCTATTTTTCAGATATCTTACATCTAGTGGGTCGGTTCGGTTCGGTTCGATTCGGTTTCTTCAAATTTGGGTTCGGTTTTCCTATTTTTGGTTTTACGTATGCTTAATCCGATATCCAAACGGATTTAGTTTGGTTCGATTTTTTATAATTCGGTTCGGTTATTATCGGCTCGGTTAGGAATTCAATATCAACAAAAAGAATATTATGATCTGAAAACATAAAATAATTTATTGTTATTAAAAACAAAGAAGATTCGTGACATGTAGCAAAATAATTCAAAGGTCCGAAAAAAACAACATGAAAATTGAACAAAATCTAACCAAAATATAAAACATTCATCTGAAGATACTATAAGTTATTTGGGAGAAAATAGTATTTGATTGGTGAGGATAGGATTGTCAATGGGCCGGGGAATCCCCGTACCCGCGGGGATCCGCCTCGAATAAGACGGGGAATCCCCGCTATTTTACCACCGCGGGGCGGGGACGGGGAACATTTTTCCCCGCTGATATCCCCGCCCCGTCCCGATAATAAAAATAATATATATTATATTCAACTTATATTATTGTAAGATAAACATTACTTTGGAAATATCAAAATAATATAAATATGATTAAAATATAGTTGAAATGTATAAATAATATTAAAATGTAGTTTAAATAATATAAATAATATTAAAATATATTTTAAATAGTATTAAAATAATATAAATATATGTTTTTTTGTAAAATAGTGACGGGGCGGGGATCCCCGCGGGGACGGGGACGATTTCGTCCCCGTTTGCCTCGCGGGGACAGGGACGGGGATTAGATCTCCGCCCTGAACCCGCCCCGTTGACAAGCCTCGGTGAGGAAAACATTCACCTAAAAATGGAAAAAGTACACCAATGAAATTATATATACTGTGTTATTTACGTTATGGCAGAAAACGAATGATTGTTGATATTTTTTATTTTTAATGTAGTATGATAATTTTAGTTCGATTTTTCGGTTTTACGTATGCTTAATCCGATATTCGAACCATTTTAATTTGGTTCGGTTCGATTTTTTACAATTCTGTTCGGTTTTTTCAGTTCCGATCTTTTCGGTTCGTTTCTTTACGGTTCGGCGCATTTTTTGTTTTTCGGTTAATTTGAGCACCCCTACTTACATCTAATGTTAATAAAGTTGTGTTGGGCTTTCTAATCCAGTACAGAAATGACAAAAGTTTACACAATTAATATTAAGCCCAACAAAAGTAAGATCGATCCCGACTGCTCATCATCTTCTTCCGAACGTCAGCTCGCCTCACCTCGCTTCATTGACTACGCCTCTAGGCGATAAATCGCAAATTATTTGATTGCCTAACTGTATCTGATGCCTGGAAAAGTTTTATTGATAGTTAATGAAATTTTCACTGAAAATTAAGAGTGCTCTGGCGCGGTTGCCCAATTCCCCAAATACGACGCGCAGTTCTGGGTTCTCTCTTTCCTTCAAATTCACAGATTTTTACATTTCTCACTTTACGCTTACGTCGATTTTAGTCTTGATTTTGTTTGTTTTGTGGCAGATTAGTTGGGTTTCTTTGTTGACAGACGAACGATGATCTATACGACAATCGACACATTTTATCTAACAGAAGAAGAGCTGAGGAATTCACCTTCTAGAAAAGATGGCATCGACCAAGACACTGAAATCACTCTTAGAGTTTACGGTTGTGATCTCATACAAGAGAGCGGCATATTGCTAAAGCTGTATCCTTTGTATCGTAGGTCGCATATCGATTGAATCGCTGGAAATCATATTTCCTTAATTGCATTTGCTCAGACCTCAGGCTGTTATGGCCACTGGGCAAGTCCTGTTCCATCGTTTCTATTGCAAAAAGTCATTTGCCCGATTCAATGTGAAGGTATTATGTTGCTTTTCACGGTAATGTATGATGTTTTCATTTCTTTCTTTCACTTGTAATAATCTGTTGTAATTGCAGAGGGTTGCTGCAAGTTGTGTTTGGCTCGCCTCTAAACTCGAAGAAAGCCCAAGAAAAGCGAGGCAAGTTCTTATTGTTTTCCATAGGATGGAATGTAGGAGAGAGAATCTGCCAATTACTCATTTGGACATATCTTCTAAGGTCAGCCCCTTATTTATTGCCACCTGTACTTCTTCTTTACATGTTTATTTCGTATTTTGTGATTGAACGCACGTCCAGTTTTGCCCGACATACTGTCGCTTATGAAACTTTCGAAATTCTTGGTTTTGTTGGGGAGTTTGGTGCAGAAATATGTTGACCTGAAGGCCGATTTGAGCAGAACAGAAAGGCATATATTGAAAGAGACGGGCTTCATCTGCCACGTTGAGCATCCCCATAAATTCATATCGAATTACCTTGCTGTGCTTGGAACGCCCATTGAACTTCGTCAAGAAGCTTGGAACCTTGCAAATGACAGGTAATACAATAACAGTACTTACATGTTATTCGTGGTTTTAGTAAGCTATATTCATCATCATTGAATTTATGTAAATACTTAATTAGTTATATGTTCCGTGACCTGAAGTTTGAGGACGACGTTGTGCGTGAGGTTTAGGAGTGAGGTTGTTGCATGTGGAGTTGTATATGCTGCAGCACGAAGATTTCAAGTGCCTTTGCCCGAGAATCCTCCTTGGTGGAGAGCCTTTGATGCTGACAAAGCTGGGATTGATGAGGTCTGTAGAGTTTTGGCACATTTATACGACCGTCCCAAAGCGCAATACATTCACGTATGCAAGGATGATGGGTCGTTTGCTACTAATCGAACTTGGGATTCACCAAATCTTCCCATAGTAAAGGTGGGTCTATTCTTTCTCGTAAAGTTTTTGTCCTTTTGATCTATATGATGCATAGTGTAATCTACATGCAGACAGTTATGATTTAATTATAGCATCTAATGCGTAGATAAAACTCGTCTGATGCCAAGTTAGGTTATGTGCGCCATAACCTGAAAATAGTTGTTAAGAGATCAGACTTCCAAAGGTTCACTTAAGTCCCAGATATCTTAAAAGAAGCCCAACACATCTCTATACATAATACATAATAAGCTGCCATAGCTTCTTTGGACTCAATTGCCCCTACTATTTCGAATTCCAACTTCCCTCTAATTCCGTGTTCTATAAAAACTTACTTGTTTCTTGGTAATGTTGTTGCCCGTCTTAGGATGATTCTTCGATTGGGAGAAGAACGAACGATGAAGCAAGTGCAGCAAATGGTTCATCAGCAGCTGCAGAGAGCAAGGAGGAAGTTTTAAAGAACGATCCAATGGAAACTGATCTTAACAAATCTGAAGGATCGAGGAAAAGTGATGATGATGGCATTGCGAAAATCGCAAAACCTTCTAGAGAAGGATCAGAAACAAGGGCTGTGCCCAATCAGGCCACGACGAGGGAAAGAGACAGAGAGAGAGAACGTGAGAGGGATAGGGAGAGAAGTCGAGGGAGAGTTTCTGAAAGAGAACGAGGTAGAGACGAAACTGAAAGAGACATAGACAGAGGTGGTAAGGAAAGAGGGCATCGTTCGTCTTGGGACAGAGGAATGGAAACTGGTTAGTGTTTTCATTTGATTCGATAATTTGGAATCTTGCTTCTACTTATGTTTTCTCTTGGCGATTAATGAAGGACGGTCTGGGAAATCAAGGCACCATTCGTCTCGAGGAGGTAGATATTCTTCTTCACTGAAAAACATATATAGAACATCCATATGATATTATGGACGCTCTATTCGTAAGTTGTTGAACTTGCAGATCGTGATTACTACAACTCTGGCTATTCATCAAGAGACAAAGAACGGCGGAAGCATTAGTAGAGAGAGATAGGCTTGAATGAATGAAAGGAAAATGCCATTTCCATTGATTTTCTGAGGGGAGTTTGTCATTACAATTAAAGTGGGATTAGTAGGGAAGTTAATGTCGTATTTGTTTCGTTTTCTTTTTAACTTTCTGGGCTCTATATTTGCTGTGATTGTAAAGAGTCAAATTGTTAAAAAAACGGATGTTGTAACGAAAGATTTGGTCATCCTTGGACATCAATAGTTCAATATGATTTTCAGACGGTGCACGTGTGAATAACAGATTCATAAAGGACCTTAATGCAATTATACAGCTTCCACTGCTAAATTCAACTTGCTAGAGATATCTCTCGAATATTCGGAGCCTGTCAGACTCCACCGCATATCAAAACGAACAGGGAAAGAAAAAAAGAAAACGAAGAAAACAAAAAGAAAATGGAAAACTCTAATGGCGCGTCGTCGTACTGCGAGAAAATGGACGGTGCAGCTCGGTGGTTCGGCACCAGCATCGCGACGGCGTTCTTCGCTTCTCTCGAGCGGTGCTCCTGCGTCAACCTCAACACCGACGACTACGACGGCGATGAAGATGAAGCTGACGATCATCCTCTAATGCTCGCCAATTCCTTTTCCTCATCGCGCAATTTCACCGGAGATTCGGCCGCTGCTAATCGTAGCTCAGCCGTCGAGGATCTCCCCGTATGATCGCCGTTCGCCGCCTGCGATTGGAAGTTGTCTCTAAGCCGCTGATGACCTGTAGACAGATAAATCAAAATCAGAATTTCAATTTCATGAGGCGTCTGTTGTATAATGTACTTTTTCGCTTCAATCTAATCGTTTTTCTAGCTTGTTGATTATGTTTTCCGATCGATTGATTGGGTTCAGACTTGCATCGATTTGGAGAGTTTTTCTTTTTTTTTTTTTGCTCAATTAGATTTAGAATCATCCATATGCACAATAGTTCACCAAGAAATAAGCATATCTGCGGCATGACTTGCTCCTCTTTGATTCTCCGTTTTCTTTATTATGATCAGTGGCTTAACGGAAAATTTGTAATTTGGCAAATATAATTATTTTTGTTGACACTTGACACTAAACATACTATATAAAGCTTCAGATCATACACAGTTTATGTCAAAATCACAAACATAATCACAGATATTGTTGTAAAACTTAAAATCAATTTCTACTGTCGAATGATACACTGGCGGGACATGAATGATGTGCAGTAGATGGTGATTGCAATCTACTAAATCTCACTTTCTGAAATTATTGCAATCAGAATTCAGATTCTATCTTTACAAATATCTTTCTCAGTATAAAAACTACATAATATGTGAGGATATCCCTCCGATATTTTGTATCTATCTATGTATTACGATGAATGCTAGTTACATTTCCTTCGTGCTCGACAAAATTTTTCGGTGCGCCTTTTCCAGTCAGTAACACCACTTACAGTGAATATTGCATTTTCTTCATCTTTTATGTCGATTAGAAAAATAAATAGAATAAAAAAAGTAAAATGTTGCATCTCTAGTTCTAGATATGATATATATACTGGAGCCAATATAGTTTTTAAATAAAGATTGCGGAAACTTCCGTTCATATCCACCAAAGTGACTTGCTGGGAAATTATGTCCGATTATAGTCTTTTGCTATATCTTATCTCCTCGCGTTATCTCTAATTTCAGTGAGATAATTAATTAATCAGCTTGCGCAATGCTTGTTAATCGAGTTAAGTACGAAAGGAACCATGAACTATTAATTACAAAGATTGGCGTTATTAGGCGCTATATCTACGTTTTATTATAAGAATAGGCATCTTGTTATCTTATTTTCTCTTCCTGAATTAATTTTATTCTGTGCCCAAATTTATTACAAGGCGGCCTTTTATTTTATTTTCCTTTCTACTATATGCACAAACTAAAAATAAAAATGAAATGAAAAATAAATATATCATCCACAGAAATGATAAAAGAAGTCAGAACACTATGGAAAAACTACAACCTGAGGGAATCAGCACTAGAATTTTTTCCTTAGTAAAAAAAATTTACGGATTTTTTCGATCGACATAACTATGTTGATGGAATTGGAACATCAATACCGTTGAAAGGTTTAACACCCGGAACTCTAATTATAACTAGTAGTTTGCACTCGATACATGTGTGCTATATAATATTATGTATATTTAATTATAAAATAATAATACTAAAAGGACAAATTTGAAAATATATAAATATTGTGTAGTGGATGGTTTTTATTCCTTAAATTAAGCAATTTACAGACCAAATTGGAGGTCGTTTAAGCAAAGCCCTGAGGCTAAATAAAATAGAATAGATATATAAACATAATTAATAAGTAAGTTAATATAAAATTAATGAACCGAACATGTCCAAAATCGGACATGATTTCACAATCAATTTGATACCAGTCCGATAATAACGGAATCGGATGTAGAGTTTTGACGTAGAACCGATGAAACCGTCCCCGAATGAGGAAATTAAATAATTAATATAAACCAGTGAACCTGAAAAGTTCCTTTATAAATAAGCATTAATAAAGTTATATTTTAAATATTATTTATATAGTAAATATATATTTCAGCGAACCAAAAAATTCGATCTTTTGGCAAATCGTTAGTCGGAAACGGACGACCATTGCCGATTATAGTTACAGACGCCGTCTTACTCGGTATACTCCGACCGCCTTCCCAGTCGGTTAGTCGGCAAACGTCGACTACGAAACAGCCGCAAAGTAGTCGATAATTGGCGACTACAAAGTTAGTCGCTGTAGTCACAAATATTACCGACTAAGAGATATGATCGCTTAGCGACTTGGAGTTTAGCGACTAGTTGTAGTCGCTAAGCTCTTTAGTGGCTACGTTTTGCATGTTACCGACTACGTTGTGTAGTCGGCAATCGAGCTTTTTTTGTAGTAATTCCTATAAATACCAATTATATATGTTGTATATTAAGTCCCTACTCTCTTGAGAAAATTATAATTAAGTCCTAATTCTAAATGAAGGCAAATACACAAAACGAGCAAAATCTAAGTATCCTAACAATCTTCCCTTTGTGATCGTCTTACTTTAGCGCTCTGTTATCTTTGTCTTCAAATAGGATATTTCCTTAAGATCAGCGTCACCCGTTCTTGCTCATTTTGAAGTTCTCTGAATTTCAAATCCGAATTTCAAATCCAAATATATTATTTGACAAACCTTAGGATTTTGATTTGGATTTCGAGATTAGGTGCACAACCAGGTGAAAGATGAACAATTGAGGCAACTAAAGAGTCCGGTGAGTCTGTCCGTGAGCTCGGTGAGCCGGCTCGAGATCGTGAAAATTGAACGCGGACTCATTAGTTGAGCCGAGGTCATATTATCGAACTAGAGCTCAAGTTCATGTTTGGCAAAAATCGAGCTCATATTGGTCGAGCTAAAGCTCGCAAGCCGGCTCGTGGGCTTTTCCTTGCTCGCGAGCTTTTTTTATCATTATTTATTATTTTATTATTTTTTATTTTTTAGGACTCAACTTTGGATTTCGAAAACGGACTTAATATCATCACATTTCAAATCTAAAGAATAACAAAAGTTCAAATCATCCCCGGATTTGGATGAAATCGAAATCCAAATCTAATAGATTGTCAAACGGGTGATTTGGATGAAATTTGGATTTCAAATTGAAATCCAGAATCCAAACGGAGCATATTAGTGTATTTGGATATTAATTATGATAATATCACGAAAGAGTAACATAGCTATATCCAAACGTGAAGCTTTTACAATCTTGTGCGTATCAAATGTGTGTCCAAAATTCTTTATATAGCCAAACAACCCATTAATAGATGTGGTTGAGAGGGCCATGAATACTTGGTTGTAGTTGAGCACGAATACCAAAGTAATGAGCAGTGACGGACCCAAGATTTTAGAACCGGGGGCTCATTCACGAGTATATATAAATGTGTTTGTCGATCCGCCACATAGATAACTCGTCGTTCACCCGACTTCACGACAAATTTTCTCAAGTATTAGCCTTAACAGTTCATGTTTTACTAATTTTTAATGAATGTGGATGATACTTTTGTCAACCCGTGTATTTGATTTGATAAATAAATATCAAACCTAAAAATAAAGAGGCTAAATAAAACAAAAAGGCACCCAACAATAAAAAAGGCCGAAAATACCCAAGTGAAAGAAATAATAGGGCAAAATTAGAACTAGAAAAAAGAAAAATATAAAGATCCGCAGCTTCTTGGGCCTTTTTACATAGCTCATACTTACCCCTGATCTAGCCCAGCCCCTTCTACCTTTCTTCTTCTTCCTGCAGCCACATGGGCTCTGCAGCAAAAAACACCTGTGGCGGGGCTGTCGCCAGTATACCCCTAGGGGGTACCCCGGCCGGTCAGAGGGTCAACTGACCCCCCGAGCCCCGCCGTAGGTCCGTCCCTGATTATGAGAATAAGACCGAACTTTATGCTTCACACATGAAAACCATGAAACAGTCGGAATTCCAGTCCGATTTATGCTTTAATAAACGAAAAACAATTCAAAAATACAATAAAAAAAATAAATATATTGTTAGAATTTACATATATTGTTATAGTCTAGTAGTTACTTCAAAGTGATTATTTCAAAAGGTTGGGGTTCAATTCCTTTCTCGTACCTATTAAAAAATTTTTAAACATTGATTTTCGACGTCTGTAACATAAGTCCTTCGTCTTCCAATACATTTTATTTTTATATAAATTTTTACCCCCATAACACCCAAATTCACAATTGTTTTTTACTCGTTGGCACATTTAATTTGATTAATTATAATTAATATTGCAAAATTTAATTTAATTATATTTAGAGGCATCGGTTTAGCTTTGACTTTATTCAGTTTTTATACCGATTAAACTAGTGTCTTCAAAACACTAAGGCTGTGTTTGGTTTATGTGATAAGCCCATATAAGCCCAGTTAGTATAAATAATATGGTGTTATTTAATGTTTGGTTACTTTTATTCGGCCCGATATAATTGAAAAGCCCGCGTGTCAGACTAAAGGCCCGATATAGCTAAACTGTGGGTTGAGTCTTAGATAATTTATATTGGGCCGTAAGATAAATAATTTTTCATGGGCTTTATACTATTATTATAACCAAACACAGCATAACATTGTTTTTCTATCTGGTTTGAAAACCATGATGATGAATACGCATTATGCTTGAAATTTTTGATTGATTTTACATTCACAAAATACTTTTGAACATTATAAATGTTCCTGTTTGTTTATTAATTGAATTGGGCCGACCCAACCCAATAGAAGCTTATTGGAATGTTAGCCCTAGCTAGATATGGTCTCTGCAATGCATAAATAGATAGCAAGCCCTTGCTAGCCGCACGCAGACCAACTGCATCGTCATCAGATTTCAGCCGCGCGCGACACTCGAAAAAGGAGATCGGAAATGTCGATTGGAGAGCTTGCTTGCAGTTACGCCGCTTTAATCCTGCACGACGATGGAATCCCTATCACGGTAATCGCTGATTTTGTTTACTTTCCTGTCATTTATGACGAAACACGAATTTTTCTTTTCTCGACGGATTCGTTTTGAAAATGATGTGGTTTTTCATCTATTGTCGTCGGTTAGGCTGAGAAGATCGCCGCTCTGGTGAAGGCTGCGAATGTTAGCGTTGAGTCGTATTGGCCGAGTCTGTTCGCTAAGCTCTGCGAGAAAAAGAACATCGAGGATCTCATCTTGAACGTCGGCGCTGGAGGCGGTGGCGCTGCCGTGGCTGTTTCTGCTCCTGCATCCGGTGCCGCCGGTGGTGGCGCAGCTGCTGCTCCGGCCGCTGAGGAGAAGAAGGTACAATGTTTTTATTTTTTTGTTTTCGTGTTCTTTGCTGTTTTGTTTTCCCCCCTTAAATATCGGTCCGTCACACGTGTTGTTAATTTTCAGCATATAAGGGTTTTATCTGGGAATTTGATGTTTATTGGTATTCAATTGCTTCTTGCTCTGTGCCGTGAACTAGAACAAAAGCCATTCGTTGGGTTGAACGTAGGACATAGAGAACGCTCTGTCATTTATTGATTTTGAGCGCTTGAATAGAATCGTTTCGTAATAATACGCAATCTGCAGCTCTACTACATTAATGTCTTAACAATTTGGATTTCAGGAGGAGCCAAAGGAGGAGAGCGACGACGATATGGGATTCAGTCTGTTTGATTAGAAGGCAGCCTTCTGCGATTTGCTGCTAATCTTGTTTTTGATTTACCTAGAATCGTTTTGCATCATCGTCGTCATCATGTACGTCTTGTCTCTGTGAATCTTTAATTTCTGAGTGAACAATTTTTATCTTTGACGTCCTCCAATCATTTTTCAGTTGAATCTTTAATTTGCTGCTATTGTTAATAGATGATTAGCCAGACAGGCAGACGTGGTCATAATGATGTTTAATTTGGACCAATTGCATGGAAGTGAAACTCTTGAATAATTTATTAATCATCAGTCATCAGTATACTTTCTTGGTAGTTCAATTACAATCTACAACCACCAACCTTGCCAATGACGTTGAATTGACAAGAAGTGTATTATCTTGGCTCAGCATTCCCATTCCCTAGAAAGAAAAACATGCAATTCCTTGGGGTTTTCAGTGTATTGTGCGAGTTAAGTGAGTTTTATACTACCCCATGGTGGGAATGAAGTTCGGACAAAAGGAACTATGACCTTTTTCATTTTACTGTCTTTTTTTCTTTGTATTTTCATGGACGGCTAAAAATTAAATAAAGGCAGAATCCAATCCTTGATCAGTCCGTGTATATCAACAAGTCTGACGAGTTTAAATAGCTAAAATCGTAACTTGATTAAATAAAAGGTAGCAACTAAGCAAAATACATAGATTTCAAAATCCAGCACTACCAAAATGCCAAGCCAAGTCACAAACAAACCGAAGTTAATGCAGAGGAAAGGAAAACACGGTTAGTTCACGTTCACGACCATTAAAAGAAAAAAAAAAAAAACACCGCAAGAAAAACAGCGAGCCGCTAGGAAAAGAGTGCATAGATGAAGAGAATCATCAAATCACTATCAGTCGTCAACATGTATGGGTTCGTCAATGGTACCACCGATATGAGCTTTTCGTTTGCCTCTCAAGATATGGACTTTAAGCCATAAGTCGTTCTTGTCCATGAGTTCAAAAACGCAAGCATCACCTTCTTTGAGTTCGTTATCATCTACGAACGTTTTCCAACCAATGTCGAGCATCGGAGGATTACGAGCTCCCCTGTAAAATACGTTCCAATTCTTGCAATCGTACCTCAGCACCAAAGGAACCGTGCTGCGAGGGAGCTCATCCGTAAATTTGCTCGTAAACCTCTGAACGAGACATCAGTAGTTCCAGAAACTAGTAAATATATATCGAGAAATGAGCAAAGCGATTGGAATACGTTAGTAGTAACTAACTGAATCAGGTATTGTATCAATTTTCCGTCAGATGCACACGTTATAAGAAGAGATGGAGCTACGTTTTTGCTAAAGCTTAAGACTGACAACCAACTCAATAATATCTAAAGAACTGGGATGCCACTATACAAGTACAAGGCAATGATTTTTAGGCTTCCCACGTCTTTTTTGTTGTTTCTTGAGTTTCTCAAGAAAATATATTTTTTACCTCATAATAACAGCATTTAATAATCTAATAAATCTCTTACCAACATATATCGAGGAGCGACGTGGGACTTCTTCAGAAAAACATCGTATTTTGGCTTCCCGGGAGTAAGATAGTCGATGCCATCTCCTTCGTAGACTTTGGTATCCTCCATTTGAAGAATAGCTATGTTTGTTCCTAAGTTGATTAACTGATGGGAAACAAAAGAACAATAGTCAGTATAATTTGCTTGTAGCACAGTATATTATAGACGAGAAAGTCACATGACAGCCTTCTCCCCAAATTACAAAACATAGTTTGCAAACATTATTAAACCTCAATAAGGTAATCACAGACGATGATAATTACAGCACAAACGAAAAAGTACTATACTGTATAGTGCACATTACATGCTGAAATAGATATAGAATAAATAATATGTGAAATTAATAACATTATCGCAGTAAGAAGGAATGGACTACTACTAATCTTGCAATGCTAGAGCTATACTATATAATTCACACGCAGCTGTGTGTGTATATATAAACATGCAGCTTTTATCAGACTCAAAAATACCAATCAACAAGTTTCGTTAAACAAAGAAAGAAAACCTTAACATTTTCCCTTTGGCTGCATAGAGAGAAAGCTCTTTAACAAAGAAAGAGTCTTTACCGATCTGATGTGCCTTTGGCTAGATTACCGAAACCAAGTCACGAAATATATCAGTAAAAACTACTGAGAAATCGAACGCTGGTTTGAGAATACCTTTTTGGGGGCTAGGGTTTTGCGAGCGACCAAATTTGGTGATAAATCTTCCGTATTTCCTAATTTGGAAACAATTATCAATTTCTCCTCTAAATCAGCACCTCCTCAATCTTAAAACGATATTGGCAAATTTACTTTCCATTTGCCAATTGGAATTGCAACGGGGCGGGTCTTAACCGGTTTGGGAGGACCCGGGATCCGGCCCATTTATTTTAAGCTGGCAAATTACCAAAAACTCTGGAATTAGAAGAAAACGCAAAATAGTCTCCATTGTTTACCTCATTTTCCAATTTAGTTCATGATTTTACCCGCGAACCAATTTATTTTTTGATTTTGTTAATTCTAAACAATTTAGTCACTCTAATAGTTTGACTGTTAATTTTGACGGAAAATGAGACGTGTGACCGTACTTAAAAAACCATAAATTACTATTAGCAAAGCGAAAATTTCTAAAATTACCTAAACATTAAAATAAAATAAAAATAAAAAGAAATAAAAAGTATAAATTAAATTAATAAACTAAAGTGTAAAAGAAATAAAAATATATCAAAACGAATAGATGAAAATAATGTAAAACTAAAAAATAATAGGTCAAATTTTTTAAAAAAAATAATAGTAAACTAAAAACGTAAAATATTATTATTAATAATATAAATTAATTAAAAACTAAATAATGATAAGAAACGGCACTGAAAGTTTACGAGAAGTTCCGCCACTGTCCCTGCCAAGTTAACGAGGATGCAATCCTCCGAGTTCTCGGTAATATTTTCTGTTAAAGAAATACTTTCTATATAAAACTTACATATTTTGGAAGAATCCTCAAATCCTTTAAAATTAAATATTTGTAAAAGTTCTCGAAAGCTACCTACTTTAATATATATATATATATATATATATATTACGTAAAAAAATATATTTAAAAAAGAAATTTCGAGATCTGGGATGATTGCGCCCTCGTTAACTTGGAAGAGCGGGGTCAGAGATTCTCGTAAACTTCCAGTGATGCTTTTTAGCTCTACTTTACTTTTTGTTTTTAATAATTTTTTATTTTTTTTTTTTTACTATTTTTATTTATTACTTTTTAACCTCTTCTCTCTTTTTATTAGTTTTTCACTTATTTGTATTTAATATATTTTTCATTCATTTAATCGTCTCAAAACAACTGCTTTATTTATCTATTATTTTGTTTAGTTTGCATATATAATTCGAATTACTTCGTTATTTTCTTGCTGTCTTTTGTAACGGGTTGACGGATTAATGGGTTAGGTTTGGTGCAGGCAGGTTTGGATTCGATATTCGACCCACATGTCATGTCAGTGTTGAAGTTCCCAACCCGTTTATTAAACATGTTGAACCCGAATACAAACCAGCACTTACCGTCCTTAAGAAAAACCACGAAAAACAATATGCATCAGATAGAAGAGGTAAAACAAATTGCACGAATCTAATCGTTACCATATCAAATATGTAGTACCAAAAAAAAAAAACAATAAGTCACAAAGATCATAGTTCATCTTATACTATATACCCATCAACCTTGCCCATGACATTGACAAGAATAGTATATATATCTTGGCTCAACATTCCCTTCCATAGGAAGAAAGAAAACATGCTATTCCGTGTGTTTTTGAGCTTTTCAGTGGGTAGCGTAATAAAGATTGTGCGAGTTAAAGCAAGTTTTATTATAACTTCTGGACGTTTTCATCTTACTGTGTTTTCTTTTTTCTTGGACGACTAAACATTATAGAAAAGCACCATCCAACCCTTGAATAATATCAGCCTATGTATGTCCTACATCAACAAATCCGACGACTGAGTCGAAAACTATTCAGCTAATAAAATCACAACATAGATGATACAGTAGTACAAAGTAGCAAATTTCTTCAAGCCGATTTCTAAACTAACTGAAGTTAATAATACAGAAAACAAGGGAGTTACGAAAAGAGCGTTTAGACGAAGAGAAAATCATAGTGCAAATCCCCCCCTATGGGCGTCTGCCTCTCAAAACATGGACTTTAAACCATAAATCGTTCGTATCCATCAGCTCGAAAACGCAGGCATCGCCTTCATGGAGTTCGTTATCGTCCACAAACTTCTTCCAACCTTTGTCGAGTAGGGGGGGATTGCGATTTCCCCTGTAAAACACCTCCCAGTTCTTGCAATCGTACCTCAGCACCACAGGAACTTTGCTGCGCGGAAGATGGTCCGCGAATTTGTTCGTAAACCTCTGAACGACACACATCATTATTTGGAGAAATAAGAAAAAAAAATAGAAAAATCAATCAGCGAATAGAGCCAAACGCAATCTTCAAAACATCTCTCTCTCTCTCTCTCTCTCTCTCTCTCTCTCTCTCTCTCTCTCTCTCTCTCTCGTTATTTTTTATGATGAGTTGTTGAGAAAATATATAACTCCAGCATTTAATAATCGAAGTGATTTCTTTCTTACCATATAATACCGAGGAGCGACGTGGGACTTCTTCAGAAAAACGTCGAATTTTGGCTTCCCGGGAGTAAGATAGTCGATGCCATCTCCTTCGTAGACTTTGGTATCCTCCATTTGAAGGAATAGCTATGTTTGTTCCTAAGTTGATTAACTGATGGGAAACAAAATAACAATAGTCAGTATAATTTGCTTGTAGCACAGTATATTATAGACGAGAAAGTCACATAACAGCCTTGTCCCCAAATTACAAAGCATAGTTTGTAAACATTATTAAACCTCAATAAGGTAATCACAGACAAGGATATTTACAGCACAAACGAAAAAGTACTATACTGTATAGTGCACATTACATTCTGAAATAGATACAGAATAAATACTCGGTGAAATTATTAAACATTATCGCAGACCGCAGTAAGGAGGAATGAAGGACTACTACTAAGTACTAATCTTGCATTGCTAGAGCTATACTAAATAATTCACACGCAGCTGTGTGTATATACATAAACATGCAGTGCAGCTTTTATCAGACTCAAAAATACCAATCAATGCAACAAGCTTCGTTAAACAAAAGAAAGAAAACCTTAACATTTTCCCTATTTTTTGGCTGCATAGGAAGAAAGCTCTTCAACAGAGAACGAGTCTTTACCGGTCTGATGTGCATTTGGCTAATTTACCCGAACCAAGTCAGCGAAATATAATCAGTTAAAACTAGTGAGAAATCGAACGCTAGTTCGAGAATACCTTTTTGGGGCCTAAGGTTTTGCGAGCGACCAAATTTCACTTGCCAAAACCTCTCCACCTATATATATAGAAATAATGAGGGTTTGTACTATCCAGTCATAATTTTACATGCCACAGGTATATAGTTACCATTTTGTCCTACCAATTTATTTATTTACTATCGTACCATAATCTTTTCATCTGATTAAAAACAATATTTGATTAAAAATTGTAAATGACAATTTCATCTGTTAAACTTAAACTTACAACAAAATAATAAAAAAAAAGAATGAAGTAATATAATATATTATGTACGAGCACAAACATCCAACGTGTCGCAGATTAGGGCTTTGAATAGCGCAGATTAGGGTTTCTCGATGGATTTTATATTTAGCTAGGAAGGCAAGCCATACCCATTCATTAAGGTTTAATTGGGTTTCATTAAGGCCTAATGAAAGGTTTCATTAAGCCATACCCAGAAGAACACAACGTCTCCTTCTGCTACGTTTTTCGAAGAGATAATGCATAAGATAAGAAATTCGGTAATTCGGTAAGTTGGATATACCGAACCAGTTTGATACCCCACCAATTTACCAAAAATTCACATTCTTCAAACAACCGAAATTTTGGTTCGGTATTAGGTTTGTACCGACTTTTTCGGTATTCGGTCAGTTCGGTCGGTATATTGAAGTACGAACACCTCTAATTAAGGCCACGGCCTCATATTAACTGTTATGATATGTCAATTTTGATTTTATTGGATAATTACTGTTACACCCTTCTTTTTTTTTTTTTAATCTATGTTTAGTTAAATTAATATTCTGCCTTCCCCACTTATCATGATCTTTCGATAATTAAAATATAAGTATTAAATAACCATCAGGTGAGAAATTGTTTGTTCCTCCATAATTATATTAATTTGGTGCAAGAGTTGACCAGTATTAGATCATTTTTCATTCAATATTTTAATATTATTTTACAAACACAAATCAATCTACTTATAGACAAATATCTGATACTACGTCACACAATAAAAATCAAAATCTTGAAATATCATTAGACATTAAAAAAGAACCAAGATGCAACGATAAAAGTCAATTTACGCTTCCCAAAAACCAGAAAAACCCCCCGGAAAACAATAGGCATCAGTTGTGGTACGGACTTCTCAATACATGAAGAAAAATAAATTACACCAAATGATACTATCTATAACATTACACTAATCGAATTAATAGATAGAGAGATAATATTGATCAAACCCTAACAAAGTAATAAAAAGTCCCAATAGACAAAGTATAAATTAATGCACCACCAACATATTGCAATTTGCAAATAGGCAAACCAAGAATTGTTCGTATAAAAAAAAATAAGAATCAATAAAAAAATCTTAAACGAGAGAGAGAGAGAGAGAGAGAGAGAGAGAGAGAGAGAGAGAGAGAGAGAGAGAGAGAGAGAGAGAGATTCTTTGGAATAAATAGCTTTAAGTTATTGCTTGTTTTCATCTTGGGTTAAGAATCAAAGATGGTAGTACCCTCGTGATTGTACGTAGACAATTATTGATATCGAGCAAATAAATTGTGATACAAATGGATAATAGCTTACCCCTTTCATGCATGGTGGTAGAGGACCCTCGTGATTGTACATACACATATTATTCATGTCCAGCAAATAAACTGTTGCAAGGAAGTGTCTTTCATTTTACTCTTTCATAAAGCTTTACTTTTTGCTCTTAATAGATATTGCTGCTGCAACTTTGTCCTTTGCGATGAATCTTTTACCACGGGACAAGAGAACAAATCCATCGATTCTTTGGTTTTGTAATTCACTTTTGTCCGTTGTGTAACTTCTCTTACCTAATATTATTCACCGTACAATAGAGTGTTTTCCTTCTTTCAGTCACTCACAAGTCACATATCGGTCAAAGTTAGTTTAGGTTGAACTATTATGCACTAACTAAAAAAAATATATTTTTTGATAATAAAGAAAATATAAGTACTAACGCGAAAGTAGAATAATATTATATTTTGCTTAACTAATACACTATTGTTATGAAACAATAAAAAATGAAAAAATAGGTGAACAGTAGTATAAGAAAAAAACAAATAATAAAGACGAACTTGATAGATAAAATAAAAGAAGACTCTCGTTGCTTTCGAAAAAAAAAAATCTACAAATGTTTAACAAACTAATATACAAAAAAAAGGACGGAAAAAAATTAACATCCCGGCACCAAATGGCGCATACACCTGTTCTTCAAAGAGGTTAAAAAACAAACTATTTTATTCACAAAAACATTAATGTCTTTATTTCTATTTTAATGTTTCCTGAAAAGAAATACCAAAAGGAAGTTCTGCTTTTTCAGCGAAATCAAGATGGTCGTCCACCGTTCCGTACCGCTGTACGTTATATTCATTGTAAGAATGGATAATATTTTCCCTTCTCATGCTTTTTTGTATACGTTGGTCTTATTACCTTGAAAGTTGAAAGCTGTTTTTTTTCTTTTATTAGAGATCCCTCCGTCCACTTACATAGCTAAAAGAATTTCCGACAGAGATAGAGAGAGGAGAAATAAAATATCCACCTTACCTTATTTGCAATTCACTTTTTTTTTCTAATTATTTTAACATATGATTATAGTAAAAATAAAAATAAGTACATAATTGTCTGTAGAACTCTAAATATAAAGATTAAAATTTTGCAAACATGAATAGAAATCTTCACATTATCGAAACAATTTAATTTTAACAAGATAAGATGAATATTTCTTATTATTTAGTTAAATATATACTACCAAAACACTACCAAAATTTTATTTGGTGAGCCTTTATCAAAATATAACAATCATTTGCCTTAAAAATAAAATATCAAATAAAAAGCTCAAATAATAATTTACATAGACACATGACTTGTGTTATTTCATCGTGTTCTTTAATTCATGTTATAAATGATATATAGCGTTGACCGATCGAGATAAGGTTCTCAAGCCCAAAAACCATAAAAACTATCGGCCGGTTACAATATAGACCATGATGTACGGACCAACATCCGGCCTTGTATGCATTTGAATTACAGCCCCCGATAAAAAGTTTCTGGATCCGCCCCTGATTGCACACACATCGAGTGTTCAAGAGTGACTAGTAGTAGATATCTTTCTTTCAATACTTTAGTATTATTTTACAATCCCAATCATCTACTTATAAACAAATATCTAACATTACGTCACATAATTACAATAGAAATTACTGTCACTATAACAATCAAAATCTTGAAATATCATTATACCAATAAAAAATATCCAAGATGCAACAATAAAAGTCCAATTACCCTTCCCAGAAGACCAGAAAGCCACGGAAAACAATAGGCATCAGATGTGGTTCGGATTTCTCAACATATCAAGCAAAATAAATAGCACCAATTGGTACTATCTATAACATGACACTAATCGAATTAATCGATAGAGAGATAATCTTGATCGAACCTAATAAAGTAGTAAAAAAGTCCCAATAGACAAAATAAATATAAATTAATGCACCACCAACATATTACAAATAGGGAAACCAAGAAATGTTCGTTGAAATCGCGTATAAAAAAATTAAGTAATCAATAAAAAAATCTTTCAAAAGAGAATATAGTCATTGGTAAAGTGAATCTCGTACCATATTTGGGATATAAAACCTACAAATGATTAAGTCGTGGAGTACTCTTTTTCGACTTGATTCCCTTGGAGACATGGGTTAAGTGAGGAACTGTATATTAGATATACAATCAATGTTATTGGAATATCTTTAATTGTTTCTTGCCATCGTTGGAAAGGAATCAAAAGGTGGTTTACCGTCGTGACTGTACGTCTGTACCCTATATTCATGACCATGTTGAATTTGTACGAATGGGATAATATGTTTACCCATTTCATGAATGCTCTATCGTTGTACATTGTTTCACATAAAGCTGCTCTTTGCTTTTATTACACATTGATTTGCTGCTGCGATCTATGCCCTCTAACACTGAAAGTTTACCAGAGAGAGAGAGAGAGAGAGAGAGAGAGAGAGAATCCACTGTTTCTTTTTATAGTTGGATAGTGATTGCGATTCTCAGCAACAAAAACACGAGATTTGGGATTGAGTCTACGAGTTTGAAAAGAAAAATTGAGGAGAAAGGAAGACGATAAAAACGCCATTATTTTGATATTTTAGTTGGAAAAAACGTTAAATCTGAAAAAAAAATATCCGTATATTAGATATAGAGATATAGGATCGGTGTTCGTTAAGTATTATTTCTTGGGAATAAAATAGCTTTAAGTTATGTTTGTTTTCATCTTGGGAAAAGAATCAAAGATGGGTAGTACCCTCGTGATCGTACGTAGACAATTATTGATAAATTGTGATACACATTATTCATGTCGAGCAAATAAACTGTTACAAGAAATGTCTTTTCTTTTACTCTTTTCATAAAGCTTTTCTTTTTTGCTTTTAATAGAAACTGCAACTTTGTCCTTTGCAATGAATCTTTTACCACCGGACAAGAGAACAAATCCATCGATTCTTTGATTTTGTAATTCACTTTTGTCCGTTGCGTAACTTCTCCTACCTAATACTGTTCACCGTACATTACAGTGATTTCCTCCTTTTAGTCACTCACAAAGTCGCATATCGGTCAAAGTTAGTTTAGGTTGAAATATTATGCACTAAGTAAAAAAAATATTTTTTTGATAATAAAGAAAATATAAGAACTAACGCATAAGTAGAATAGTATTATATTTGTTTAACTATTACCTTATTGTTATGAAAATAACAAAAACAATAAACAAAATGAAAAAAAATTGATAAACAGTAGTGTAAGAAGATGGAAAAAAAAAATTAACATCCCGGCACCAAATGGCGCATACACCTATTTTTCAAAGAGGTTAAAAAACAAACTATTTTATTCACAAAAACATTAAAAATTGTGGCTTTATTCCTATTTTAATGTTTTCCTGAAGAAATACCAAAAGTAAGTTCCTGCTTCTTCCTCGCAATGAAGATGGTCGTCCATCGTTCGTACCGCTGTACGTTATATTCATTGTACGAATGGATAATTTTTTTCCCTTCTCATGCTTTTTGTATACGTTGGTTATACCTTGTTCCCAGAAAAAAAGCTGTTTTTTTTTCTTTTATTAGAGATCCCTCCGTCCATTTACTAGCTAAAAGAATCTCCGAGAGAGATAGAGAGAGGAGAAATAAAATATCCGCCTTACCTTATTTGTAATTCACTTCAAAGAGGGGGTCCCTATTGTGTAATTTTACCTCGGCAGCTATATATATCAAATGCGTCTACACCCCTTCGCATAGCTAGACTCTCGAGAACTAACTTGGTTGCACCTCTACACCCCTTAGCACTCTTGTAATTTCCGAGATTTGATTCAGTTAATATCCATTTACTCGGCATTTCGCAGAAATCAATCTCATTCACAGATGCATTTTTATGTTTTTTCTATTATTTTTTTTTTTTACCTTTTTTTTAATATCCATCTACAGCAACATTATTCTTATTCATACAGTATAGCAGCTTATAATTTATATTCACTCTAGCTAGCTAATGATGTATTGACACACAAAGAGATATCGTCACTTGCTACTGTGCTTGTTTTTTGAGGAAAGTTTTCGTATTAATAATTCTTAGTACGTTGGTTATTTTCTATTTTATTGTTAGGTTGGTTTTCCATTGTAATATACATATTACATGCATAAGATGATTACTCTTACTTCTGATATTACTTTGTATGTTTGCAAATAACAGGCGCAAATGGACAACACTCATCGTCATCAAGTTTACCCAGAAGACGGTGTCAAACACCTTACTCCTGGGAAGCCGAGATTCGATGTTTACCTGAAAAGGTCCCACGTTCGTCCTAGATGTTTGCTGGTAATTAGTTAACATCAAATTTCTTAGTTTATATATACATATATGTAACGAAGTTACATTTACGTGGATGATGTGTATGCAGGTTGTTCCGATAAATATGGTTAGGCAGCTTCCACGCGTGACGATTCCAATGGTATTGAGATACAACTACAGGAATTGGGAAGCCCTTTACTTGGGAGACAGTAAGCCGCCTCAGTTTGATGTCTTGGGATGGAAGAAATTCGTGACGGACAACGATCTAAAGGAGGAAGATGCTTGCGTCTTCGAACTTATGGAGCGTCCTCTTGCTACTAACAACTACTCAATAAGGTTCAAAGTCCACGTCTTGAAAGACGACCACGAAGACAGTAGCTCTGAATGTTCGGAAAGGCTAGAAGAACCATCTATCAATGGTGATGATGATGCGCAGCACGTCATAGTGATTGACTAAGCTAGCTAGTTGTATTGCTATATTATTTAGGGATAATATTATATGGGTGTTTATCTTATTTCATGTGTCTTTTTAAGTTATTGTCTGTCTTAACTGCAGTTTCTCGCACTGTGTAGTTTGTGATTTGCTGGCTCGGTCATGCCATGTAATTAATGAATGTGTGATGTTGTTTAAACATTTCGTGGCTTAACGGCTTTACTAGTTTGGAATTTGTGTGTTGATTAATTAGCTGAATAGGTCGATGATAAGTAGAATAGTCATTTTGGTAGACAAAAAGTTCAAAGGATGAAAAAAAAGGACAGTACATATTTTTTAGCTAAATATATACTTATTCAAGGCTTGCCATTCTACAGTAACTAGCTCAAGAAGATTCGTTAAGGTTCCCAAGCTCGTGAATCCTTCAAGGAATTAGAAGCTCGAAACCCTTCTCATTTTTTCACATCAGAGTTGGCAGTAAAAAACACACATAAACGGAAACCTTTCCATTTTTTTGTCGTTGCTGTTCTTATGCTCGCTCTTTTAACATTTTTCTCTTTGAGCTGGCACTGATAATCGGCTTGTTTAGATAAATTTATTTTAGTTACCTGTTTACATAAATTCTAAGTTATAGTTTCTAAAATATATGCTCGATTTCTTATTTGATCATGCTATCAGTCGAGTCAGTGTAAACGTATCTTCTAGTCTGTACCATACTACTCGTTGCTAAACCCTAGATCTAAACAATATAAAACATTTGGGAATTTTTTGTACTTTGTTACATCGCTTATAGGGCTTTTCATTAAAATTATGGGATTTTACTTCGTAATTAATAAAATATGGTGATTTTGTCCAAAATTAACGAAATCGAGTAAACGCGCCTATTTGCCGCGACGTCGTGCTTAATGAAAGCAACGTCGATTCAAATAACCGCGACGGCTGAGGTGGCCCTTAGCAAACTGGCCTATTTCGAACGATTGATTTGTGATTGGTAAATCTCCGAATATATGATCTGATGTTGATAAATATTGTGTTACGTTACGTGTCGCATTGTCGAGTTGGACGCGCCTTCTCAAACTATGCAGCTGTAGGAGCAATTGCAGGCCATGCAAACAGAGCTACAAACCTCACGCAGATGAAAAGGTGAGAAGAGAAGAGCCACATATATGAATATGCACGGCTGAGAGGAAACAAAGTGCTGCCATCGCTCAATTCTCACCAAGCGCGCATAAGAGAAGAAACTCACCATCGCCCGAAGCATGCAAATTTCCTCGCTCGCATAGTGGGTACGTTAATCCTTGGACGCTAATCTCTCCTCTCTCTCACATTTTATTTCTTTTATTTTAATTAGAAAATATTAGAATTCTATGTGTAATAAGTGGGTACACACAATAAGACACCCAACGAGACAGAGGATCTCGTCCCGTCGTTCGTAGTACAAAAATTAAAGGGTCAATTCGAAATCAGGCCCCATTAAGGGTTTGATTTCGAATTCAGGCACTGTTTGAAAATTTTTTAGGTTAAATGACCCATTTTGTGTGGTGTAAAAAAGTGGTGTGAAGTGAAGGATATATGAACTGGTATAGAATGATCGTTTTGTGTTACAAATTTCAACATACTGGTATGTCAGAGCAATGAAGTGGTACTGCAGAAAATAAACTGGTATCTGATGATCATAAACTGGTACCGAATTATGGTTTTGTGTTATAAAATTTGAAATACTGGTATGAAAGAGCAATGAAGTGGTATTTGCAGAAAATGAGTCCTTAAAACTAATTTTTTTGCTAAGAGGGCCTGAATCCAAAACGATAATTATGTGAGGACCTAAAATGAAAATGCCCCAAAATTAAACTCCAAGGCATGTGATGTGAAAGATACAGCTGGTATAAAATGGATATCGATACAAACTGCAGTAAAGAAAAAAAACAAATAAAATATTAGTAAAGTATATACCAAACTGAAGGTGCCAAACGCACAGGGTAAAAAGGGTAGATTAATATCATTTTTTTTTTTTCTCAACCTTCAATTATCTACTCCTATAAATTAGCTCTTCAACCTGCACAAATCAACTCAAGGAGAACATAAAATATTAGAATATAGAAATGGCGAATCATAGTAACAGTCAGAACTCCTCCACGGACGGCGATGAAGAGACAACTTCTCTATTGGCCATGCAATTAGCTTGTGGTTCAGTTCTTCCAATGGTACTCAAATCCGCTATAGAACTCAATCTCCTCGAACTAATAAAAAAGTCGAGCTCTAGTTCGGCTTCTGCTTCGGAATTAGCTTCTCAACTTCCAACCCAAAACCCCGAAGCACCTAACATGATCGATAGGATTCTTCGACTTTTGGCAGCGTACGAAATCTTGATATGCACCGTAAAAGAAAGCCCCGATGGTGAGTTCGAACGAAGATATTCACTTGGTCCAGTTTGCGAATATCTTACTAAAAATGAGGACGGCGTTTCTTTGGCATTCTTGTTCGTTATGATCCAAGACAAGGTGTTCATGGAGAGCTGGTAATTCTTATTCATTCATGTACTTGATTGGCTGTTTCTTCTTCTTCTTCTTCTTCTTTGTTAGAAAACTGTGAATTTGTGTGTGTTAGGTATCACCTAAAAGATGCAGTAATTGAAGGTGGAGTCCCATTTGATAGAGCCCACGGAATGAATGCATTCGAATACCCAGCAGTAGACTCAAGATTCAACAACGTTTTCAATCAAGGAATGTTCCATCACTCGACAATGTTTATGAAGAAGCTTCTCCAAATTTACAAAGGGTTTGAGGGCCTAAACTCTTTAGTTGATGTCGGAGGTGGAATCGGGACAAATATTGATATGATCGTCTCCAAATATTCTATGATCAAAGGCATCAACTATGACCTTCCCCACGTTATAAAACACGCTCCATCTTACCCTGGTAATTTGTATTCATTCTTCTTCTTCAAGTGCCTAATAACTTCCTTACATATTAATGGTCGGTTTATAACCAACCATTCGAACTTTGATGAAAAGGGGTGGAGCATGTTGGTGGCGACATGTTCGTTAGCGTTCCCAAAGCTGATGCGATCTTCATGAAGGTGATAAAACAAATAAAAAAGAAACTCTACAGCATTATATTTTAGGAGAAAAGAGATGGGGAAATTTAATACATTGATTTTGCAGTGGATTTGTCATGATTGGAGCGATGGGCATTGCCTGAAACTGTTGAAAAATTGCTACGAATCACTTCCAGCGAAAGGAAGAGTGATTATTGCAGATTCAATATTACCAGAGGTTCCAGGAAAGGGATTGGCTTACAAGAGATCTGTACTAATGGATGCGCTGATGCTGGCTTTTAATCCAGGTGGAAAAGAGAGGTCAGAAAATGAATTCGAGGCCTTAGCTAAACAAGCTGGATTTAAAGGGATTCAGAAAATTTGTTGCGCTTTTAGCATTTGGATCATAGAACTTTACAAGTGACGGCTTACTGAAAAATGTTTTATTTCATGTTTGGTTAGGATTCAATAGGTGTTTCTTCCTAAGTTGAATTAAAGCTGTTGAATTGTGTGTTGTGACCAGAACTCTTAGATGTTCTCAAACTTCTTTATTTGGTCGTTCTGTTGTTTTCATATCTTCAGTGTTTCATCTATGGTGCTACTAGTGAGGCCCTTACATGAAAAATGCTACCCTTAATAAATGAGATAATTTTCTTGAAGTTAGTAAATCTATTAGGGTTTTTGTTTTTTTAGTTTAATGGAATCAATAAAAGATAGCTTGTCACACTTTTTAAAGTATTAATTGATTATTTTATTCTATGATTTTTTACGGAGGTACTATGTACATTGATTTTACCACCTTGCTTAATTACTTTTAGTGTATTTAATTATAGTTATACACGTAGCTTATAAAAATTAATATTTTAGCTTTTCAATATTATTTTATCTTATTTACCAAAAGCATAACTCATTAATTTATATATTTAGACTTGAAATTTTAGTAGCAATATTGTCTCAAGTATTTACTATCTACCGGTTTGGCTATAAAAGGTGTATTTATGTGTTCACTTTAACTTTAGGTTGTAGCATATAAGTTGGTAATAATACGGATTTGATTTTTGATGTTTACGGATATTTCGCTCATTTTTGGCGACTATAACTGTCAGGGAAATTATAAAATTAGGTTACTAAGTATACATATTTTCGTTTTTGGGTCACTATGTTTGATAATTGCAAAAGTAGGTCACTAACATTTCATGTGAAACAATTTTGGGTCATTTTCAATTTTAGGTTACTAAGAATATATTTTTTCGATTTTGGGTCACTAAGTTACATTTTTTTCTATTTTGGGTCATTTTCAATTTTAGGTCACTAAGAATATATTTTTTCGATTTTGGGTCACTAAGTTACATTTTTTTCTATTTTGGGTCACTCATTTGGTACTAATGTTCTAAACGTAGTGATCCAAAATTGAAAAAATCTAAACTTAGTGACCAAAAATCGAAACATATATTCTTAGTGACCTAAAATTGAAAAATGACCCAAAATTGTTTTCATATGAAAAGTTAGTGACCTACTTTTGCAATTATCAAACATAGTGACCAAAAAACGAAAATGTGTATACTTAGTGACCTAATTTTATAATTGTTATTCCCATATCTAAACTATGGTATATTTCCTCAATAATTGGTTTACCTGGTCAAAATAATTCAGATTTCAGCAAGTTAAACATTAACTAATTATTCTTCAGTTACCAGCCAAAATTGCTAAACGAGTCTCCATGCTTTCCTCTTTGTAGACAACGTAAAAGAGAAGGCAATGTTATCATCTACCAGAAAATGGAATAATAATGGTTCACAGGACAACGTAGAAATGCAATTCGGATATTCATTCATTACCGTTTACTATTACGAACCACAAGAGAAATCAACCATTATAATAAATGACGAGGTGAAGGTAATAAAGAAGGTTAGAAGCTAATCGGACAAAAGTCAAAAGTCAGCGGCTTGTGAAGAAATTAGCAGCCGTCGCCATTTTGAAGTTATAATATTTGCCAATAATATAATATAATTTACTGATTTTGCAGAAAATATTAGTTTATTTGTCTACGATGATTTTATTTATTAAAATACGATCAATTCGTTTATTGTTATCTCATCTTATCGTTGGTTCACATTTATCCAAGCGTCATCACGCAGAACCATGCCAAATGTCCAAGAAACAACCGACAACCCAAAATGGCATGAAGATGAAAGGCAATAATGAACGCATTAAATTATATGAAATCTTATCTATTCTCGCGGGACGTGACGGTATGCTGAGACTGACAAAGAGCATGCGAGGAAATCTTTTCGTGAATATATCAGCTATTGGGTGTCGAGCTGAGACATGAACCACTCGATTTGTCCCTTTTTCAAATTTTTCTAGAAAAAAAAAAGGAGTATCAATCTCGATATGTTTTGTATGTTGACGTTGCACTGGATTGCGGGATGCACCAGTTCTGAAACAAGTGTGAAGGCTTTCTGTGTCGGAAGATGCAACTCTAAAAGTAAAATAGCAAAGCCAACAAGATTCTGAATTAACAACATTAGCAACCCCCTCGGTATTCAGCTGCTTCGGCACTAGACGTTTATAAAGTGGGTTGTCATTTGGACGACCATGAAATCAAACTATCCCCAATCAGCATTATTGTATAACTTGTGACGGATGAAAAGGTCCCGACGTGTGAATGTATACAAAGTTATAAACTGACAGACCTAGATGTTGGAACTAGTTGAGGTAACACCGAACCTAAAATCGAACGCACAGCGAAAATAATAAGGAACCGGCTCGCACAGTTTAGCACAACGGAAATAACTAAACAAATAGTAGTAAAAGACGGCACACGGAGACGTAATGCATCAAGTTCTTCAACTTGCTGTGAGCCTCATGGCAAAACTCCACTCTAAAAATGGATTACAAAAAAGAACAACTATCCAAGATAGTAAACTCATGCCTAAAACGAATCTAAAGATTCTAAGCCTTTCCTAAAAGCTTACGTCTAGACTTTAGACTCAAAAGGGAAAAATAAAGTTAGGCAAAACAATGAACGCTCTCTCGTTATAAATTTTCTCTCGTTGACTCGTATATCTCGTGTGTTTGCTCTTCTCAAAAGTTACTCCGTAAAAGCTCACATAGGCAGCTCGAAAATCTCCTTTATTTATAGGCCTTGACTCCCTTTTGTTAATAAACATGCGGAAAACGAAATGGGAGTGCCCAGGTTTGTTATAAATTACAGACCTTTAAATAATATTTTAAAATGGATTGAATATCCCCTCTAATAAATAGATTTACTCGATACGTTGCATAATGCAATAATACACATTTTAAACATCTTCATATTTTCAAGAAAATCATTATTCAAAATTGACTAGTTATTTTCGAGTCCTACAATGATGCTTTTCCAAACAAAAATTAATTGATGCGCTTAATGAATATACTAAGGGTACCCAGTCGGATATTTAGTACAAGTTCCAATTTAACTTTCCTATACCCGACCCGACTTTCTTACGTGTATCGGACCAAACTACCGAAACCCAATCATCGGACTATACCGAAAAACCAAAACTCGAACACCCACCCTTACCTTGAAAGACAAAAGATGGAGGCAACACATCGGTACGACGAAATATGCGAGCTATGAGTCTCTTGAATATATACTCATTAGCTATAATTTGGCCGAAACATGACTTGATATATAATTATTTTTCCTCATTTGCGTCCAAAAATTTAAACAAATATACATAAAAAATCTTATAATTGACGACATAAATATTAGAATAATCCTCTGAGCACACATCGTTGTTGGTTGGCGCAGGGGTACTCGTGTGAATGAACATAAGATATACGATCGGTAAAATTTTATTTTTATTTTGTTGATACAACTTATTAACTATACATGAGTAGAGCCGTCAAATGGGCCCGTGGCCCGCGGGCCGGCCCGCCCCGCCCCCCAAAAAGGGCGGGCTGGGCTGGGATATTTTAGGCCCGCCCAGAGGCGGGCCTAAACGGGCCAGCCCGCGCGGGCCGCGGGCTTGGCGGGTCGGGGCGGGCTGGCCCGCGGGCCAGCCCGCCAGTTTAAATAAAGTATATATATATATTTTATATCATATATTATGCTTAAATATTAATTTAATAGTTAATGATTCCTTAATTATACCATAATTGATAACATGTATTATAAATATATAATTAATACATTATTTATCCATAATTTATTATTAAATACCTTAATTAACTAAAACTAATTAATAAATTAAACTATAAAATGAAAATACAAAAAAAAAATATTTTTTATATGCGGGCGGGCCGGGCCGATCCCTGATTTTTTAGGCCCGCCAGGTGGCGGGCCAGCCCGCCCCCCCGCCAAGTGGCGGGCTTTGGCGGGCGGCGGGCCAACTCGGCCCGGCCCGCCATTATGACAGCTCTATACATGAGCGTCTATTAACACTTCATTTATCTGCGATATCAATATATTTAGTGATAACAAAAACGAGCGCACGGGAGACCTCTTCATATAACATCTTTGCAATAGTATTTTGGTGGGATTAAATTATACTACCTCCGTCCCATTAATTTTATCACATTTTGCCATTTCGGGCGTCCCACTAATTTTATCACATTTCCTTATTTAGTAAAAAACTATCACAAACTATCAATAAAATAATATTAAATATTCTTAAAAGACGTGTCAAAATACACACTTTATTACCTTTTCATTATACTATATTAATATAATAATACCACCTTAATATCCGTGCCACCAATACATGTGATAAAAATAACGGGACGGAGGTAGTAGATCTTTTAACTGGACTGAAAATAAAACAAGTATAAGATGAAAAAATTAGTCCTCATTGTTTTCCATATAAACCAATTTAATGCCCGTGTTCAATTTAATCCTTGGGGCTCGTTTGATATGTGTGTTTGGATGTGTATGGGTGTGTATATGATGTGTATGAATAAGTTGTGTCGTGTTTGATATCTGTGTATAGCCATGCATGCCTTGTATAGCTATACATGTCTATTACAAGGCTTTTTGTTATAGGACTTGTATATCCATACCCACCTCTAAGGTGGTTATGGGGTGTGTATCACTAATTCATACACACTTATACACATCTCAAACACATCTATCAAACACAATTTATATCGTTACACAAATAATTAATACACACATATCAAATATGTTAAAACACAACATAAACAAAATCCTTGTATAGCTATACACAAATAACTTATACCCATGTAATCACTAAACACTGATATCAAACGAGCCCTTGATGTTTTTAATTTCGAACAAAATTAGTACCTCCGTTAGTACGACAATAAATTTCAAAAATGATATGTGACATTTTAATAATTAAAATAAAATATAAAATAAAAGAGAATAAAAAACTAATAAACAATATCAGTAATGTAAAATAAAATTACAAGATAAAATTGATTCACATGAAACTCGAGTACTAAATTTGTCCATCAGATAAACAGAGATGGATGGGCTCGAATAAGTTGGCCTATTAAATACAGAGCTGATGGGCCACAGTTACTTAGTCCAGAATACCCAATACCCTAACTGGTCGCATATAAATGGTAGAAAGAACCTAGGGTTTGGAATTACTTTTGAAGCTCAGCTGCACCACTGTGAGATAACGTTCCCCGCCGTAGCATTGCTATTCTATCATCCACAGAATGGTTTGTTTCATCTCTTTCGCCTTGAATGTTATTCTATACCGATGTGCATGTTTTAAAATTTGTATGTCTCTGATCTGAAATTTGTCGTTTTGATTCCCGGTACTAGAGTATAATGAATTTGTACATTTTTGGTTTCCTAGACTTGCGGATCGTTTTTCTGAAGCTATTTCTGTAATCATTTTAGCATGTCGCTTTTGAATTCTGATGTTTGTTATCGTCTGTCTAGCGTTGATTAATATGATTTTTGATCTACATGTGCTCTGGTTTACTGGCTCTACATGTGTTCTAAGGTGTTTTCCCATCGTGGTGTTTGCTGGAGTTTGACTCATAATTTACTTTTTGAGTAAAGTTCTCCATCATATTATATTTTTATACTCTCCCTGTACGGTTTCATCTATATTGTTACATAACCAGTGTGATAGTAATTGGAGATTTTCTAATTGACGTAGGTTGATATACAATCTATCTTGTTCATTTCCAATGGTTGTGATTCTTTCTATATTTTCTGTTTCTTTGCTCTTCAGGCTAGGGGGTTAAAGAAACACTTGAAACGTCTCAATGCCCCAAAGCATTGGATGTTGGACAAGCTTGGTGGTGCTTTTGTAAGTACAAGTCTCTGTGTTTTTGGCTTCATGTTATGGTCCATGAATCAATATCCCACGATGGATGATGTTCGAACTCCATTTTATTATTGTTTGTAGGCCCCAAAACCATCATCAGGTCCTCACAAATCAAGGGAATGTCTTCCCTTGGTTTTGATTTTGCGAAATAGGCTCAAATATGCTCTGACTTACCGTGAGGTCATGGCTATCCTTATGCAACGCCATGTCCTTGTTGATGGGAAGGTCAGGACTGATAAGACGTACCCTGCTGGTTTCATGGGTATGCTCGTTTCACTACTCTTCTCATAATCTTATTTATTTTGCTCGACTAGAATGCCGCATTATCAAATATTTCGACATTTAACTTTGTGATTACACCTATGTTTGTCTTTGTGTTTGTATCTCGCGAATTCCTGCATTTCCAGATGTTGTCTCCATCCCTAAGACCAACGAGAATTTTCGTCTGCTGTATGACACCAAGGGGCGATTCAGGCTCCATTCAATCCGTGATGAGGAGGCTAAGGTTTGTTTACTTCCAAATTTTGTCTTTGTTTCCATGTTTAGTTTTTTTGACTGGATGCTGAATAATATAGTCATTCAAGATTCAGCCTTACATGACTGAAGATTGTACTTATAGTAAGAGTTATTGACTCTCTCTCTCTCTCTCTCTCTCAGTTCAAGCTGTGTAAAGTTCGAGCAGTTCAGTTTGGGAAGAAAGCCATACCATACCTCAACACGTACGACGGAAGAACCATTAGATACCCCGACCCAATCATAAAGGCCAATGACACCATCAAGCTCGACCTTGAAACTGGAAAGATTGTGGACTTCATCAAATTCGATGTTGGGAATGTTGTAATGGTCACGGGCGGTAGGAACAGAGGGCGTGTGGGGATCATCAAGAATCGTGAGAAGCACAAGGGAAGCTTTGAAACGATCCACGTTCAAGATGCAACTGGCCACGAGTTTGCTACACGTTTATCCAATGTCTTCACCTTAGGTAAGGGCACTAAGCCTTGGGTGTCCCTCCCTAAGGGCAAAGGGATCAAACTGACAATTATTGAGGAAGCAAGGAAGAGAATTGCTGCACAATCTGCTGGTACGGCCTAAGTGTGAGAGAGGGTATGTGCTGAGTGTTTTGCTGCTTCCTTGTTTTTTTTTACTTAAAACTTCTTTGCTTAATTAGTATCCTATCTTAGTATCTGCCCGAGTTGCTTTCAGTCCGAAGATTTTAAAAGATATCGAAACACATCTTAAACATCGTCATATTTTCAAGAAAATTATTATTCAAAATTGACTAGTTATTTCTGAGTCGTAAAATGATGCTTTTCCAAACAAAAAATTAATTGACCATCTTACTAAATATACTAAGGGTACCCAGTCGGATATTGAGTACAAATTCCAATTTAACTTTCCGATACCCGACCCGACTTACTTACGTGTATCCGACCAAACTATCGAACCCCAATCATCGGACTATACTGGAAAACCCGAACTCCGAACACCCACCCTCACCTTAAAAGACAAAAGATGGAGGCAACACATCGGTACGACGAAATATGCGAGCTATGGGTGTCTTGAATATACTCATTAGTTATAATTTTGGCCGAAAGATGATTTGATATAGAATTATTTTTTCCAATTTGACGACATAATCATCAGAATAAACACCCCAGCACGCATCATTGTTGGTTTGGAGCAGAGAGTACTCGTGCAAATGAACATAAAATATACGATCGTGAAAATTAAATTTTGTTTTGTTGATACAACTTAATAACTACAGACTAGCGTCCATAACAGTTACTTTATCTGCGATAACAATAAATTTTGTAAGATGATAACAAAAAGGGGCGTAGGGGAGACCTCTTCATATAACATCATTGCAATAGTATTTTGGTCGAATAATATTACAAATCTTTCATCGAAGTACCATATAAACATGTCTAAATATTTTAATTTTTTTTACTGAAAGAGCATGGACTTGATTTTTTGAACTTAACTGGGACTGAAACTAAAACAAGAGTACGATGAGTGGATCAAAATAGTCCTCATTGTTTACCATATAAACCAATTTAGTCCCCGGTGTTCAATTTAGTCCGTGATTTTTAATGTTGAACAAAATTAGTACCTCCGTTAGTATGACAATTAATTTTGGCAGAAAATCATACATGGCGACACATGATTGGCCATAATAATAAATTAGCACTACGAAAAGAGAAAATTTCTAAAAAATAATAAAAAATTAAAAAATAAAAGAGAATAAAAAACTAAATCAAACAATATCAGTAGATTAAAATAAAACTAGAAGATAAAATTGATTCACGGGAAACATCGAGTACTAAATTGATCCATGAAATGAACATCGGACTAGCGAATTTTCTCACTTTTGCAATACAAATAAATATTCATCGGTACTTTAACAGTTAGCGTACTGAAGATAAATGGGCTCAGAATAAGTTGGCCCAATTATATACAGAGCTGATGGGCCACATTTACTTAGTCCAGGATACCCAATACCCTAACTAGTCGCATATAAATGGTAGAAAGAACCTAGGGTTTGGAGTTACTTTTGAAGCTCAGCTGCACCACTGTGAGACAGAGATAACGTTCCCCGCCGTAGCATTGCTATTCTATCATCAACAGAATGGTTTATTTCATCTCTTTGAATGTTATTCTATACCGATGTGAATGTTTTAAAATTTGTATGTCTCTGATCTGAAATTTGTGGTTTTGATTCCCGGTACTAGAGTATAATGAATTTGTACATTTTTGGTTTCCTAGACTTGCGGATCGTTTTTCTGAAGCTATTTCTGTAATCATTTTAGCATGTCACTTTTGAATTCTGATGTTTGTTATCGTCTGTCTAGCGTTGATTAATATGATTTTTGTCTACATGTGCTCTGGTTTACTGGCTCTACATGTGTTCTAAGGTGTTTTCCCATCGTGGTGTTTGCTGGAGTTTGACTCATAATTTACTTTTTGAGTAAAGTTCTCCATCATATTATATTTTTATACTCTCCCTGTACGGTTTCATCTATATTGTTACATAACCAGTGTGATAGTAATTGGAGATTTTCTAATTGACGTAGGTTGATATACAATCTATCTTGTTCATTTCCAATGGGTGTGATTCTTTCTATATTTTCTGTTTCTTTGCTCTTCAGGCTAGGGGGTTAAAGAAACACTTGAAACGTCTCAATGCCCCAAAGCATTGGATGTTGGACAAGCTTGGTGGTGCTTTTGTAAGTACAAGTCTCTGTGTTTTTGGCTTCATGTTATGGTCCATGAATCAATATCCCACGATGGATGGTGTTCGAACTCCATTTTATTATTGTTTGCAGGCCCCAAAACCATCATCAGGTCCTCACAAATCAAGGGAATGTCTTCCCTTGGTTTTGATTTTGCGAAATAGGCTCAAATATGCTCTGACTTACCGTGAGGTCATGGCTATCCTTATGCAACGCCATGTCCTTGTTGATGGGAAGGTCAGGACTGATAAGACGTACCCTGCTGGTTTCATGGGTATGCTCGTTTCACTACTCTTCTCATAATCTCATATATTTTGCTCGACTAGAATGCCGCATTATCAAATATTTCGACATTTAACTTTGTGATTACACCTATATTTGTCTTTGTGTTTGTATCTCGCGAATTCCTGCATTTCCAGATGTTGTCTCCATCCCTAAGACCAACGAGAATTTTCGTCTGCTGTATGACACCAAGGGGCGATTCAGGCTCCATTCAATCCGTGATGAGGAGGCTAAGGTTTGCTTTACTACCAAATTTTGTCGTTGTTTCCATGTTTACTTTTTTACTGGATGCTGAATAATACAAGTCATTCAAGATTCAGCCTTGCATGAGTGAAGATTGTACTTCTTATAGTAATAGTTATTGACTCTCTCTCTCTCTCTCTCAGTTCAAGCTGTGTAAAGTTCGAGCAGTTCAGTTTGGGAAGAAAGCCATACCATACCTCAACACGTACGACGGAAGAACCATTAGATACCCCGACCCAATCATAAAGGCCAATGACACCATCAAGCTCGACCTTGAAACTGGAAAGATTGTGGACTTCATCAAATTCGATGTTGGGAATGTTGTAATGGTCACGGGCGGTAGGAACAGAGGGCGTGTGGGGATCATCAAGAATCGTGAGAAGCACAAGGGGAGCTTTGAAACGATCCACGTTCAAGATGCAACTGGCCACGAGTTTGCTACACGTTTATCCAATGTCTTCACCTTAGGTAAGGGCACTAAGCCTTGGGTGTCCCTCCCTAAGGGCAAAGGGATCAAACTGACAATTATTGAGGAAGCAAGGAAGAGAATTGCTGCACAATCTGCTGTGACGGCCTAAGTGTGAGAGAGGGTATGTGCTGAGTGTTTTGGTGCTTCCTTTTTACTTAAAACTGCTTTCCTTTGCTTAATTAGTATCCTATCTTATTATCTGCCCGAGTTGCTTTCAGTCCGAAGATTTGTTTACAAAGTTCACCGTCTTCTTCGGGATGTTTCGCTTTTGAATTTTGCTACGACAGATTTTATGATAGTTTTCGCTGTCTTCGTAATTTTATAACGGATTCTGGGGGTCGGGGACTCGCCAAATGGGGCAAGATTATGCCCTTGTATTAATAATTCCAATTTTAATTGGGTGTCTATTTAGTCTACACCTGAGAATCTAAAAACAGGTTAGGATGTGTCTTGACGCAAAATGAGATAGAATAAGAGCTTCAACATGTTAGTTATTAAAGACATAATTCTTAAGTTTAATAGATTTTTAATTGAGTTTAATAGATTAATCAATTATTATTCATAAGTATTTTCTATAATCCGTCAACATAATTCTTTAATTTTTAAGCATTATATAATTTTTTTAAGATCTACAATATGTTAGTTATGTAATTTAATATATGGAATGAACATTAAAAAATAAGGGATAATTTTGTCCAAATAAATATTAAAAATATCATCTCATCACGTTGAAGGTGGATCATCCTGCTTTTTGGGGTGATTCAAAAGCCGGAATATCACCCCTTTTTTATCACACCGGTGATGCTCTATCACGGTGATGGCTCATCACCCATGATAAATAGGGGTGTTCGTTCGGTACCTACCGTACCGAACCGAACCGAAATTTCGGTATACCGAAATTTCGGTACACCCCTAGTCGATACCGAATACCGAACCGACAATGTTGAAAGGCCCATTGATAAACATACACCGACAATGTTGAAAGGCCCTAATTGATGTTATGGTGGTTTTATGTTTCTTATCTACAACTTTATCTATTTGACACTATAAGCTCAGTATGTTATATTTTTGATAATTAATGCATCATGTTTCAATTATCCATTGATACATTAAAGAATTAATTCAACATGATGAGACTGCCTAAGACAAGAATGTTGGACCTTTGTGTGAAACATGGAAGGGATTGTGTCATTAAAATGGCATACAACTGCCATGTTCCTTGTTAGCTTTAACCTTTAATAGATGAAAGGACTAATCCATTTACCGCGGGTCAAGTGGGAGAATGTAAACTATGACCCACTTTGGATATTAAGTCCACTAAAAGTGGTTTCAATACACATTAAGTTTAATGCCTCGTTAATTAATTAAGGTTTATTAATAAATTAAATTGGGCTTAATTCATATTGGTCTACAGAGATATTTAACTACCCACTACATTGATGGAATATACTCTACACATACAGTAAGTTTGACTTCTCCCCACACTAACGTATCTTATTATTCATCCATCGTAAATAAATTAAAGTAGTGTTGAGGGAGAGAAGCTCGACTTACGTCTTCCTCGATTCGTCACGTAAATCAAGGTTAGTGCCTATATTTTGTATCATGTATAACATGGGAATTTATGTTGTTTGGAGATCATAGAATTATGTTTGATTAAATTATGTATGGCAAAATACGATTACATTTCTTAACCAAGGATTCCACTTCTCAATTGAAGCTCGTGAAGATCGAGAAGGCTTCAACTACTGTGACGCTGGAAAATAATTTCGAGAGGCGGTCATTTACCAGAAATCCTAGACCCCATACTATCCACACCATTGCTATGGTTGTTTATTGTGTTTAATCGAAAGGTTGACGATGTTTCGGTACAGAATGAGTAGAAAAGACGAAGCTATAAATGGTGTTTGGTGTCCCAAATCGGATAAATCGAAGAGTTGCGACTAGTATATAACCTTTTGGGCTATATCCCTCTATTATCAATTAGTTTTAGAATAGAGCCCACAAGCTTACATGAGCTTGTGCGCTAGATGTTAATCGGAGATCCCTCCACAAACGTAAAGATGAGTCTGACCTCATGATTACAACGGCGGAGGATGCATGCCTGCCTACCATCATGAATCTTCTAGTTTCGAACTGTTGTGGCTTCGGTGGTGCCCTTAAAAGTCATCAATTCGGGTGTGCGGCTGGTTCTCTCTTACACCCGGGTGTAATGTTCTTAATAGAGAGACAAAGTGTGGCCAGAAACATAGCGGGTATGTGCATGGATGTGATGCAAAGGAGATCTTGCTCTTTTCTGGGTGACGAAATTATCGATGCTCGACCTTTCGCAGGGATGTGTGCATTAAAGATCTATCATCGAATGTGTCATGGCAATTATGGTGACTACAATTTCCCAGGCTACCAAGAATAGTTGGGAGTTATCAGATGCCCTCAGATCTTCGGGCCGAAGGGTATGGCTTCGCGCATGCGATTTGAATGAGAAACGAGGACAACAATCGGAGGTAGAACGGGATCGACAGGGCAGATGGAAGCTTTTCGTAGTGGACTGACTGACTACACGACAGTGGCTAAATCGATTTGGAGTATGAAGACAAATCTATATTGGAAGAGTAAGGCTCCCAACCAAGGTGTACGGGGGCGTTTAGAAAAGGCATGCGCCCTCGTCAGAATGACGCAACATTTTACCTCATTCGAAGGGTTACTCATATCCCCACATCGTGCTGGTACGGACCCATGATGGAAATAGAAGATTATGGAAGGAAGAATTCTCGACCAACTCATCCCACTGGCGTCTCATGTTCTTCTCTAACTCTCACAATCGCCATTTAGAGAGACCATTGATAAGCTTCGAAGTTGGCCAACATCGCAGAAAATTACTAAGGCATGAGAGATCGCTTCTTAGTCGAAGTAAGCTTTTATGTTAATCTTCACATCACAAGCCAGGTAATTGTCCAAAACAATAAAACAACAGTAAATTGCAACGCAAGACCACTCCTAGTCTTAGAATAGAAAAGCACCGACATATATTTCAATCCATCCAAGCACACCCATCTACAATATATCAATCATAATGCAAAGCAAATCAGTTTTGGTTTTCCCTCAAAATAACAAAGCTTTCTCAATAGCCTTGCCATCTCACATGAGGCAACCAAAGATGGAAAACTCCGTCCATATGTAACCCCATGAATTTAGAGCCTCGAAAAAAAGAAAAAGAGAGAGCCGAAAACGATTGGCACAAAAACTATGAGTCCAACATGTCGTCTTGTATCTCGTTCGGTGCAATAAGCCCCGGGATAGACAGCATACGTTGCCTTTCCCTTTCTCTTTGTGCAGCAACTTCTTCGGCATAAAGATCGTTGTTGTCCTGCACCATCAAAATAACCCACAATCCGCAATTAAAACATGATTTTATCGTACGTTTCATGAACAAACATACAAGCTTTTCACTCAAGTGAAGAATTTATCTTTCTGGGGTTTTAACACAACACTGAGGAGCAAGTGCCTCACCTGAGCTGAAAATCCTTTTGATTGCACAAGGAAATCTCTTATGTGGTTTTTGAACGATGATAGATCAGCTCTTGACTCAAAGAGTCCATTGACAAATTGGGTTACCTGGACAACACCCAATAGTTAACGCAGCAGCTATAAAGATCAATGTGTGCGTGTGTGTTTGTGTGGTATTATGAGAGAAGGATGATTCATATCGAGATACCTCAGCTGTTGTCATGTTGGGGAACGACGTACTCAGAAGCTTAATTGTATACTCACGAACAAACATTCCATTATTCGGGTAAGGATAGGGAACCGTTGCAGCATCCCATAGAGGCTCAGTTAATAGACCAGACTCGGCCTTTAATTATTAAATCATGATCGTTAGCAGTTCTGTGAAAAAAGAAATTTAAACACTATTTATGGCAAAGATGAGGCTATTATCTATGTTACCAGGCAAAACAAGTGTTGAAGAACCAGCACATGCAATTTAAAACCCGGTTTGTGGAATGTGTCTGTTAGAACAGCAAAGATTTCTTGTTCTATGGTCAGAAAATACGTCTTGTAAAACTGGTTACAAAATTCTGAAGCCTGAGCAGCACAAAGAAAACAATGAGATGATATCCAACCCACGTAGATAAGTTACGGGATGGGACATGCACAAACAAAAATGTACCTGAAAATTTTTTAGCATCTCTAACAAAAGACTGAGTCCAGTTTCAGCTATATTTCTCTCGGTATGACGGAAAGCCCAGATGATTGAATCCATGACAAGTTTCAGTTGCTGAATAATAAGTTAGATTGCATAAATCACAAAGGAAAACAAGCCCCAGATGGATTAGTAAACGCAAACAGTTCGATATCATATCAGTTGGATCTTGGAAGAATAAAAAATGTTATCATATTTCATTGTTCTAAATTCGGATGTCTGATACATACCTCACCGGATAAGCGAATCAAAGCAGGGAAACAATATGAAGCTATGGCCCGAAGTAGAGAAAAAAACTTAAGCCGATGCTCGGGATAGTCTTCAAAATTCTTCGTTATCATCTGAAAGAAAAGGAAAAGAACAAAAAAAAAAACAAAATGAAGTAAATCACACAATCACCATGATGAATATGTTAAATGTCAAGTACTTCATGTTTTGGCATCTTATAAGAAACTTAAATTAGGTTACTAGTGACTTAAAATGGCATACAATTTACCAACCTCTAGCGTGTACTGGAATACAGCTTCAAATATACGAGGAACATCCTCAATCATTGTACCCTTGTATCTATACAAAAAAAGGCGGTAAAATCAGAAGCGACTCCCAAAACTATCAACCCGTGCGTAGTCAGATTGTAGAAATAGATATGTGTGTGTCTGTGTGTGTGTGTGCTGAAAGCTGTGACGCTGTCATATATTAACTACTCAAAAAGTAATTATAATAAACCTTGACGGTTCTACGAAACATCAAGAATTGGTCTACAAGACATTGTTATGAAAATTTCCACTTCATCATACTTGTTTATTATTGTGGCAAAGAGAGAAAGAACTTCCGATTCCCTCGCATCAGGCACATTTCTGGCATAGTCCCCAAGCACAGGGTCCATCATTGGAGGCACAAATTGTTTCCCAATATGTGGTTGGTCTTCAGCTTTGTCCAAAAATGTCTCAACGAGTTTCAGAGTTTCCCTCTTGACTGAGCTGTTAGACATGAACACGAGCATAATTACAAAAGCCCCAAAGAGGGATTTAACTATGGTTCAGATTGGAACATACCGCAATAGTTTCACAATAGATGTCCTAGAAGCATATGGTCCTCCTTGTGCTATACTAGAGGATATCAGCTCACTATACATTCTGCAGTACACGAAAGGAAAGATCTAAGTCGAAATAGAAGCAGCCTCGGGAACACACGTGCATAATCTTATATGAATTGAAAATATGGTATAACGGGTAAGGCACCGGTAAACATTGAGCATGTCCAGAAATATGAGTGTAATTTGTGGCAAAAAGTATGTTCCCAGAGAGCTTGCTGCACTTGTGTTTGTCTGTGAAGAATAAAGCATACAACAGCAGAAAATCATAAGAAAATAAGAGTATAGACACATAATAAATAATACTTCCCATTTAGTGAACGCACATGGTGTATATTATACATAGTACCATATGATTCCTTGTCAGACACTGTCCAGAAAGTTGACTATATTTAGAGTGGGAAACTGACCTATGAATTAAGTGAAACTCATGCAAACCACTATTAAGATGAACAAGGCTAAGACCTTCACCAACTTTAATGCCTCATAATCAAGGTGGTTAAACAGTATACATAACACAAGCTCTTACTAAACTTATTGACCAATATTGTAACAAACACTTCAATGACCCAAGCTTCAGAACTTCCCAAACAAAAAGTTCCTTCAAGCAGTAGGAATTGGTACTAATGAAAACAGCTTCAATAAACTATGCCAACCAAGAATCCAGCTTCATATCTTTTGAAAAGTAAAGACCTCCTAGAGCACCGCAGCAAAAAGGATAACGAAATTGTTTCTATTTTAAACTCCCACTGAAGACAGACCTGTAATATGTTAAGGACCGCTCTTATCACATTTGGATCTTTCAAATATTCCACACTTTGACGTGCTTGTCCAATGATTTCAGCCCATTTCTGCAGTACATGGGTGAATTAGCCGGACATTTTCGGATCTACTTCATGCAATGAAAAGGAATAGGAAGACAGGAAAGGCCAAAAACCCGTACTACAGAAATAAAAAGACCAACAGGATCATACCTGATTAGGAAGTACCATTAGTCTTTGTAAATACTCATCTCTCTTGTGTGGATCAGATTCTGCTTGTATCATGTGTCCAACCTACGAGAAAGTATATATGCAGTCAATATTGAGGTTCTTAAGAAACCATTATGTCTGAGTCTGACATGAGCCAAGAATAAGGTATTTTAAGCTGTGAGAATGCCATACAGATTCATAGAACGAGTGGATCTGATGAGGTTCAAGATCTCCAATTGTTGCTGGAAGAGCAGTTAACAGCTCTGACACAAAAGGCTCGTTTTCCCCAAGCTGGAACCAATGGCAGCATGATTACTTTTCTTTTATCCGAAGAAACCATTAATGAGATTGGATAAATGATATAAAACTAAACCTGAACAACAACAAATTTCCGTTTGCACTTCTGAACAATTTTCAAGAATGTATCACATGCCATGTCCTACAAATAAGAGGCAGTCAGTATCAGCAGATATTTGAGACTCTGAATATGCAAATACATTGTGATTTACCACAAGCGTATTGCATGTTGACAGAAGAAATGGTAACAGCCATACCATGAAATAAATATAAAATCTTTCCCAAAAACAAAATACTGTTATTCGTCCATTTCAATAATTTTCAAATAAATGCTTTACCTGAACTCCTGGATGAGTCTCATGCATGAACTCAAACAACTTGTTGACAACCGTTTTCAAAAACTTCCAATGGGCCCTCAAAAATCGGGGGTACTGTCCAACAACATACCTACACCAATTAAAAGGTTAAACACTAAATTTTGATATCCGAAATATTGAAAATAAACTTTCCAAATATGATATATTCAGAAAGAATGAAATGGGCTGCACCAGATGTTGCCTACCGAATTATATTATATAAACTAACCAAAATAAAAGTAAAGTATATGATACCCACATTATGTTACTAGCGATGACAGCTTTATTGTCCTTTCCTTTGGTAATTTCACAGAGATTGAGTAAATCACGAATTACCAGCACCAAAAACCTGTTTTCCTGCAACATACTTTTAAAATTGAGATGACATGGCAAAGAATTAGATCCAATTGCACAAAACTGGAGAACTCAAAGATTAACCTGATCTTCAGGCATTGAACCAGAAATAGATCCAATTGCCCAGCACAATGTATTTAGGTTGTTCCAAGACCATTCCTCTCCACTAAGTTGCTTACTTAATCTCCTCAGCATCTGAAACCACATCAGGAATTATAAAATAATCTAATTAGAATTCCGAAGACAAATGTTGTAACCTAGCATTACAAATTATTCGAAACCACTGCTGACAATAAAGTTTGCAAAAACAAAAGTGTTTATAATTACCAAACAAGGATAGAAATATATGCAACGTGTGAGTGAATTCAACCAGACGTACATAAGAAACTCGAGAAAATTAAGGCCAAGGTTCCCATAAATTCCAAAACATCGACTAGGAATACAAGATTTGTAAGTAAATAAGTTTACCATCGGGAAATGAGAACTTGAAAAGAAAAACTTCTTTCTTCCAAAAGCATATACCAACTTTTGCGATATTCGTCTAGAGCTAGATAATTCACAGTATATGATTTACGTTCTAAATATGCCCAAAAAGTGCAGAATAATCAACCAAGCAATGACATGAACAAAGATCATGGTATGGCTTAAATTAAGAGGAACCTAAATGAAAAGCACCAATCATCAGCTGATCATTTGTCGAGTGCTCATAATTTTGCATCGCGAGACAACTATATATAAGAAAATACCTGCTTTTCAGTGTCTTCATGATCAAGGTGAGACAAATAGATCAATGTTTCCCTCATTATCTGCAGTTTGCAATCATTAAAACAATAAACCATGAGACGGTGGTTAAAAAGAACAACAGGATAACTAGTGGCAGACCTTATATTGAACAAGAACATCATTATCCTTCATAGTTTCACGGACTATATTTCCATTTTCATCCTCAACAATGAGGACTTCCTCTGGCTTAGCCATCCTGCATATCATCAATAACCTCAACTTTGACATTGTATCAGCATAAAGTTGGCGTCGCTGAATCAGCTGTGGATCAAGCCCGTCAACCATTCCCGGGAGTATATGCATCTGCTTGACAACAAATAACTTAATCAGCTATCATCAGTACCGGCAAAAGCTATCTTGAGTTGGATAGTGCAAACAAATCATATGAGATTTTCTTGTAGTTGGTTTGCAGCTCCCCCTTTCCACTGAAACAGGAAGGGGGCGAAAGGATTTTTACTAGACCTCCGAGATAAATCTACCCAAACAGCAGTTACCAGAATGCAACAAAGATATCCATTAAATGCTAACATACAATCAACCAAAGCAGCTCATTAGACAGTTCGTACGAGTCAAATTTCTAATTCCGCTTATCTTCAAGAACTCGTCTTAGTACCAACGACAAGGAGTAACTATGGCACGAGAGAAATAGGACCATACACAAGCAAGAAAGAAACACAAAGAATTATCCGAAGATGATTCAGTGATGTGTATCTTCTCAATTCCAACAATGTGTAATTCAAGATGATAAATTAGTTTTTGTACTGAACTAGCTTTTGTCAATATTGCGCCAAGACAAGACATGGCAACTGGGATGGGTTAACATAAGTTCTCACCTGCAAATTCATCATGCTTGCAGTAGTAGCAGGATTCTCAACATCGCCATTTCCATGAGCTTGAAACAGCTCCGCGACTATGGAGTTCCAGTAATCCAAACAAACCTAGCGATATAACCAAGAGATCAAAAGCTTTCTGATTGATATGGAAAAACTAGGTAAACTGAAGCTGGATGATTTACCTTGAAAACTTCGGTGTCATCCACGTATGAGATATTGATTAGATATTCAAGGCCCAGTCGAAGTGCACTGACATTCTCTGGGGACGATTCGAGTACTCTTATATGAGACTAGCAAGTGGGAAAAGAAACAAGAGAGTTAAACCCAAGCAAACCAGTTACAGTGCACGGAGGCCAGAATAAGCCTGATTATTAATAGAAAATAACATTGGTAAATCATGATTCAAATGCTGCAAAAAAATCCATCGCGTGTTCAAAATAACAAACCCTTACATTAACTAAGCTGAAAAATATTCCCTAAAGAACAACACTTCGGAAAAGATACTAAATAACTATAATTCAATTTGGCCAAGAGTCTTAAGAAATAGATGGGTAATGGAAATCCCAGTTAGACAGAATGCATTGCTTTTCATGCAAAGAAAAAGTAAATTCCATCATTTTCAAGCCCCAAATAAATATTGTATTGTCGATTGCCGCCTGTCGGGACACCCGTGGATTGTTCTGATAAATGGATGCTATGTTATTTTTTCAGCCCGGAGGTATCCCCACTCAACTCTATAAGAGCACGTTTTTGGTACGAGCTGAGACAAAATGAATTAGACAAAATTCCTTATGCTATGGCCATGGGCTTGTTATGACAACTCAGCACTAAGAATCCCTTGTTCTTGGGGCTAGTAACTTGCAAACAACATAATAATAATAGACCATCCTTGTTGCTTATATAAAGGGGATAATTACCTTGTAGAAAGATGTGAAAAACAATGCCAGGTTTTGGATGAATGCCTGAAAATAATAGCAGATTAATAATACGGCCAAAAGGTTGTAAAATTATGAATGGATAATATAGATCAGTTATTCAAAGCATAACCTGCTCGTCAGTAGTTCCATTAGCATAAGCCTCAGATAAGCTTGTATTAGGCGGCAAAATGTTCTAGGATATGATAAAGATCATACCAAGAATCAGCATAAAAGGCATACGACTAGTGGAAAATTAGTAAATGAAAGCTGATTTCACTACCTGCAACTGAACCATGAATATAGTGTACATGTTGGCATACTGAACATTGTAGAAGTCGCCAAAACTAAGAGCAGCAACCTGCAGATAACGAAACAACCAACATGGGTTTCTTGATATCCATCGTCCCAAGTTTAACATTAACAATGGAATGATTATAGCACCTCCGTAAGACACTGAAGAGTTAGGTTCCGGTAAGCAGGGACGGGAAAAAACTTCAGCAATAATTCAAGCTGTAATATGAAGCAGAAAAAACATGATAATTACGTTTATGTAATAGGAGCATATCACCAAAAACAATTCAATTGCACTGCAAGACATTTGCATTGATCCATTTAAACAAAGAATGATATGATAGGAAGTTCATACTAACCAGCGGTGATTCAAATATGTAGCCTACAGGAATCCATGAAAGGAAAGCATGAAGTGTAGCCAAGGTAGCCCTGATAAGCTCAGCTCTTTGCGATGCAGACAACACATATAAGCATAACTCCTGTATCAGCTGAAACTCACTGCAAAAGGGAGAAACAGAATCCCATAAACATTAAGAGGAGATCCCCATGTATGTGTGTGTGTGTGTATATATATATATATTATGTGTCTCTTGTTTGACAGTGACACATGAAATAGGCAAACCATTGACAACTTCACCACCTTCAAACAGATCAGAGAGTATCATATATGGCAGTGCAGAATCATAATGGAGCACTATACTATTCTTAATGCAATAAAACCAAGCAGCTCAACACCTGTTTAGAGATTCCTTTAGCTCTTTGATCTTTTGCTGAGTCATTTCACCCCTTGAGAAGTCGAACACCTCCTCGCTCAAAAGCTGGGAACTTACATGTTATTTCGCAATTAACTATGAAATGATCAAGAAGAGCCCAAATGTTTACCTTCAAAATCGCCATGCAATTCTCACAGATGGTTTCACTTGTTTTTCCAGCTGCAACCAAGTCAGGAATGAAGCTTCGCCACCTAGATGGCCACTCATGCTTCAAGATCTGAATAAAGCTTGTTTAGATAACTGACTGACCGAGCATAATAATTTAAGGCTCTTGATAGAAGATAGATGTCAATGAGAAAACGGCAGCTGTAACTATATCAAAATATTTGAATTGCATTACCTGAACCAAAATTATGTTTAATTTACTAACATATAGCCTCTCCTTTCTCAATGAGGCCTCATCGCTTGAAAGCTGTCAAAATGTACCATTTTCATGAGAAACTAAACACCCAAGAGTTTTTTCGTGAAATAACACTAAAACAGCCCCCAGAAGCACATACCTTAACTATGACGTCAGAAATATAGTTTTTCATGCCATCCCTTTGTTCAACAGGTAAAGCATTCCATCTATACTTGATAACCCCCTCCAGAACCTGTATCAAGGTCCAATAATGGTTTTACTAATACTATCTCCCAAAACAATAAAAATCCAAAAACACAAAAACATCAGTTTCTGCAAATATCCTCTAAAGCTTAGTCAAAGCCAAAATCATTGGCAACCTTTACAAGGACCATCAAATCAACATCCAACAGACCTGTAAGGCGAAAAATTTTGTGTTCAAATTCTGTGTGTTTGATAATACGTGAACCACTTGAAGCCACATGTCAGGATTATTTTGAAGGTCCCGCAGTATATGGTCTGCAGCAGCTCTCTGTTACAAGGGAAAAGAAAAAGAAAAACATACTATTTCTGATTCGAGCATAATTGAATGCGTAAACAAAGCAGAAATACCGACAATATCATAACTTTGCTGAGATCATAGATAAAATAAATGACACACAGAAAAACAAACATTAGTAACGAAGACACATAGGCAAAGTCTGGTATAGGAAGTGGCTAAGGTCAATTAAAACATTTTCACAGCTCATCTTAATCTAGGACACTCCTTTGCAGATATTAAAATTCAATTTTTTGAATCAATACAATAAAAATAACCAAGTGTTATTTTTTGGAACAATGATGTAAAATGCTTCTCCCATATCTAGAGAAACCGATAGATTTCTTGCAAAGTGCAATAATCAAATAGAAAAGCTAGATCAATTGCAGCCAAACACGAACCATAATTTTGACTGGGAAAATGTTTCAGGAAGCGAAAGGTAAACAAAGGTTTATACTATGTTAAGAAAGGCAAGAGTAACACGGCTGGACAAGGGAACTACAAGAAATGCAAACAATTAATGAATTTCTCGTCCTGATGTAATCATAGGTAACTAAATTCTAATGACGTAGAGGATATTCAACATAACGACCGGTAATGCTTATTTAACATTTTCCAAATAATTCATGTCAGTTAAACGGGTTCTCCATATGGCCCCAAGTAAATTTATCATAATGTAGATTGTCAACAGCTCCAACGTCTCTATTACCAAAGCAAGTAAGAAAAATAACACAGCTTAACAATCAACCGTGAAATACCCTGTTGTCACAGAATCTTAATTCTACCACACAAACTTGTAATATTCACTAAGGTTGGATCTTTATCGTGCGGAGCTAATACTTAACAGAGGTTCATCAATTTCCTAGGCTTATAGCCTCGAACAAATTAGTTAACTTGACATAAACAGCCTTACGTCTCCACTATAATTCTTTAAACATTAAGGGAACTTAATCAAACAACAAGATTATAAATAAAACCCTCAAAGAATTCCTTTGAACACACAGCACAACCAAAGCCCAAAAAATATGTGTAAACGTGAACAGTGATCAGAAGTCCAAAACAAAAACGAAAAATAAAACCTCTTCTTTCGATCCAGTTCCATAGAAAGCAGCAACTGTAGCATCAAGCAGAGCAACATCTATCGGCTGAGTCAAATCCCTGAGCTTTTCGGCAGCCATTGCGAAATAAATTAAACCCTAGCCAAAAACCTCCAGCACTACGTGTCTCAAACCCTAGAAACTCGCACTAAAAGGAAAAAGAAACTTGCACTAAAAGGTAAAGATTGGATGCCGAGTGGATTTGAATTAGCTGAACACAGCTTCAAACTGAAGCAGTAGATGAGCTCGGAAACTAAAAATTTAGCCCTTCCCTCCGCTTTTATACTAAGTAGTGAAGGTCCGAAGAGACTTTTTGAGAGCTTCGCTATCTGCGGAGTTATTTCTCGCAGTATTATTCACATTTTCCGTAGTAAGAAATTGTTTATTTTAAAATTTGAATTTTTATTTATAGATTGATTTATGAAAATATCCACGCCACTTCTATTAAATTTTTATGTTGTCGTGGTTAATTGCTTGCTTCATCAATTATGTGCGGGCAAAACAGGATCTCCGGCCCATTCCAACCGAGCCCGTCGAGTCACGGGCCAAGTTGCAGTGGCGATAGGCCAACAGTTTTCAGGCCATGAATATGCCCATATCATCCCATTTATGAAGGGGTTATTTGCTTTGGGGGATCTTCCAAAACATTACAATGATCCTGGCATTAGGTCTTTCCAATGTGTTTGTTTTGGACGTCGGACTCAGTTGTACCTACAACACGTAAACACCGAGTGCCCAGTAGGCAAAAATATGTGTGAATGCAGCGAGCACTCAAAACGCATTCCAAGATATCTCACAATAAATGCACGCTCGACTTTTTCCCTCATCTCAACCTATTATGTCTCATATGTCACACCGGATCCATAGACTAGACTAGGCACCACGCAAAATACGGAGTCAGGGGCCCGCCCTCGGCTAGTCCACTCTGATCGATCACGTTAGGCCGCTCCCTCTCGAGTTTCCTCCTGTTCCAGCGGTAGCCTACGGTAGTAGTGTATCTGGACGATCACGTCAGACATCCTCCTACCAGGTCGCTCCTTCCGCAAATCATCCGACGGTTTGCACCCCAGATTGCACTCTCGTGCATCGATCGATTCGTCTCCCGTCTGGTGCCCTAGTACTAACCTCACAACTCCACTACGAGTCGACGACCAACATTTGTCACGTTCTACCGCACTCGTCGGCATTATACAGTGTCATTGTGCCAACACGGTACTCATTTCACGCACTGGTATGAAATGCAAGTGTAGTGCAAATGAAAATGCAGTATTACACAGAAAATTATGAATTCATAAAATCTATTTCGAGAACTTCTAATCGGGCGTTAGAATTGAATATGCTCTTGGACTCAGAATTTTTTCTCATCAAATAACATAAAAATAATTTTCCTCAAAAAGACTGTTATTTCAAACTATGCCAAAAACTTTCTTATACCGAAAACTTGTCCGGCCAAAAACATCATATGCCGAAAATTTGAATGCCGAAAACTTTTGAGACCCGAATACTAATTATGACCCGAAAACTTGGCTTAAAGACCCGAAATTGTTTGACTCGAACGCTTAGTCCAAGCCCGAAATCTTTTAAACATCGAAAAGTTCAGTTCTAACCAATGTCGAAAACTTCTTTTTGGCCCGAAAATTTTCATGCCGAAAAACCTTGATATTGCCGAAACTTTTTGACACCCGAAAACATATTCAGATCGGAAACTGTACATCCACCGGAAACCTCTAAATGCTAATGTATTAAAGTACCGAAAACCTATATATGCATATACAATACATAATATATAAATATAAACACATATTCAAACCCAAAATCTGCGTTTCAAACACATACGAAAGCCCGGAAACCTTCACATAATCATCACCTAAATCACGTAAGGTATCAAAACAGTTATACACATTAATAACAAAGATATTTACGTGTTGTAGATGAAATTCATCTACCTCACGTCCGAAAAGATTTCTTAGCTTGACCGAGTTTGATTCTTGCTAAAGTCTCCTTTTTCTCTCTTTGTTGAATGTCTTCTGCTCTTTTTCGTAACGAGGGTTTTGGTAAACCCATGGTTTAATGGGATGATATATGGATATATATTAAACCTTGGGTAATGTGAGAAGTGACAAGCAGGTAACGAAAATTTTCCTTTAGCTTAAGTAAGGTTTTCGTTTTAATCACTCTCTTTGTTACCCAAAATTTACCTCACATAGAAAAATTAACCCTATAACCCAAGAATTAATTCTTATCGCCCAAACTTCAGTTTCGGGTATTTTCCAATTAAGCATCGAATTAGTTCGAATACTTCTATAATCCGAATTCTTTCCCCATAAATCCCAAATTCTTAACTAAAATTCCTAAGTCACAAAATTACACCACTAATTACATAAAAAATACGTATTAAATTTTACGGGTGTTATAACAACACTAGTTGCATTATTCTCCGGAAACTCACGAGTCTAAAGCAGCTAAACAGCGTCTCTTAAACAAAATAAAGTTGAAAATTATGCAATAATTATTGGATCGAAATGCACCCACATTCCGAAAACAAAAGAATTATTCTCTCTCGTCACACTAAGATCGATCTAATGACGCTCCCTCAAAATAAGGTGGTAAAATAAATAAATGCACAGCAAAAAATTCAAACAGAGAACACCTTTTGCAAGAAATTGCACATAGCTCTTTCTCTCTCTAGTCTCTATCTATGTTGAAGATAGACGAGCAGCAGCTTCTTCACCACCACCAGCAAGTTTCTTCCTCTGCTGATGCTCTGCAACCTTATAATCCACAACCTCCCTAAACAGAGTAGAGTCCAACACACACTTCTCACTCCCATAAACAGCAGCTTGAACGCTCGCCATCAGCTTAGCAATCTCCCTTCCCGAAAACCCCTCAGTTTTAGCAGCTGCTTCTTTGATGACATCATCATCGAGACCCTTAATCTCAATCTCCTTTTGGTGTTTTTGGAAAAGATTAGAGAACAGACCCGATTTTCTCACACCAGCCTTTGCTATGTACTTGTCCAAGTACAACTTCAACAGCTTCAAGCGTTCTTCTTCGCCTGGCAAAGGAAATTCCAACACTTCATCGATTCGATCAGCAACAGCTGAGTCGAGATCTCCTGGTCGGTTCGTTGCGAGGGCCAACACTATGTCTTTTGATTGATCGCCCGTTCTGAATAAGAGAGCGTTTAGGGCGCTCCTTTGGGCTTCACTCATGTACGTTTTGTTTCGCCTGTAATTGTAGAATAGAAAAAAAAAACTTCTAAATGAAATTATTGTAGTAAAAGAAAGAAAAAGAAACTTTGTGGTGGGTTTGGAATTTCGGAGAATGGGAAAATCATACGTACTCGCACAAGAATGCATCTGCTTCGTCGATGAAGAGCAATAAGCCCCTATTGGATTTCTTAGCCCAGTCGAACAATTGGTGGATCTTTGTAACAGCTTGAGAGCCCAGTGGCGCCACGTCTCCTCCCGTCATTAGTGCGTAATCGAGGCCCTTCGTTCAAAATAGAGAGAGAGAAAGAGAGAGAGAGAGAGAGAGAGAGAGAGAGAGAGAGAGAGAGAGAGAGAGAGAGAGAGAGAGAGAGAGAGAGAGAGGATGCATTATAAGGGATGGAACACTAAAACCATTTACTACACTGGAAGTCAGGAGGACTCAAACAAGAGAAGAAAGGTAATGTGTTGGTTGTCATACAGATTTTTTAGCGAGCTCCCTTGCAGCCATGGTTTTTCCTGTTCCAGGCGGCCCATAGAAGAGCATGTTACGAAATGGGGCTTGATGAGATTTCGTGTTAGCTGTTGCATTGGCTAACTGCTCGATTCGCTTCTGTAGAGAAGGGTGTAATATAACATCACCGAACCCATTACTGTTTTTGGAACCGCTATTAGCACCGCGAGAGAAGACGCTTTTCCTGGCCCGTGAAAACATACCAGACCATGGGTATTTTCCCCGGGAAGATTCTCTAATCAAAGAAGGTTGTCCTAAGATTCTATCCACGTAGCTCCAAATTACCCTTGCACCTTCCCTGTAGATCAGAAGTGGAATGTATGGAAGATAAATGAGAACATTGCCAAAATCAAGCTTGGAAATGCTCGCTACAGAAGATAAAAATACAACTTACTCAATGGAATAAACCTAAAACAAAAAGCTGGCACACGTGAACAGTCCACATGTAAGGGTTAACAAGGTAAATCTGATCCCAGTAGTTTAGAAGATAACACTTAAGAGTCCAGCGGTTTATATTATTAACGGCTAGCATTTGACTCGTGTCATTGTTAATGACAGCACTTGCAAAGGCAGAGATGACTCGCAAATTCAATGGTAGAATGAAACATTTTGACATCATTCATGTGAGATGATACATAATGTCTGGACCCCGAATTCATATCGTACCAAAAGAATTTAGCAGGAAGCAGATTACTTAATGCACATATTAAATGAAATTGAAATTACAGTACCTTGTAGTGTAAACCCCAGCAGCAAGAGCTGTTACACCTCCAACAGCTACGACCAGCTTATTTTGATCAGTCAAAATAGCCCGCAAACCTCCTGCAATTCATTATTATTATGGTCAGTAGCACAAAAACACATCACTCACACAAACTGTTTAAAAACACTACAAAACTCTTGAGAGATACATTGTACAGAGAGTGCAACAATAACAGAACCAGCAAGCTCATATACCAAAAAAAAGAAGAAACAAGTTCAATATTTGCACACGAACCTCCAATGTGTTCAAAAGTCGTATTAATAGCAGAAACCCATTTTTCCCGCTCTGCATTTGCACGTTCAATTAACATTCTTCTGTTAACATCCTCTGCCAGCTTAGCCTCATGGGCTCGTCCCTCAGCCTCAGCCAAAGCCCTAACTCTGATGGTCTCGCGCTCTATCTCAGCCTTCTCTCTCTCAGTTTGGCGGCGTTGTGCTTGGATTTGCTCCTCAGTTGCACGTCTTGCTGCCTCGAGCCTCATAGATGATTCCTCTTGCATCTTTACAAGTTCTTGATTTCTTGCTCTGTGATGTTCATTCTCTGCCTGCAACAAAAATTTGGGCTTTAAATTTGTACAACAAAAATTGGATCTGCTATTTTCACTACATATTCATTAAGACAAGTCTACCTGCATCCTTTTCCTTGCCAATTCATCCTCGTACTTAGCCATCTGGGACTTTATCTGCGCCTGTTGTTGAGCAAGTTTTTTCTGCTCATCGTAGATTACCCTTTGTCTTTCCTGACAATATACGAAGAGAAATCAACAAGCCATAACAGAAAGAAAAATTCGAGACATGTCCACGATGGTCAATCAGAACTAACAGTTTCAGCTTGAGCTTGCATTGCCTTGAACTCGGCTGCTTTTGATGATAATTCTTGCTGCCTTGTTTCTTCTTGCTTTTTAATCAATTCAAATACCTAAAGCAAACACAAAAGACACCCCCAGCATTTTATCAAACACCACAGCTTCAGAATAATTGGAACAAGATTAATACATGTGGCGGAGATGCAAACTTCTAGTTAAGAGACTAAACTTACTACAAGTTCCAATGTTATTATAACAACATAATCACACATAAGGGATCAAAAAATTCCATGCCTTTTTAGCCTGCGAAGAACTAGTAATCTCCTTTAATGCCTTAGCCCCTCGCTCCAAAGCCTCGGGGTCGAACCCGGCAGATGTTGTTCGAGGATTATTGTTACGCACACGTTTCTCCTCTGGCTGGACCGGCGGCTCATGAGCCTGAGCCGGCGGCTGCTGACCAGATGAAGAAGGGTTGCTGGAAAATGGGGAAAATTGAATGACCCATCTGCATAGGAATGATTCGTGCCAACTCCGTAGGTCGCATACGCAGTTAAGCCAGCTAGAATCCCTGAAGAACAATTCTTGGACATCATTGATAACTGATCAGAATCTATTCGTTTCAATTTTTGGGATAATATGGAGATTGAGCATAAAGGCGGGAACTTCGCGAGCTCTCGGAATGCGTTGAAATGCTCTAATCGATAACAGTTGCGAGGAAGTGTTTGCTTGAAGGAGAAGAAAAAGTGAAGACGCCACTGGGAAAAGGTTGCAAAGGGTTTATCTAGGGTTTTCTATGTTCGTGCAGTGCAGTGGAGGTTTTTGTATAATTCGTCGAATAAATAATTTTTTTTTTATGGAATATAAAAAATGTATGGCAATTTAAATACCCATTAGCTAAAATATATATCAACTAACTCCTCTATTAAATTTTATCAGTTTAGTTTAGGACCATCCTAAAAACTATTGTAAGAGGATCTACAAGGAGTACTTTATTCTAGTATAAAACACAAAAATGGAGAACGTCTTTACTCCAATAGATCTCTACTTAACATTAATGTTGTGTTAGCAGAAAAACTCTAATTGTAGAGCACACACAATTTTCAGCACAACATAGAGTTGTAGTTTCTAGTTATTTATATTTTATTTAAACCTCTATTTATGTTGTGGGTGGAGACGCTTTAAGGACCAAATTCGCTAAAACAACTATTATACTTACTTTATGATTTTTATTTTAGGTTTTCTTTTTTTAGTGAAATAAATAAATAAGAGAAATACAAATAAAGAAGAAGAAGAAAAGAAAAATTTCCCGGTGTGTTTGTTGGGTTACCCGGTGTGTCTCGGTGACGCCACGTCCCCGGGTACAGTGCGGAACAAAAATTTCCGGATTTTCCTATTGCCTCGTTGCTCAGATCGGAACAGTAATTCACATTAACACGTAATAGGGTGGGTCAAACTCGTAGATTTACCAGTTGAAGCGAGTGCCAACTCCTCGTTCTTTTCTTCAAGACTACAGTGATGGTGGTGGGTGTCAACCCTCTAAAGATAGCTAGAGAGAATTGAACTGTCGCTTGGGAGAACGGTGTGTGCATTTTTAGTGTGTGTTTTTGCCTTAGCTATTTAGGGAAAATTAGCTTTCTTCTAAATGGCATGGAGCACGAAATTTTTAGCCTATTTTAAGGCTTGGATTTCGATTTCTAAGTCCTTAAAGTGTGAGAGATTTTTGCAACATTTATCTATCTCTTTTGAATTCCAAATTCGAATTAAGGAAACTTACTAAAGATAGAACTAACTTAGATATTTAAATCAAATAAAATATCTTTAAATATGCAATCAATTTTGAATTTCATACTATATAAATTTCGAAATTTTCTAATCCAATTAAATAATATTCCGAATATTTTTATTCCATATTTATTTAAACCAAATATGCATATTTACCCTCAAAAGCATATTTCGACATTAGCTTAAGGTGAAAAGTCAATTTTACCCTCGAGTCTATTAAGCACTTGGCCAAGCCCAAGTTTTAAAGTTAGTATCATACGAAGTCCGACTTCGGTGCAATAAACGGCTCGCGCATTAAAGCGCGGTCCAACGGTCCAAGCCCCGTTGAGGCCCAAACACTCTTTCTCCTTATCAGTTCACGTTGATGATCATTTTTAAGCCCGAATTTCTGGGTTGGACTCAATCGACAATGGAAGAATCATAGAGTCCCGTAGTTACCTAGTCAATCCCGCAGTACCGGATCGTACTCCAATTCGAGCGCGAATTTCAACTCAGTCTTTATTCAAGAACCTTACTATAGATTATAGTGCTACGTATAAACCTTTCAGCTGTATCCCCGATCGAGTGAGAGCCATGGTCTATGTCAAACCCACTGAACTCGATACTATGATGAAACGAAGACGAGGCAAATTAGCAAACTACCCTCCATGTCTAACATGAGTCAGTTCAATACCTTGGACAAGGATTTCATAATTTCTCGTCACCGTCCACATAGGACACTTGTCTCAATTACTTACGAGACTGTGAATCCATACTTGACGGTCTTACTCAGCAATCAGAATCGTCATCAAGACCGCATCTGGCCCGCTGACCCATGCAACAACAAACCGAGTCGAGAGGAACCAGAGACAGTCGAGACTTCGAATTCAACTCCGTCAAAGACCCTTTCGGTCTAAGGTTCACGCAGACTACTATAGTGTTGTCGTCTGTCATTGACACTCCTTAGTAATAAGTCATGTTCGACCGTACAACCCGTAAGTCAGTGTCCATGAAATGATTAATTCCCTTGATTTGATTCGTATCACAAGTCATGACATACGCTTCCAAGCGAGATATCGGCACATGATAGGTCATCGATAAATAAGCCGTAATCGGTTATTCATCACCCAATTGGAGCCTTAGTCTTACGGACTTTTAATGTTCGAGGTTAAGAGTCCACTGGTGCCTTTCTCTCTTGTGCCCATCGTGAACAGTGACTCAACTCGACACTTTTGGATTTGTTAATTTATTGCTTTACTGGATGCTTAAGAACTCATATATCCAATAAACGAACAATTTATTTATTAAAACACACAAAAATATCTTATTACACAAGAAATCGAATGATAAATAAGTTAATTCCATATACAATATAATTCCCGTATAGCATTCGATGGCATATTCCTAACAGCGTTTGTGGTTGTGAGCGTTATTATATATGTATATTTACCTATATATGTTAAGTCTGTTAGGCCGGTGTGCTTTTAATATTACGGAGAGGCCGTGTTTCGTTATATAGAGTCAAGTCGAGTCATTTACGTGCGTTATAATGTCATGAATTTTATTTGAGTCGTGCTTTTGTCATGAAGGTTTGTTGTCAACGTTTTGCATATAGATTTGAATATAATGAGCAAGTTCTAAAATGTCCGTGGTTTTGAGTAATCCTTTTGTTAGCGTTGGTACTGTTTAATCGAGTTATAAATGAAGGCATCCAAAACATCTTAGAATTGTATGGCGACTTTGGGGTGGTCGCCACAACACCTCTTCGTGAAAGGTCATGCCTCCTCGTGTTATCGCACCTCTTGGTGAGATCATACCTCTGCATGAAAGATCACGTCACTTTAAATGACGTATCTATTCGTGATGTGCCTTTAGTGAAAGGACGTGTCTCATTGTGAAATAGTACTTCTTTACGAAATGTCACACTGACCTGTAACTTCTCGTGGAACGTCACGTTTCTTCGTGAAAGATCGTGCCACTTTAATAAAATTGTGTGTCTTCGTGATATTCAAGTTGTATATCTTCGTGAGAACATACCTCTTTGCAGAAGTTTTAATTCTTTGTGAAAATGTACCTCTCTGCGAAGGTTGTATACTTCAAGAGAAAGCACCTTTTTTGCGAAAGTCGTATCTCGTTGTGAGAACGCACCTCTTGGTGAAAGGTCGTGACTCTTCGGTAGAACGTACTTATTTACGTGAGGTCACACCTCCTCATGGGATCGTATCTCTTCAAAGGTTGTATTGACCCTTTCACGAAAGGTCGCCTGAGTCCGTATCTCTTCGCAAAGGTCATCCCTCTTCATGAAGTCGTACCTTTCCAAGAAAGTTCGTGTCACTTCGTAAAAAGTCACACCTCTTTGTGACTGGTCCGACCTTTATGAAAGGTCGCTCATATTAAAAAATGATCACACCTTTTCGTAAAGGTTATACCTTTTCATAAAAGGTCACAAATTTTAGCTAAAATTCAAACCTTTTCTGGAAAGTTTTTTCGTTCTTACAACCGGCGCCTTTATACCAAGGGTTGCTCATTTGGTTGAACCTTTTGTAGCAAAAGGTCAAACCTCTCTTGAAGTTCGAAAATCTCCACGGGTTAATTTATTTGACTTCCCTCCCGACAAACATTTTTCGAAATATCGCCCCTCAAAACCGGAGTTGTTTGAGGGTTGTCGATGTCGACAAATAAAAAGCAGTTTACCACAAATATCGTATATTCTTATAGATTCGTAGACAATTAAAACACATTCTCTATATATCGTTTTAAGATTGTCAATACGAGGTTACCAACACCATTTAAATATTTTTGGGTATAGTTCGAGTGTAAGTCCATAAAGATAATATATCGATCGTACGGAGGGAGCAAACTGATTTTGGTGTCGAGACTATCAATGCTATGTCCTTAAAATGGCATTGAAACCGCCGACGGTGCTTACGGAATACGACAATCGTCGTCCAAAATACGACAAATGTCTCGTAATAAGAGCACTCCAAATTACGAGACCAACAAACTTAATTGATGGTTCTCAGAATCGTCAACGACTTTTGAATACGAAATGTACAAAATATATTTTCGTTACTATAGAAGGACACCTTAAGATTTCTATAGTTCGAGAGAGGATCTCGTGATGTTGTGAGGTGTAGAAAATGGGAAACTGAACCTCCCTATTAATAGATGGGGGATGAAACTTGCTTAATAGTTGTGTCCGTAATATAGTTGCACTGGACAAACTTTCAAAGGAAGAGCAATTGAAAGCAATGTAATAAAAAAAATGGCGACTATGGGAACGGCGACGATACAGTTGCGCCAAGAGGAAAGGGATTATACAATTACGCGAAGCTCTTGATTTGAAACTGTAAGTAGACACTGATTTTGATTTACTCTAATGTGCTTTGGTTAAAAGCACATACTTATTTTGGCCAAGGAAGGGTCCTGGACGGAAGGTCTTCCACAAAAGGAAACAATGGGAAGATAATACAACTATATCATCAGATGTCTCGATCTTTCTTTCTTTACGTGCTCATGTTGCAAGTCATTCGTCCAATGACAGCTTCTCTTTTGCTAAGTAACTATCCCTCTCCTTTCGTTGCCCCACAACGGATGCATTTTCTTGTATCGGCTGTCAATCGTATACAACCACGCCGAACACCTTATGAAGCGATTGATTTCGCCTGTGTTTTCATCTTAACACATCGATCAAATCAGCATACGTACAACTTGTCATCGTATTAATAATACGAGTCACTTCTCCGACATTCCCAAATATAAGGACGGCCGCCGCGCAGGCTACAAACAAAGGCAAAGTAGCAAAAACTTTTCAGAGACAAAATAAAAAAGACAGCGCAAAACAGCACTTGTTTACCCCAAATGATTCGGTCTGGTGGGGGGCGTGAGCCTCACAGAACTAACTGCAAGTATAGCTAAACCACAAACCCACACCCCAATTCATAAAATAGTACAACAGTACACTCAATGATTAAATTAACAATAGCAAGCAAGAAGCACAAGATTTTAAAAGGTTTTTTTTTTTTTTTTTTTTTTTTTTTTTTTTTTTTTTTCTAGCAGAGTAATTGGGAAGAAGGAGCAGAATCAAGAAACACCCTTATGTGATCCAAGAAAGTCATGTTCTGCGGCCTATCTTTTCTCCTCACGTAACCCTTCGCGACCTTCTCGCTGTAACACTCATACCCTTCGCACCCATTTCTCTCCCAAAGCGCCTGAGCGTAATTCCTATGCCCATAATACGCCTCGGCAAACACAACCCTAGCTTCACCTCCATCGTCGTCATCATCTTCGTCAGACTTCACCAATTCGACGGGCAATCGCTCGTAGTGCCCCTTTTTCACGCCTTCCAATTCATCCATGTCTTTCAGGGCGGTGGGTGAAACAGCGTAGAGCTCGCCGACGACGCGTCGGCCGCGCCCCGGAAGGTTGAGGAGGAAGGGGACTCGGTAGGGCCCGCAAACGAGGGGAAGCCTGCGGCGCGTGCGGTAGCCGCCGAGGAAGGTCGCGTGGCCGGCGGAGATCATGCCCTGCAACAGGGCGTGGTTGGAGAAGCTTCGCTTAAGAGTGCCGTAGGTGAATATAAGCACTCCTCCTTCGGAACCCATTGCTTCTCCTTCTTCGTTTCTTCTCTGATCTTCCGATGCAATTTGATGATATGTGCGTTGAATGTTAATGTGAATTGAAGGGCCGGCCAATTGGGGGTTATTTATTGGTGTTATGTATTTTTTCTCTCGTCTTTTCTTGTGAGAAAGCAAAAGGTCGATGATTTCTATTGTTGGTGTGGTGTTCTGACGTGGATTTTGGTTTATCTAAATTTTAAATTACATAGATAAATTGTTTTATTTCTTTTTTTTTAATTTTATTTTAATATTATTATTACTACTATTACTATACTAATTTTATTTGCAATTTGTAGAAAGAATAAATCTGGAAAGTGGCATTTGTTTCCGTTCCCCGTTTGTACTTGTTTTGTATTGTATTGTATGTAGCGTGAGACTTGATCGAAGAGACAATAAAAGGTGTGGTGGAGAAATATTGGGATGGACTGTGTAGTATTTCTTACGTGTAAATATGATGCAATCAATCTCGAGCTTGTGGCCAGTATTTGTTAGGTGTCACCCGATCAGGTTCACGACGACTATTTTGTCATCAGATTTAAACCAAATTATTCGAATGCAGTATTATTACTCTGTTAGATTGAGATTATCTGATTGTGTTTCTAGCACAATTAATGTTCGGACGTGTAGACGTGCATGTATTGCGGTATCCGTCATATAAAAAAATATTATAATTAAGTTAAAAGGGCTCGTTCGGTGATCAATCAAATTAAATGAGGTCATTGCAATTAAATAAGATGTATGGGGTTTGGGTTTAATTAATAAAACCGTCACTTTCGTAAAACCTTAGTGACTGTGATTAAGGTTGGGGTCCCCATCTTCCCCGAGCTAAAGGTTTCACGTATTTTATTCGTTGTATTCAGTTTATCACCTTAATCAACCCAATCAAGGTTAAAGTCTTTTCGGGTTCATACAGTCACGGATCCAACATAATCAACTTCTCTTATACGCGTGAATAGAGGTGGATAATGGGCCGTTCCGGCCCGGCCCAACATAATTCACGAGGCATACCAACACAATCACACAACAATTAAATTGTTTTATATTTTTTAACTTCTTTTTTTTCAAGAGGCATACATAATTAAGGTGTCATTGTGTTGAGTTTTTAAATGAAAAAAATAAAATCTCGTAGTAATCGAATATATTCAATTTCGATCACCACAATAATTTCTTTCGATTTTTTTCTTTCACGAGGCATACCATCACAATCACTCGAACAACAATTAAAATATTTTTACACATTTTTTAACGTCTTTGCTTTTTCAAGAGGCATGCATGATTACGGTATAATTGTATTAAGATACTTTTTAAAATAAAAAAATTAAAAAATCTCGTAGTATCCTTTCTAGCAGAGCGTTTGTCCACTCAAAAAGGTTTACCCAGAGAATGCTTCACATTAAGAGCTGCATATACCCAACGAAATCATATGCCTGGAACTCCAAGATTGGCATCACACGGGAGCAACATTTGGTAATAATAATAGTTATAATTAGGTTGAATGATGAGTTGAGACCGTCTAACTAGACGAGCTGGAGCTCATTATTGTCGAGCTGTGGCTCACTCTTAGGTGCTCGAAAGCTCGAGCTTGAGTTCCATTTAAAATTCGTGATTCGAAAATCTAACTTTTGCCAAACAATGAATTTGGAACATGGTACAACGCCGTTGTTTTAATTCTCCTAGCCAAAAAAAAATGAAAAACAAGAATGTAACTTAATCCCTCCCAACTAGGCATATATAGAAGAAGAAGAAGAAGACCATCATCTCTCTCAATTTTGAGATTGAGAGACCAATTCCTCTTTCAAGTGAAACTCGATGGAACTCGACCCAATGCCCGTCGTCCCATTCTTCTTCTTCAGGGATTGTTGGGAACGATCTCGATTGACGAATGCAGCCTCAGCCAAATCAATAGCACGAGCCAAACCAGCAGCTTTGCGTTCGCACTCTAACTGCTCATCCTCCGGCGAGCTGTCAGCAACGATTCCCGCCCCAGACTGGAGATGAGCAACCCACTCCTGACGTTTATTATTACCGTCCTTGTAGTAAGAAAAGACGGTGTCGTAACGCGGCCCAGTAGGGAATACAATCGTCCTAAGCCCCAGCGCAATGTCCATATCGCCCGTGAATGATATCCCTCCAAATCCCCCGCTGTACGGCCCACGCCTCGTCGGTTCCAACTCATCGATCAACTCCATCGCCTTAACCTTGACAATTTTGATGATTATTATTAGTCTGACATGATTGGGACTGATAAATAAAATAAAATAAAATGAATCAAATGCCCAGTTAGCGAGTGATTAAATTATACCTTTGGTGCTCCACTGACGGTCCCGACGGGTAGTGCAGCACGTAGTGCATCCCATGCAGTTAGATGATTGAGCAATTCCCCGGTGACCGTTGAGCTTATGTGCATCACATGGGAATATCGTTCGACGGTCATCAGCTTTTCAACCTTGACAGAACCGGACTTAGAAACCTGCCATTAGTTAATAATCCCCTAACTTGAGAACCTTATTGAAGATTTTCTTGAAAGCACGAGAAATAAATAAGGGTTGTTGATTTGAAGAAAGAAACCTTTCCAACGTCATTTCTTCCCAAATCAACGAGCATGGTGTGCTCTGCACGCTGTTTTTCGTCTTTCAGTAGATTCATCTCTAGCATCTCGTCTTCATATGGCGTTAAACCTCTTCGAGTGGTCCCCGCCAGTGGTCGGTTAACAATCTTGTTCTGTCATGTAACAATTCACGTTACGAATGATTTCTCCGATTACACTGAAGGTGAAATTGTGAACAGCTATTAACGCACGAACCTTCTTCACTCTTGTGAGAATTTCCGGGCTTGAAGCAACGAGTATACAGCCTCTGGCCTGGCAAGGAGAGAGATGAGAGAAATAACATCGGTGTTACTTAATATTGGATGTTTCCTTTTTTAATTTTCGTAGAGGAGTAATGACTAGGTGGGAAAAAAACCTGCAAATAACTCATGTATGGACTAGGATTCACTACTCTCAACGCTCGATATACTTCGAAAGGATCGGCAAATGTTCTCTTCTCAAACCGTTGGCTTAGAACTATCTGAAAGATATCTCCAGCCAAGATATGCTCTTTCGCCTTTAAAACAGCCTTCATGTATTCCTCACTTGTCATGTTCCTCTTGTCTGGTGAGAGTCCAAAACCACGCGTGGAGACATCAACACAACCTGACGTGAGCTGAGGACTGACAAAAGTAAAATGAAAACAGAGATGTTTTAACCAATTTTGTGGTATGGATTATTTATCATCGAGGTAACGTTAGATTTAATAAAAACTCACGGAACAATGTCCTGTACTTTCGAAACCAATGTTTCCAAGCGTTTGATACCATCGTTGTAAGCCGCTTTAGCAGAAGAATATCTATCTAATTGCACCCATTGAATGATGTAAGCTTTCTGAGAATCAGTTTGATAAAATCAAATTAGAGGATCAGTAATATATTGAAAAACAAAATCCACAAATAAGGCAGTTATATTTACCTTCTCTACATGATCAAAAACAATCACACCATCAAACAGTCCGAGATGAATATCAGGCAGGTTTCGATCATCTTTCGGTGCACCAGAGAAGGAAAGCTTCTTCTTCTCCACGTAACGAACCGTATCATATGAGAAGAAACCAACCCATCCACCTATTGAAGAAGTTATATGAAATTTTGTTAGCTTTACTGTTTTCATACGGCAACCAAAGATCCAAAACATATCACAGATAGATTAATTGAGCAGTCATAACAAGCATTCTGTCCCGGCATGTAATGACACTGCTTGCGTCAATCTATTCTAAATAACATGAGATTGTATACGAATCATTTAAGTTTCCACCATGTATGAGTAACATTAATGGGCAATTCTCTCACCACAAAATGCATCAGGAAGCTCATCAATTAGTTGTGGTCTCCAAGATTCGGAAAGGCTTCTTGGGATTGTCATAGGATCCTCAACGAACTTCTTGGTTACGTTACCAGATTCATGGTCAAGAACGGTGACATAATTCTCCTTTGCCACAACTTCCATGGCAGGTTGAGCACCCACCACACTGTAGCGACCCTATAGAACCACAAACTTAATAATTAACTTGAAAGACAGCAGCATGAACTTTAAGTGTATGTGTGTCTGTGTACTGGCTACTCACAACACTCGATTGGCGAAAGCCCGCCTCTACAGATTCGAAGAGGAAGCTTGGAGCCTCACGGTCATCTTCTTTGACCAAACATCGGTAGGCAAGAACAGGCGTCAAGTGATCAGAGAATATGCATTTGTACAAAGGAATTACATTTCCATGTTTTGATGCTTCCATAAAAGTTTGCTCATCCACACCTGCAATTTGTAAACACCGCCAACTCTTATAGGAAAAATGATCGAGAATCTGGATATACGTTTGAGACAACATCGTTTTTTATCCCAAATAGAAACGAAATTAATGCAGAAAGAACTAATTTTAGTCCGACAGAACGGAACAGGCAAAAACATTGCTGACATCGCTACTTTGAACGGAGTTGAAAACGAGATAATGCATTATCATATTTTGCTCATGACGGTAGATTAATATAAGCTCTACGCCACACCCCTGATGCGAGTAATAAACAACAGTAATTACACGGAGAATATGATGCAGACCTAAAGAAGCAGAAATGGAAGCATAGCACTGAAAGGTGCGACGACGGAAAGTTACGGCTGAGCTGGAGAATCTGACGCCGGCGACTGGAGTCGGATACGTTCTCCGAAGACTTGAAGGCGAAGGCCGGTGAGAGAATGTTTGTGCTTGCATTTGCATATCGAATAGAGAAAGAACACGAACAACGGCACCGAAATACTAGTGATGGCCAGGCCTGTGAGAGGGAGAGAGAGAGAGAGAGAGAGAGAGAGAGTCACTGGTGTGAGATTAAATGGAGAATGAGAAGCACGGGTATTTATAAACGAAACCATTTTGTTTATGTTTATTATATATTTTTATTTCACTAATTCCCCCTTGATTTAGATTAGAGTGTTCATTGAATTGACTTTCATTATTATTACATTCATTTCCTTACAAATAGGGAAATTCAATAAATAAGTTTCTTTTCAAGTTTAAATAACTCTTAAAACAGTCATTCAAATATTTCTTTTCTGCCCAGTTTGAGAAATTCTTCCGGTTCAATACCTAAAATGGTATCTTCAACGTTGAAAAGAAGAAAATAACATTGCTATACATGTTCGAAAAAAGCTACCAGATTATTATCGCATGGATTATACCAACAAAACTCGTTATTGTAACAAAACAGTACCAACAATAGCACAAATTATACTATTTTTTTCTTTGTTATACAAAGAAATATCGTTATTGTAAATTTTGGCTAAAGACATTATACCAACTTTTATCGTCATTATACTAATTGTTACTACTACTATACCAACAAATAACATTATTATAGTTTAATACAAACAAAACTGGAATGTTGTCATTATTATACCAACATAATTGAATATTATACCAACTGGTAAAGTTATTATACCAACAGTTGGTATAATAATGCTAACAGTTAGTATAACCTTCGATTATGTTGGTATAAAGCGGCAAAAATTGGTATAATGTCCAGTTTATTTTGTATAAAATTGTAATAACGTTATTTTGTTGGTATTGGTACAATAATCATAACAATTGGTATACTAATCACAACAGTTGGTATAATATCGACAGGTAAGAAATGTTATTTTCGTTTTTCTCTAGAGCATAATGATATTAAGAAATTACATACACAATTACTTATTTATGTTTTACAAAGTCAAGACTCAAGACTGTCAATGAACAATAAAATGTTAATCTACATAAATGTAATTTATCTTCATTTGAATTTCTTTTCTGAATCTGAATAGCCGACTTGTCAAGAAAATCATATTTTAAAACCTGCAAATACTTACAAATTAAATAAAATCATTACTTATCAATACAAGAAAAAAAAATGATGCAAGGACCATATTGCAATTCCAACTCAAAGTGCAGTGAAAAGGAAATGCCTATCACTAATTCAAATTGGTAAGCGGAGCAAATTAAAACACGGAAAACAGTATGATTGATGGGAATAAGTCAACATAACAAAATGATAAAAATGTGCAACTTTGTTATGATTTAAATCCGTGTTTGTGCATTCGATTTTAGGGAGAAAACACGTGTTGTGGTGTAGGATGCCAATTTATACTTGTAATAAACTAACTTAATTAAAAGCCTTTTCCATACAAAAATTTAGTAAAAATTCCATTGTTTAAATGCATTTATTATTCGGTAATTTTTTCAAATGTTAGTATATTTATATGAAAATTAATATATCATATATTGGACTTATACGCGTTATATGTCGAGGCTACCATGGTTGTTTTGTTCCCAAAACCATATTTTTCCGCTAACATAGCTTGTGAAATATGAAATTTTGTGATTCTCGGACCAACAAATAGGTGTATGCGTGGTGCGGTTTTGGACATTTTTGGCCAATTCCACACTAAACCGCAATATGCGGTTTTCCCAAAAAAAAAAAAGATTTTCAAATTGCGGTTTAAAAATCAAACCACACATGCGGTTTGGAGCGGTTTGGAGCGGTTGCGGTGCGGTTTTTAACTTATTGAAATAAATACTTATATTTTAGTGAATGATACTTCATTATTTAAAAAGAAAAACAAAAAAGAAACAACAAAGACATACTACTATATTGAGATTTGATATGGTGTCCACCTACCGTGAGCACCATAAGCAAATCTTTCAATTTTCTGCATTTTTTTATTCCCGACGTCGCCAACACTTCCGTAGACTCTCTAATATCAGTCGGTAACATAAATTGCCTCTCCAGCATAAGCTGAAGAGAAGGAAATGCTTCATGACACTAAAGATCGACATTGAGAAAGCATTAAGCTGGAATTTTTGAGGCAGACCCTAGAGATTGCTTTCCCCTCAAGCTCAGGAATACCATTATGGATTGTGTAACGACCCCTACAAACATTCAGTTGAATGGAAGCGCTACAGAAAATATTCATATGGGCCGAGGTCTTAGACAGGGTTGCCCATTGTCCCCTTATCTTTTTGTTCTCTGTCTGGAACGATTATCTCATCTAATACTCGATCAAGTGGCGATTGGAACATGGAGACCGATAAAGCTTGGTTCATGAGGACCTCCAATTTCTCACTTGATGTTTGCTGACGATATACTTTTGTTTGCTGAGGCTTCAATGGAACATATGCAGGTGATATCTTCAACCCTCAATACATTTTGCGAGGCGTCAGGCCAGAAAGTAAATACATCCAAGTCGGTTGTTTTTCTCGAACAATGTGCCTACAGAAATATGCTCAATCCCTCACACATTTAACCTTGGAAGATAGGAATCCCTATAATCCATGGACGAGTAAAGCGAGAAACTTTCTCTGACTTGATAAGACGTATCCAAACACGACTAAGTGGTTGGTTGAGGGCAACATTATCCCTAGCTGGCTGAACCACCATTGTCCAGTCAGTCCTACAATCTATTCCGACATACACGATGCAGATATTACGTATGCCCATGAGCGTGAATAAGGAGTTAGAACGACTATGTAGAGACTTTCTTTGGGGCCATGACACAAATCGGAGACATGTTCACCTCATACGTTGGGACATGGTGACTAGACCGCGAGATGCTGGAGGTTTAGGATTGAAAAACTTAGCAGCATATAATCTTGCACTATTAGGGAAGCTGGCTTGGGGCTTTATTTCAAAACCAGAGGAACTATGGATCCACGTGCTTAGGGCTAAATACGCTCGACGTTTGCTACAATCTCATACGCTGGCCAATGCAGCGTCCGACTCATGGTTATGGAAAGCCATTGTCCTTGCACGATCTCAGTTTCAAGACAAGTTAGGTTGGGTCGTTGGGAATGGAGAGACTTGTGCGATTTTGGGAAGATTCATGGGTTCCTAATTGTGGCCCTTTAATTAGACTTGCAACAAGAGAGCTATCTGAGAACGAAAAAGGACGATGTGTTAGTGATTATACTAGTGAAGGTGGAGGGTGGAGATGGGAAGATATGATGAATGTTCTGCCCTTAAGTGTTATTGTGAGTATTGCTTCCATTAAAGCGCCGAGTTCTACCGCAAGGATGGAGGATATCCCATGCTGGCTTGCATCAAGCACGGGCGAGTATACGGTGGCGTCGCATATAAACTAATTATGGGCCACCTGAATCTACCGCAAGAAAATATTTGGAAACGATATGGCGATGGGAGGGTCCTCAGCGTATCCGTCAATTTATTTGTCTTGCGGCTCACAACAAACTTCTTACCAATGAAGAGCGATTTCGTCGTTGTATTGCTTCTTCCCCTACTTGCTCTTTGTGCTCAATTGCAACAGAGTCAGTTATGCATGTGCTGCGAGACTGTCACATAGCTCCAGAGTTATGGAAGATATTAGTCAGTCCAAACCGGATGGGCATATTTTTCTCTACTAATCTTCCCAAGTGGCTGCTTCATAACTTAGATACATGGAAAAATCTGAGCCGGTCGAAGCTCTTTGGTACTACATGTTGGCTTTTATGGGGGTGGAGAAATAAGGATATTTCCAACCAGATGCTCCTCGCCCACATGGCCTTACTCGTGCGACTAGACTTACAGTTGCTTCGTTCTATAAGATGTGGGATTCTTGTCAACAAGTTACTGGCCAATCTCGAGTGTGGGTAGACGTGGGCTGGGTTAAACCTGAAACTGGAGTCCTCAAGCTCAATACAGATGGTGCTGCTCGAGGAACCCCGGACCAGCAGGAGCGGGAGGAATCCTTTGAGACGAGGAGGGAAATTGGATTAGAGGATTTGTGCAAGGTCTGGGAAGTGCCTCATCCGTTGTGGCCGAGTTGTGGGGAGTGCTAACGGGCCTCGACATGGCGTGGGAGATTGGATGTCGACGGCTTGTTGTAGAAGTTAACTCACTTATCGTGTGGAAATGATATCACATGACCATGATCATGCAATTTTCCTTCGCCCTTTGATTAATGCTATTCGACAACTCATAGCACGGGATTGGAAAGTTGTTACAAGGTATGTGTTTCGGGAAGGAAATGCTTGTGATGATTGCCAATTGGAGTTCATTTGTTACATTCTATTCCTAATGGGCTCTCAACATTGCTATTAGGTGATACTGTAGGGGTTACCATACCCCGCTACGTCCCGATGTAGTTCTCTATTTAGCTTCGGCTCGTACTTAACCAAAAAAAAAACAATATGTTTATGACATTATTGAATTACTACATTTAAAATATACATCGAATTATAATATATTATATTCAAATATATACTGAATTTCGAATCGAATCGAACAATACATTTGTATTCATATTCGAAGTTTTTTTAATCATAGAAATATTTTCTTTCAGATTCGTATAATCAAACCTTAAATTCCGAATTCAATCTTGAATCGAACAAAAGAAATTCGACTCATTTGAAGCCTTAATTTAACACCCTCTAACTCGACACATGTTTAAAGAGGAATACACCCTCAAGTCTCGTTATTACAATAAACGGAAACGATGTTAAAAACAAACTTCCCATTGCTATACACATGTACGTACAGTGAGAGTTGCACCATTAAATGAAAAGACATGGATTTTTCGAAACATTATATTGACGATTATTCAGCACATACTCATCACCTTTAATTTCAAGATATGCATCCACGTGACTTCGTTTCCTTTAAACGTTACGTGGATGTAAGAGCATCACTAAAATGTCCTCATATCTCACCTATAAATATCCCACGACTTCGTTTACTAAGCTCACATCATTCAAAAGGAATTCGTTCTTCACTGTTTATTGCCTATCAAAATTGAAATCTTCAACAACAATTAATCGTCGAAAAAGAGCAAATAATCTATCATGGCTTCTACTACTTGCTACACAGTGATGCCAGCAATGTCTTGCCGAGGAGAAAGCAGTATTACGAGGTTTGGCCCTAACAACCTCTTCCTTGGACAGCCAAGTAGCTATGCCTTGCCACTGATGAAGAGGAATGCTAAGTTTAATGTCCGAAGCATGAGACAGGTATTTATTAAAGTGTTTTCTTTACATACATAGACGAACTTAGGGTTTATTCGGTATGCTTAATCTCTACGTGGACGAAGGAAAATTTGGTTATCGCACCTAACTAACATTATTCTTTGAGGGTCGTATCGTTACAATTTTCCTTCTCTTTTCTGCAGCCAAATCCTTATACCAACACACACTTATGCTGTGTTTGGATTAAGGAAAATGGCGAGAAAAAAACTAGAGGAAACAATTTTCATTAATTTCACTTTCCTTCCCCGCAGGTTGTTGAAATAACTGATTTTTTTTATGAGTTTAACTTTAAACTTAATTTAAGTATTCCTTTTCTTTTCTTTTCCTAGTAATATTTCTCGAAACAATGAAACATAAAAATTAGTCTTCCTTTTCAATTTGATTTTCTCACAAAGTTTTTAACACCAAACGCACCCTTAGTAAACAACCCCGAATAAGTTTTATACGCTTTTAAATTCTCTTCTTTTTTTTTTTTTAAAAAAATAATTTTTTATTTATTTTAATTTTCTGCAAACGACAAACGATCTTAATTCAGGACGATCAGAAGGAGGAGCAGCAGCAGACGCACGACGGAGGACCCGACCTGACTCCTAACAGAAGTAAGGTGACGACAAAGAGAACCACCGATTTGTTCTCATTCGACGGACTGGCGCCAGAGAGGATCAACGGTCGGGCTGCAATGATCGGATTCGTGGCGGCTGTAGGTGTGGAGTTAGCGACTGGGCGGGACGTATTTTCTCAGGTGTTCAACGGAGGCGTTCAATGGTTCCTTCTTACGAGCGCAGTGCTGGCACTCGCCACGTTGGTTCCTATCTACAGAGGACTTTCGCCCGAGGCAAAGAACAACGGGTTTTGGAATTCAGACGCTGAGATATGGAATGGGAGGTTCGCCATGATTGGGCTTGTGGCTCTCGCCTTCACGGAGTACGTCAAAGGCGGCCCGCTAATCAATGTGTGAAGAACTTATAGATTAGGGTTTGGTTGTAAGTAGATTTTAGTGTGTGTGTGTGTGTGATGTATCGTGATTTACATTGAAATAAAGTGTCACACCCTTCCGATTTTTATGATTTGGCTTGCTTACTTCTTCGATTTTTTTTTTCTTTTATAATTTGATCATGTTAGAAGTATGGGTTTTGCATTAGAAGGTTCCATTATATGGAATCAATGCTGCGGAAAAAATTCAAAATTTTGGCTCTCATCAATAGATAATATAGGTAGCTGGAACTACAATTTTATTTGTATATATTGAAAATAAAATAATATTAAATTAGTATATATAAGTTATTCTGATAGCTTAAGATTGTATGGTTAAGGTGTTCGATATTACATCTTTGATCGAAAGGTTATGTTTGAATCTTAAATGACAGATAGCTTCCCCGATCTTCCCTCCTTTTATCTCTTGCTGAGATATCTGCTTCAAGAAAGTGGGATTTCTCATTGCTCTAGCCAAGATACTGTGCTGCTTGTTTAAATTCGGCTGGTTTGATCTTTTCTTCCATAGTATTCAGACAAAGTCTGGAGTTTTCTTTATGTTGTCTCACTTTAGCAAGTTCTATCGTTAGTATTTCTTTGTCGCGGCTTAAGCCTTCGATTTCACACCTTCGATCCCAAACCTACCTACCTCAATGCGGTTCTCTAAGTTATTACCTAATTGTTTGCCCAAACCATGGGGATTATAGGGTTGAAGTAGGCTTGGCAATGGGTGGGGATTCCCCGCTTTTCACTCAGCGTGAGGGTAATGGGGAAAATTTCTCCTCGTCGGCAGGGAAGGGGTGGGGACGGGGATCATAATCCCCGCCCCGTTCCCCATGGGGCACCAATATGTATAATTATAAAATTATCCTTTTAAACACCATTTCTTATTCTTTTTAATTTTTTCCCTTATCTTGCGCACAATTTTTCGTAACTATATCTCATAACTTTTCTTCACTCGCACGATATTCTAGCACTATTTTTCATCGGCGTAACAATAATGAATGACAAAAAATTACATTAAAATTGTTGTAGGATGGGGATCCCCGTGGGGAAAAAATCCCAAAAACTCCCCCGATGATGGGATGGGGGAACCCGTTTGATAACGGGGATGGGGACGGGATTCCCCGGTAAGTGTTGCGTGGGGATAGGAATTAGCCGTCCCGCCCCATTGCCAAGCCTAGGTTGAAGTCTTTCATCTTTTGATGTTTTTAAGGATATGTGAACCCTCAAAAGCCCCTGTTCTCGTTTTGAATAAAAACCAGCATACACTAAACACTGGTGGTTTAATGGTAGTCATTGTAGTTGCTTCGAAATATGTATATAGAGTAAGCCCAAGCAAGCGAATCCGAGTATATAGACTATTCTTTAGCTCATATCTATATTTTCTACATTTTTACTCCAACCAAATAATACTATTGTTGAGATACGACCGCCTATCGACTCAGAATTGACTTGTGTTTGTGCGTGTGTGTTTCAATCTAACTTAATCGAGCAATCGCAGCTCAATTCAGATCGAATTCGCAGCTGAGAACCACAGGAAATAAAAACAAATTTATCGTGGCTCGGCCTCGACTTCAGGCCTACTCCACGGACCAACAGAGCTCCGATTTGCATTGCTCACAACACGAAAGTTACAGATTTCCGTGACCGCTCTCTAGTTAACACCTAGCAAAAGATACGAGCTCTCAAAGTGATTAGTTGAACTGCTGATCTGGTATTTATACAGCTTCAGAAAACTTCACTGCTTTAGTTTGCTTGTACTGACCTCACTTATAAAATTACCATATTACCATTAGCAACTTCAATCTGAGCCATCCATCTCTTAATCCGATGGCTACCATTCAAACTTACACAACTAGTTTCATCCATCGGATAATGGCGCGAATGATCGGACCTCTCACATCAAATCTGGGAACTTTAACATTATTTCTCAGCTGAAAGTCTGTTTTCAAAACTGTGATCATGTAGGCATCTTTTCGGCCATTTCCCGGCCTAGCTCGCCGGAGTTTAGGCTCGTAACTCCCAACAAACTCCACCTCGAGCCTAGAACTCCCAATCCATGCCCCGAGCTACACCTTAACAGCTCAAACACGCAAGTTATTCTCAGCTTAAAACATGCCAGAAATCAGCTTTCTTCATTTTCCAAGCTTCAGGAATGTTTCAGATTTCATCGTAATTCCTCGACAGCTTTTGATCGCAGCTCCACCTCGATTAATAGCTCCGCTCTGTTGGTCATCAAGCTCCCCTAGGAGCTTCGAGCCTCGAAAGAGACCTTGTCGAGCCCAAGCGAGATTGAAATCTCCGACTTGGAACCAACTCGGACTTTCGAGCTTTCAATCTTCGCTCCCCGAAGATTCACCTTTCGTAGCTTCAAGACTCTCTCTCCAGGCCCACCCGTAGCTGCTCTTAGCTTTTCTCTTGGCCTCCTTATCGTGAGACGTCTCAGGAACACGCAGCAAATGATCACTTGCTGCCAAAATTTCTACTTCTCCAGCAGAATTTTCACCACTACACGTGAAGTTCCTTCGATCCTAGCCACCTGAGCCCGTTTCCCGACCCACCTCCGGCCAGCCATGCGCTGCTCCTTTGCCCCTTTCACAGAAACAACCTCAGCAGCTCGCAAATCGTCAATCACCGTAGCAGTTGTTTCTGCTTTTTCACCAGAAACACGAGATTTCGTCGAACTTTCTTTATCCGTTTCGACCTCTATATCCGAGCTTTCATCCACCTCAGCGCTTGACCTCTCTTGTGGCCTGATAGGACTTGCCATAACAAGTGAAATCTCCTCCACCTCGAGCTCAGAATCATCGCAGTTTGAGCTCACTTTCGCCATATTCACCACAACAGTTTCTGTCAAAACTGCCCCAACCAAGGGTTTTGGACGACCTCGCTTTACCCCAAGACGAGGTTTATGTGGCTTCCTTTTCACTACATTCAACAGTCCACATTGCCTAGTTTCCATAGATGTGCCTTTCATCACAGAACACCCTTCCAAGACATAAATGACATGCCTCCGAAAACCGAATAAAATCAGTCTGGTCTGTTTTGAAACTGTAATATTATATTCAAATATATACTGAATTTCGAATCGAAAATTCGATAAATAATCGAATAATACATTGATATTTGTATTCATATTCGAAGGTTTTCCAAATCAATAGAAATATTTTCTTTCAGATTCGTAATCAAAATATTCTAAATCAAACCTTAAATTCCCAATTTAATCTTGAATCGAACAAAAGAAATTCGACTCATTTGAAGCCTTAATTTAACACCCTCTAACTCGACACCTGTTTAAAGAGGAATATTAATTACACACACCCTCAAGTCTCGTTATTACAATAAACGGAAACGATGTTAAAAACAAACTTCCCATTGCTATACACATGTACGTACAGTGAGAGTTGCACCATTAAATGAAAAGACATGGATTTTTCGAAACATTATATTGACGATTATTCAGCACATACTCATCGCCTTTAATTTCAAGATATGCATCCACGTGACTTCGTTTCCCTTAAACGTTACGTGGATGTAAGAGCATCACTCAAATGTCCTCAAATCTCACCTATAAATATCCCACGACTTCGTTTACTAAGCTCACATCATTCAAAAGGAATTCGTTCTTCACTGTTTATTGCCTATCAAAATTGAAATCTTCAACAACAACAATTAATCGTCGAAAAAGAGAAAATAATCTGTCATGGCTTCTACTACTTGCTACACAGTGATGCCAGCAATGTCTTGCCGAGGAGAAAGCAGTATTACGAGGTTTGGCCCTAACAACCTCTTCCTTGGACAGCCAAGTAGCTATGCCTTGCCACTGAACTGATGAAGAGGAATGCTAAGTTTACTGTCCGAAGCATGAGACAGGTATGTTGAAAATAAGAAAATAAAAATAATAATTTGAAATTTCCAAGTTTGAATATTATTGTCAAAAATAGTTAATTTGAACTTTGAATAGACTTAATATTTTGATTATAATTTAGATATCCAATATTGAATATTGAATATTGATTATTGAATGTTGAATGTTGAATGTTGAATTCTAGATTATAGAATGAAATCTATAAATAGGTTATCATATGTAATACATTTGTAATATGAGCAATAAAAATTAAAAATCCTCTCTCTTATATTTCTAATATTTTTTCTATTATCTTCTCTTAATATATTTCCATAATATAAATATAAAAAAAAATACCAACAAATTTGGTATCAGAGCCACTCGGTTCTCGAAGCCTCGCTTACCCGAAAAAAAAAAATGGCCTCAGATTCAACGTCTACCATGTTCGCCTATTCTCCCGGTCAAGTACCGATTTTCGCGGGAGAACATTACGACTATTGGAGCAGTCAAATGAAGACGTTGTTCATTTCCGTAGATCTATGGGATGTTGTCGAAAGCACATATCCCGAGCCACCCAGAGAAGGAACAAGCGAAGCGTGGACCGAAGCGCAACAAAAGAGATACAAGGAGGACGTTCGAAAAGATGCAAGCGCTTTGAGATATCTCCAACAAGGCGTTAGTAAAATGATATTCCCGAGAATCTTTGGAGCTAAGAAGGCGAAAGAAGCATGGGATATTCTCAATCAAGGATTCCAAGGTGATCAAAAAGTAGTTTCTTTGAAATTACAAAATCTTTGGAGGGATTTCGACAACATCGAGATGAAAACCGGCGAAGATATACAATCTTTCCTATCAAGAGTTTCAGAAATCGTCAATCAAATAAGAAGTCTCGGTGACGTCATGGATGAAAGAAAAATTGTTCAAAAGGTACTCCGAAGTTTACCCATAAAATTCGATCATGTGGTCGCGGCAATTGAAGAATCGAAGGATCTCGACAAATACACCTTTCATGAACTTTCGAGCTCTCTTCAAGTGCATGAAGTCAGACTAAGCCGGTCGTCACATCAATCCATGGAGCAGGCCTTCCAGTCTAAAGTTCATCTCTCGGATGGAAAGACTTACAAACATAATAAGGGAGGCAAGAAAGGAAAGTGGAAAGGTAAAAACAAATTTCAGCAAAAAGGAGATTTCGATACATGCCGTATTTGCAAAAAGAACAATCATGAGATGAAAGATTGTTTCTTTCGATGCAAAAGCTGCAATAATGCGGACCACTCATACACCAACTGTCCAAAGAAGAAGAACGACGGAGCAATCGTCAACTTTATGCAGGATGGAGAAGAGCAAGTATTCTCTTGCATGAACGCAAACACAGAAAGTGAAGAGTTGTGGTACGTTGATAGCGGCTGTAGCAATCATATGACCGGTAACAAGAAGTTCTTCGTGGAGATGGATACTAACTACACTTCTTACGTCAAACTTGGCGACGGAAAGATCCAAGACGCAAAAGGCAAAGGAGTCATTGCGGTGCAAAGCAAAGGAGGTAATAAGAAATTCATCAGCGACGTTCTGTACGTACCCAACCTCAAGCAAAATTTATTAAGTGTCGGGCAGCTGATGACGAAAGGATATTCGGTCTCCTTTGATGAAGACGAGTGCAAAATCTTCGACAAGAAAAATAATACAGTGATAGCATCTGTTGCTATGTCTTCAAATAAAGTTTTCTCCTTTGTCATGCCTTCGGGAGGAAAAGTGGCCTTCGCAGGAGAAAATATTGATCCATTTCAGCTGTGGCATTTGAGGTACGGTCATCTTCATAACAAAGGATTGCAGCTTCTTAAAATGAAGAACATGGTCGTGGGTATTCCATCCATCGAGCAAAAGGATCAAATTTGTGAAGGATGTATATATGGGAAGATGCATCGTCTTCCGTTCCCAAAGACGTCTTGGAGAGCAAAAACCCCTCTCGAGTTGGTGCATGCGGACATATGTGGTCCTACGAGAACACCCTCGCTCGGTAACAAGCGATATTTCATTCTTTTTGTCGATGATTTTACAAGAATGATATGGCTATATTTTTTGCACGAGAAGTCGGAAGCTTTTGCAGCTTTTCTACATTTTCAAGCCCTCGTGGAAAAACAAAGTGCGCGACATATAAAATCCTTAAGAACTGATCGTGGTGGCGAATTCCTTTATACTCCATTCTTGGAGTATTGTAAGAAGAATGGCATCGAACGGCAATTAACGGTTAGTAGAACGCCACAACAAAATGGAGTTGCCGAGAGAAAAAACCGAACAATTGTTGAGATGGCGAGGAGTATGCTCAAAGGAAAAGAACTAGAGAAGAAATTTTGGGCAGAAGCTGTTCACACGGCAGCTTATATCCTCAACCGCTCACCCACAAAGGCAGTTCTCAACAAAACTCCATTCGAAGCCTGGCACAACAGAAAACCAGTTGTAAGTCACTTGAAAATTTTTGGATGTATCGCGTACTCGCACATATCAATCCCAAACCGGGATAAGTATGATACAAAAGGCGAGAAACTCATCTTTGTTGGCTACAGCGATGAGTCTAAGGGATATAGACTTTTTAATCCAAAGACTAACAAACTTGTGGTGTCAAGAGACGTTATCTTTGATGAGCATGCAGCTTGGAAATGGGATGAAAACTCTTCTCAAGAACCATTTCCACCGTCAGAGTTATCACAGCCAGTACCACAACTACAAGAACAACCACCACAGAATCAAGCTACACCATCTACGCCAGAAAGTTCTCCAAGATCTACCGATATATCTGAAGACAATTCTGATCCGGAATCACCTATACTAAAGGTACGATCAATACAAGACATCTATCAGAATTGTGATTTTGCTTTCTTTAGTTGTGAGCCTCAGAATTTTGAAGAAGCGTCTAAGGAAAAAGTGTGGAGAAACGCGATGCAAGAAGAAATAAACGCCATCGAGAAAAATGGCACATGGGAGCTCATTGACTTGCCACAGGGAAAAGACGTCATTGGTCTAAAATGGGTGTTCAAAACAAAGCTCGACGAAGATGGTTCCATTAAAAAACATAAGGCGAGATTGGTTGCAAAAGGCTATTCTCAGCAGCCCGGAATCGACTTCAACGAGACATTCGCTCCAGTTGCTCGCATGGAGACCATTCGAATAGTCCTTGCACTTGCAGCCCAGTTGGAGCTTAGCGTGTACCAGTTGGACGTAAAATCAGCGTTTCTTAACGGCGATCTCGAAGAAGAAGTTTATGTTCAACAGCCACAAGGATTTGAGATCAGCGAAAATCCAAGAAAGGTATATCGGTTAAGAAAAGCTCTTTATGGCTTAAAGCAAGCACCTAGAGCATGGAACAACAAAATCGACCGGTATTTATTTCGAGAAGGATTTCGACGAAGCCCCAGTGAGCCATCTCTCTATATTAAAACTTCTGGTATAACAGATTTTTTGATCATGTGCCTTTACGTTGATGATATTATTTATCTTGGCACTACCCCGGCGTTGACTGAAGAATTTAAAAAGCATATGATGCAAGAATTCGAGATGACAGATTTGGGACTTCTAAAATATTTTCTGGGAATTCAAGTAAAACAATCGAAAGGAAAGTTATTTATTTCTCAAGAAAAATATGCTGACAATTTGTTGAAGAAATTTAATATGCAGAATAGCAAACCGGTGAACACTCCTATGGCCTCGAACGAGAAGTTGCAGCAACATGATGGTGCGGAAAAAATCGATGCAGGAATGTATCGAAGTCTTGTAGGATCATTGATCTACCTCACCAACACGAGACCAGATATTGTTCACTCGGTAAGTTATGTTTCTCGATACATGAGTGAACCGAGCAAACTTCACCTTACCTCAGCAAAAAGAATATTGAGATACGTCAAAGGTACTAAAAAGCACGGGATTCTCTATGAAAAAGAAGAAGACAATATGCTAATCGGTTACACTGATAGCGATTGGGCCGGTTCACTAGACGACCGTAAGAGCACTTCCGGATATGTGTTCTGTCTCGGAACAAAAGTGGTTGCTTGGGTTTCTAAAAAGCAGAAAACGGTTGCATTATCATCAAGTGAAGCCGAATATATTGCAACCACAGATGCAGCGTGTGAAGCGGTCTGGATAAGAAGAATTCTCGAAGATCTACAACAAAAACAGAAGAAGTCGACTACACTCTTCTGTGATAATATGTCAACTATTGCTATGACTAAAAATCCGGTTTTTCATGCAAGGTCGAAGCATATCGATCTCCGACATCATTACATCCGTGATCTAGTGACCAACGAAGAAGTTCACATGGAATTCATCAACACAAATGATCAAGTCGCAGACTTTCTCACAAAGGCGGTATCGATCGAAAAACTTGAGAAGTTTAAAAAGATCTTGAAAATTATAAATTAAGAGGGGGTGTTGAAAATAAGAAAATAAAAATAATAATTTGAAATTTCCAAGTTTGAATATTATTGTCAAAAATAGTTAATTTGAACTTTGAATAGACTTAATATTTTGATTATAATTTAGATATCCAATATTGAATATTGAATATTGATTATTGAATGTTGAATGTTGAATGTTGAATTCTAGATTATAGAATGAAATCTATAAATAGGTTATCATATGTAATACATTTGTAATATGAGCAATAAAAATTAAAAATCCTCTCTCTTATATTTCTAATATTTTTTCTATTATCTTCTCTTAATATATTTCCATAATATAAATATAAAAAAAAATACCAACAAGGTATACATTAGTGTTTTCTTTACATAAACGTTACCAACTTAGGGTTTATTCGGTATGCTTAATCTCTACGTGAACGAAGGAAGATTTGGTTATCGCACCGAACCAACATTATTCTTTGAGGGTCGTATCGTTACAATTTTCCTTCTCTTTTCCGCAGCCAAATCCTTATACCAACACACACTTATGCTGTGTTTGGATTAAGGAAAATGGCGAGAAAAAAACTAGAGGAAACAATTTTCATTAATTTCACTTTCCTTCCCCGCAGGTTGTTGAAATAACTGATTTTTTTTATGAGTTTAACTTTAAACTTAATTTAAGTATTCCTTTTCTTTTCTTTTCCTAGTAATATTTCTCGAAACAATGAAACATAAAAATTAGTCTTCCTTTTCAATTTGATTTTCTCACAAAGTTTTTAACACCAAACGCACCCTTAGTAAACAACCCCGAATAAGTTTTATACGCTTTTAAATTCTCTTCTTTTTTTTTTTTTAAAAAAATAATTTTTTATTTATTTTAATTTTCTGCAAACGACAAACGATCTTAATTCAGGACGATCAGAAGGAGGAGCAGCAGCAGACGCACGACGGAGGACCCGACCTGACTCCTAACAGAAGTAAGGTGACGACAAAGAGAACCACCGATTTGTTCTCATTCGACGGACTGGCGCCAGAGAGGATCAACGGTCGGGCTGCAATGATCGGATTCGTGGCGGCTGTAGGTGTGGAGTTAGCGACTGGGCGGGACGTATTTTCTCAGGTGTTCAACGGAGGCGTTCAATGGTTCCTTCTTACGAGCGCAGTGCTGGCACTCGCCACGTTGGTTCCTATCTACAGAGGACTTTCGCCCGAGGCAAAGAACAACGGGTTTTGGAATTCAGACGCTGAGATATGGAATGGGAGGTTCGCCATGATTGGGCTTGTGGCTCTCGCCTTCACGGAGTACGTCAAAGGCGGCCCGCTAATCAATGTGTGAAGAACTTATAGATTAGGGTTTGGTTGTAAGTAGATTTTAGTGTGTGTGTGTGTGTGATGTATCGTGATTTACATTGAAATAAAGTGTCACACCCCTTCCGATTTTTATGATTTGGCTTGCTTACTTCTTCGATTTTTTTTTTTTTCTTTTATAATTCGATCATGTTAGAAGTATGGGTTTTGCATTAGAAGGTTCCATTATATGGAATCAATGCTGCGGAAAAAATTCAAAATTTTGGCTCTCATCAATAGATAATATAGGTAGCTGGAACTACAATTTTATTTGTATATATTGAAAATAAAATAATAATAAATTAGTATATATAAGTTATTCTGATAGCTTAAGATTGTACGGTTAAGGTGTTCGATATTACATCTTTGATCGAAAGGTTATGTTTGAATCTTAAATGACAGATAGCTTCCCCGATCTTCCCTCCTTTTATCTCTTGCTGAGATATCTGCTTCAAGAAAGTGGGATTTCTCATTGCTCTAGCCAAGATACTGTGCTGCTTGTTTAAGTTCGGCTGGTTTGATCTTTTCTTCCATAGTATTCAGACAAAGTCTGGAGTTTTCTTTATGTTGTCTCACTTTAGCAAGTTCTATCGTTAGTATTTCTTTGTCGCGGCTTAAGCCTTCGATTTCACACCTTCGATCCCAAACCTACCTACCTCAATGCGGTTCTCTAAGTTATTACCTAATTGTTTGCCCAAACCATGGGGATTATAGGGTTGAAGTAGGCTTGGCAATGGGTGGGGATTCCCCGCTTTTCACTCAGCGTGAGGGTAATGGGGAAAATTTCTCCTCGTCGGCAGGGAAGGGGTGGGGACGGGGATCATAATCCCCGCCCCGTTCCCCATGGGGCACCAATATGTATAATTATAAAATTATCCTTTTAAACACCATTTCTTATTCTTTTTAATTTTTTCCCTTATCTTGCGCACAATTTTTCGTAACTATATCTCATAACTTTTCTTCACTCGCACGATATTCTAGCACTATTTTTCATCGGCGTAACAATAATGAATGACAAAAAATTACATTAAAATTGTTGTAGGATGGGGATCCCCGTGGGGAAAAAATCCCAAAAACTCCCCCGATGATGGGATGGGGGAACCCGTTTGATAACGGGGATGGGGACGGGATTCCCCGGTAAGTGTTGCGTGGGGATAGGAATTAGCCGTCCCGCCCCATTGCCAAGCCTAGGTTGAAGTCTTTCATCTTTTGATGTTTTTAAGGATATGTGAACCCTCAAAAGCCCCTGTTCTCGTTTTGAATAAAAACCAGCATACACTAAACACTGGTGGTTTAATGGTAGTCATTGTAGTTGCTTCGAAATATGTATATAGAGTAAGCCCAAGCAAGCGAATCCGAGTATATAGACTATTCTTTAGCTCATATCTATATTTTCTACATTTTTACTCCAACCAAATAATACTATTGTTGAGATACGACCGCCTATCGACTCAGAATTGACTTGTGTTTGTGCGTGTGTGTTTCAATCTAACTTAATCGAGCAATCGCAGCTCAATTCAGATCGAATTCGCAGCTGAGAACCACAGGAAATAAAAACAAATTTATCGTGGCTCGGCCTCGACTTCAGGCCTACTCCACGGACCAACAGAGCTCCGATTTGCATTGCTCACAACACGAAAGTTACAGATTTCCGTGACCGCTCTCTAGTTAACACCTAGCAAAAGATACGAGCTCTCAAAGTGATTAGTTGAACTGCTGATCTGGTATTTATACAGCTTCAGAAAACTTCACTGCTTTAGTTTGCTTGTACTGACCTCACTTATAAAATTACCATATTACCATTAGCAACTTCAATCTGAGCCATCCATCTCTTAATCCGATGGCTACCATTCAAACTTACACAACTAGTTTCATCCATCGGATAATGGCGCGAATGATCGGACCTCTCACATCAAATCTGGGAACTTTAACATTATTTCTCAGCTGAAAGTCTGTTTTCAAAACTGCGATCATGTAGGCATCTTTTCGGCCATTTCCCGGCCTAGCTCGCCGGAGTTTAGGCTCGTAACTCCCAACAAACTCCACCTCGAGCCTAGAACTCCCAATCCATGCCCCGAGCTACACCTTAATAGCTCAAACACGCAAGTTATTCTCAGCTTAAAACATGCCAGAAATCAGCTTTCTTCATTTTCCAAGCTTCAGGAATTTTTCAGATTTCATCGTAATTCCTCGACAGCTTTTGATCGCAGCTCCACCTCGATTAATAGCTCCGCTCTGTTGGTCATCAAGCTCCCCTAGGAGCTTCGAGCCTCGAAAGAGACCTTGTCGAGCCCAAGCGAGATTGAAATCTCCGACTTGGAACCAACTCGGACTTTCGAGCTTTCAATCTTCGCTCCCCGAAGATTCACCTTTCGTAGCTTCAAGACTCTCTCTCCAGGCCCACCCGTAGCTGCTCTTAGCTTTTCTCTTGGCCTCCTTATCGTGAGACGTCTCAGGAACACGCAGCAAATGATCACTTGCTGCCAAAATTTCTACTTCTCCAGCAGAATTTTCACCACTACACGTGAAGTTCCTTCGATCCTAGCCACCTGAGCCCGTTTCCCGACCCACCTCCGGCCAGCCATGCGCTGCTCCTTTGCCCCTTTCACAGAAACAACCTCAGCAGCTCGCAAATCGTCAATCACCGTAGCAGTTGTTTCTGCTTTTTCACCAGAAACACGAGATTTCGTCGAACTTTCTTTATCCGTTTCGACCTCTATATCCGAGCTTTCATCCACCTCAGCGCTTGACCTCTCTTGTGGCCTGATAGGACTTGCCATAACAAGTGAAATCTCCTCCACCTCGAGCTCAGAATCATCGCAGTTTGAGCTCACTTTCGCCATATTCACCACAACATTTTCTGTCAAAACTGCCCCAACCAAGGGTTTTGGACGACCTCGCTTTACCCCAAGACGAGGTTTATGTGGCTTCCTTTTCACTACATTCAACAGTCCACATTGCCTAGTTTCCATAGATGTGCCTTTCATCACAGAACACCCTTCCAAGACATAAATGACATGCCTCCGAAAACCGAATAAAATCAGTCTGGTCTGTTTTGAAACTGTAATATTATATTCAAATATATACTGAATTTCGAATCGAAAATTCGATAAATAATCGAATAATACATTGATATTTGTATTCATATTCGAAGGTTTTCCAAATCAATAGAAATATTTTCTTTCAGATTCGTAATCAAAATATTCTAAATCAAACCTTAAATTCCCAATTTAATCTTGAATCGAACAAAAGAAATTCGACTCATTTGAAGCCTTAATTTAACACCCTCTAACTCGACACCTGTTTAAAGAGGAATATTAATTACACACACCCGTAAGTCTCGTTATTACAATAATCGGAAACGATGGTAAAAACAAATTTCCATTGCTGACATTAATATACACATGTACGTACAGTGAGAGTTGCGCCACTAAATGAAAAGACATGGATTTTTCGAAACATTATATTGACGATTATTCAGCACATACTCATCACCTTTAATTTCAAGATATGCATCCACGTGACTTCGTTTCCTTTAAACGTTACGTGGATGTAAGAGCATCACTAAAATGTCCTCATATCTCACCTATAAATATCCCACGACTTCGTTTACTAAGCTCACATCATTCAAAAGGAATTCGTTCTTCACTGTTTATTGCCTATCAAAACTGAAATCTTCAACAACAACAATTAATCGTCGAAAAAGAGCAAATAATCTGTCATGGCTTCTACTACTTGCTACACAGTGATGCCAGCAATGTCTTGCCGAGGAGAAAGCAGTATTACGAGGTTTGGCCCTAACAACCTCTTCCTTGGACAGCCAAGTAGCTATGCCTTGCCACTGATGAAGAGGAATGCTAAGTTTAATGTCCGAAGCATGAGACAGGTATTTATTAAAGTGTTTTCTTTACATACATAGACGAACTTAGGGTTTATTCGGTATGCTTAATCTCTACGTGGACGAAGGAAAATTTGGTTATCGCACCTAACTAACATTATTCTTTGAGGGTCGTATCGTTACAATTTTCCTTCTCTTTTCTGCAGCCAAATCCTTATACCAACACACACTTATGCTGTGTTTGGATTAAGGAAAATGGCGAGAAAAAAACTAGAGGAAACAATTTTCATTAATTTCACTTTCCTTCCCCGCAGGTTGTTGAAATAACTGATTTTTTTTATGAGTTTAACTTTAAACTTAATTTAAGTATTCCTTTTCTTTTCTTTTCCTAGTAATATTTCTCGAAACAATGAAACATAAAAATTAGTCTTCCTTTTCAATTTGATTTTCTCACAAAGTTTTTAACACCAAACGCACCCTTAGTAAACAACCCCGAATAAGTTTTATACGCTTTTAAATTCTCTTCTTTTTTTTTTTTAAAAAAAATAATTTTTTATTTATTTTAATTTTCTGCAAACGACAAACGATCTTAATTCAGGACGATCAGAAGGAGGAGCAGCAGCAGACGCACGACGGAGGACCCGACCTGACTCCTAACAGAAGTAAGGTGACGACAAAGAGAACCACCGATTTGTTCTCATTCGACGGACTGGCGCCAGAGAGGATCAACGGTCGGGCTGCAATGATCGGATTCGTGGCGGCTGTAGGTGTGGAGTTAGCGACTGGGCGGGACGTATTTTCTCAGGTGTTCAACGGAGGCGTTCAATGGTTCCTTCTTACGAGCGCAGTGCTGGCACTCGCCACGTTGGTTCCTATCTACAGAGGACTTTCGCCCGAGGCAAAGAACAACGGGTTTTGGAATTCAGACGCTGAGATATGGAATGGGAGGTTCGCCATGATTGGGCTTGTGGCTCTCGCCTTCACGGAGTACGTCAAAGGCGGCCCGCTAATCAATGTGTGAAGAACTTATAGATTAGGGTTTGGTTGTAAGTAGATTTTAGTGTGTGTGTGTGTGTGATGTATCGTGATTTACATTGAAATAAAGTGTCACACCCCTTCCGATTTTTATGATTTGGCTTGCTTACTTCTTCGATTTTTTTTTTTTTCTTTTATAATTCGATCATGTTAGAAGTATGGGTTTTGCATTAGAAGGTTCCATTATATGGAATCAATGCTGCGGAAAAAATTCAAAATTTTGGCTCTCATCAATAGATAATATAGGTAGCTGGAACTACAATTTTATTTGTATATATTGAAAATAAAATAATATTAAATTGGTATATATAAGATATTCTGATAGCTTAAGATTGTAAGGTAAGGTGTTCGATATTACATCTTTGATCGAAAGGTTTTGTTTGAATCTTAAATGATAGATAGCTTCCCCGATCTCCCTCCTTTTATCTCGTGCTGAGATATCTGCTTCAAGAAAGTGGGATCTCTCATTGCTCTAGCCAAGATACTGTGCTGCTTGTTTAAGTTCGGCTGGTTTGATCTTTTCTTCCATAGTATTCAGACAAAGTCTGGAGTTTTCTTTCTGTTGTCTCACTTTAGCAAGTTCTATCGTTAGTATTTCTTTGTCTCATCTTAAGCCTTCGATTTCACACCTTCGATCGCAACCTACCTACCTCAACGCAGTTCTCTATGTTATTACCTAACTGTTTGTCCAAACCATGGGGATTATTGGTTGAAGTAGGCTTGGCAATGGGTGGATATTCCCCGCTTTTCACTCATAGGGGATACTGGGGAAAATTTGCTCCTCGTTGGCAGGTAAGGAGTGGGATCCTGTTCCCCATGGGGCAACAATATGTATAATCATAAAATTATCCTTTTAAATACCATTTCTTATTCCTTTTATTTTTTTCTCTTATATCGCTTCGTCACAATTTTTCGTAACTATATCTCGTAACTTTTCTTCATGATAAATTTCTAGCACTATTTTTCATTAGCGTAACAATAATGAATGACAAAAAATTACATTAAAAAGGTTAGGATGGGGATACCCGTGGGAAAAACCCCGAAAATCCTTGCGGGGATGGGAATGGGGGAAAAATTTCCCCGTAAGTAAGCACATACACTAACAATCAATAGGCATTTGAAATACGACAACCTTATAGTGCATCATATTCATAACTATTATTACATAATCAACTTTGAAAACTTACCTCGCCCATGGTCAGAACCTCCACAGCATCTTTGCATTGCTGCCTAGCATTAGGGCTTTTCCATTCGTGTGAAACATTAGGCCCATCATTGTCGCTCTGCGTTTTGAAAATTCATAAGAAAAAAACCATAACCAAAACCTTTTCACAGAAAAAGCTTCGATTTCTCTTGTTCACAGGGGCGGACCCACGTAGGGGCTCGGGGGGGCCATTGACCCCCCGGCCCCGGAGGAAAAAACTAGTAGTATAGCTTGTCCATCAATGGAGGTTTTGACCCCAGGAAGAAGACGATGCGTTGATGCGTAGTAATTAGGGTTTTCTAATTTAAAATTATATATTGGGCCTCTCTTAGCTTTGGGCCATTGCCACTCCACTATTAAATATTTTATGAGCCTATACATGTATATAAAACCGGTACAACTGTTATATAGAATAAAATTGTGGTCAGTCTAGTGTATTAAAAGGGATCTGTAAGATCATTTAACCTTTCAAACGAGGGTTCGATTCCCAAGTAACCCATCTTTTTTTATTTTTAAGATTTTTTGTGTATATTAGTTGGGCTTGAGTTGGGCCTTCCATGTTGAGCCCCCCAGTCTTCGTGGGCTGGGTCCGCCCCTGCTTGTTCACAAACGAATATAACTCGAATAAGTTCATCGATTAATATATACTTTGATCATTCTCAGAGCCCACCTGCAAATTTTCAACACTCTGATTACCTCTTATACATATACCACCGCACCACCCCCAAAAATGCCCCAAGATTCACCTCGGGGAAATGACCTTCCATACGTCAGGCCTATCCTTCCTCCTCGGCTCTGAGCATCACAACGCGAAGCTCACACGAAGCTCATGGCAGATATCAGTTTTGAAGTAGAGCTACAAACATGACTTATCCCTTGGTTACTTCACGACAAAGGATGAAAATGAATACATTCTCCTTATGCTTGACTAACGTGACTTTTCATTTTCTGTGCAGTATATAATATAGAGGTGTCTTTTCATTTCTAAGAGCATCTCCAATGCAATGCATAAACATACAGGTAATATTACACAATAATACAGTTGCTACAGTGCTTTTACTCCAACCCATAAACTCTATTTTCTACACTAGTTTTCTCTCCAACCCGTGAACTCTATTTTTACACTAAAAATCAAATTCCTATATTTTACTATCATAATTGACTTACTATACTTTATTATATAAATTAAAAATTCAATGTATTTTAATTATTAATATTTAAAATTACATGAATGATAAAATTAGCATATTATTTAAATTTAATTTTATTATATAAATAAAAATTATATTATTTTTAATTTTATTTGTATTATAATAGTGTATCAAATATTTAAATATAACAAAATATGTATTACAAAATAAATATAAATAGAAAAAAAAAACTCTATTTTTGTGTTAAAAATTGTGCGTACTCTAGATGTAGAGTTTCTCTGCTGATCAACACAATATTTGTGTTAAATATAGAGTCCCGTTGGAGTAGAATCGTACTCTATTTTTGTGTTTTACACAAAAATGAAGTACCCGTTGGAGATGCTCTAAACCAAATGAATACAACGTATGTGTGAGTTTCTCAATCCACATTTCGGTCAGACAAAACAAATAAAAATCCAAGCTTTCCTGGAGCAAAACCATTCGACTTCCAACCGGATACACCATACATAGTCACCAAAAATTAGTTTTAAATTCCATTGCCACATCTTATTGGTTGGGGGGGCTTCCGTGGCTGACGTGTCAGGACAAGAAATGGTCCATCCAACTTTTATATATATAGATTGTATAATAGTGATAACAGTTGGTATAATGCTATTAAATTAGATTTGATATAATAATGATAATGGTATTAACTATGTTTGTTGGTAGAATAATAGATTTATTTCTTGATATAATATCGTCTTTTGTCAATATAATATTGACGACATGTGGTATAATAATCTGAAAACTATTATGAATATGCGAGAAAGGATATTTTCAGCTTTTCATGCATTTGGCTTTGGGTATTAAAACGAAACATTTTCATAGATGGGTGGAAAACAAAAAAATAATTCGAGGAGTATTTAAGATGAAGTTTAACCTCGGAGGAGGGATAAATGAATTTCCCCTTATAATCTATAATTAATTGCTAAATGCTGTCAGTTGTGAAAAGAAATTGTTTACTAAGCACCCACTTGCACCCAAACTAAATTCTGCAATTGCACCTTTGCTCAGCTTAAATCAGATTCGGATCTATACCTAAGTCGATCCATAAACCCACTAGGGTTCCTCTCAAATCGAGGTTTGTAATGGTCGATTCGTCCATGTTTTTGGCGATTCATATAATTGTAAGTCTTATGCTCTAGCGACCGATCGACACGGTACCGTAGTTCCCTGAACTTCCGTCATTTACCTAGACTCGATCGGCCATACGTTAAGCTTGGTGGAGTATGACTTTTGCTTTATTGTTCCGTTATTTCGTGCGTTATTTGATTCTGTTCGTCGCCTTGAGGGATAAAACTAGTGGTTTTCTTCTGAGTTACTTGTCAGTGAGAAACTGGATAGCTGACGACTCATACCATTCGTTTGTTAATCTCATTCCTTTTCTTTGTCTTTTTGTGTGCTTGTTTTGGTTTTCTTAAATTGTCATGTTAATTGTGCTTTAGATCATGCTGGCCGTGTGGCAATGTTCATTGCTCCCTCCCTTCCGCTCCCTCTCGTTCCTATTTATCTTGATAATGCATCTTTTTGCCTTTCGTGACCTTGTAGAAGCTTGTCCTAAAAGGAAGCAATGATAGGCTTGCAGGGCGAGTCGTTTAATTGTATTTGATCTATACTGATTCGAGGATGAACATAGTAAAAGGTGTAGCAGACCTTATCTGGAAGAGCTCTAGTGGCGGTCAAAGTAGAGAGTTTGCCTCTAGGTCTCAATCTGGGAGGTTTACCCTACCTACTCAGAATATCATCTTCAGGTAATGTTCTTTCTTTCACCGGGATCTGTGGTTTCAGCTGTCACTCATTGTTGATTTTCTTAGAATGGTAAAATTGAATGCCATATATCTGATTGTGCTTGAGCTTAAAGCAAACGTGTCGAAGGTGATGGAGGATGTTTTTTAAGATATAACTCGAAGGACATGCTTAGCATTTAGGTTAGGACTTGTGATTGTGAAAATGGCTTTTTATCTGCTCATGATTTTTTTTATCCAATTATACATGCTTGCATATGTTTCCAGATGGTGTTGTGTAAGAGACTATATTTATTTTCTTGGACTTGATAAAATGTTAAAAAACAGAAATTTAATCATAATTTATTTCTTACAACGTTCGAACATAATTTTTACACGCTTCTTGCTTAAAAACTCAGTCCGTTAAGACGTTTTGTACGTGCTCAATCAGTCTCTTATAGCTTGTTTTGAGGCTTATTAGTCATTAATGTTTTGTGGCATAATACCTCTGCTGGTCTTTTTACAGTGAAGAAGGCGATGAGGCTATCTTAAAAGCCCTTTGGGAAAGATTTGTTAATGCTGTTGGTGAGGTTAGTATGACATAGATATTTAAGTTGAGTTCATCTGTATTTTGTTTGATTTAGTTTTTAACATAAATATTTTTATAGAGCCTCACATACACCATATATACTGTACAGTGGAGACATACTTTTTTGTTGTATATTACTGTAATGATGGTTAGTATTTTAGATATGTCGTCTGTATATGCATATCAATTTGTTCATAGTACATACAATCGTTATGTTGAATGACCACTCACATTTAGGATGATTTATTTATTATCTAGCCTTAGACGTGGAATTTCATATAATCGGTGGTCGTGGGGCTCGTACCTAGGACCTTTTTGGGTAGGTTTTGTAATAATTCTTCATCTGTTCTCAATTGTCTTGGGTGATAAAGCTATGTTTGGACTGCTATGCTTATCTTGTTTGCAATTACAGGAAGCTACAACAGTTGTTACTTCATTCACACTAATAACTGTCTCAACTAACCTGTTATTGTGTCGCGTGATTAACTATGTATATGTAATAGTATGCCCACAATTAAAAGCAATATATTTGTTTATAACAGATAGATCATCATCTAGTCTTTTTTTGAGACTGAATCTAATTAGAAATTATATTTACATTTTTATCTCATATTCAGGTGGAAAAGAAGAAGTCACAACTTGTATTCCTTAAGCAGTTCTTGGCCACTAATAGGAATTGGACACCATCAAATTTTGGCCTATCTACTGAGGAAGTTGCTTCAGTTTCTCCTACAGAATATATAGATGTTAGAGATGTGATTGTTGGATGCGAGTTCAGCCATCCTTCTGATGTAATACTTTTCTTAACTGAAGAAATTCCAGAAATAACAAGAAAGCTTAGTCTTACTGACGGTGAGTTTTCAAATGCTCTTCTTCATCTGTTCAATCTCTGTTAGTGCTGTATGTCTTTAGCTTGCTTTTCCTTTACAACTTCATAACCTCACAGATATTTACGCGTAACACGTAGCAAATAACTGACAAAACCCATACCTTTGAGAAAAAAAGTTATGGAGGATATGTAAATGTAAGAAATCTTGCACTCCAGTGTTTGTGCTCATTCTTGTCCAAAAGCTTTTCTCGTTTGCTTTCTGGTCACATTTTCAGGTTTATATTGTAAAAGGAAGTCATTAACATAGTTGTTTAGCTGCAACGGCTGAAGTATGTATTTTATGCTTGTGATGTATTTTCTCTACTTTGCAATTTTTCTGCTCTAGTTATTCTGCACAAGTCATGTAGTTGGATTTGAGAAGTTGATCTTCGGTTATATTACTTTACCTTGTGTGAGTCTTACTCCATCTTCTTGATGGTGTGTTTTACTAATAACCAGCGTCACATAGTAGTAATCGTATATGTGAAATTCATTTGTCAATTCTTTGCAGCTCAAGTGGGCTCTCCAGCAACCATCTCCGTGGCAAGTGAATCATTGATGGCTTTAGATGCTTTGACAGTTGTGACACGCTCAATTCATAACTGCGAAGTGTTTGGTTACCATGGGGGGATCCATAAGCTTACAGCATTGATGAAAGGTATTATTATTCATATGTTTATATAAGTTAGGAAATTTGCTTTCATCTGCTATCAGTCGCCACCAAAATGCTTATTTTAACTGTTTATATGACTTCAAGGCTGGAATTTCTTATTAGGCTTTGTTTTGATTGCTGTTACTGGTTTGGGTCATTTCTTTTCTTACATATGAATAAGCGTAACTGACATTTTGCATGAATAAAAGTTTCGAAGATCGGTAGAAGGATAGGATGTGAACCGCAACTTCACTTTGCTTGAATATTTTAGTAGAAAAATAGGCCCAGCTGGAGATGTATTGAGTATGATGGCTGGAATTTGAAGGACGTAGGTCTGTAAATTATGAAAGCAGAACAGGCAACATAATGCTTTGTCTCACAAACTAATTTGAATATAATTGATTCAGTACGCATAAATTCAATAATTCTTGTCATTGCTTAAGGAATTACCCAAAGGGCATTTGCCTTTTAAGCTTCTCTATATGAATAATCAACATATTTACTTCTTAATCTTCCCAGTTTGTTTTTTTTAACACCTCCATATTGGTCATAACTCCCTATTATCACAATTAAACTCGTCACTCCAAGATTTTCTTCAGCTTTCCCCACTTCTTTGTTTCGCCCAAAGTTGTTTGGTTTTGTCCATTTTTGAACACAGAACATCTTCAGATCTGCCTTGTTCTCAAGGCGATTATAAATATGCATATCTGGTAATTGACTTTGCGTGAGCTGAATGATCTCTATCTTTTTATCGTGAATGATATATAATACTTGATTCAGCTGGCTCTTCTTCGATTGATTGGCTTGGTTGTTCTTGTTCCTATTACCAATTTACTCGAGCACATAACCTAAATACTGAAACCATTACTTTTTTATTTCAAAGCTTTGCAGTCTGTGGCAATGCGTATTTTTTCTGTATTATCTTTGTATAGGAAACTATACTTTAACTTCTCCTATAACAGCAGCTTGAATTTAATGTTTATTGTCATCCATAAGTATATGCTTTATTATTCGAATGTGGGATTTTCAATTCGCTGTAACTGCTGTGAAGAAAATCTAATTCATGAAACATTCGGCTTACAATTGTCATAACTCGTGAATTTTTCAGTAGTATACTCCAACCATTCAACCGCAATTCGTCTAGTGCTTTTTTCCAATTCAAATTACTAAAGAGATTTAGTTTTTCTACTTCAACTTAGTTGGGAATGTGTTACGTGCATGTATTTGATCCTAACTATGATGCCATTTTTCCAGTTTCTGTTGTCCATCTTAAGACTATCCCAAGTGCTCTGTCAACTGGGGAGGCAGTGTCCAATTCCATGATACAGAACGCTGGAGTCTTGCAAATGATCCTTGGGCTTGTAACATCTGTCATCTGCAACTTCGTTGATCTCCATTGGGTTGTGGATGAACGTAGTGTGTATCAAAGCAGCATCGTCCCCTCTGCAACAAAAAGTGATGAAGTATTGAGCAATACTTCAGCAGATTTAAATTCTCTACTTCCTCAAAAACTCGCATCATGGCATCAAATAGCTGTAATGTCAGTTATGGAAGCCGGTTGTGTTAATTGGTTATTAGGTAAGGTATGTAGTTTCACCTTTTTTAGTCATTGGGCATTCAGTTGGAAGGCGTGAACTATTTTCTTCGTTTAGCTCTGTGAATGTCTTAGACCTTAGAACCATGTGTACCTTGCAAAATTAGATGAACAATATTTTGATTGGGAGCTGCTTTCTTAATATGATGATTTGATGAAACCTCTAGCTTTCCTTTTAAGTCTAGGCGAACTTCAGATAAATCTTAACATGGATAGCTAGCGCCAAAAACTCCCAGTGTAGCATGGTTGTTCTCACCATACATATGAAAATAGAGATCCGAAAGGCATCTTATATTTAGTCACTGGAAATAGCATTATTTCTTAGGATCTACCATCTGAATTTTATTCCTCAATAGGATTAACGCATATGATTTCTCTTAGGGTTTGGGCACTGAATGATAGATAACTAATTGAAAAGGGGAACTTGCCAGATGTTAGGGGATTCACCTTTCTGTTTGTCAATAACCCACTTAAATTGAACCTAGAACTGGGAGGACCCATTGTTGGTGTTGGCATCTGATTGTAAATATTTGAATAAAGAACTGAAAAGTATAGTAAGGGGGTATCCAGTACAATCTTCTGAGAATATGGGTTGCTCTATGGTATTCTGCAGCAGTGATTGACTTAGTAAAGTAAGAATGACCTTATTTATTACGTGTCTTGTTCACTAATGAAAAAAACTCATGGTTTCGTTTCCATGATCTCGATCTTAAATTAAGACTATATTGTGAGTAGCTTGCCAAAGTGGACATTTGTTTCCGTGCATTGTAGAATAGCAATCTTGAGATGTAATCATCCATGCGTTGAAAAAAGTATCATCCAAGTCATTTTCGACGCACACAATGAATTATGTTTTCCATGTAGAGCATGTCTTTTTGTCCTTCAGTTTCTTTGTACCACATATCATATGCATCTATTGATATCTCATTTTGAAGCTTTTCTTTAAAATGGAATTACTGGAAAGTTCCATATGAAACTGTAATTGTGTGTAAGACGAAGGATAATATGTAAGATGCTTTTACAATTCATATTATTTTTTGATTCAGAAATATTACGTCTCTTGAGGAGATTGACAATGAAAGGCCAGTTCGCGGATATGTCTCTTCAACATTTGACCCTTAAAGCACTTCGGTCAGCTTTGGCTTATAACCTACGTGGTCAAAATCATTTCCGGAGCATTGGGGGCTTGGATGTTTTATTGGATGGATTGGGAATTTCATATCTTGATAGCTGGACCATGAATAATTTGCCCGAAAGTACCGAAATGTACAATATTTTACCTCAATCATGCATTGAATGGCAAAGTTCATATTGGCATTGCATCCATCTTAACGTCTTTTTACCACCAGCAAAATAAAGCTTAATTTTGATCTATAGCAATTGGATTTGCAGTAGTCAGTGTTCTGCAATTTTCTTTCTCAAAATATCTGCTTTCAATTGACATTTCGTAAATCATCCATTTGAGATTTGCGAATTTTTACTGTTGTACAACTGTTCCTTTTGCAGACATTTTTGTGCTTCACCACTGACTTTATGTTCCCCTTCTGCAGGAGCAAAAATACTTTACTGAGCATTTTCGATCTTCACATTCTTGCATTAAAAGTTCTCAGGGAAGCTATGTATCCTTTCAAAGCAACGAAAGGCTTCACTTTTTCTTTTAAAGATTGTTCCTTATGCTGTGCTGCTGGTCATATAACATTTGTTTTGCTTGTATAGTCTGATTAGAGAGGATGGGAACTGGTATAAATATACCTTTCTTTTAATCTGACATACGCATAGCATTAATATCATTGAATTTTCGTTTCACAGTGAAGTTGTTTAATATTATCAAATGAAGCTTGTACTGTATATCTTGACTGCTCAATATTTGGTCATTTCCTTTGGTTTCATTCACAGAACAATTATTCTTTCAAAAATAGGTACACTTAGTTAGTTGTTGAGAACATGGCCTTGGGAGGAGATTTAATTCGTTATTGCAATGCAGTCACAAGAAATTGTTATATCTGTTTCACTTAACTGGTGGCTGCAGCTTTGGCAATTTCAACAACTTGCAGTTTCTATGTGAGAATGGAAGAGTGCAAAAATTTGCAAATAGCTTTTGTTCAGTATCTTTTATGCTACAAGAGTGCAAACAACTGAGGGAATTGTTTGAAGAGGATAATATAAGTCGGTTTGGACAAAATACTAATGCTTCAGAAACTTCTTTAATGGATGTCAGTAGTTCATCCCTATCAAGTCTGTCCTACTTGCAGCATTGGAAAAATTATGTTGCCAGATTGGGTTCAGTATTTTGTAGCTTCCTTCTTGAAGGAAATGGAACCGAATTCAGTTTCAGTCAGCTGAATTCTGGCATAAATACCATAACGATTTCTGCAAATTATGCTGAACTTTCTGTCAAATGGTTCTCGAGGGTGCTCTGTACGGTTTTCCCCTGCATCAAGGCATGCTCCGATAAAAATGAAATGCCTAAACATCTAAGGTGATTCAATTGTCTTTCTTAATTTTCTTTTGTCTTTCTCTAGTATAGAGTACATATAAAATTGTATTTTTTTTTTCTATGTACTATTTTTCTGAGCAATTAATTGCCTATTCAGGGTTTTTGCCTATACTATGCAACACTATGTTCTTTGTGCTTTCAAGAATGTTCTTTCCTCATCACCTGCGTTGGTTGATGTCTTCCGTGGGGAGGGCGTTTGGGACTTCCTGTTCTCTGAGAGCTTTTACTACTTTGGTCCAACTCTTACAGAGACTTTAGGACGTGACAATTGTATAAATGAGTTTCCACTGATTGGTGATCAAGAAAATGGTGGATCATCTTATGGTGAACGACAATTAAATCTTAATGATATCCAATTTATTCAAGTTGATATAATCTCATTCCTGGAATTTGTGGCGACATCGAATGGAATATCTCATAACCTGGTTAGTTTCTCGTTTTCCTCTCTTAGTAGCTCATAATTATAGATAATCTGACTTCTTTCTCATGTTTTCCTCTTTGTTGCAATTATTATTAATTTTAAATCGTGTAATATTTTTTAAAGCATCCGGCTTGAGTTTTAAATTGTCCTAGTTGAGTGTGCATTATTTGCTTTACCTAATGTAGAGTGATGATGCTGTATATGTCGTAGCATATTGCAATTCTTCATATTCTTTTCCATGCTGAAAAGTGTACGCTTAACGATTCAAATTATGTTAATTTTAATACTGCATTAGGGGATTTAGCGAATTGCTGAATTTGGTCATTCTTTCTTTGGTGAATAAGATGATAGGTGGTGATTGGCAACTACCTGTTCACATTTTCCTTAGTTAATCATTGCTTTTCCAAGCGTGGATGTTTGTCTCATTTCTTCTGATAAACAAACTCCCATTTTTCTATTGATAGTTTAATCCGTTTTTATTGCTCCGTTGTATGCTTTAATACTTAATTTCTGATGGCAAGCATCTTGGTGTTTTCATATGGCAGCCCGAATGTACTGCTTTGCTGGATGCTCTTGAACAATCAGCCAGTAATCCTGTTCTTGCTGTTATTTTGGGAAAAGCACTACTTAAGATTTTTCTGCTTGGAGTTGAGAAAACGGTTTCCTCATTCAAGACAATTGCAGCTATTCCTCGAATTCTCAAAGTTGCTTCCATGCAAATCCACGAGTCAAAGATGACCAGCGATGCCACAACTTTTTCTCTTGAAGGGACCTTTGCATGGGATGATTCCATCAAGATAATTATGGAGCTATTTGAAAAATTCTTCTCAGTATCGGATGATGCAAAGCTTTCCATTTTATACAATTCTATGTGTATTACTAGAATGTTTGACTTATTTTGGCAAGAGAGTCTAAGAAATCTTATGCTGAAGTCTTTTATCGAGCTTCTGAAGGTATGGTAGTCCCTTTTCAGTTCATTGAGTTGAGTTTTTGAAATTCGCGATTTGATAAAATACTATTCCTTTTTTTGGCAGTTAGTCCCAGCTACTGAGGAAGACCAGAAAGCATTAGTGTCTCTGTGTTCCAAATATGTGGAGACATTCACACATTTGAAAGAGCGAGAGGAAAACTTTTCTGATTTGTCAATTGCGCTGTTGATGGGAATGAGAGAATTGCTAGAAATAGATAAAGTGGTACTTCATACATCTTTCTCAATTATATCTTCAGAATCGAGACACCCCCTTCAATTTGACTTTGGTGTTACTCGTTTTGGCAGCGTTATCAAGCCTTGTTCTGTGATGGCGAATGCTTTTTGCATGTTTTGTCGTTGTTGAATGGTATTCGTCTGGATGCTGAAAGTGGAGAAAAGTTGGCTTTGGAAGTTATTCGAACGCTTACTTACCTGCTTTCGCAGAATGATGCTTCAAAGGTCCTCTCACGTTACTGATTACGTGATATAAATCCTAAATTCTGATGACTGCAGATAATGTTATAATATATAGTAGATTTATCTAGCCATCCTTTTGGAACGATGTGTTATATGGTTTTGGTCTGTTTTTAATGATGTATCCTTTTTTTTGTGTGTAATCAATGTGATTTCTGCGTTTGGGCATTTGATTTAAAAACGATTAGAATTTATGAGTGTGTTCAACTGTACTAAATGTCCTCATTTCAATTCAAAGGCTGCTTTTAGAGCTCTAGTTGGGACGGGCTATCAAATGATGCAGAGTTTGCTGTTGAATTTCTGTCAATGGCAGCCAACTGACGCACTTTTGAATGCGCTTCTTGATATGCTGGTTGATGGCAATTTTGATCTCAATACAAATATCGTCATAAAAGTAAGTTTCTCGGACATGATTATTAGTCATCATTTTCTTTTCTGTTATGTCACATTCCTGATCTTGTTTTGCTCTTTCGTGCCCAGAATGAAGATGTGATCTTGCTTTATCTCAGTGTTCTCCGAAAGGTTTGTTGCTGTTCAAGTCATTGCTGGCGGGTTATGTTTTAAACATGATTTCACAATTTCTCTTGTCAGTAATAGTAAGATAAAGAACTGGTCAGTTTAAGTTGAACTAATAACCATGCAGGGTAGCAACCTGATGCAATGGCGTGGACTCAGTACATTCCTTTATCTGGTCAAGGATTCTCTATCTAATCGGGCGAAGTGTGTTAGAGCAGGAATGCTTGACATTCTTCTCGATTGGTTTTCACAAAGCAGTAGTGACGATATGGTTGAGATACTTTTCCAGTTAATTCAAGTGATTGGAGGACACAGCATATCTGGAAAGGATATTAGGAAAGTATTTGCTCTTCTTCGTGGTGAGACAGCTTGTTCTCCTTGGCGATTGTCCTTATTGTTGTCCTGCATGTTGTCCATGCTAAATGAGAAGGGACCAACAGCGTTCTTTGATCTTAACGGAGTTGATTCTGTAAGTTCAATTATGCATTGAGAACGTAAGAACGACCCAGTTGGCACTTTCTTTGACATGTGAATCAATTTTATTTCAGGTTTATAAAGTTTGAGTTAAGGTACTAATAGGACTTTCACCCCACTTGGGTAAAATGTTAACCAACTAAAGTAAATGTTTTAGCTCAAACCGTTGAATCGTGAATTGCAATAGAATTGCATGGGATCTCCAACATATCTCTGATTACATTATAAATATCCAGTAGGCTCTGATCTTTAGGTGGGTTGCTAATGCAGGGAATTGTTATCAAAACTCCATTTCAGCTGCCTCTGAACAAGGGATTTTCTTTTACATGCTGGCTCAGGGTGGAAAAGTTCCCTCCAACTGGAGGAATGTCACTCTTTAATTTCCTTACAGACAATGGTCGAGGGTGCTGTGCCCTTCTCGCCAAGGGCAGGTTATTATATGAGGTAAGCTCATTATCTGAGATATTACTTTTAAAATTGTTTTATTGTTTAATACTCTTGAAATGATCCCATGGTAATATGGCACCTCATTGCCCTATTTTTGCCTTGCAGTCAATTAATCAAAAACGGCAGCATGTATCGTTAAATGTAAACCTTGTCGAAAACAAGTGGCACTTTATCAGTTTAGTCCATTCCATTGGTAGGCCATTTTCTGGAGGAAGTCAGCTGAAATGCTTTGTAGATGGAATTCTAATATCGTCGGTCAAGTGCAGGTAAGAGCATTGATGAAATATTGTTAAGTTTTCTTATATTAGGGGAATAAATTAGTATTTAATGCTTTTCCGTCTTCCAGATATGCAAAAGTTAATGAACATGTGACTAATGGCACAATTGGTGCTAAAGTTACTTTACCTATTAATGAGGAAGATGATACTGCCAACTCTGCAAGAGATTATCATCCATTTATTGGTCAAATTGGCCCATCATACTTATTCAGTGATGCCATCACTTCTGAACTGGTTCAGGGCATCTGGTCACTGGGACCAAGTTATATGTACTGCTTTCTTGATAATGAAATTGCCGCCAATATGAATAACTCTGTCTCTGGTGTAGTTCTTGATGCCAAAGAAAGCCTTGCATCGAAAATCATCTTTGGTCTTAGTGCACAGGTTAATATCTTTTTTCTTTTACGTTGACGTGAGCAAATTTTGTCAACTTGAAACTAGAAAACTACTTGCACTTTTTCAGGCAAGCAATGGAAGAACACTATTTAACGTTTCATCTCATCTGGATCATACACTTGATAAGAATCCTTTCGAAGCAACTTTACTAGTTGGATCTCAGCTGTGCTCTCGCCGCTTGCTGCAGCAGATAATTTACTGTGTTGGTGGTGTGTCTGTATTTTTTCCTCTCCTTTTACAATCTGAAATTTATGAAAATGACGCACGTGATGGGTTAAAGGAGACGTCTATAAGTTCAATCAGAAAGGGTTATTATACTGCTGAAATTATTAAGCTTATTGTATCAAATTTGGATGATAATGTTGCTAATCACCAACAAATGCTGCTTCTTTCTGGAATACCAATAATGGGATTTCTTCTTCTGTCTGTCCCAAAAAGTCAGCTAAATATGGAAACACTTTCTGCGCTGAAGGATCTATTTAAAGTCCTTGCTAACAACGGTAAGTACAAAGCTTAGTTTGTTTAAATTTTATATCTTGTTATAGCAGCAGCAGTAGTAGTAGAATATGTTTATTTAATTTGTTTGTTTTCTCGATGGTGAGATGCTGTTCAATGTCTGATTACTTCTTCACCTTGGTTCCAGAGCTTCTGGTGAAAGATGCTATATCCCATATCTTTCTTAACCCTCGTATTTGGGTTACATCAGCGTATGAAGTGCAACGAGATCTCTATATGTTCATTATTCAGCAATTAGATGACAATCCAAGGTTGCTGAAGAGTCTGTGCAGTCTTGCACATGTGCTTGATATTATCTGCGAGTTTTACAGTAATATTGTGGAAGATAATCCTACTAGGCGAAGCAATTTTACAGATGTTACCTTGAAAGACCCAACTGAGGAGGAGCGGAATATAGAAGAAGTACATAAACTTCGTCTCCTTCTATTAAGTCTTGGGGAAATGAGTCTCAGGTTCAATTTTGTGCCAAAGTTTTTTTTCGTACAGTTTTAATGACTTCTATTCAATTCTTTGTGAGTAGCAGATATTTTATGAATCTCTTGATTTCCCAGGGAAAGCGTTGCTGCATCTGATGTCGAAGCACTTATTGCATTTTTTGAGACATGCGGGGATGTGGCTTGCATTGAAGATACTTTATATATGATCCTACGTGCTGTTTCTCAGGAACAAGTGCTTGCTTCTTTTGTCGAACAAGTGAATGCATTTGGTGGCTGCCACATATTTCTCAATCTCCTGTTAAGGTACTTCTGCTAAATTAAGGGCAGCTCAAGTTATTGTTAATGTCCAACTCTTCTAGTTTGTTGAATATGTATGTTGGGAGTAAAAATAGTATGTATTGTAAGAAAGAGAAAAAAATAGTATTATTTGATACTAGTGCCGGTAGATACAAACACACATCCAAAAACCCTATCCCAAGTCTATAACCTCTGTTTGATAATAGCATTCACAAAATATTGTGATGACTAGTTGTGCTATCAATGATATAATAAAGCCAGATATGTTAGGAACACTTCCTCTGGAAGTTACCTCAACTTCTGTAATTTAGCTATTATGCTATTATTTAGATATCGGGGATCTGGTCATCTTAGTGTACAAGATTTTTAAAGATTGGATTGAAAGGTCTTTTATCTTGTTTCATTGTATTGTTTTGTCATTCGTATCGAAAACAGATGTAAAAGTTATTTTTCTATTAGTAGAGTGAATGGATGTAAGAAGCAACCCATCTAATTTACCGCATTAACATCTTCTAATTCGTCACATGAACAAGATCACCTAGACTTCTTATTTTTATACGTTGTGTTAATGCAAAAGCATGCTTCAAGTTATTGAATTATTTAGGCTCAACAAGTTTCCGTACATATAATTACACTTTGAACCTCAAGTATGTGTAACGGTATTATTGCAGATTTTGGTACGAATATTATGATGTTCGCATATTTCTGTGCTTCGAACAAGTTGGAGCCAGTAAAATATTCATATAACATACTATCCTAAATAGGGGTGCAAAAATTATTTTATTGCTTCTTAATTGCTTTCATTTCTGATCATTCAGGTTTTATTAAAGCAGTTAGGGGTCTTTTACTCTCATATGTATTATTTTATGAATTGTAGGGATTTTGAACCAGTTCGATTGGTTGGTTTACAATTCATTGGAAGACTTCTTCTTGGCCTTCCATCTGGAAAGAAGATATCCAAATTTTTCAATATTTCAGTTGGAAAGTCAAAATCATTATCAGTTCATAAGAAAATTGACGTGCACAGGCAACCAGTTTTCTCCTTATTATCCGATAGGCTCTTTCAATTTCCGAGGACAGATCTTCTTTGTGCTACATTATTTGATGTTCTTCTTGGTGGTGCTAGTCCTAAACAGGTAATGGTGCATATTCCGTATATGCATACTGAATTTCAAACTTTGTGCTGCAGATTCATAATCAGTATGTTACATATGCAGGCTTTGCGGAAAAATAACCAGTTCGATCATTTAAAGAACAGCAAGAGTAACTCGCACTTTCTTCTTCCTCAATTTTTACCTCTTATTTTCAGATTTCTATCAGGTTGCAGTGATAACATTTCAAGAATTAAAATTATGGGGGATCTTCTGGAACTTCTAGAATCAAATCCTTCCAACGTTGAGGCGTTTATGGTAATTGATCACTACATCTCTACATGTGACTTTTTACACTTTATCTTTATTTAGCTCTAAATGTAGGAAAGTGGATGGAATTCTTGGTTGCATTCCTCAGCAAACTTTGATGTGATAAAGAACCACCGAAAGAGTGCTGACCTTGGTCAAATATCTGACGTGGATGAGCGACATCTTGTCAGAAATGTGTATAGTCTTGTTCTTTGTCACTATTTGCTTTCTGTAAAAGGTGGATGGCAATGCTTGGAAGAGACAGTAAATTTCCTTCTAATGCAAAGCGAACAAGTAAGCCCCAAACGTATAATTGTTGTATTTATGGATCATTATTGCCAGATCCCATTTCTGTTACTGTTACTAAACTAACTTGAAGTTTAACAATGAATTAATGTGCCGAATGTTTGTCTGTAATGCTAATGTTATCCCTCTAAAGTCATATTAATTATGTCTTTCTTGACTAATGTTCTGAAGACCTGGAGGTATCTCTTTTCTGCATACCAAAAGTATTTTTTGACGTTTTAATGGATGGGATTTATCCCTTGATAAAATATTTTGTTTGGGAGTGAATGGAAGGGGTATGTGTAATTGCTATAGTCGACGGTGTCTGGATTTTTATTTAAGCAGAAAAAATACAACAGGTTATACCTCTGGTTTGCAGGGTGACTTATCATTTCCGAGTTTCCTTCGTGATTTGTTTGGAGACTTGCTGCACAAGCTACTAAACATTACTTCGGAGGAAAACATATTTATCTTTCAGCCATGTCGGGACAACATATTTTACCTTGTTAAACTATTGGATGAAATGCTCATTTCTGAAATGGATTATATGCTTCTGGTACGTAACTTATTTCTATCTTTGTTAAACTGTTTTAGTTTTTCATTCACTGTTATCGTTGGTATTGTCTTCTTAAACACGTCAATGTTCTGCTTGCTTGTTGTCCTAATCTTTGATTTGTCAGTTTCCTGCGGGAAGCTTCAAAAGTCCTCGCCATGTGGACTCCAATGGCCTCCCAGACTTCGATTCTGTATTTGGCACTCTGGAGGGAGATTTATCTAAGCTATCTGGGTATTGACATTTAAGTTTTCAATTTTCATTGTTATATATGAAGAATCCATTATTCTCATTGAACTACCTATGTTGCCTCATTATATTATCTCTTCCTCTATTGCTTTACAGGTTTTCTGGTGAACAAAACCAGAATGACATCAACATAGGTAGAACAATCCCTGATGAATGGTGGAATATATATGACAATGTTTGGACTGTCGTTGGAGAATTGAGTGGGAAGGGGCCAACCAAGACACTTCCTCGATCTTCTTCTTTTACAGTTCCGTCTTTAAGCCAAAGAGCGCGTGGTTTGGTAGAATCTTTGAACATTCCTGCTGCAGAAATGGCAGCAGCTGTGTCTGGGGGGATTGGCAATGCCTTGGGTGGAAAGCCAAGTAAAACTGTTGATAAAGCTATGGTTTTGCGAGGGGAAAGATGTTCTAGATTTGTTTACCGAATCGCGATTCTCTATCTATCTAAATCTCCTCTTGAAAGAGCATCACGCTGCGTTCAGCAGTTTATCTCAATTCTTCCTTTCTTGCTATCTGCCGATGATGAGCAAAGCAAGAGTAGGCTGCATCTATTCATATGGTAATGTTATTTGACATTCCTTGTTAATATTTTGATAAATGGTTATGCATCGATATCAGACCATAGAATTTTTATTTGCTGTCCTATCTTACAAAGGAGATCTTTAGAAATAATGACCCGCAACTGCATATAGGACCTTGCTTGTGGTCAGATCGCATCATGGACCTCTTCATGGTGACGCTCGTTATCATGTCATCTCTCGCTTATTACGTGAAACAATCATCTGTGGGAAGTCAATGCTTGCTGCTACTATAAATGACGATGATCTATCTGATATAAATAGTTCAAAGGAGGGCAGCATTGTGTTCAATTTCATTCAGAAAGATAGAGTTCTTGGGGCGGTAGGTTTCTAAAGTTTCATCCCTTGTTAGTTAAATCGTTATGTGCATAGTAGAAAGAAGGTCCTTGTTGTGTGCATAAAACTAATTAACTAAGTACTTGGTAGATAAACATAATTCATTAATTGTTTGGAAAAGAGAAGCGTACTTTGTATCCAGTTGCACTTTATTTGGACTTCCACCACCTTTTCATTTTTTAATTTTCTGTTTGCTGTTTGCTAAAAGGCAATAGAAATTCTACTTCTATTTTGGCAATTGAATGCCAACATTATTTATTTTTTAGAAGCTGCAACGAATATTTTTCCATATTTCAGTACGCATTCATCTCAATAAGCATATAAATATGCATGCGAGTTTCTTGTATATTAGGGGCTTGCCTTTTTTTAATAGTTTTTGCTGTTTCGTTAATAATTCTTCTATATATTAACAGGCATCATTGAAATGCTTATTCAATGTTACCTTCGTAAAATTGTTGGATCTTCAGCCCCGTTCTAGCCGTCCTATGTGTTTAGGCTGAACGACCATTACCTCAATTCCTTTTCTCATTGCTGGAAAAATTAAATCATTCCTGTACTTCCATGACTTCTTTTTCCAATTCGTTTTCTCAATTAGCTTTGTGAGTGATAAACGTGATCAAGAACTTAAAATGTTGGAGGTCTATGAGGTGCAGCAATGGACGGACGGTTACTTTAACCTTTTCAGTATTTCACTTGATTGCGTTAGCTTTATGCATGGCGATAGAACTGATAATGTTTGGAGGTGTTTCTGTTCTTCATCTCAACCTCCTTTCCACAGGCAGATGATGAAGGGCAGTACATAAAAAGGGTAAAAAATGATCGAGCTCTGCATTTAGTAGAACTGAAGAGCAGAATTGAAGAAAATAGAGTCACAGATTCTACAAAAATGCGTGAGTTGGAAGATCAAATACAAGCCAGTTTATTTACCATTCGGGCTTCAGATGACAGAAGAAGATTTTTGTTCCACCAATCTTCAGATGAGGGCCAGCAAATTATTGCTGTAATACATTTGATGGATTTTTTAAAGTTTACATTGCCTCATCTTTGTTTGCACTGTAGCAATAACTAAACTCAAACCACTCCAACAGGACAAATGGATCCATACTCTTCGCTTGCTGATTGATGAAAGGGGTCCTTGGTCTGCTAATCCTTTCCCGAATGGCATAGTTGCACATTGGAAACTTGATAAGTCCGAGGATGCATGGCGCAGGAGACAAAAGTTGAGACAAAATTACCATTTTGATGAAAAGCTTTGTCAACCCTCCGTTCCATCTAGAGATACGGCACTTCCTTCTGGTAGTGACGGTAAAACAAGTGTGGGGGCTCGTAACATGGACAAATTGAAAAAAATATCCCTGAAAGGAATTAAGAGAATTATGGACGAATCAGATCCAAGCGAAAATGACAATGAGGCTGATTCGAGCCATGAAAAGCTCTCAGAGATTAAGGATCCATCACAGAGACAGTACCTAGAGGCATCACAAGATAACCGTGACACAGCACTTAGAGAAGACTATCCCTCCACTAGTGAATCAGAGAACAAAGAGGTATGAAGCATGGAGCTTTGACCATGCTAAGGTGTGCTATTGATGATGTCTCAATACTTTGCAGGTGCTGATGGCTATCCCTTGTGTTCTTGTGACGCCTAAAAGGAAAATAGCTGGGCGTTTGGCTATTACTAGAAATTTGTTGCATTTCTTTGGCGAGTTTTTGGTGGAAGGTACCGCAGGATCTGCAACTCTTAAAGCCTTATCTTCTTCTGGAAATTTTGACCCTCGAATACATGCATTATCTGGAGAACCATCCGGGGATGCCGCACCAAAGTTGCCTTCACGATCCGATTTGGTTACAGAAAAATCCAGACTCATTGAGAATCCTTATCTAAATGAAGAAAATAATAATGGAAAATCTCCTAGAAGTGTGAAACGCCATCGTTGGTGGAACTCATGTAAGGTAAATATATCTTGCTCTAGTTTTTTTACCCAACTTCTGATTTATAGTAACCTTTTGATTTATAACTTACTGGCTACTTTTTGTTTCTTATCCTAGATTAAAGCTGTCCACTGGACTCGATATTTGTTGAGATATACTGCAATAGAGATCTTTTTTGTTAACTCAGTCGCTCCAATATTCTTGAACTTCGCATCGCAAAAGGTTGCAAAAGATGTTGGGAATTTGATAGTAGTTGCCCGGAATGAAACTATGTTTGCTAGGGGACATCGGGACAAAACAGGATTTATTTCATTTGTTGATAGACGTCTGGCTCAAGAGATGGCTGAAGCTGCCAGAGAACGTTGGAAGAGAAGAGAGATAACGAACTTTGAATATCTCATGATTCTTAATACTCTCTCTGGAAGGTCATACAATGATCTTACCCAGTATCCCGTGTTTCCATGGATATTGGCGGATTATTCTTCTGAGACGCTTGATTTAAACAAGTCATCCACTTACAGAGACTTGTCGAAGCCTGTTGGGGCACTTGATGCAAAACGGTTTGAGGTTAGTCGAGACTAATTATCTCACTGATGTATGTTTCCTTTGTCCTGAGTGTTTCCTTGTTATGCCCTGCTTGAATTATCAGGTGTTCGAGGATAGGTATCATAATTTTGTGGATCCAGATATTCCCAGGTAATCTTCATGATTGTAATATGTAACATCTAATTTGAGTTGGATGGTTATAAAATTACAGTATGGTTGCTCTGCTTTGTTGGACAGTTTCTATTACGGCTCTCATTACTCGAGCATGGGAATTGTACTCTTTTACTTGCTTAGATTAGAACCATTTACTGCACTGCATCGAAGCCTACAGGTTTGCCATTAACATTACTGTATTTCTTTTGAGAATACTTGTTAAGCATAGGTAAGTCTCTGATATTAGTATCCGATAATGTTTTGCGTACTGTAGCCCCCCAGTTCTCCATTTTGCAAAATGTATCTTATTCGTTTAAGTTGATGGATTTAAGGTGGTTTATTTTGTTTGTCAATTATCACTGATCTACTTTAAACAGGGTGGTAAATTCGACCATGCGGACCGACTTTTCCAAAGCATTGAAGGAACTTACCGAAACTGTCTTTCCAATACAAGCGATGTAAAAGAATTGATTCCTGAATTCTTTTACATGCCAGAGTTATTAATCAATTCAAATTCTTATCATTTTGGAGTGAAACAAGATGGAGAACCAATAGGCGATGTTTGTCTCCCTACTTGGGCCAAGGTAATTGGCACATTACAGGATTAGTTCACCGTGACCTAGATACATGAATATCGTTGGACTCTCTCTTGGCTTTGTTTAGATTTGCAGTTAGGATAATTATTTGAAAATTTACCTAAGTCCAAGAAAATGACAACTGGCAAAACAATTGAGATGATTGATATCTCACACTCGTGTCCGAATTTCTTCTTTTTATTCCCCATTACATAGCAAGGATGGGCCACTCAATCTATTTGAACGTTGAGTCATGCACATCTTTCGTTTTCTTAATTTTATCGTGAGGCACAAATAATAATTCCATTATGTCTTAACCTCTTATGTATTGAGTAACGATCTGGCAATTTTTTTGCTCATCCATAGATCCAAATTCTTTCAGGGTTCCCCAGAAGAATTTATTAGTAGAAACCGAGAGGCACTTGAAAGTGAGTATGTCAGCTCAAACCTTCACCATTGGATTGATTTGGTCTTTGGTTACAAACAACGGGGAAAACCAGCTTCTGAGGTTACTACAATGCAATGGTTCAACATTTTTTTGTCGCTTTAATTTAATAAGTTGCCTTAATATTTTGACATATTCTTTGCAGGCTGCAAACATATTTTATTATCTGACTTATGAAGGTGCAGTTAACTTGGACGATATGGAAGATGAACTCCAAAGGTCAGCCATAGAAGACCAAATCGCTAACTTTGGTCAGACCCCAATTCAACTGTTTAAAAAGAAACACCCTAGAAGAGGCCCACCTATCCCTATTGCTCATCTTCTGCAGTTTTCTCCCAACTCTATAAACTTAACGTCTGTTGCAAAAACAAGCAATTCTGACGTGGCAGTGATGTATGTTACTGTGTTGGACTCGTATGTTGTTACTGTGAACCAAAATTTTTCAATGTCTATAAAGATATGGTTGACCACACAACTGGAATCTGGTGGAAACCTCACGTTCTCTAGCTCCCAGGTACAATTTTTTTTGTATTTCATCTTTTATCCCAGTTGCGCACTTTCCAAGATTCATGAACCATAATACGTATTTCATTTCATATTGAACAAAGATATTAAAATATTTACTGTAAGTCACTAAATTAAGTTCTCCATTTTATGCTATGGTCAAGATTTAGGGTGAATGTGAAAAAGCTATTTGTTTTGTGTGTGTTTTCCCAGACTTTTTATTAAAAAACATACCAATGCGAAACAGTCATTTAGACTTAAAAGTTCAGTGACAATTGTTCTGACTTAACATTTTTCTGTAGGATCTCTTTTTTGGGATTGGTTCAGATGTACTCCCCCCTTGTAGAATTGGAAGTCCTTTGGCTGATGGGTTCGAGCTTGGATCAGAATGCTTTGAAACACTGCAGACACCATCTGATAACTTTCTGATCTCATGTGGCAGTTGGGACAACAGTTTCCAGGTCACATCCCTCAGTAATGGAAAAATCGTCCAAAGTGTTAGACATCATAAAGACGTTGTCAGTTGTGTTGCAGGTATGGATCTCAAATTAGCACATAATTTGATTCATGATTCAAATTGGTGCATTATGATATCTTGTTTTCCAAAATTTCATTTTTGTGAAGTCATGATTGATTGCCTTAATTTCTTTTGATGTTTTGAAGTATTTAGATACCACAGTAGTTGAGGTGCCCAGTGGCATCTGTGTGTTGATTTTATGCTCTGTTTGATATCCCAAAACAGTGAAATGTTATGCTGCAGAAGGTCAAATGACTGGGTTTTAATATTTTCTCTTCAGACACATAAGCGTCAGCTAATACCACTTTTGACGAACGTATAGTATAGTATATGAGTTGTGGCATCACATGCATGAAGTTCTCGTGAAGATTGAAGGGAAAAGGCCTTTACCTTCGATTTACGCTGGAAAGTGATTCATAGATCGTTTCTCTTTTATATAGAGTACACGCTGTCCATTTATGATATGATTAAATAGATTACCACTTTCAGATGATAGATATTATTAGGAAATCATCCATCACGTCCTGAATCCAGCATGAGTGCAGTCGCAAAATTGTTTGCTGACAATTGTTTCTTCATCATCCCCATTTTTATTATGCTGGAATGTTGCAGTGACGGCTGACGGAAGCATCCTTGCTACTGGAAGCTATGACACAACCGTAATGATATGGGAGATCATTCATGCCCGAGGCACAGAGAAAAGGTCTCGTAGCACTCGCCCCGAATCTGCTTTGAAAGACTGCGTCGTTGCCGATACTCCATCTCACATTCTCTGTGGACACGATGACGTCATCACGTGTCTTTACGCAAGCGCAGAACTCGACGTCGTAATAAGCGGTTCGAAAGATGGCACTTGCATCATCCATTCCCTGCAAACGGGAAGATACGTAAGGTCCATTCAGCATCCAGGGAACAGACCATTGTCCAAGCTAGTTGCTTCTCGCCATGGACGCATCGTCTTGTATGCATCAGATGATCTGAGATTGCACCTCTTTTCCGTCAATGGGAGGCACATATCCTCTGCTGAGTCGAGCGGGCGACTGAGCTGCCTTGAGTTGAGTAGGTGCGGTGAGTTCTTGATTTGCGCGGGCGAGCAGGACGGTAACATTGTTGTCCGTTCGATGAACTCTCTTGAGATGATTACAAAGTATTCTGGGATTGGAAAGTCTGTTACCTCGTTAACTGTGACCCCCGAAGAGTGCTTCGTTGCTGGGACCAAAGACGGCAGCCTACTCGTCTATTCCATTGAAAATAAAACGGGGTTTCAGAGGAGTTCAAAATCAAGAATGTACTACAAGGCATGATATTATTGGGTATGTTTTGCTAGGAGTGTTGCATAAAATAGCTTTGTTATATTCATTATTGTTGTTGGTCTGGCTATAGATAACGACATGATAGTTCACTTAGGATTTGGATGCAGATGGCGAGCTGCTGCTGCGCTGGATGATGAAGACACTCCTCGATGATATCAATAACCAACATATACTGTAATTTTTATTATAAAGGGTTTGGTATAAATAACTAGCAGGCAGTAGTAATAGCTGATGGTTTAGACAACTTTAAGCCTCAATACAGAAAGTCGTGTGTAAAATCAATCAACCTAAGAAAACATGGTCGTCGTATGCCTTGGCAACATTCTATCGCAGTTAAAGTAGATACATACAACCATCTCCATCTATATCGATCTCTGCATCATGATGAGACACTGTTCCATCACCATTAGCAGCATCTAAACGTCTTGTCCTATGTTCGTCTTGTGGTTGGTTTCAATTTGCAACTACCAAGGACTGCCAAGAATGAAGGGAAAAATATATTATCGTACCGCTGCTAACTGATGATTATGTGTCTGGCTAGCTTTGTGATTGGGTCATTTATTTTTTTTTCCTTATGCTAATGGAATGGAATAGTAGTGACAGCATGCGAAAAATCAAAGGTGATTGTTTTAAGATTAAACTTGGCAGCGTTTAGGAAGATTCATAGAAGATCTGTGTGGGTGGGCCCGATTTAACGACGCCGGCTCCGAAACAGCACAACGTGGCGATAGCGGAACGCGTGTTTTGATCCGAACGGCGTAGGGTGGCGAATTTTTTATTTTTAATATCTGAATTCGACCTAACGCCCTTCGGCTTCTCGCGAGGGCCAGAGATAGTGCCCTAAGCCTCAGGTGACCACGATTAATTCGAATTACTAAAATCCTAATTTAATTCGAATTTATTCGAATTGATAATTTAATCCAAACTAATCGAATAAAGAGGCAGACAGCTGTTTTTCGACTATTTGATGACCGAAACGATTTTCGATCGATACCAAATTTTCATAATAATTCTACACTTCCCGACGTTCGCTCGAGGGGTCATTCGAATCATTCCGATGTCGTCTGTTATTTTTCGCAAAATCAAATCAGTGGTTCGAAATTATCAATTCGAGTAAAGCGGCAGTCTGCCGTCTTTCGACTGTTTGATGAACGAAACGATTTCCGATCGATATCAAATTTTTCAGAATAAATTCTACACATCCCGACATTCTCAACAAGTGGTGTTTCGAATCATTCCGATGTGGGATGACAGAAACTAAGTGTTTCGAATCATTCCGATGTGGGATGACCGAAACTAAGTGTTTCGACTACAATGTAATCTTCTGATCTTACCTTTGCAGAGGTCCCATTCGTCTGGACAGCCTTATATAAAAAAATATGTGTTGGGGATTTGAACTCACGAACGTATGACTACGCAACCACTGGACTACACCCCGCCCACTCACCCTAACGCGGCCGATTTAACATATTGATTTTTACTGTGTGACTCGATTAGTAAGGCATTAAAGTCATTTTACATTTTTTTTGAGGCTATTTTTTTAGTGTCAAAGTCCATTTTTCCAAAAAGACCCCGGAGAAAGTCCGAAAGAACAATCATGGATGGGTTTCACGCAAATGCTCTTACGTTGTCTGTAGTTGAAAAATCACTGTTTCAGTTTTCATCCCTGGAAATCCAGAAAACGCACCGCTCGGCCATGGCAGTAGCTAACGTCTCTCTAAGGAGCTTCTCTCTCCTTCCACTCCGTTCACAAGTACCCTCAACCCATTCTTCTCAGATATCCATACACAGCCTTCAAACCCACATGTATACAAAGTCCAGAAAAACTAGGGGTAACCCGAAAATTCAACTATTTTGTCTTAGAGCAGTTCTAATCTTCTTTGCTTTTGTTTTGATTTCTTTTTCGACATTTTTGTAGGCGTGTTTGCTGGCAGTGTTAGTTCAACTGAAGCAGAGGTTGAAGTTGCTGATGGTTACACCGTTACCCAATTCTGCGATAAGATAATCGACGTCTTCTTAAACGAGAAGCCTAAGACAAAGGATTGGAAAAGGTACATGATTTTCAGAGAAGAGTGGAGGAAACACAGAGCCAAGTTTTACAATCGTTGTAAAACAAGGGCCGAAGCAGAGACAGATCCGTCATTGAAGGATAAACTGAATGACTTGTACAGGAAAGTGAGGAAGGTAACGATAATACCCAATTGATTGTTTCTTCTAATGAATGCGTAGTTAATATAGTTGATTTTGACCTTTTAAAGGATGTATGTAGTTAATAAGCTGTAGACTCTTCGCTTTCGCAGTTCAGTACTTGTACAATTTGGTGGTCGTTGTTCAAATACATTGAAATGATTGTTGAAGATAGATAGGTTCCATAAAGGATCGATATTCTTACAGATCGATGAAGATATGGAAAAGCACGATGAACTTCTCAAAAAGATTCAAGACAGCCCACGGGACATAAATGCAATTGTGGCAAAGCAGCGTGGTGATTTTACGGGGGACTTCTTTCGTTATCTAACACTGCTTTCAGAAACTTACGACAGCTTAGAGGATCGGGACAGTATGTGATGTTCATCTTTCAGATACTTCAGTTCTTACATAATCAATGTTCGCAAATAGACGGTTTTCCTAACAATCATTCATGTCTGATGGGTGGAATTGGAATGTCTTTGAATTACTCAGCAAGAGATTTTTTGTTTTTTTATGAATAGCAATATCTCGTCTGGGAGCAAGATGCCTATCAGCAGTCAGTGCCTTCGATAACACACTCGATATTGTGGGTAGCTTAGAAAATGCTCAGACTAAGTTTGACGACATCCTTGACTCGCCTTCAATAGATGTAGCTTGTGAGAAGATCAAAAGTATGGCAAAGGCTAATGAACTCGATTCTTCTTTGATTTTATTGATCAATGGTGCTTGGGCATCTGCAAAGGAGTCTGCCACCATGAAAAATGAGGTTAATGGCGTCTTACTTAGGCGATAGTTGTCATAATCTTCTCCTTTTTCGTATATGATCTCATATGGGGATTTGGTGATTGTGTAATCTTCGACCAGGTAAAGGATATAATGTACAAACTATACAAGACAACACAGAGCAGTTTAAGGAGTATAATGCCGAAAGAAATCAAGCTACTGAAGCATTTGCTGAACATCACAGACCCCGAGGAACGTTTCTCAGCACTAGCCAGTTCGTTTTCCCCAGGTGATGAATCCGAAATCAAAGAAGCCAATGCTACTACATACACGTAAGAGTAATTTCTAATGCACCTAACGTTACTTACATTTGAGGGATAGAGAGAGTTTGATATGCATTTCTATTCTATTTAATATTTTCCAGAACACCAAAGGAGCTGCACAAGTGGATCAAGATCATGCTAGACGCATACCATCTGAACAAAGAGGAGACAGATATTCGAGAAGCTAGAAAAATGAATCATCCAATTGTTATACAGAGGCTCTTCATTCTTAAAGACACCATTGAGGATGAGTACTTGGAGAAGAATACAACAACACCACCACCACCACCAGCAGCAGAAACAGTAACAGATCAAACCGATACTGCGATCCACTCAGATGAGTAGTAGTAGTAGTAGTAGCAGTAGTTAGTTAGTTGTTGTTGGCTAGTTAGTGGATGAGTGAAGAATGGCAAAAATCTGAACGAAATGAAAGCACGTTGTTCCCATCGACGACTTACACATGGCAAGGTTATTGCATATAATATAATCTTGCTGCTTCATACTTTTGCGTGATTGTATCTGTGTTGGTTAAAGATATTTTCATTATGAGGACTGATCAACTGGGCTAGCTGCCCTTTTATTAATCAAGACTGGATCGGTGGAACTGTAACTGATTCGTCGCGTACATTGTTTGGTTTCGTTTGCAGTTTCGAACCCCAATCGCCCTAACGTATTTTTTGTCTCCTTCAAATCGTCGATCTATTTAGCCCTAATTTCACCCAAATCAGAGATTGGTCCTCCATAGCTGGTCTTGTGGCTTGGTGATGCGGATAAATGCGAAAAACATGTTTCAGTAAGTATTTGACTGAAGATGAAAGTGGTCAAAATTCCCAACACTACCAAGAGTTGGAAACAAGAGAAGAGACATATCTGTTACCTCATTTTCTTCCATTTTCTTTTTGTTAAGAGTTTGAATACTACCTTGAGACGAAAATACCTTAGTAAATTCTATTGACCGGTTAAAATGTGATCGAATATGTCAAAAGAACCAACACTGAATGATTTTGCAAAGATTAAAAACAAAAACGGCACATTATAAATATAAGCACAAATCGTGAAAATTTGAAATAATTTAAACACCGAATTTACCATTTACTCGTAAATAATTGATACTCCTAAACTCCGAGAATGAACTGTATATTTCGTTAGAAGGGCTTGAAGCAACATATTTAGTTGTTTATAATTGATCGATCTCATTACATCTACTCGTGGAATACACTACAAGTTATGGAGTTGCTCTGTCCAAGTGATATAGCAAAAAAAAAAAAATAAAGTACTACCAAATCAATCCTAAATTTCTAATAATACTCTTAGACAAGCTCGAATATATCAGCAAGTCACAATCTTTAATACCAACTGAACCATCTTTTCCGGGTCTCATTCTTAGGAATTAACGTGATTCGATCCGCATTGGAAACAGCCCATTTACTAAAATCGGGAGAAGAAACGAGTTCTTCAAGAGCTCTGCGTGTCGAACCCTTTGTGAAATCATCCCATTCCTCTTTCGTGAATTTCCTTCGATTGGGAGTTTCATGGTACGTGGAATAGAATGTCTCAGTGGGAACTTGCAAGAATATATACGCTAGTCAAGAATCACATTTATCAAATTGAGGGGGACAAACAAGTATATACACAAACCTGGGACGACAGGTCTCGAAGCAGTTGATTTATTGGAAGGCAGAGATTCTCGCCCACGGATTTCTGCTCTGGTAAGATATCTGCCATTATATTTGCGTTATGGAGACACGTATAAAAGAATGTTTCTTTTCGAACGAGAAATACGTTCAAAATTCAAATACAATTATGACACACAGCGGTAGGTGATGAAGGCGTTTAGAATGCTTTTGACCAATGAGTATGCATACAGAAAAACTGCGTTACCTGTAAGCACGAGTAAGAGCGTTTGAATGGATGAATATGTTCATGGACGACGAAATAATGATTCCACCAATCAAAGCTTCTGCAGCCAATAAGGGGTCCACAGAGCTCTGTAGCATATTTATTTGCAGTTTGTCTCATCAGTTATAGCACCCAAATGAGACATTTGACTTGGTTATTAGTAAAATAAAAAACCTGAAGGATGAGCAGAGAAGCAATAATTCTAATAGACCAAGCCACGAAGTTAGATGTATAGGAATCAATGGATCCATCCTCCGTGAGCACAAGTTTGCGTACTGCCCAGAAACCGAGCCCAGCACCAGAGACTGCGAGGAATGCCAAAAGAAACAATGCCACCTGCAACAAATTGAAACTGTTATTCATACATGCAGCAGATTACAAGTTGTCTGATCTGATACATTGATTTTGATCATCCAATCTTACAACAAACTGTTGTTATGTGGAGTATAACAAAACTGTGCACTGTAAATTTATGTGTGTATATACATCTAAGTAGGAATGATTTGAAAAACAATAATGGGTAATAAAAACAATCGCTGGTATTATATATATATATATATATATATATATAGATAGATAGATAGAGAGATAGATAGATAGAGAGAGAGAGAGAGAGAGAGAGAGAGAGAGAGAGAGAGAGACATTAAGCGGTCACAATTCCAGTACAGGTGGTTCCAAGCTTTTAGCGGTCACAATTCCAGTACAGGTGGTTCCAAGCTTTGAACCGGAACCCCAACCCGCCGAACACCACTAATTATGAGAGAAAGAACGAATATTAGTAAAAAGAAACTTACATACAGGATCGTAGATGTCCTCGGGAAGTCCGATTTCAATAACAAGGGACTTGAATAATCTTGGTATGTAGCGAAGTAGAAAAGATCCAACGCCAACCTGAGCGATAACATAATTGAGAGGAGGCAAAGAAAGAAAAGAAAATGCTGCTACAACATGTCAAGAAAACATACAAAACATGAGTATATGAATATCCCGAGCGAGCTCTTGCGACCTGTTGGAAGAACTTTCATCCCCTGTCAGAAATGCGATAAAGTTCATAAATGGGCAATGAAAAATAAAATCTCAAGACAATTTGTAAAAGAGATCTCATAAGCCAAGACTTACCTGGAATAGGACAATCAATATCAGCAGAAGTACACCTAAGGACATTGCACTGCTGTAGTAGAAGGCCAAAGACTGGCTGAGAAATGAAGCCAGACACAGAAACAAAATCCCCAAAACCAGGAACACAGCCCGATACCAAAAAAATTCTGCATCACCCAATAAAAGTGGATTGAATTGAGGAAAATTCGGGGTATCAGAGCATATAAAGAGACAAAATGTGGTTTATAGTCACAGACCTTCACCCAGAAAAACTTGAAGTTCTTCCGAATAAGACATTCCCATTCGTATATCTAAAATTTCATTGTAGAATGGAGACATTGATTTGACCCATAACCCATCAGTAAGCTTCTCCCATTTGTCCATCGGGCACATCCCTATTCCTAGAGAGGTATTCCTGTGCATTCCACCACACAAGCAACCCCTTCAAAACTAAACAAAGTAAAAGATATACCTCTATGATTATAAAAGAAGAGAAAAGCATCATCCATGAAGTATGCAACTCAAGACAAAGCAGACTCTTCAACCTTATATAGCATAAGATATACATAGTAGTAACAGCCTCACATTAAACCCCACTAACTCACTCACCTGTGAAGACAGACCTGAACATTTGGTGGACGGCCCTTTGGGTTTTCATCGGAGACTTTCACTTTCACAGAATTGGCAAACCTTTTCCAGTGTTCGATTCTAGATAGCCCATGGATATGGACTCTCGCACACTTCACCTTAGTTCCTGGCTTCAAACCAGGAGATTCTCCAACTACAATGTTCGGGGTTATTTCCAATGACTTGGGCTCCGACAAAACTGCAGAATCAGAACAATAACAACAAATTATTAGCGACGGCGCATTTTGTGGTTACACTACACACTTCTCCAAAGCTGCCTTGAGTCATGAACATTCCTCAGCATTTTTAAATCTTTAACGCCGAAATACTCACAATTGTCATTGATTTCCTCAATTCGTACTCTACAACGGCCAAGAATATTACACCACGGATTCAATTTTCATCGAAAAGAATTGACATTCTCAAAGGGTATTAAAATAATTAACATAAACGCTAACCATCGACCAGCAGAATGTTGAGTAGAAAAAGAAAAGGCGAAGAAATCTATCTAACTTCTCTAGAACTAAAATGAAACAAGTCATCCAAATTCAACCACACCAAAACAACATTATGTTGGATTGGTTCAGCCAAAAAGTGTATTCCAAACTTTGAGATTCACCTAATGATAACTCCGAAGCCGTGCCTGGAGAGGTTAAGAGAGTAGATAGTAGGAGAAAAAACCAAAGCGTGACGGTCCGTGGAAGACTTGATGGGCTCATCGCTTTCAAACTTCAGATACGCTGGTCTTATTTTGGGAAAGTGTTAGGGTTTATTAATTCTGAAGATTCAAATTTTGAAATGGAGGATGATTCTCAATGAAGCATATTTGTGAAATTAGGCTACTGTGCTGTGGATAATCTGATCTCGGTAAAAGGTATCCATCCGTTCGGGAGGTTGGTGTCTTTCGAATCAAAAATTTGGACACGAACCCGAAAGTGTTATTCATCGAATCTTCAGACACAAAGCGGTGGTAATCATGTGTCCCACAATTTTCATTTGTAACAATTTGTAAAATTAAATTTAAAATGACCTATATGATTATCGAAAAATATAAGACATCGATATCAAATTGATCGTCACAAAAAAAGGAATAAATTGGATTTATTTATTTATCTTTATCATATAAATCACAAGAAATAAGGTTGATTTTGTTTAATATAGGATTAAAAAATTAATATTCTTAGCTTTTTATGAAAGCAATAATAAAAACATGTTATACAGTCTCACAGTCGTGCTTACAAAATACAGTCTGATAGCTGTGCATCATACAGTCTTACAATGTTTAAGTAGTAGTTGTGCAATCTTACAATGTTTAAGTAATACAGTTTCGTAGTCGTGCATAAGACTTATAAACCCCTCACGGTCAACAGTGTCTAGCGCACGATGACTATCCTGAATTACCAACAACGACTTATTAACTGGACCATAAATTTCATTGTTATCCAGCTTAAATCGAACGACATCGAGTTAAAATTCAAACTAACAACGGTGGGTAGCAACTTGAACAAATAATGATTAAATCATTACGATTAGTTAATAGTTAATATGCCTTGAACAACGTAGATCTAGGCAACGTCTTGAACGGCCAGCTTCGCGAATGGCTAACGATGGGGAAGCAACTAGGGATGGCAATGGGTCGGGTATGGGCCGGGTTTGGCTGGACCCGGGACCCGACCCGAATATTTATTAGCGGACCCGAGACCCGCCCCGCCCCGCCTCGGGTCTGGACCCGCCCCGCCCCGGACTGGACCCGAACGAACCGGGTCTGACCCGCCAGACCCGGATATATTATTTTTTTCTTTTTTTTTTATTTTTTCATTTTTAAAAGAGAAAAATAGAGAAATGCATTGCTTGAGACTCGAACCCACGACCTCACATTTGTAATACCAAACTTCTACCATTAGACCAACAGATTTTTTATTCATAATATTAACAATAACTCTATATAACTTAATTACGAAATAAATTATAATATATAAATATTTTCGGGCGGGTCCCGGGTCGGGTCTCGGGCGGGTTTGGCAAGACCCGGGACCCGCCCCGGACCCGGCCGGGTAGAAAAATTCAAATCCACGACCCGCCCCATACCCGATTATTTTGAAAATACCCGGCCCATTAGGGGCGGGTTCGGGGCGGGTCCGGGTCTGGACCCGCCCCATTGCCATCCCTAGAAGCAACTGTGGCAGAGCTCGAGCAACGAAATTAGACCATGAACGGCGAAATCGGGTAACAATGGGGAGATCCAGGGGTGTGAGTGATGTTAGAGGGTCACAGCGCTGGTCTATCGCGGCGGAGTCGGCAGCGGAGCAAGGTGGCGGCAAGTGATAACGATGGGAAGAGGAAGAGATGAAAGAAAAAGAAGTGGGGAAGAAGGAGAGATACGGCGCTAATGAAATCGGGATGTCGCGACCGTTAGACCACCTCTAACAGAAAAACTCATTCACAAAATCAAAAACATCCCCAAACTCAAAATTGAGTAATTCTTCTCCAACCGTAAATCACTTCTCAAACTCAAAAGGCCATTATTATAATATACTCTTCTACCGAATTTTTATAACATTACCATGTAATTTACAACTTTGCAAATTAGACCACACTATGATTTTAACTTCGATTACAATTCCTAAAATTGATAAGACGCTCAATATTTCTTCATATAAAAAACATAAAAGAATATTTATTAATAACACGAGCCCTTTTAGATATTTTTATACGGGTACTTTAATACTTAAAACATATGTATTGCTATTTTTAAACATTAAAATAAGATTTTGAAAAATTCTATTTCAAAACGCATATTTGCATTTAAAACAGGAGAAAGAAGATGAAAAAGGATATATACTTTTACTCCACTTTTGGGTTTTGGGTCCCGGTGGGGATGCTCTTAAACGCGTCGTCGCATCTATTAAGCGTGGAAATCTTTGTATGGGCCAAAAGCGTAGGCCCATAACCACGACGAGCCCAAAGAACGAACATAAGGCTAAAACCTCGCATGTATTAGACGCCTCGTCGCATCCTATCATCTGTCCCACATTTACTGTCCCCCTCTATGTCCCAAATCATCTGATCCGTTGAATTTTAGATCCTGCGGTTCAAAAATTTTCTTTTTTGTTTATTAGTTACTTTAATTTCATATTACACCAAATCATTAAATCAATATTATTTCATGTGATTTATAAGATAAAACACATCTAATTTATTCCTTGTTTTATGATCAATTTGATATCCATATCATATATTTTTCGATAATCGTAAGAATTATTTTAACAAAGTGGGACGGGAAGTGGGACAGAATTGTACAGACGATTTCAACCGCTCTGAAACGCGAAGTCGCATTATTTAGTACTTTTTGTCAAAATTTGTTAACTGTTCCCACAACAGCCCTATTTTATCTAGGATTAGTAAAACCATTTTAATTACAGAATCCTATATGAGATGTAAAATATGCAGCACTAGCCACGTGCATTTTGAATTATTTTATTTAGGCCATTGTCAAATGTTTTGAAACAAAGTAGATTGTACTTCAAAAATTTTGAGATCCGTTTAAAACGTAGATTTCCCTTTCCCTAGCACAATTTTTACGTGATTGGAAAAACGAAGTGTCCCGAAAATGATTCGTATCCTTGAGATTTCTTATTTTTTTAATATTTCTTTTTAGGCAAGATTATAAAATTAGGTCACTAAATATATAAGTTTTCGTTTTTGGGTCATTATGTTTGATAATTGCAAAAGTAGATCACTAACTTTTCATGTGAAAATAATTTTGGGTCATTTTTCAATTTTAGGTCACTAAGAATATATTCTTTCGATTTTGGGTCACTAAGTTTAGATTTTTTCAATTTTGGGTCACTATGTTTATAACATTAGTACCAAATGAGCGACCCAAAATCGAGAAAATATATTCTTAGTGACTTAAAATTGAAAAATGACCCAAAATTATTTTCACATGAAAAGTTAGTGACCTACTTTTGCAATTATCAAACATAGTGACCCAAAAACGAAAACATGTATACATAGTGACCTATTTTTATAATTTCCCCTTTCTTTTTATAACACAATAAAGAGATCACGAGTCAACTCCACCACGTTCGAGCCGCCGCCAGTGCCACGCCATATATTACCATTCTTTCCGTTTTTATTTTCATGAATCCGAGCAAGCATATTCAATCAAAAGAGTATAAAATAAAAATCTAAAACTATACTCGCTCGCCAAAACAAACCCGTTTTCTACGATCCTTCCAAGTAATTCACATGCTTTCTTGAAATGTGCTTGTTTTCATTTGGAAAAAATATGATGCATAGCTTTATATGAGAAAAGTTAGAAAATTCAAATGGATCTTTTGTTAATTGAAGAGATCTTATCCCAATCTGTTAGCAGATGTGTCGATAGAGTTTGTTGCTGCTAGCTGTCGGTTTCTTCAATCACGTAAAGTGCAAGAAAATATTGCACAAGTCTCTCTCTCTCCCTCTCTCAAAAGTTCCACAAAAACACGTCTTTTTTTCTTTGTTTTGGGGTATGCCTATATAAATCATCACTCCCTCCCAATCATTAAGACATATATTTGCATAGGTGTCCTGAGAGAAAAGTTTATCAGATGGATTTTACATACAGACCGTACAACGACCCAGAAATTGAAGTACTGATGGAAAGAATACATCCACCGAGGTTTGAGTTCATTCATTAATATCAAATATTTTATTTCTTGTAATTAAGCATATGTTCTTGTGGTTTTTTCCATCATCGCAGGGTTTGTATTGACAACGATACCCATCCAGATTGTACTCTTGTAAAGGTACGGTTGCTTTCAAAGGAGACGACAGACGTTCGAAGTTTTGTATATGTTGTTATATCCTTTTATATAATCCCAAATCATTGTCGTTATATTCTAATTAATTACGTTTATTTTTCTTCGTGGCGATGATGTGAGGTTGACAGCGCGAACAAACAAGGGATGCTTCTTGAAATGGTCCAAGTTCTCACCGATCTTGACCTCCTAATTTCCAAATCATACATTTCTTCAGACGGTGGCTGGGTGATGGATGGTAATAAAATAACTAACAACAAATCGTCCTCACGATGTAAAATTTACCTACCATTAATGAATTCATTATTTGGTTTTCTGATTATGCATAAATGAAATGTTTTCGACAGTTTTCCACGTGACGGATCAGGGGCGGCACAAGGTGACCGATGAAAGCCTCATACATTACATTCAAGAAGTTGGTTCGTTATACCCTTTCCGTTATAAATAAACTGTGTTAAAAGGGTGAATTTGGAGTGCGGAAAAGAAAAAAAAAGTGCCGCGGTTGGTTCGCGTTCCAAACTCGCCCTAAGAAAGAAGAAATGAATAACTAATTAACATTGATCGAAGGGAATCAGCGCGATTAGGAGAGTATCGAAGGACGAGCCGACATGGCCGAGAACGCCTCCAGAAGCTCGGCCCGGGCACGTAGTGAGCGGACACATGGCGATAGAGATGACGGGAATAGACCGCCCGGGGATGATGTCGGAGATGACGGCCGTCCTAACAGAGCTTAGGTGCCGTGTCTCGGCAGCCGTTGCTTGGACGCACAAGTCCCGAGTGGCTTGCATCATATACATAGAGTCGTCGTCCATGGATCCGTGCAGGGCGGCTGAGGTCCAAGCCCATCTCGAGAACGTGGCCGAGGCACATCACTATGGGGACGAGAGATGGAGCGTTAGGCTGTCTGGCCGAACCACCCACCCCGAGAGGCGACTCCACCAACTCATGGCAGCCGATTATTGTTGCGACTGTGACCATAATAATAACAATAATAATAATTGTAAGGTCGACGATGATGATTTTGATGATGATATGGTTGGCGTAGAAGGAGGAGGAGACTACTACTACCGTCATAATCATCTGGTGGGGGGTATTATCGTAAAAAAGCAACAACAACAACAAAAACAACAACAGCAGATTGACAGGGGGACTCGTACTCATCCTCCACAAGTGAGGATAGGGTATTGTAGAGAGAAGGAGTACTCTGTGATTACTGTGAGGAGTAGGGATCGACCCAAGCTGTTGTTCGACACGGTTTGCACAATGACCGATATGGATTATGTCGTCTATCATGCCTCCATTACTTCCACTGGATCCACGGCTTACCAGGTACTTACCCTATTTGTAAGTTGTAGTGAAGTGCTATAAATTTTACATAAACGTAAAATGCCGTCATTGTTAGGAGTATTACGTGAAGCATAAGGACGGGCATCCAATAGAGACGGAAGGGGAGAAGCATAAGGTGATCCAATGCTTGGTCGCGGCCATAGAAAGAAGAGCTTCACACGTACGAAAACCAACATTTACTTGTATATATTTATGTCGTTGTGTAATTAATGAATTGATGTTTCCAATAATAGGGATTGAGAGTAGATATATGCGCCCGTGACAGAGATGGGCTATTGTCGGAGATCACTCGGGTTTTTCGGGAGAATGGTTTGTCGATATCTAGGGTTGAGATTGGTACTCGCGGTGATAAAGCGGTAGGAACGTTCTATGTAAAGGACACGTCTGGGCAGAAAGTGAATGTGCATATGCTCGAAAAAGTAACGCATGAGATTGGAGGCGACATTATTAATGTTATCCAAGACGAGGAGCATCTGCCTTCGATGAAGACCTTGAGAACGTTTAAGAGCAGCAGCAGCAGCAACAGTGGTGGTGGAGTCAAGGAGGAGGAGAGGCCAAGATTTTCGCTGGGGACATTGTTATGGTCACATATAGAAAGGCTTTCGGGAAACTTTTGACTTGTAAAATGGTGAAAAGATGCCCCTTAGATTTGAGTGGCGCCGGGCTCGTTACTTGAACATGTTCTCAGCTCAACGTATAATAATAAATAGTTGCACTGGAATGGGAAGGATATATAGGCTGATGATGGTTAAATATATTACCTTATATCGTTTGACTCGAGTACCTTTACAAAAGATAAAGAGGTAATTCGTTATCAAGTCCCCTTTGGGTTTTAAATTGGGTAAATTCCTTATTAGTACCTTTCGAAATTTGAAATTCCTGTTCAGTATCCCTAGCGAAAATTATTCCTTTTCAGTATCCATCTGCAAAAAAGTTGTGTGTGTGATAACACAAACAGTGAGAATATACCCTTTTCGTGAAATTAAATTGGATAACATACCAACTGTTTTGATTATTATACCAACTATTATTCTAATTATACCACCTGTTATCATTATTATACCAACGGGTATATTGTACAACTCTGTTGGTATAATTACCAAAAACAGATGGTATAATTTCTACAATTTTTGGTATAATTTCAAAATCAGTTGGTATAAATGTTCAATTTCGCTGTATCAAATTACAATAACGTTAATTGGTACGATAACCAAAACAGATGGTATAATTTCTACAATTTCTGGTATAATTTCAAAATCAGTTGGTATAAATGTCCAATTACGCTGTATAAAATTACAATAACGTTATTTACTGGTACGATAACTAAAACAGATGATATAATTTCTATAATTTCTGGTATAATATCAGTGGTATAATGTCCAATTTGAAATGTGAGACAGAGGTATTTTCGACCTTTTAACCCTGAAAAGACCTTTTTAGGTACTGAACAAGAAGAAATTTTCAAAGGTACTGAACATGAATTAAGAGGAATTTTGGAACTTGAAAGGGACTGATAAGGAATTAATCCTATATTGAATGGTATATGTACACTTATCTCCCATACAAAAAAGAGTAACATATAAAAACCGCTGCTGCATCCATCAATTACTGAAGAGGAGCTGCTACTGCTGCAACTACTAACTATTAACTATTAGCATGATTCAATTAGAAGTGGAACGAGGTAAGACAGAAACAAACCTTATCTGCCTCCCTCTGACCTTGGCTCGCTGGCTGGTTAAGTATTTGCCCAACTCTTATGCTCCTATAAGTAACATGTATATATATATATTATCAATACCAAACCAAAACTGGATCTTTGATTCTGTCTCCTCTTTTTGGATATTATCATATCATAAGCCTAACGTTTTCTGGGCATAACCATGCTTCAGTCGATCGATCAACTTCTCCTTGATTTTTCTCTTCTTGTCCATTTTAAGCCTGTAACGGTATTCTCGTTCTCTTTCATATATGCCTTGCCAGTAGACCTCACCCGTTAAAGGCCAGAGCCAAGGTCTATAAGGATGGTCGTCGTCATCTGCTGCTTCTGCAAGGTCTTCGTCCATACTCTTCAATAAGGTTGAGTTGAAGAATTTCGCCCACATCAACTCCTTACGTTGTTCGATAGGGTGTTGTTCTTGTAACTGACCAGATTGAGGGCTCACGTAAACCATCTTCCTCCCACTGTGGTAGGCCCACACGTTCACCACCGCCTCCAAAATTCTACAGTAGCAATGCTGCTTCTGTTGGTCGAAGAAACCATACGTGAGAGAGAGAGAGAGAGAGAGAGAGAGAGAGAGAGAGAGAGAGAGAGAGAGAGAGAGAGAGAGAGAGAGAGAGATGTTTTTAAGTAGGCAATTGCTCACACCTCATGGGACGAAAAGCCTAGCGAACAACTCAATGACAAGTTGGAGTGTAAAAAATGAAGAGAGTCCACAAACATCCTGGGAATTTCCGTTTTGTGGTCAGATCCAATAAATTAAAATTATGGAAATTATTTATGCACGGTCGTAAAAGAAACAAAAAAATGTACTCAGCTAAGCAATTACCTGGCAAACATTGTGAACTCCAAAAAAGAAGGGGTAGGCATCACCCAACTGTGAAGCGCCGCCCAGTGTCCTCCATCTTCAGCCATAGGAGGTAGGGCTTCTATATTTGAAGGCAGTCCGTACATTCGACGGAATGCATCTTCAAAGGCTGTTCTGAAAATTTGAGATAAAAGTAATCTATTTTTTGAGTTACTCAACAAGGCCTATAGAAACAATTATAATGGTCATTTCAAACAAACCATATGAGCTTAATATGTGGGCATCCCCATGGAAAAACATCAGTGTTTTAGTACGTTTAGAAGGCTTCCATAATAGACATTTCAAATATACCGATGAACTGAAAAACGACCATATGATCGGCGTGACTCACCTGCACATTCCAGCATTCATAATATCACAGGTCGACCAAAAAGTTAACCGATCATTGTTTCTAGCAATTCCACCATTCATATCCAAAGATGTCCAAAAGTACATAACATCTCCTTTAGGGTTCTCCTGTATCGTCTTCTCTAAAGCCTCTTCAGCCTTTTTGGATAAGGAAACCTGAGATGGACAAAATGAAACATCTTTAGATCATAGTTAAGAATCAAACGACAATCATGCATTTGAAATTCTACCTCCGAATACTATGATTAACACTAAAGCATAGTTTTCCCGACAATTAAATACAAACCTTCCTCCCAGCAGCACGCCACGATTGAAATCCTATCCAAGGCCGCTTGTGAATATCGTCAATGCTGTTAGCAATTGCAAACATCCCTCCAGTCTCACACAAGATATTGCGATAATAGGTATTATTCAATATGGGAAGTCGGCTAACGGCATCCACATCATCTGACTTCAATCTTCTTGCCTTTGAAGACTGAGGGAAAAACATTTTAGCATTCAAATTCCATAGTTAAAGCATAAAAAGAGATGATCAATCGAATACATCTAGAAGTGGTCACGGTAAGTACCCTTGAATCAACTAAAGAAGCTATCTGTGGAATCGATTAGAGAGAAGACGAAACAGATCCCACTAAATGAATAAAATGGTCCAGGAGAGACTTACAAGACTTAAACCACGGTACAATGAACCATGGTGTAGGAATGGCCAACCCCCAGCACCACTGTAAATCTCATAAATGCATATCGGCTGCCCAGTTCTTTCTAGTTCACCTTCATCCCTCTCATTAGTTTCAAACTTCAGTTTATCAGATTTCTTAGCATTTTTATAGATTTCATCCCATTCGCCCAAGGGTTTCTCCATTCGCTCCTCAATCTACAGCGCAGAAAAGAAAAGAAAGAGGATTCAATGAAAGAATTAACCAAAAAGGTGGGGTAGGACGATGGAGGTGGTTAATATTTGACGTACCTCCTCTCTTTCTGATATCTCGGCTTCCTCTTCTCTTTCCACGTCCATCAAAATATCCCAGTCCAGCATAGTTGGGACATCCTCTTCGAGATAATTTCCGTTACTATGGGACATGTTATTTAGTGAAATGTTAATGAACTCTGTCATTTCCACCTCAAGGTCATGAACTACGCCAGAATTTACGCCAAAAGAACCGCCTAGATCCAGATTTTCCAAGTTAATTGAAACCTGATCAGCTTCCCCTTTGAAGTGATTCCACTCCCAAATGCTATGGTTCAAATCAGCAGCACTACCTGGTAACAATACATCTGATGGAAAATCAACAAGGTTCTCCACCAGTTTTGCATAACCAGAGATGCATTCTGAAGCAAACATGTTCTTGGCATGCAACCTTCCAGAGGATGCTATGGTATGTGCATATCTTGATAAGCGCCCTTCATCAATCAGAAGAGAGAAAGCATTTTGCAGAGCTTCAGGGTCATTTTTGGGGAAGATTAGCCCGTGAACTCCATCAACAACCTGTCATTTCAGGGGACGAAGATAAAAAAATTTCCGATGATCTATCTCTTTTGAGAAAATGTGGAGGGCTTACATATTTTTTTATGACATGATTATCCGAGGCAACAATAGGAATACCGAAAGACATGGCTCTTGTCAGTAACATAGGGAATTCCTGCTCGTCTTGGGAAGAGGCATACAGAGCTATGTCAGCCATCAATATCATGCCATCTACATCTCCACTTATCCCATAATGCTTTAAAGATCCTTCAGTTAGTCTCAAGCGAATAGTAGCATCCTACACAGAGAAACAGTTTAATGTCTATGTAATCATCTCAATCATGGATTATAAAACCTTCACGAAATTAACAACTACTTGTCTCACATGAGTTTAGATCCATTTCCCTAGACTGTCATGAAAAACAATTTAGACACGGAATATTAACTAAAATTCACAATCAGAATTTGCCATTTGGCAAGTTAAGCTATAGAATCAGCATTATGTAATGCAATAAACTACACAATCATAGTTCATATTACACGCAAGCCATCAGTACAGCATCTAAGAACCACACACGTATAGAATAGATGAAGCAGAGTAGCTTAAAATACCATTCAGAATTCCTATTTACAGTCAAGAGGAATCACTCAAATTTGAACTTCAAATTTGTTTGACTAAACAATCATTTGAAAGCAATTTGCTCCAGTTCATACCTGTAAAGCATCACTGTAATCTTTACTGGAATTTCCACTTAGAAAGATAAACTTGGATGAGAACCCAACAGCTCCACGTCCGGCATACTTGAGGAGTAAAGATTCTAGATCACGCATTGCCACAGCATAATCCCAAGCTAGCTCAGAGTAGAATAACGAGCTGCCAAAGACTACAATCAGCAGGTCATCATCGCCAAAATGATTTTCCTTTCTCAGCTGGGATCTGGAATGAGTCTTACTATAGCTTTCTGCAGCCCAAACATCCACTGGTGATCCAGGAATCACAAAGAAGTTTCCACTGTCAAGCAGACTATATAACATCTGATACAACAAATGGTACAATAAATAACTGAGAACATGCCTGTTTCCAGCACTTCAATCAGATCTATACGCATAATAGAATTACAATAACGAGCAACTTACTGGAAAAGAGAAGTCCGGAAATATTACAACATCGGCCCTGCTAAAGGCACTTTTCCAATTGGAAATGAGGTGATCCCATGCCATGTCTTTATACAGCTGTAAGCGATTGCCAAGAGTATCCTCCTGGATAATCCATATGAGTTTCACAGAGCAGAATGGCTCTTGCATGAGGCTGCATCGGTATAAAACTCACAAATCATAGCAATAAAATAACAAATTAAAATAGATGATACTGTAGAAACAATATATGCTTAAAAGGCGGTGGACAAAAAGGAATGTTAATGGTGGTAAGGGTTTTCATTAGTTGTGCTCTATTGAGGTTCAGAGAACCTCTCATCTTATGGGATCATGATAATGTATCGAAGATTGAGCAGCATAGGTTAAAGCACTATTGAACGCTCTTCCAAAACAAATTTCTATGGTTATGGATAGAAAGCGAGTATAAACTTGGTATTAAAATGAACTAATAAATCCGATTTGGGGCAAACGAAAATAAAGTGGCACATTAAGTAAATTCAAATTTCAAATTGAATTATTTCAAGAATTTAGGTCTTGTGGCAGTCACCAAACATGATATATGCAGAAGAAGGAGCTGTGTCACAAACAGAAAAGTTATACAATGAAAAGCAACCGGAAATGACAGAAGCATAGCACCTGATAAGATGGGAAGCAAAATAACCTAACAACAAAGCACTTTCAATGCATATATCGAAAAGTAATAGAACTCCAGAATGTTTGGGACTTCTGATGTACCTGGAAATGGCAATTTTTGATTCGAGAGAGTCAACAATGACACCTTCAAATCTGCAAATATGAGAGAGAATCACTCTTACTCACATCAAGCTCGCTATAATAGTAGTAAATTCGCCAATACAGAGTAGTAATCATAAGGATCCCGATTAAACATAAATAAGTAGACGAGTAGACGTACATTGACCAATCAATATATTTATATCTTTCAGGAGCTACAATTGAGACATGACGTACAAGTTCTCTCCAGGTGGCTAGTGCACCACCGTCTGCAAGGGCATATATCTGTACCATATAAAGCAATAGGATTAAAAGTTTTAAACTGTTATGCATTATGAAAACAACATTTCGGAAATCCATATCAGTAGCTTTCCCATAAGCAATAGGACACGAGCCCAATGTCTCTAGCACAAACTAGTTCTCTATTAAATATGAACAACCAAATTATATTGGTTAAAATTTGTTTTGGGTGACAATAAAATTGATGTACAGGCACAAACACCACATATCTCGTCAGACGTCAACTTTCAGGCCTTGAGCAGTACCAACTGAAACTGATTGAATATGAGGCTAGAAGATTGTGAGAAAGTTCCCGGACTTCCAATTTATATTCCAGTGTATGCATGAGTAACTAAAGCATAATGCAAGCACATGCGTGCCGAACATTTGAGATATTGGAAAATCACACCAGGATAAACAAACTTCAAAATCTTTGATTTAGGAGTCTAATAAAAAAAGAAGGAAAAAGGTCCTACTGATTTAGTTGACAAAAATCATTAACATGAATATAAAAAGTTCCAATCTTCCAGAGGGTATTGATGGTGTCACTTGTCAGTAGAAAATTTCACTGGGCTACGAGGGAAAGCAAAATACGTATCATTTAAAAATTTAAGGTAGCATACATTCAATTCTGCACACGTAAAATCATTGTCAACAAAGATGTTAGGCATAATAGTTATCCACCAATATCTATATATATTCAAAAGAATACCTTAACATCATAGCCGAGATCTTTGATATTCTTCATGACAGAATACAGCACCAATGTAGAAGCATCTTTCATAGTGTTACCTAAGATCTTACGTTTACAAAAATAAAGGGAAAATTAAAGATTGAACAAATATTAACTTACACATGCTTGCATGTATCTGAAAAAGAAAAAGAAAATCATGTGAACAATTCCAACAAGATGCTGCACTGGTGCAAACAAAAACAAAAAGAAATGTGATTAACACTGCATTTATCAACAAATCTCCACATCCCAATTCAGATTCTGCTTTGGCAGACAAAAACAACAAGCAGCAGATTTCTTAATACTAGCAACCCCTTTGGTTAGCCTAACCAGAAGATCATGATCTTTTAGAAGATTAAGTCACTATCCAAGAGACCCTAACCTTTTGGGCATTTCATTGTCTGTAACCTGGGCATTGGCCAACAGGACGTTCATGTTCAATAAAAACTATAAATAACCATCCATCTGTAACAGTTTGACAGACTATAACACCAATGATAGTCAGATCGATAGCTTATAAAATTTGATAGAGTAAGGCTAACCCATTTTCATATGTCTATAGAAATACGTGAGTGCAAAAGATGAATCTAATGCTACACATAAGAGAATATAATTAATCAAGAAACTTAGTTTTTATTTATTTGAAGTTTTGGCACCTCCAAGTTTCAACCAACAATTAAATTATACGGCTTCCGTCACATTAACATTAAAACCCGGATTTAATCAAACATGAATACATATTCATTCATGACAGCACAATCATAGATACTGGAATTCCAACATTTAAGCAATATGGAAGTGGTGAAACAAATACTTAAGACCTTTAATGTAATTTTGATCTAGTACACAATTGATCTAGCTCTCCAACTGATCACATAATTACTTCAGTTCAAAAAATAGCTTATGCAATTTATAATCTCTCAACGCCTAAGCTAGATAAAAGATTAATAGGTTATATTGCATAGCACCAACGGAAGCATCAAAGAGAAGCGCAATACTATCTCATTTAAATATCAAGCCTAATAATATAAACCAGCAGATCAATGAACAATATTTAGTTAAACAGTGCAGTGACAACGTACACATCAACATTCCCATGTTCCCACTTATTTATGGGTTCTTTAAATCCTACGATGTGTTCTTTCCATCTAGATTGTTTTACCCTGAAAACACTGAAACGAGCCTGTCCGCTAAGGCAACAGTAAAGGCCCGAACTGCCAGATACAGGAATCAAAGAAAGGGAAGTTATGACTCACCAAAGCAATCCTGGGAGATTGGATGCCAATTCTCGGTTGTCTCCTTAACTTATCAAGCCGACTATCATTCGTCATAATATTTCTAAATCCCATAGGTGGCTCAAATCTCAATGAGCTTCCCAGTTCTAACCCATCTTTCGCTGACGAAATCCTCCACGGCCATCTCACGTTCTCCCCGCTTCTAAAAACCGACGTGATCGAACTCTGAAGCACGATAGACGCGAAAGCAAACGCAGAGATCAGCAGCAATGCAAACAGGTAGAACCACGATTTGTTCGATCGGAACGTGGAGATCGATAGTCTCCGTCGGTGGTAGTGCGATCGAGAGGTTTTCTGTGGATACCACGCAGCTTTGCGGGATGACGGAGTGTTCACACTTGCGGTGGTAATACTGGTGTTGCGCTTGAAGGGGAAACGGTCGCGGATCGATCGGAACGGGGACGTGACGTCGCCAGAGGCGGAATCAGGTAACATTGATCGACGGATTGGTTGAATGATGGTATAATTTGATCAATTTCCTAACTGAGTACGAAGTTGGACGATGCTGAGCTTTTTTCAGTTGGCGTGGAGGAGTGTGATGAGACGGTGATTGGGAACGCGGTGACTAAGGTTGGTTTTAGTTTAGGTATTACAGAGCTCGCTTGGTCTCAGCCCCCCATCTCCGCAGATTTGACTTTTCACGTTATAAATTGGACAAAAAGTTAGTATTATTAGGCGAAGAGCTATTTTAACCATCGATGTATAGGAAGATTTTGAGAAAAGGGATTCATATCTTACGTTATTGAGTAAAAGGGATTGAGTTTAAAATTACCAAAATATCCTTACTCAAAAAATGATTAGAGATAGCTAAACTTAATTACTTGTACGATTGTTTATTCGACTCTTTTTCGAACTTTATTCGAATTCAATGATTCGAGTGCTATATACGAACACTATTCGAATTTTTTATTCGAATTCTTTACTCGAATTATATTATTCGAATTATTATTGGAATTTTTTCGAATATTATTCCAATAATTCGAATTTTATTCGAATTTTATTCGAAAAATTCGAAAAAATATTCACAAAATTACTAAAAATTGATTTTCGAATTTATCTGAATTATACGAATTAAACACGAATTATTCGAATTTAATTCGAATTTATTCGAATTTTAATCCAATAATTCGAGTTAATTCGAATAATTCGAAATTAATATTAAAAAAATTACTAAAAATAGATATCCGAATTTTATCTGAATTATTGAAATTTAATTCGAATAATTCGAATTTTATTCGAATTATTCAGAATTTTATTCGAATAATTCGAGTTTTATTCGAATAATAGTAAAAAATTACTAAAAAAATGATTTTTGAATTTTATCTGAATTATTCGAATTTAATTCGAATAATTCCAATTATATTCGAATTTTATTCGATTTTATTGGAATTATTTGAAATTTCTTATTCAAATTACTTATTTTAATTACGTATCCAAAGAAATCCATATTTGACGTCGATTCACTTTGAATTTGAAAAGGTATAAAACATAAAAGTTTTAAATAATTAAGTTAGCTGTCCAACAAAACTCGAATCAGGGTAATTGATGCCTTGGATCAAAAGTTATGATCGGAAATGTTTTAACTGCCATTTATGAACAACAAATTTGAAAAAAAATCGGAAAACTTACGAAACACTAATTTTCCAAGCCAATACACTCCGAATTCATAGAAGTGTAAAACATAAAACTTCTGTATAATCAAGTTAGCTATCCAAAACCGTTTGAGTCGGGGTTATTGATACTCTGAAACGAAATTTATGATCGAAAATGTGTTAACTGCTATTTCTTGAAAGCAAATTCTAAAAGAATTCGAAATGTTAGCCAAAACACTTATTTTCCGAGCTGATAAAATTCGAATTAGAAAAAGTTAAAACACAAAATTTTATAATCAAGTTATTTGTACATGGAAGTTTACATACAAATTATTGATGATCTAAATCTAATGATCGAAAATATTTTAACTGACATTTATTCAAATTTTATTTGAATTTTCTGCGATTTTTGATCTACGTTTCAAAAAGACCAATTTTTTACGTCCTTGGACTTCGAATTTAAAAAAGTGTAAAACACGAAAGTTTTGTATAATTAAGTTAGCTGTCCAACAGAATTCGAAGCATGGTAATTGGCGTCTTGGATCGAAATTTATGATAAAAAATGTGTGAGCTGCCATTTTTTAGTGATGAACGCGAGAAAATGTAAAGAATGCGAGAAAATAGATATCACGCGAGAAAATGTAAAGAATGTAAAGAATAAAAATTTTTGATAGTTAAGTTTGTTGTCAAAAACTGATTTACCACATACCCTAATGGATATAACGTCGAATGTGTTGAGATATTACATCATACGACTTATGATTCATATATGTGCCGAATATGTGAATTATGTTTAAATTGTTGTGATTCAAACATATGTAGTGATTATAAACATTTGAGTTTTATGATTTTATGTCTTCATTATTTTGCAACTAAATTAATATCGCATTGTAGAACGCATTGCCATCTTCATTAGACATTGATACCACATATTAAACCTCTTCATTGAACATTGATACCTAATTATGTCTCCGAAAAACACATTTTTGAAGTCAATAAAGTTTGAATTAGAAAAAGTGTAAAACATAAAAGTTGTGTATAATCAAGTTAGATGTCCAACAAAGTTTGAATCAGGGTAATTGGTTATCTGAATCAAAAGTTATGGTCGAAAATGTCTTCACTGCCATTTCCTCACAGCTAATTCGAATTTAATTCGAATTTAATTCGAATTATTCGAATGTAATTCGAATTTCATTCGAATTATTCGAATATAATTCGAATTATTCAATATTATTGGAACATTCGTAAGGTCGAATTATTTTTATTCAAATTATTTATCCTAATTACTTATCTATCCAAAAAACGCATTTCCAAGTCGATACAATCCGAATTAGAAGAAGTGTAAAACATAAAAGTTTTGGATAATCAAGTTTTCTGTCCAACAAAGCTTGAATCAGGGTAATTGGTTTTCTGAATCGAAAGTTATGATCGAAAATGTCTTAAACAGATTATTCAAATAAAATAATACGAAAGACGAAATCGTCGACTAAAAAAACGAAATTATCGACCTCTGAGAGGGAGACGGTGAATGCAACAACAGGATGAAATATATTAATGGGTGTAGGATTTTCGTTGGGATTATTTTTTTAAACCATTTGCAGAAGAAAAAACGACGGAGAAAAAGCGACGATAGAGAAGATGAACAGTAAATTTCTTTTTTTTTTATGAAATAGATAATTAAAATATATATTAATTAAGTGAAGATTAACTAATTACTAACCTAATCAACTTCACTCCCTTTTTTTTAATTGAAAAAGTCAAAATCCCTTTTCTTTAATTTTTGTTAAAACTAATCCCTTCTGTTAAATTATCCCTTTGAAACAGGTCATCTGAGGGAGAATTTTGAGAAAAGGGATCAACTCATGAACTTATTAAGCGGAAGGGATTGTATCCTAAATTTACAACTATACCCCAACTAAAAATTTAATTAGTCTAATTAGCATAACAATTAGAATCACAAATCAATCTATCATTCGATCAATCTCTCATTCGATCAATCCCCCCCCCCCCCCCCCCCAACCTCATTCGATCAATCTCTCATTCGATCAATACCCCCCCCCCCCCCCCACCCACACCCCAAATCGAACCCCTCACCCCAAATCGACCCCCCTCAAATCGAACCCCACCCCCAATCGAACCACCCCCAAATCGAACCCCACCCCAATCGAACCCCCAAATACCGATGGCACAAAATAGTCGACGGGACGTGGTCGAGGAGATCGTGGAAGATGATAAAATCAGGGTGAGTTTCACGATCAAATTGAGTTGTATTTTAGCTCGAATTTCAGTTTCTATTCGTTGCAATTCTGTGGTTTTTCTGCAGCTTTTAAGTGTTCTGCAATTATGGACTGCAATTCGTCGACTGTTTCGACATCTTGCTTCTTTTTTCGCTCTTCGGCGTCTTCGCTGCAATTCGAAGCAATTCTAATTTAGTTCGAATTATTTTTTTAAATCTAATTTAGTTCGAATTATTTTTTTTAATTCGAGCAGTTCGAATATAGTTCTAATTATTACTAATTCGATCAATTAGAATATAGTTCGAATTATTTTTTTAATTCTGATTTCGGAAAATGTTCGAATTATTTTCAATTTTTTATTCTAGTGTCATGCTTGTTCGAATAATGTTCTAATAACAGTGGATATTTTTGGCCAAATTTTTCAGGTTTACTTTCCGACCAAGCTACCGCCTCAAAATTTCTTCCATTGTACCCTTACAGTGACATCACGATACTCGAGCGTTTCGGAGCGCATCCGAACGCTTCTAAATCAAAGGGAATTGGAGGAGATGGTGAACAAGACACAATTCGGCAATTTGATCATGACGGCTCGGAACCACTACAACTCCAATATGATATTGTGGCATTTAATGAGCCGTCAGGTGGAATATTGGCCGAATTCTTTGGAGTTGTGGATGGTTGTGCGCGAGCGGCCATTACGCTTCTCACTAGTAGAGTACTGTTTGATCACCGGCCTTCACTGCTCGGCCATTACTCAAGTCATTCCGTCATCCGACGATTTCAAGACGACGGCATTTCCCGGTATGCATCTTTATCTTTTATTATTATTGTACTTTGTCATGTTTTTTTTTTAAAAACTCACGTTTGAACTCTCGTTTTGTAGGTAAGAATATTATATTTTGAGGATTTAGAGAGCAAGATAACTGAGATGACCAATGATGCTTCCGAAGATGGTGCCGCCGGCATGAACATAGAGAAGATGAAAATGGCGGCGCTTTTTTTTGTTGTCGGTGTATTGGGGCCAAGGAGGGTTAAACGTCGCGTTAAAGTAAATGATGAGTGGCTCCGTCTCGTAGAGGATTTCTATAGCTTCAACGAATATCCTTCGGGCAGCTGTGTCCATAATGTTCGGTTGTGAGGACGATTGGTCTCGGTTTACGGACAAGTATATGCGAGCCTTTAGAATTTATTTTTTTTTTTTCCAAAACGATCTATAAATGACGAAAGGAGTTTACATGGCTAAATAGCCTAGAGTACCTTCTGTATACAGGTTTCACAGATAGGTGCAACTCATACGGAGTTAGAAAACCACATGGCAGACAAAACAATCACAAGCATCAAAAAAGAAAAAAAGCCCCTGCATTGGTAACTTGTACCCTACAGGTGCTACAGACAAAAGATAAATCCTGCAATCATTAGCCGCATTCCAAGAACTCAGCCCACTCGAAACCCGCAAGCTCAATGATGGTTCGATCTTCTCGCCACTCTCCCTTAAAAATCCAAAGATTACGTGTCTTCCATAGCATCCAAAGAATGTAAACCGAGAGTTGGACTCGAAACTGAAAGACCTCCTTCTTAGGTCCCGAACACATCACTCCCCACCAATCCTTAAAATTCCCGATCTCTTTCAAACAATTCCAAGAAACTGGTGCCAGCTTCCAAGCATTGCACGCCCTCGAACAGCTGAAGAAAATATGCTCCATAGTTTCATCTTCCTCTCCACACATTGAGCATATTGTATCGAGTTGGACTCCCCTCTTCTTCAGATTAATCTTGGTTGGCAGGACATCGTGTACACATCTCCAAAGGAAGTGCTTAACCCTATTTTTAACTTTCAACTTCCAAATATTAAGCCACAACCTCTTCATGTTTTCCCCTCTATCACTCCCTTCACAACCTTCATGTTTAAGCTCGTCAATAGATGATAAAAATTTATAGGCTGATTGGACTGAAAATTTACCATGTTTGTCGTTGGTCCAAAAGATCTTCAGTCCAATCCTATTTGGTGTTGAGAGAGCATCTGAAAATTTGAGAGTTGACCCGTCTTCTGTTTTGTACACAGCCCCAGCCTTTAGCACATGCCTTGCCTTCATCCAACACTTCCAAAGCCACGAAGAGGACCCGGTTATCGACACCTCAAACAAACTTGATCTAGGGAAGTACTTAGCTTTAAGCAATTTGGCCATTGGCAGATTTGGGCAGGTCACTATCCGCCAGAGTTGCTTGGCCAGCAATGCATCGTTAAACCTTTGTATCTCTTGAAATCCTAAGCCGCCCGCTCCCTTCTCCTTCGTCATTTTGTCCCAAGCCTTCCAATGAAGTTTGTGGCTTCCATTCTCTCTTGTTCCCCACCAGAAGTTAGCTGCGATCTTGTAGATCTCCTTACAGAGGTGAGAAGGAAGCCTAAAGCAAGACATTACAAACACCGGCAGCGCGTTGATTACAGCTTTGATGAGAACTTCCTTCCCCGCGTTGCTCAGAAAATGTGACTTCCAATTATTCACCTTCGACTTCACCGCATCCACAACGAAATGAAAAGTTTCCCTTTTAGATTTCCCAATAAAAAGAGGTAGACCTAGGTATCTGGCCTTTTTCTCCTCTTTAATTCCGCTAAAAATGCTCAAGATCCCTTCTTTCGCTCCCTGGGAGGTGTTCTTGCTAAAGAGAATGGATGATTTTGCAAGGTTCACCTCCTGGCCCGAGATAAGGTTGAAAACTTCTAAAATCTCTTTGATCACCAGAGCCTGATCGATGCTCGCCTCGCAAAAAAGCAAAGAGTCGTCTGCAAAAAAGAGGTGAGAAACCACTGGCGCTTCCTTACAAATTCGAATCCCTCTATATCTACCCTGTTGGGATGCTTGAAGAATGAGATTCGAGAGGGCTTCCGAAACAATCAAAAAAAGGAAAGGAGATAATGGATCCCCTTGCCGAATGCCTCTCGAAGGGATGACATAGCCACTACTAGTGCCATTAATGTTAAAGGAGAAGGACGATGTACTAATGCATACCCTAACCCACTCGGTAAATTTGGGATCAAAGCCCATTTTAAGCATGACTTGGGTGAGGAAAGTCCACTCAACCCTATCATAAGCCTTAGCTAAATCAAGTTTGATAGCCATGAGCCCTTTTTTTCCTCTCCTCTGAGAATTGATATGGTGAATGCACTCATGGGCAATGGTGACATTGTCCAAGATATGCCTTCCCTGAATAAAGGCAGCTTGGCTAGGGTGGATAATATTAGGCAGACACGATTTGAGTCTCTCAGATAGTAGCTTGGAAATGATTTTATAAGTGACATTGCATAAACTAATCGGTCTAAATTCAGATATAACTGTGGGCTGTCTAATCTTGGGGATTAATGTGATGAGAGTTTGGTTCAAGCCTTTAAGGAGTCTATCATGGGAAAGGAAATAGTTGACAGAATGGCAAATATCAATGTAAACAATGGACCAAAATTTTTGAAAGAAAAGGGGTGTCATACCATCTGGACCCGGTGCTTTGTTCGGGTGCATAGAGAACACAGCCTTCCTGATTTCCTCCATTGAAGCTGGAGCCGTGAGCTGCTGATTTAGAGAGTGAGAGATGGACATTGGAATCCCTTGGAGTGCCTCATCCAGACAAGGGGGAAAGAGGAGCTGAATAGTTCCTGATAGAATGCACTCACTTCATTCACAATAGCTTCCAATGTATAACAGCTGGCCCCCGTTCTGCTTTTCAGATTTGATAGACTGTTTGTTTTTCGTCTTTGAGCGGTTGAGGCGTGGAAGTATTGAGTGTTCTTGTCTCCTCCCTTTAGCCATTGAATTCTTGATTTTTGTCTCCAATACATCTCCTCCTCCTTATATGCCTTGTGGAGTTCCGATTTGAGTGATTTCCACATATCCCAGTCTCTTGTTGCTCCTCCATTTTTAAGCTCCGACAATTTACCTTTGATTTCCTCCTTATATGCCTTTAGAATTTATTTAGTTACTTGCATTTGGAAAAATAATTGGAAATGGGATGATAATTATTGAAGTTTATGGGACAAATACATGTGACGTTTTTTGTTATTTTTGGCCAGATTCGATCCATGTGTTAGTTTTTTATTCGAACCATTCGAATAACATTCATATAAGTCGAATTATATACAACCTTTCTTACCTATATATTTAAATAAAAATCATTCGAACAACATTCGCATATGGTCGAATTATTAGGAATATTATTCGAATTATGCCAATTATATTCTAATAATATTCTAATAATATTCGAATTATTCTAATAATATTCTAATAATAGTCGAATTGTGCCAATAATTTCGAATGAAAGCAGGGCAGATGAAAGCTTTAGTTTAGACAGAAAGCGACCTATACTATTTTTGTCCACCAACAATGTCACACTCACATCAAATCTTACCACAGTCAGAAAGCGACCTATAACTGCTTTGGTCCACAAACAAACGTCACATCAAATCTTACCTATATATTTTAAACTGTATACATAAATCTTACCTATATATTTAAATAAAAACCATTCTAATAAAATTCGTATAAGTTCGAATCAATTCGAAAATATTCAAATTATTTTAATAGCTATGCATCAATGTTGATTATGATATAAAATAAAATCCAATGCAATATAATCATCATGTTATAAGCAACGCGATTACATAATCATCAAATCTGAGAAATGAGGAAACCTTTTAGCATTGAGTCGAGGTTACAATGGGGAAGTTATAGTTATATATCAAATACTCTGTAACGAGATGCAACTTTAGGATTACATCAAACTCATCAATCTGTATATATCATTAGAAAGCGACTTATACTATTATTGTTTGGTCCACCAACACAATGTCGCAGCTAAAAAATACAAATTATTGTCCTTTCTTACCTATATATTTAAATAAATACTATTGAATAAAATTCGTATAAGTTCGAATTATATTCGAATATCATTCGAATACATCGAATATTGTTCGAATAGTATTCAAATAAGTCCACTCATTATTAATAGCTAATCAAATTTGAGAAAATGAGGAAACCTTAATTAATATCACAATCGTGAAGCTTAACATTTTGAATATTCGAAAATATTCAAATCATTTTAACAGCTGTGCATCAACATTGATTATGATATAAAAAAAATACAATGCAATATAACAATCTTGTTATAAGCAACGCGATGCAAGCTTACATCAAATCTGAGAATGGTGAAGTTATAGTTATATATCAAATACTCCTTAACGAGATGCAACTTTAGGATTACATCAAATTTGAGAAAATGAGGAAACCTTAATTAATATCACAATCGTGAAGTTTAACAGTTTGACAACCGATTGCATCAAGAATTAATATCACCAACTCGCATAGTAGAACCATCCGTGAAAGAATAACGATCACTGGGAATAATTTCAACTTCATCCTCATTACTCAAAACATTCTCTTCATTTACATCATCAAAATTGATTTGCACATTCTGGCGCGCAATAATAGCATCAGCTTCGTTGTGCCCCTCAACCACACAATTTTCATTCCCATCACCGCCCATTTCGATAATTCGCTCAAAATAGTCATCATTGTAACCACTTCCACCACAAGGAACTTCAACTTCAAGGGGCATAACTTCATCATCGGCACGAATTTGATTGCAAAGGTTTGTAGGAAGATCGATTTCCACATGGAGAATCGGTCTATCCATTGGACCCCCTAAATAAATGTAACCCTTCAATTCGCTATCGTTCGTTACGTACCATGGAGCGCAACCATCAATACCCCTCAAACATGGTTGATAACTCAAGTTCAACTCCGGCCTCCCGCTCGCATTAATACACATATATTTCATTTCGGAGATCGTCCAACGAACAACAATCTCCTTCAAACCCGATAGGCCGCATATTCGTCCCCATTCTTGGACGCCATCTATATTTGTTATCATCTCCGATATCCCATTGACCATCGTAATCAATTATGACGCTGGTCGGCATAACCTGTATATATATAATATAACTCTTGATTAATATTCACAATAAATAATTCTACAAATAAAATCGGTTCGGATAAAGTTATGAGATGTTTTATTAGAGTAAGTTCGAATAATGAGATTAATTTATTAAATATTTTTCTACTGTAATTCGAACAATTCGAATTAATTCGAACATAATCGACTTTATTCGAACCTACTCGAGCAGATTCAAATATACTCTGAATTATTATAATAATTATTTATTAATTTTTTTATTAATAGAACATATTCAATTCAAATTAATTTCACAAAATTCGAATAATATTCGAATTTTTTTTATTATTTATTTTTTTATTTTTATTTTTATTTAATTCGAATATATTTCGAATTATTCGAATTATTCGAATGATTTTATTATTTAATTTTTTATTTTTTTTATTTAATTCGAATATAATTCGAATTATTCGAATTATTCGAATTATTTTATTATTTAATTTTTAATTTTTATTTAATTCGAATATAATTCGAATTATTCGAATTATTCGAATTATTTTATTATTTAATTTTTTATTTTTATTTTTATTTAATTCGAATATAATTCGAATTATTCGACTTATTCGAATTATTTAATTCTGTTTTTTGCACTTTTTTGTTTTTTAAAATTTTCATTTATTGGAACCTATTCGAACATTCCTATTAATTCGAATACTCTTCGAATATTATTCGAAGATAAAAAAAAAAAAAACAGCGAGACGGAACTTCGACTCCACACTGAAATTCTCTCAGTATCTGAAACCCCATGTAAATTAAACATACCCATGACGAAAGCTACACTAAATACCATGAAATGTAAGTTAAAACTCGACTATTTGTTGAAATAAGAACTCACCTCTCAAGAAATGAATATTAGTTCAAGCTTCGAGCTGTTGCGTCGGAGGTTCGAGATGTTTAACCGTTATTTCGAGCTTAGATCTAGTATAAAGATTCACTTGAATGGAATATGGTGAGTAAATGAGAGGTTGTTTGATGGATCGATGGAATGAAATGGCGGAGTAAATGAGATGTTCTTTGATCGATGGTGGTTGGTACTGTGGTTGGTACTGGAGGGAATAATAAATGATAAAATATTAAAAAAATTAGCTAAAAGTATATTAGAGAGTTAATTACTTATCTAATTAATTGGATCCCTTCGATTTAATAAAAATACTGACAATCCCTTTTTTTTAATATGAACAAAAATTAATCCCTTTTGTTAAATTGTCCCTCGATGTATAGGGTTAGGGGAGAATTTTGAGAAAAGGGATCAACTCATGAACTTATTAAGCGGAAGGGATTGTATCCTAAATTTACAACTATACCCCAACTAAAAATTTAATTAGTCTAATTAGCATACCAATTAGAATCACAAATCAATCTATCATTCGATCAATCTCTCATTCGATCAATCCCCCCCCCCCCCCCCCCACCCCCCACCCCCCCCCCACCTCATTCGATCAATCCCCCCCCACCCCAAATCGAACCCCTCACCCCAAATCGACCCCCCTCAAATCGAACCCCACCCCTAATCGAACCACCCCCAAATCGAACCCCACCCCAATCGAACCCCCAAATACCGATGGCACAAAATAGTCGACGGGACGTGGTCGAGGAGATCGTGGAAGATGATAAAATCAGGGTGAGTTTCACGATCAAATTGAGTTGTATTTTAGCTCGATTTTCAGTTTCTATTCGTTGCAATTCTGTGGTTTTTCTGCAGCTTTTAAGTGTTCTGCAATTATGACTGCAATTCGTCGACTGTTTCGACATCTTGCTTCTTTTTTCGCTCTTCGGCGTCTTCGCTGCAATTCGAAGCAATTCTAATTTAGTTCGAATTATTTTTTTAAATCTAATTTAGTTCGAATTATTTTTTTTAATTCGAGCAGTTCGAATATAGTTCTAATTATTACTAATTCGATCAATTAGAATATAGTTCGAATTATTTTTTTAATTCTGATTTCGGAAAATGTTCGAATTATTTTCAATTTTTTATTCTAGTGTCATGAGGTCCAGGAGCCGAGGTGTGAGGTTGAGGAGCCGAGGGGTGAGGTCGAAGAGCCGAGGGTTGAGGTCGAGGAGCCGAGGGTTGAGGTCGAGGAGCCGAGGTGTGAGGTCCAGGAGCCGAGGTGTGAGGTTGAGGAGCCGAGTGGTGAGGTTGATGCGAGGGGTGAGGTGGAGGAGCCGAGGCATGAGGTCGAGGAGCCGAGAGTTGAGGTCGAGGAACCGAGGGGTGTCATAAGAAAAGAGCCAGACGATGTTTCACCTGCACAAAATTGCGTGAGGAGGGTGCTGCCGGAACGAGAAAGGAAAAAGTCAAAAGCGTTGACATCACCCTACACCGCATTACGAGACTACTGGACTAAACCACGTGCAAAGCCCTACCTCTCGAATTTCAATAATCACATGACGTACAAAGTTCGTGATTACTGGCGTGCTATTGAACATGCTGTGAAATCAATGAAAGGAGTCGAGGAAAGGAAAGGGTTAGTCGGGGTGTACAATAAAGAGTTCTTTAACTCACTACTGAACCCTGGACGATGGATTTCAGACGAGGTACATGGTTTTATAAATTTTATTGCCGTATTACTCACTAATATACATGTGACGTTTTTTGTGTTTGGCCAGATTCCAACCATGTGTTAGTTTTTATTCGAACCATTCAAATAATATTCATATAAGTCGAATTATATACAACCTTTCTTGCCTATATATTTAAATAAAAACCATTCGAACAACATTCGCATATGTTCGAGTTAGTAGGAATATTATTCGAATTATGCCAATAATATTCTAATAATATTCTAATAATATTCGAATTATTCTAATAATGTTCGAATAATAGTCGAATTATTCCAATAAATTCGAATGAAAGCAGGGCATATGGAAAGCTTTAGACAGAAAGCGACCTATACTTTGTCCACCAACAATGTCACACACATCAAATCTTACCACAGTGAGAAAGCGACCTATAACTGCTTTGGTCCACCAACAACAACGTCACATCAAATCTTGTATACATACATCTTACCTATATATTTAAATAAAAACAATTCTAATAGAATTCGTATAAGTTCGAATCAATTCGAATATGTCGAATAAAGTTCGAATTATATTCGAAAATATTCAAATTATTTTATTAGCTATGCATCAACATTGATTATGATATAAAATAAAATCCAATGCAATATAATCATCATGTTATAAGCAACGCTATGCAAGCTTACATCAAATCTGAGAAATGAGGAAACCTTTTAGCATTGAGTCGAGCTTACGATGGGGAAGTTAGTTATATATCATAACGTGATGCAACTTTAGGATTACATCAAACTCATCAATCTGTATATATCATTAGAAAGCGACTTGTACTATTATTGTTTGGTCCACCAACACAATGTCACAGCTACAAAAATACAAATTATTGTCCTATCTTACCTATATATTAAAAAAAAAAACTATTCGAATAAAATTCGTATAAGTTCGAATTATATTCGAATAGCATTCGAATACATCGAATAGTGTTCAAATAGTATTCGAATAAGTCCACTCATTATTAATAGCTATGCATCATCATTGATTATGATATAAAATAAAATAGTATGCAATATAACAATCATGTTGAAAGCAAGGCGATGCAAGCTTACATCAAATATGAGAAATGAGGAAACCTTTTAGCATTGAGTCGATGTGGTGAAGTTATAGTTATATATCAAATACTCTGTAACGACATGCAACTTTAGAATTACATCAAATTTGAGAAAATGGGGAAACCTTAATTAATATCACATTCTCTTCATTTACATCATCAAAATTGATTTGCACATTCTGGCGCGCAATAATAGCATCAGCTTCGTTGTGCCCCTCAACCACACAATTTTCATTCCCATCACCGCCCATTTCGATAATTCGCTCAAAATAGTCATCATTGTAACCACTTCCACCACAAGGAACTTCAACTTCAAGGGGCATAACTTCATCATCGGCACGAATTTGATTGCAAAGGTTTGTAGGAAGATCGATTTCCACATGGAGAATCGGTCTATCCATTGGACCCCCTAAATAAATGTAACCCTTCAATTCGCTATCGTTCGTTACGTACCATGGAGCGCAACCATCAATACCCCTCAAACATGGTTGATAACTCAACTTCTCCCGCTCGCATTAATACACATATATATTTCATTTCGGAGATCGTCCAACGAACAACAATCTCCTTCAAACCCGATAGGCCGCATATTCGTCCCCATTCTTGGACGCCATCTATATTTGTTATCATCTCCGATATCCCATTGACCATCGTAATCAATTATGACGCTGGTCGGCATAACCTGTATATATATAATATAACTCTTTATTAATATTCACAATAAATAATTCTACAAATAAAATCGGTTCGGATAAAGTTATGAGATGTTTTATTAGAGTAAGTTCGAATAATGAGATTAATTTATTAAATATTTTTCTACTGTAATTCGAACAATTCGAATTAATTCGAACATAATCGACTTTATTCGAACCTACTCGAGTAGATTCAAATATACTCGAATTATTATAATAATTATTTATTAATTTTTTTTATTAATAGAACATATTCAAAAATTAATTTCACAAAATTCGAATAATATTCGAATTTTTTTTATTATTTATTTTTTATTTTTATTTTTATTTAATTCGAATATATTTCGAATTATTCGAATTATTCGAATGATTTTATTATTTAAATTTTTATTTGTTTATTTAATTCGAATATAATTCGAATTATTCGAATTATTCGAATTATTTTATTTAATTTTTAATTTTATTTTTATTTAATTCGAATATAATTCGAATTATTCGAATTATTCGAATTATTTTATTATTTTTATTTTTATTTAATTCGAATATAATTCGAATTATTCGACTTATTCGAATTATTTAATTCTGTTTTTTGCACTTTTTTGTTTTTTAAAATTTTCATTTATTGGAACCTATTCGAACATTCCTATTAATTCGAATAGTACTCTTCGAATATTATTCGAAGATAAAAAAAAAAAAAAAAAAAAAAAACAGCGAGACGGAACTTCGACTCCACACTGAAATTCTCTCAGTATCTGAAACCCCATGTAAATTAAACATACCCATGACGAAAGCTACACTAAATACCATGAAATGTAAGTTAAAACTCGACTATTTGTTGAAATAAGAACTCACCTCTCAAGAAATGAATATTAGTTCGAGCTTCGAGCTGTTGCGTCGGAGGTTCGAGATGTTTAACCGTTATTTCGAGCTTAGATCTAGTATAAAGATTCACTTGAATGGAATATGGTGAGTAAATGAGAGGTTGTTTGATGGATCGATGGAATGAAATGGCGGAGTAAATGAGATGTTCTTTGATCGATGGTGGTTGGTACTGTGGTTGGTACTGGAGGGAATAATAAATGATAAAATATTAAAAAAATTAGCTAAAAGTATATTAGAGAGTTAATTACTTATCTAATTAATTGGATCCCTTCGATTTAATAAAAATACTGACAATCCCTTTTTTTTAATATGAACAAAAATTAATCCCTTTTGTTAAATTGTCCCAGGGTTAGGGGAGCAAGATGAACTGTCGTGAGCTAGGTGACTCGGCCCCTAAAGATCCGCTCGACTCAACTAAAGCTCGAGCACATAAGTTCGGCTCGGCTCGACTAGACTAAAGCTCGGCTCGAGCTGGAACTCAACCATAAGAATTCGAAAGCTCGCGAATGGGCTCACAGGCATTTTCAATTTTTTTTATAATTTGTAACCTTTTATTGATTTTTTTATTTTTATTAATAAAAAGCTCGAGCTCGAGTTCAAGCTCATCAAGGTGTAAATGAGCTCAAGCTCGGAGCTGAAAAGTTCGAGCCCATAAAATGAGCCGAGTTCGGGTCATTTACAACCCTATTTGGCATGAGCATTTCTGGTCCTCATGTTCCGAGTTGCCAATTTTATTCCCCAGCATTTCTGATTTTGGACAGTGTTGGCCACTGATTAACTTAACTGCTAATTTAGAGCGAACGTAACAAGTGAGAGCATATGACCTCCCTACTCAACTTAAAACCTGATAACTCACCTTCTTCTTCGGCTTAAACGAAAATAAGCATCATTACACATCACATTTTGGGGATGATTTACGACCTTGAAGCTGAGTTAAATGTGATGTGTAATGATTTCACGTGTGTTTAAGTCGAATAAGAATTCGTCACACGATGTTTGTGGCTAAATAAAGTTTTTCCGTCCTCAATTGCGGATGAGTCTCACTAATGAAGACATATTTTTTATGTATCGAATGAATTCGTGCTTCCACCACCAAATCGAAAATTTCGTTAAGAAACCGATTCAATATTGACTTCAACGGACGAACAAGGTGAAAGCGTCTGAATTTGATCATATTTCGTAATAGTACATGTATATTACTGATTTTAAACATGGGATGACGAAGTATCTTGACGCAATCGAAGATTGAAAGTTTGCAAAATAACTAGCTTGTCAATCACAAACTGATAACTGAGTACCATTTAATAGAATTTATACATATTACCTTCAATTTCGACTGGAGACATGGTTCGGTCTACCAAGAATTTATATAATTTGCGTCGAAAGATTTCGGGAAAAACTAATCGAAAGTCGTAGTTTTCGAAACGTAATATCATAAAAACCCTCGACAATACAATGAAGATGATTTGTGCATGGTTCGGTGGTGGTTTTAACGAATGTAATATACGTCATTCGTGGAATCTCACGTTTAGTCAATAACATTTAAGGATCCTTAGATTCGTCGCATGTGGCCTGCTTAGGGTTGGGTGGTGATGGCGGACGGAAATAATATATATGGAAAATCGTTCGGTTTACTTAAGAAAATTGTTATCCTGATACCACTTTAATAGTCATTCAGTCAAACCTATTGTTAAGTAATAACAATTAAGTATAACAGAATAACATTCGATGCAACATTCATAACAGAACAAGGGTTGTCGATAGTTCGTTTTACTGATAGTTTGTAAGGGTATTTTGGTCAGAGGTCTTATTTTGTAGATGAAAGTCAGAATGAGTTCTAAGCAACTTTTATACTGACAGGGCCTGAAACCTTCAGAAAACTTAAAATAGTGTTTGATAAGAAAAGGCCCCATATAAATAAGGGTTAATTATGATTTATGCCCCATTTTCATATTTTTATTGAAGTTAAGGATCTATTCAAGTTTGTTTTAGTGATAAGGACCTACACTTTGAAGACATTAGAGAAAAAGACCTAATTCATGCGCATTTACCCTTTATATCTATCGAAATTACTCTATTATGCCATCATCTTCTACAGGCAACGAAATCCAAATCTAGTTGGACTGCAAGCTGTAGTTATTGATGTTCATGACCGAATATGTTGAAAATATTGTCAATATGATCTTGGGAATTGATAAGTTTCGGAAATTTTGTGACATTAACTTTCAAAACGAATATCAGGATCATATATAACAAAAAATAGATATTGTAGCAGAAGTAACACATGTCGTGTAATATAGAACAAATGTTACCACTGGAGTACCACATCATTGAAACTGAATATTTCTTGTCAATACCATATTTTGTGCACAAGCAATGAATTGCGAGCAATTATCAAAAGTGGCCAACGACACTCAAAAATAAGTGAAAACTACAGAAATATCGGTATTATTGACAGAATAAGGTTAAATTGATCTCAATTTCTCATCGGTATTAGTAATAGAGAAAAGCGTTGAAGTTGATAACGAAATAATACCTCAAACCCAATTTAAATATCTCGGGGAAAATCTTTATTTTAATGATCGAATATTGTGAAATTGACTCAATTTGTTCATTGGTCCTAGTAATCAACGAAAATTATTGACGTTAGTCATGAAATAACGAAGAATTTTGATGCGACACAAGATTGAAATTTTGCTAATTAATGTTACTGAGTAACACTACATGCAATAAAAATAACACATGTGTCGTTGGAGATAACCCTAAACCCTGAAGTAAAAAAAAAATTGTAGGTAATAGATAAGCCACTATAGGTAACAATTGGACACTTACTTGTAACACTTACAACCGTACTAGTACCACTATTTCAGAAAAATTTTTAAGAACCAGCCACTATTCGACCATTCTAGCTCATATATTTAACCCGTTCGATTTGCTACACGGTTTTTAAACAAAAATTCCTAACAGATCTTAGATCTTACTTCATCAATAGTTGAATAAATCCTACATGACACATCGATATTTGGTTAGTTGAAGGATATTCAAAATTTTGGTGCTTGTTTGAGTGAAAAAAACGGAGTCCGATCATCCAAAAAAGGGAAGTCGATAACATGTCACAACCGCGGAGTAACATAACACTTTAAAATAACACTTGTGTTTTCTAAAACAATATATTATAATATAACAGAAAACTATCGTAAAATACCTTTTCATAAAACCCTTTAAGGATATTTTCGTCAAAACATTGTGTTGGTCCTTTTTTCCTAAATTTAAGAAAAACTGAATCATTTAAATTAAGGGGTCTTTACACGTAAGTATCTATTTGGATAAAAAATACCCTGCCAGAATTTTTTTATATGTAACTACCTAACAGAATAAATTTTTTGCACATAGGTATCCGATCCTGGAAATACACCATACAACACATTTGGGTACCCTATATCAACACATTTTGGTACCCTATATAAAAGAAAATGGTACGACGTATGCTATATTTAGGTACGCCCTATGTAACACACATGTATGCCGTAGGTACGACGTATGATATATTTAGGTACCCTATATCAACGTGTTATGGTACACAATATACGCACAGGAAGGTACGACATGACTAAAGAAACTGGTAAAAATTAAATCGGGTACCTATCTATAAAATTTTCTGACATGAATGCCTATGTGTTAAAATTTTATCCAATTAGATATTTTTCTATAGATTCACCTTAAATTAATTATGATACTGATAGGGCTGAAACTAAGGGGCTTAACAGAAATTGCCGCTATAAAATAGGGTTAATTCCTTATCAGACCCAATCAACGTTTCAACTTCCTCTTAAATACCCCTCGAATTATATCTTCCTTATAAGTACCCATTTGAAAATTTTATTCCTGTTCCGTACCTAAAAAACCCTTTTCAGCATTAACTGGACGAAAATACCCCTGTCTCACATATTCAAAAAAGCTGAATAATTATTTTCACATGAATTATACCCAAAAAATAGTTATTATACCAATAAAATTAGACATTGTACCGGAAAATGTTGAAATTATACCATATGTTTTCGTTATTATACCAGTAAATAACGTTATTATAAATTACAGCGAAATTGGAGGTAATTATACCAACTGATTTTGAAATTATACCAGAAACTGTAGAAATTATACCACATGTTTTGGTTATTATACCAGTAAATAACGTTATTTGAATTTTCTACAGTGAAATTGGATGATATGCGAACTGATTTTGAAATATACCAGAAACTGTAGAAATTATACCAACTGTTGACGTAATTATACCAAAAAAATTGTACACGATATCATTTGGTATAATAATGATAACAGTTGGTATAATTAGAATAACAGTTGGTATAATTATCAAAACAGTTGGTATGATGTTCAATTTAAATAGCGTTATTAAAATTTACAGCGAAATTGGATGTTATACCAATTGATTTTGATATTATACCAGAAATTGTAGAAATTATACCACATGTTTTGGTTATTATACTATTATTTGAATTTTATACAGTGAAATTGGACGATATGCGAACTGATTTTGAAATTACACCAGAAACTGTAGAAATTATACCAATCGTTGACCTAATTATACCAACAAAATTGTACACTATATCATTTGGTATAATAATGATAACAGTTGGTATGATTAGAATAACAGTTGGTATAATGGTCAAAACAGTTGGTATGATGTCCAATTTAATATCAGGAAATGGTATTTCCGTCCGTTCACTATTTAGGGGTATTAAACACACAACTTTTTGCAGATGGGTACTTAACAGCAGGAATTTTTCGTAGGGATACTGATAAGGAAGTTTAGTTTCTGACAGGGTCTGATAAGGAATTTACCTATAAAATAACCCATTTAACGGTAAGTGTCAAAACCTAAACGGGCGTATCTGATACACGTACAGAAGATGCCACCAGTCTTGACCAAATCCCAAGACCACTCTCACGTGGTCCGACGTGGACCATTTTTGTCTGACGTGGTGCATAATGACGTGGTTTCTGATATCGTATAATACGTCTATTATGAATTTAAAATATTTTCCAGAGCAACGACTATAAGTTCTGAACAACCTAACTTAGAAATATAATATATATTACGAAGAAAGTACCTCGAGCCTGACATACACATATGTGAGATTCTCATTGCTTAATTAGCATAAAATGATTCGTTTCCCGATGATAATGACATATTGTGATACTAATAGATATATTAACAGAGGCACCTAGAGCGGTCAAGTGGGCCCGCGGTCCGCGGACCCGCCCAGCCCCGCCAACCGAGCGGGTAAGCCCGCGGCGGGTGAGGCTTTGACTGGGAGGGCCCGCCGCCCGCCAGAATAATTAAAAAATAATTATATTATTTTTAATATAATATTACAAATATACAATAATAATTGATACTTAATAACATAAATAGATTAATATTAAAATAGTTTGTTAAATTAGATATATTTTCCAACTTGAATTCTTCAATATTTTTTATTTTTTTCCTATTTTTATAATAGTTTTTCCTATTTTATTATTTTTTTCTTACTTTTCATATTTATTTTTTCTTATTTTATTTTTTTTAAAAAAAATTGGCAGGCCCGCTACCCGCCTGCAGGCGGGCAGGCTTGCTCGCGCCCGTCCCGCCAGTGGCGGGCTTTGGCGGGCTACGGGGTGGCCCGTCCCACTGGCCCGCTTTGACAGTACTACTGTACGCCACGTTAATTATATTTTTAAAAATTGAGAATCTACCAAGTATTAGGAGATAAATTTCTAGGGAATATATAAAGAAAATAAATTAATACAATCAAACCAACCCGCTCCTCCATTTCTTTACCGAGTAACTTCATTTCATCTTTAACGCTATAAATTAAACTATCCGTTACAGTCGAACTCATTCAAAATCGCATCTCTCGTTCACAACACAAACCTTTCTCTGTCCGACAACATTTCACTCGACTGTACAACGCTCTCTCTGTGCCCTCGACAAAGGAACAATTCACGGAAGATATCGAAACAAGAAATTGAAAAGAAGTTTCAAACTATATCCCAATTCCCAAATCAATTAGCGTTCACCAGCAATGGCCGAGGCTAATCAGAGCAGCAGCTGCAGCAGAAAACTCATCGTCCAAGTGTGCAACGCCAAGAACTTGATGCCCAAGGACGGCCAAGGCACGGCAAGCTCGTACGCAATCGTTGACTTCGACGGTCAACGTCGCCGGACGAAGACCATCTTTCGAGATCTGAACCCTCAATGGGACGAGATCCTCGAGTTCTCAATCCACGACGTCGTTTCCATGGTTGAGGAGACTTTAGAGCTCAACCTCTACAACGATAAGAAGAGCAATAAGCGGAGCACCTTTCTCGGAAAAGTCAAGATCTCTGGGTCAACGTTCTTCAAATTGGGCGATAACGGCGCTAACGACGTGCCCTTGGTGTACTATCCTCTGGAGAAGAGGAGCGTCTTCTCTCAGATCAAAGGTGAGATTGGATTGAAGGTTTGGTACGTAGACGAAGAGCCCAACAAATCGATTCCATCGCCCAAGAAGAAGAACGAAGCTCCTTCGACTACCGAGTCAGAGGAGAAGGAAGCGGTGGAAGAAAACCGTAGCACGGATGAGAAGAAAGAAGATGAAAAGAAAGAAGAGGAGAAGAAGAAGAAAGAAGAAGATGCTGCGGCGGCGAAGGATAGCGATAATAAGATAGAGGAGCCAAAGACTGAAGTGAAAAATGATAAAAAGGCGCCGCCCACTTCACAAGAGAAGACCAAAAAGGAACCCACCGCCACTAAGCAAAAAGAAGAACAAGAACAGGCTCCTCCCATAGCTCAACAGAAGCTGTCCCAGGTACGAGACTCTGAGAATTTCGCTGTTAATGATGTTGAGACAAAGCTGTTTAAGAGGATCATTTCCTCTCCCGAGCGAAGATCGATTGCCTACGATCTGGTCGATCAAATGCCGTTCCTCTACATTCGCGTCGTGAAGGCTAAAACATCATGCGACGATGAATTGCAAGCAAAGATCGTAATCGGTACTCAATGCGTCCACTCTAGGCTGGCCAAGGGCAAAGAATGGGACGAGGTCTTTGCATTCGATAGGGAGAGCCTCAACTCGACCTCGCTCGAGGTCTCAACATGGGCTCATAAGAAAGACGGCTCGAAGGGTGATGACGCTGGTACTACTGCTTGTCTAGGCACGGTGTCCTTCGATCTCCAAGAAGTCCCAAAGCGTGTGCCGCCCGACAGTCCCTTGGCTCCTCAATGGTACTGCCTCGAGAATGATAGTTGCGGTGGCTGTTTGACGGGGAACGACGTAATGGTATCCGTGTGGTTCGGGACCCAAGCAGACGAGGCTTTTCAAGAAGCTTGGCAGTCAGATTCCGGCGGGTTGATACCCGAGACTCGGGCGAAGGTTTACCTGTCTCCAAAACTGTGGTACTTGCGGCTAACAGTCATCCAAACCCAGGATCTGCAGCTCGGGCCCGAACCCGAACCCAAAGCTCGGCCCACCTCGGAGTTATACGTGAAGGCCCAGCTCGGAGCCCAGGTGTTCAAGACGAGCCGAACCTACGTTGGATCCTCGAACCCCACGTGGAACGAGGATCTCATCTTTGTAGCCGCCGAGCCGTTCGAGCCCTTTCTGACCATCACGGTGGAGAACGCCAACAACGGAATCTCCTCCGTGGGGTTCGTGAAGGTGCAGATGAATACGATTGACAAGCGTGCGGACGATAAGTCAGAAGCAAAGTCTCGGTGGTTCAACCTTATCGCCGACGAGGACAAGAAGGCTTACGCGGGCAGGATACACGTCCGCGTTTGCTTGGAAGGCGGCTACCACGTGCTGGACGAGGTGGCTCACCTGACCAGCGACGTTCGGGCCACGGCTAAGCAGCTGACCAAGCCTCCCATAGGAGTCCTCGAGGTTGGGATTCGCGGGGCTTGTAACTTGCTGCCCGTGAAGACTAGGGACGGGACCCGCGGAACCATGGATGCGTACGCCGTGGCTAAGTACGGTCCCAAGTGGGTCAGGACGAGGACCATCCTCGACCGATTCAACCCTAGGTGGAACGAGCAGTACACTTGGGACGTCTACGACCCGTGCACCGTACTCACCATAGGAGTTTTCGACAACGGAAGGCATGAGTCGTCCTCCGGCGTGAAGAAGGACGTTCGGCTGGGCAAAATTCGGGTCCGTCTCTCCACGCTGGACGCCAACCGCGTGTACGTCGGGACGTACCCTTTGATCGTTTTGATTCCTGGAGGAGGAGGAGGAGGAGCTAAGAAGATGGGCGAGATCGAAGTCGCGGTTAGGTTCTCATGCTCGTCGTGGATCGGCCTCATTCAAGCCTACGCAAACCCAATGCTGCCGAGGATGCACTACGTTAGGCCCCTCGGCCCGGCCCAGCAGGACATATTGAGGCACAACGCCATGAAGATCGTCACGGCCAAGCTGGCCCGTTCGGAGCCTGCCATGGGTCATGAGGTGGTTCAGTTCATGCTCGACACGGACGTGACCATGTGGAGCATGAGGAGGAGCAAGGCCAACTGGTTTCGAGTCGTCGGGTGCCTGTCGAGGGCTGCGGCCGTTGCCCGATGGCTCGAGGGGGTTCGGACGTGGGCCCACACCCCGACCACGGTGCTCATGCACTTCTTGCTGCTTGCTGTCGTGCTTTGCCCGCACCTGATACTGCCGACCGCGTTCATGTACGCCTTCTTGATTTTGATCCTCAGGCTTCGGTACAGACGGGGCGTGTCGTTCGCGATGGATCCGAGGCTGTCGTACGCGGAGGCGATGGGGCCCGACGAGCTTGACGAGGAGTTCGACGGTTTCCCGAGCACGCTTCCGGCGGAGCAGTTGAGGGTGAGGTACGACAGGCTGAGGGCATTGGCAGGTCGGGCGCAGACGCTGTTGGGGGACGTAGCAGCTCAGGGAGAGAGGCTGGAGGCTCTGTTCAACTGGAAGGATCCGAGGGCCACTGGGATCTTCGCGGTCGTGTGTCTCTTTGCTTCCTTGCTTTTCTACGTCGTACCGTTTAAGGCGTTCGTGCTGTCCTTGGGTTTCTACTACCTTAGGCATCCGAGGTTCCGCGACGATATGCCGTCCGTGGCCGTCAACTTTTTCCGGCGACTGCCGCCTCAGTCCGACCGTATACTTTAGTCCGACCTTTTTTATTTTATCGTCTGGTAATTTATTGCAGAAGGACTTATATTTACTGAATGCACTCTCGCGGTGTGCACTTGGTCGCTCGCATACATTGGATGTGGTGGATTGTTTCGCTTGCAGTCTTTTTTTTGTGAGAATTTAAATGAATTTAATTTTCTTTGGCTGTCTGTGTAGTAGTAGTAGTACGCACCACGGTTTTCAAAACCGGAACGCACCAGTCGGTTCAAGCCGGAAAACTGCAAATGGCCTCAAAATCTGTCCGATTCCAGTCCGTCATAGATTTTAATTTAAAAAAGTAAAATAAAATCGAAAATAATTGGATGTGGCCTAATGGTTGTCGCGAAACCAATGTCGTCGCGAAACAGGGTTAGTTTTTTTTTTTTTTAAATATGAAATTGGATATTCGAACTTTAGACCGACTAGTATCCGGATTCGGTCCGATTTATTAGAAAATAAATCGAATCGCAAACGATGCGGTTTCTAAAACCAAATATCCGTTTATTCGGATTACGGGAACCGAATAACGGATCGGAATCCGGTTTTCGAATATTCATCCATTGTATGTAGTTTTAGGTGGATTTCAGACTTGTCAGTAGAGCTGTCAAAATGGCGGGCCAGGCCGGGTTGGCCCGCCGCCCGCCAAAGCCCGCCATCTGGCGGGGCTAAAAAATGGGGGATCGGCCCGCCCCGCGGCGGGCCGCGGGCTAGGCGGGCCAGGTTCGCCCGCCTATATATATTATTTTTTGTATTTTATTTTATAATTTAATTTATTAATTTGTTTTAGTTAATTAAGGTATTTAAAGTTATGGATAAACAACATATTAATTATATATTTATAAATATATATATGTTATTAATTATGGTATAATTTTATTAAAAAATATGCAGGGCAGGGCGGGGCGGCCCGCGGGCTGCGGGCCTTTTTGACAGGTATACTTGTCAGGCTGTTTGCTTTGTGTGTTAAATAAACACACCTCACATGCGTATTTGGTCAGTGGGTTTAATTAAATAAACAAATGAGGTAGTGTGTTTATTTAAACCCCGGTGAAGTGCGATTTTTTCCTTACAAATTGCTATTTCCTTGTCTAGTGTGATAAAATTGGTTTTTCATGTACGCACTCTTGCAGCCACGAATCAACTCGTCATCTGCTACGCCTCTGCGATTTTCAGGTGACTGTTTAGTTCCATTTTCTTCGTTCGTAACTATTCATTTCCATTTCGCGACCTGAAATATTACGTCAATGATTTTTCTTTGGCGCCAACGGATTCATGCTTTTTCCTGACCCTTAATTGATTTTAATTTTTCTAAGAATGTCGTGTGAAGAAGTTTTATGACTTCCTGACCTGTTGGGGCTAAACAACGAATGCTAGAACCTGATATGTTGTTTGGGCGTAATTAAGAGGGCAAATTCTGATAATTGAAGCTCGTAGTCCCCTTGTAATAGAAATTTCGTGTTCATGTCTTTGGTAATGCTGTTAATAAATGACGAGAAATAACACCGTTCTGCCGCAGCAAAATTTCCTATGAAACTAAAAGATATTCGGCAGAAACTATGATGTCTCTTGCTTAAACCACTCATTATTGCTTTTTGTGTCAGATTCTTTCTAAAGTTTGGTGACTTCGTGAAAGGTTTTTTTAATCCTCAAACTACTATATTTTTATGATATTACTGATGACTTGAGCTGCTCTTTATTTCTGGGTCTCATTCCAGCCCTGTTTCATTCCGAAACTACATTCAATGTTTGTTCGTTGCAAGAATTGGTACAAGTACGCCTGAGCAAGGTATCACGTTAGGACGATGGCCTCAGTTTTGCGTACAACTGCAACCTTGTTGTGTACATGTGGAAATACAGTCCCCAAGTTGTCGGTTTCAAAATCTTTGTCTGGAATCGGATACCCTAATGTTGGCGAGTGCATAATCTTGTCGCCCTATTATCACCTTGCGGATTTATATGTATATCAGAAGAACAGGCCTTTGGTTGTTTGCTTTTCTGGTGCTTCTGCTAGGTATTGCTTCTTTGACAAAGCAAAACCTTTACATGAGTTGAGTGCGACTAGTAATCCCTGCTATACTTCTGACCTTCACTACCCATGTTTAGTTGGAACGTCTTTGTCCTCACTTGTTTAATATTTATCAACTGCAGAGATGATTCTGGAAATTTCCCAGATCCTTGTGGCAATGATGAGAACGATGGGGACAGTGACGAACAGAATGATTATGACTGTGCATTCCCCTCTGAAAGTTTTGGTGATGGAATCGAGATAGAAATAATAAAGACAGGCAAGAACAGTCGTAGAATAGTGTCGAAAGTGCCAGTTCGTGCAAGTCTTCAAGCAGTTTGGGACATTTTGACTGATTATGAAAGGCTCGCTGAGTTTATCCCGGGACTTGCTGTTAGCCAGTTGATAGAGAAGGGAGACAATTTCGCTCGTCTCTTTCAGGTTCTAAACATAATCGTTTTTTCTACAGTTTTCTGAACCAACAGTCATCTTGAATTGGAAAATGATAACTTACTTGCAGAGTACTTGTCGCCCTAGTTCTTTTTCATTATGGAAGGAAAATACTATAGCGAAGATGTTATTCATCAAGAACAATATGAAACAGTGTATCATACTATATCTTAACAGGAAAAAACTTGTCTCACCAATTCCTGACTTGCACTCAGTAGATGGTGCGTTCCATTTAACAGATCGGTGAGCAGGATTTGGCGCTTGGGCTGAAGTTCAATGCGAAAGGCACGATTGATTGTTTCGAGGGAGATCTTCAGACTCTTCCCTATGGTAAAAAACGCGACATCGATTTCAAAATGGTCGAGGGTGACTTTCAACTCTTTGAAGGAACGTGGTCTGTAGAACAGGTCAGCGTTTTGCTGCATCCCCAATTATTTCTGTAAATTGCGCCTCCTTTTCCCTACATTTTATCTGAAATTTGGGTTTTTCTTCAGGAGGCAATGTCGGTGAACGGCGATGATCCAAGTTCTGGTGAAGATTTTTGCACAACTCTTACGTACACTGTAAATGTGAAGCCTAAAATGTGGCTGCCAGTGCGACTTGTTGAGGGTAGACTTTGCAGGGAGATAACGAAGAACCTCTCTTGCATACGAGATGAAGCTGAGAAAGAAATACAGACCAATCCTCTCTTGTAGTTGTTAACTTTTTTTTGTTTACATTGCAGTTATAACTTCTCAACAGAGTTCTTACCAACGGGTTCATGCAATAATCCAATCGTGTACTGAAAACCAATATGCAAAGCAGATTCGTCAGCTCTTGCTGTGTGGGAGTGATAATTGTTTCTGATTCATTTTTTAATGGGACTCTTCCGTATCAATTTTTTTAAGGATTTGTTTTAAGTTTTAAATATATTTTTAAGGACTGTTTGTGACACACTAAAGTCCGATCTGACGAAAATACCCTTACTAAAGACGAGGTAAATGATCTCCCCGCAAATAATGAATGAAGCGGGAGGAGAAGAATTGCTCCTTGTTGGTGGGCGTTGATCTTGTGATGGGTGATAAAAGGCTGGACCCAACAGAAACCTAATCGAAAAATTAAATGAATATTTTATTGCTCCACAACTTCCTTAAAAATGAACTAAACCTCTTTCTCTGACCAAAACCAGCATGTACAAGACTACAAACAAGTTCTATGCCATTCACTGCATTCAGCAAACTAAACAGACAACTAACTACAAATACCAAAAGCAAATACAAACTAAGAAACATGACAACAGCAAGTTTAAAGAAATGAACTTGCAAGAGAACATCCGAGCCAGCAGATATGATGCGTCTTCGCTACCCACTTCTACAAGCAAGGATAGGTAGGAGCCTTCAAGATTTCTTGGGCAAGGGCGTTCGAGGAAGGATGGAGTTGGCAAGCTCTTCGTTCAACTTAGGCAATGGTGGCATTTGATTCATAATCTCAGGAATATCAATGAAGCTGGCAGTAAACCGTAAAGATTATGACTAACAACAATTTGAACTAAGAGTTAATATGAGTAAAAGCCCCACTGCATCGACAAAGAAGTGGATTGGACTTACTCATTTAAGATTTGAAGGATATTTGTTCGAGCTTGACAAAAGAGATTGATGTTCTCATGAACCTGCATGTAACGTGGAATATATTGATGTTAATGGTAACTCAACGGGTCGTAGTTAGCAAATAGGATTAAAGCCATGGAATCACCAAATATAGCTGCTTAAATGCAGATTGAAGACAAACTCACATCGAGAATATATATGCGATAATGCAATGAGTACCTTGCAAGCAGAAAAGTTCGCGGAAATTTGATCCAAGACCTGAGCACTTTGCTCAAGAAGCTGACCAGCAGCACCGCCAATAGCTAAAAACACGAGCGGGTTCAGGTGAATCAACAATGGAGATCAAAACCATACCCACAAAAGTTACAATTATCCTCATTTTTATTCACGATTATAATATAAATAGCCAGTATTGTATTGGTTTCGTAGAAACTCTGAAATATAATCATGCGTTTGGTGAGCCTCTCCAAACACAAACTGGGGATAAACACATCAAAGCCCCATTTGACTTTAGTAAAACGGCAAACAGGCATTAGCAAGTTACTCATATCAAAAGTTTAAAACGAACTACCAAGATAAAAGTATCGAAAGTAGGAGCCAGAGCCACACAGACCTTTGTATGAGATTCCATCATCGCTGTCAGCTGATATCATTGATTGAGCATAGGAAGGGCCATTGGAATGTGGGGCTGCTTGAGAAGATTTAGGCAGTGAGTCCGTACCTTTTTCCTGATAAACCAGTAGAAACATAGCTTTTACTAGAGAGTAGATTAAGCCGAGATCAACACTTGGGAGATAAAATAATCAACTGTCACGGTCTGACATTTCTAGAAGAGGGAGTGGAAGAAAATACCAGTTTCCTCCCAAGTATTCACATGGAGAGTAGCATCAGATAGCTATAGCAATAAAACAACAAAATTTCATACATACCTTTTTGTCTTTATTCTTCCTTGATGAGTTATGGTCATCTTTCCTCCTCTTTCCGTTTTCCTTTTTCTGAAACAGTGAGTGACAAATAAGACTCCAAAGCTCAGCAGAAATATCATATTTGTCAAAACACGTCATGAATGATACTGGGCTTGTCTCTGTTAAGTCTATCAATACCATTAAAATATGACGTACAGCCAACATAAAGAGAGTTCCACAACTGTCTCAAGCATAACCATAAACTAGGCTTATCAGCCTTTCAATATCAGATATAGATTTGTTCGCCTGAGGAATTTCAACAGTCCATTTTCAAGCAATCCTAAAACAAAAGAAAGAAAATAGCTCACATTCATCCATCTGCAACGCAGTGCAACATCTCGAACGGTCTTATCTTTCAATGCTTGAGCAATTTTAGCATACCGGACAATGGTGGGATCCGAAGCATATCTGCAAGGAGGATAAGCCAATTATCTAGAGAACACGACAGGGGACACATAAAGAACCTGGATCAAAGCAATGCTGCAGGATCATCATCTCTTGGAGCTTAAATACGAGGTCAAGGTCACCTCTAAGAGCAATCCAAAATTTTTATTTAATGGAAATTCTACAATTCACAGATCAATTTCTTAAATGGTCACCACTACTCATCAAGCCCGCGCATCCGGCGTCACTGCCTCCAATTTGTAGTTTCCACACAATAATTATTTGCACTCAATGAACATTCAAAGCATGATAGAAAGAAGCTTCAGAATATCTAGCAACTTCTAAAAACACCATCATCACAAATTAATCATCGATTCGCGAACCAAGTTATGCGCCGTTTTCAGTTGTCACAGCCAAAGCCCTCAAAGTTGAAAAATAACACCAATAACAAGGATCCAAGCAAAACAAAAATCCACAAACATAAAAAAAAAAAAAAAAAAGGCATCACCATTCACAACGCATCCGAGAAAGAAAGAGAATCTTCGGACTAACTTGTTCAGCAAATCCTCAAGCGTAGACTGCTCTTCTTGGGTCCAGTCAAGAGAAAGCCCGGGATTGTGTCTCAATGAACTCCGTGTTGGGCCCGCCGCGCCCGAATTATCCGTTCCAGCTCCGTTAACTTTACCCTTTGCGGCGACGCCGCCGTGACCATTCCCGTCAGCTGTGGCGTCGCCGTTAGCACTCGCACCCATCGAACTAAAGAAGCAGTAATTTGGGGGTAAAAGAGCAACAGAATGAAATGAACGAATAAACCCCCAATACTTCAGAACTCTCAAATCTTCGGGGAATTCACTGGTTTGAATCTGACTTTGATTTTCGTTAATAGGTAATCAGCTGAACATAATAACCCCGGGTATGGTTGTTGTTCTTGTTGGGGAAGAAGAAAAGAAAATCTACACGGAACTTCGGACTTGACTTTTGCTCTTTTATATGCAGCACTGTTTTCTCAAAAAAAATCGTAAACTCTAGTCTAATACATTAATATATACTTATTTTTCCTTTAAGGATAATTTAATTTAGAAGTTTAATAGATGATTTATTTTTAAATACTTATTATATATGAAAAAAATCATTTGTGAGGATAATAACAAATTACACAATGAAATCGAAATTGGTAACATTACTCGCATTTTGTGTTGTGGCTTGAGTTTGAAATTGATATGACAATAACATCAAGGGCATCATTATTTACGTTTAATTTTGGTAAAATATAGAGGATAAATTCGCGATCGTTTAATTATTTACGTTTCAAATAATAAAAATGAAGAAGTTACAATATTCTAATCATATGGCAAATCAAAAAGTTACAACTGGTAAAATCATATGAAATAATAAATCCTTTGTTAAGATCTGTTCTTCTAATGTTTTTATCAATATTATTAAATCTTTATGTATTGAAAAGTAATTGAAAATATTAAGTATTATTATTATATATTATTATTATTATTATTATTATATATAATATATATATATATATATATATATATATATATATATATATTAGAGCATACTAGTTTAGGAGAATCTACAATATTCTACTTTGGCGAATATGCATGTGATTACAGCATCCATCCATATGGAGCCTCGATATTTAAATTTATGACATTCACATATAAGTAACATATTGTGAATTCTGACATAATATTAATGGTTTCTTACCTCCCTACACTACATGTAATCTGGGTATCGAAACTGTAATCATTATACGACATAATATAGTAACAGAAAATAAAATATTCTTTGAATTTCAACAACATAGTTTTACATAATTGGCGAAAATCAATAAAGAATACTTGCCCTGCATTGCTATATAAATAAGGCCGTCTCCTACGTGATTTTTCCATCAAGAGATTTATCTATACATAATAACATTACGCTCCTCTCTGGAATTGAGATTCACCTATTTAGTTTATCCTAATGGCTTCTTACTCCAACGTTGCCCGTCTCGCTATACTGCTATTGACCATCACCACCGTTGCACTCTTCGTCATTCCTCCTAATGAATGTAAGTTTTATAATTTTACATATATATACATATATCTATATATATAAAACACTTTGTTATGCATACTATGGTGCTCACGTTGCGTGAGCACCAACCACATTAACACGCCAAATCAGCATACAATGAGATTTTTTATTAATATAACCTACACATGGATTAGTGAACCCGTCGGGGATTGATTTGACATGTTGACGTGGTACAAAAAAAATGTGCCCACGGACGGTGTCACGCAAAGTGAGCACCATAACATTTCTCACTAATTAATTATTTGTATTATTTAAGTTGTGGAAGCATTTACGGACAGTGGATGTGAGCTCAAACCTTGCTACAGACTGTCGGGAGATACTTGCTGGTGTTGCTTTTTCGATGAGAGGTGTTTCCTCGACAAGGAGCCATGCAAAGAACATTGCCCTTTGGCCAAACACCATCTTATTAAGGCCTAGATTTTAAATTATTATTTACATATTATATATCCACAACAAAAGGTTGTCGCTTTTTTTTTTTTATTTAGTAATAAATGATAATTGGCTCCGTCCATTTTGTTCTAACTTCTATCTCGTTATTCAATGTTTGAGAAAATCAACCAAATAATAATCCGACAAAATTAGTATATACAATAAAGGACACATTTTCAGTTTGATGATAGATAGAGGGCTCACATATACAGAAAGTAAAGTATCCCATTTATTGTTAACTTTTTGTATATAATAAAATTAACTCAGAAAAAAGAAACAAAAATAAAAGAATATCTATTTTAAATAAAACATACGCAATGCCTATCTGTGATTTGTAATAAGGGACCCCGCATTTTTCTGGGAGCCGATAGTAAGGCGTTAAAGTCATTTTACATTTGGAGGCTATTTAACGTTGAGCACGTCAAACGATTACTAAAAATCCCTCCGATTGCCCTCTTAATTCAGCTAGGGCGATAATCGGGTATTTTCAGATCCACCGGCGAACGGTAGATCTTAGCCGTAGATTCACTTCCAATGGACGATCTCGACGTGTTCGCCGGCCTAGGTACACGTGGCACCGGAAAAGCGAATCCTATGCGTCCCGATCGACGATCCGTCAACAATCCACTCGGATTTGATTACGATTCTATGTTCAGGTCAGCTGAGAAAAATAGTTTTGAGAGTAATGGTTTTAATAAAAAGTCTACGGCTGATAGCAGCAGCGATGGTGGTGATGATTTTCCTGTGTATGATAAGCCGGTCTATGATGATGATATGTTCGAAGGGTTGCCTGGGCTAAAGAGTAGCAAACCGAATGTTGCATCGCCAAAGGAGACTAAGTTTGAGAATGACGTGTTTGGCGATGCGACGGGGAAGAGTGGAACCGAATTTGATGATTTGCCGGGGAATATTGGCAAAAACGTTAAGACTGCTAATGGTAAAGGTGCGACGAGTGCCAAGGGTTTTGATGATTTGTTGCCTGGTCTTGGCAGTGGCAGTTCTGTTGGTAATCTCAGCAGGTAATTGCCTTTGGTTTATTTATTTAATTTTTCCGAGTATTTAGTAGCTCATTGAAGTATGCATCTTTGATGGATTTGAGTTGGAATCTAGTTGGTCACTTGTGTTTGGAGATTTGGTGCCTCATTTTCGGGTATTTTATTTCTTCAAATGCCAATATTGCAATGTTTAGGTATTGCATAGTTACAACTTACAATATATGCTTTCTGCGGCAGCACATATATTTCTTTTTGGGGTGGTTGTTTGTTCTCGTGCAGATACTCATGTAGCAATGTCATTAAGCATTACAGGGCCACACGCATTATTGCATCAGAAAAACTTCAGATAATTACTCAATAAGCCAAATTTCTGTTTGCATTCTTAGGATAAATCTATTATTTGACAACCACATGCCTATCATATTTTTCCTTTCTTTTTCCCTTTTATCTGGCTCAGACCAATATCAGATTCGAGGTGGGGCTCTGTACCAACTGCTAAGCAGCAGCCAGTCCTTGATGATCCCTTTATGGTATTAGAATCAAATTCAGCCTCTGGTTTAGCATTTGGCGGTACAGATCCGCAAGACAACATCCGAAAGGTTAGTATATCCAAAAGTGCGAAGGTTGAAGCTTCATCTGGAAGTGCTGCTGTATTTGATGACTTAGACCCCCTTAATAGCATTGGGAAATCAAGAAATGCATTTTCCCCTCAGAGAAAAACCATCATGAATGATGGAAGCCCTCCAAGGTCCACAACGTCTCAATTTGCCAGTACCAGAGAGCCGAAGGGGAATTCATCCAGACATTCAGAGAGCAGTATCAGTGATACTGTTCATGTAAACGTGTTTCAAGAACCTCCATTGTTTGATATACCAAATGTTTCAACTGAGTTCCGTAAGTCTTTTAGCCAAAAAGCTACGACTCCTTCACATCATGAGACAGGCGCACAGGTTAAAACGCCGACAGGATCAGCAAATCCATTTGATGATATATGGCTCACTGTGTCAGAGATTCCTCTTTTCACGCAAGTTTCTTCTGCTCCGCCACCGTCGCGTCCTCCTCCTCCCGTGCCTCGAAAATCTTCAAGGTTAGAAACTAATGATTATTCTTCAAGTTCGTGGAAAAAGAGTGATGGTCTACAGTACCAAAGTTCGAAGTTGGGTAGACCTGAAGCAAAGGCCCCTCCAGCTTCGGAGTTTGATGAGCTTGAGGAATTTGCCATTGGCAGGTCACATAAAAGTTATGATGGAGATGCCAATGTTCACTCTAGTGTGGATGGTGATGCGTTCTCTGCAGCCGCTGCCTCTGCTGCTGCTATGAAAGATGCTATGGACAAAGCTGAGGCCAAATTCAGGCACGCTAAGGAATTACGTGAAAGAGAATATGCAAAGGCTGCTAGAAGTAAGGAATCTGTACTGCTAGAAAAAGATGATGAAGCACAGCAAGATAAAGAACTTAGGGAAACCCAGCAGAGACTAGAGCGGGAGCAAAAACAGAAGGAAGAGGAAGAGAGAGAGCAGAGAAGACTTGAGAGGGAGAAGGAGATCAGATTAAGGGAGATCGAGAGGGACAGAGCTAGACAGGCTGTAGAAAGGGCTACAAGGGAAGCTCGTGAAAGAGCTTCCGCTGATGCTCGTTTAAGAGCTGAAAGGTTAGCTGTTGAGAAAGCGAATGCTGAAGCTCGAGAGCGTGCTGAGAGAATAGCTGTTCAGAGGGCCCAAGCTGAAGCTCGTGAAAGGGCTGCTGCTGAAGCCAGAGAGAGAGCAGCGGAGAAGGCTGCTGCAGAAGCCAAGGAAAAGCAAATGCAAGATAAAGCTGATGCTGCTAGAGCCGATGCAGAAGCTAGACGACGAGCTGAGCGTGCCGTTTTTGAAAGAGTCGCTGCAGAGGCTCGTGGAAGAGCTGCCTCTGAAGCTCTAGAACGGGCTGCTGCAGCTACTAAGATGAATCAGCAAACAAAAGATGATGATTTGGAATCTTTTTTCAGTATGGGGCGAGCAAGTAGTGCACCAAGAGCACGTACAAGCACCACTGTAAGTGCTAGCATTTATCCAAGTGTGTCAACGGTGTATCTCTAGCCTCGTATCTGTCATGGTAGATTGCCGTTCAATTTTCATCGTTTTTGGTTTGTTGGTGTGGATAGGATCCGTTGTTTAATTCGCAGTTCCAAAACAAGGGAGGGTCTGATGCTGCCAAGGCACCATCATCGACAGGAACCTCATCTAATACAAGGAAAGCTTCTTCCACTACGAATTTTATTGATGACCTATCTTCCATTTTCGGAGGTATGCTACCTTTGTATCACGCATACAATATCTGGTGTCTTTCTCATTCTGACCAATCCTCTTGATATCGTCCTCCCTTAGCTGCTCCAACTGGTGAGTTTCAAGACGTCGATGGGGAATCTGATGAACGAAGACGAGCCAGACTGGAACGCCACCAGCGTACTCAAGAGCGTGCTGTATGTACTTTTCCTCAACAAAAATAAATTCTGTTTTTAATTTCCCATCTTTAATCATTTACCTGTGTCATTTTTCTCTTCATAGTTCTTTTTTTCTAATTCTTGTTACACGGTTGCGTTTGGTTACCTTAGGCGAAAGCATTGGCTGAAAAGAATCAGCGGGACCTTCAAGCTCAGAGGGAACAAGAGGAAAGATATGTGAGTCCATACAGAATCTAGTTTTTCTTTTTTTGCTTCAGCATTCCATTTAGGTTAGGTTCCTGGGTTCTGATCTATGCTCGGTTATGCCACTCTTAAATTTGCCATCCACAGTAGATCACCTAAAAAGCTTCTCTCTAACTTTCTCTTGTTTCTTACAGAGAATTTCTGAGACATTAGATTCTGAAATCAAACGTTGGGCTGCTGGAAAAGAAGGAAACCTTCGAGCTCTGCTGTCAACATTACAATATGTATAATTGCTAATTTCTTTTATTTTTGTCATACAAGTATTACAGAGCAGTGTAGGAATCTATCCCTGCTTGTCCACTATCCACCCCCTTCCCATCACTTTATTTTGAGAAGTGCAACGAACATAATTGTTTTCTCTCTGTTATATTCAATCTGTTTGTGAATGCAGCTGATTATTGATCCCTGTTTCAGGTGCTTTGGCCTGAATGTGGATGGCAAGCCGTTTCTTTAACAGATTTGATAACTGGTGCTTCTGTCAAAAAGGTTTATAGGAAGGCTACCTTGTGCATTCATCCTGATAAGGTGCAGCAAAAGGGTGCTACTCTTCAACAGAAGTATATAGCAGAAAAGGTGTTTGACTTGCTTAAGGTATGTTTCTTATTTTACTTTTATTGAATTTGGCTTCTTTTATCCCTTTCGTATAAAGCTTCATTCATCACAAGTATTTTATTATTTCAATTCACCTTCCTTTTTGCGCCTTTTGAGTTTGGGTTTGGTGTATGTTTATAGGAAGCATGGAATAAGTTTAACTCTGAGGAGCTTTTCTAACCAATTACTGTTGGACATTTTCGCCATTGCTTTGATAAAACGCCTCAGTCGTCGTACACTCGATTTGAGCGCAACAGTTCTGTGCTCTCTTCGCTTCGACATGGTGAAATCCCCTGGCCGGGGCCGTTGGGTTGAGCTTAAATGCTTGGCATCGATCAGTATATTTATGTTGCTTCAAGTTGATTAAAAGTGGAAGAAATTTAAAGCTCATGGGATGCATGTCATAGTGAGGTGCGCTTCTTTTTGCAAGAACTTAAATTTGTATTTATTTATTTTTTGTTTCCTCGTTGGTTTTCGGAGATGGAAATTGTTTGTTTCTTGTTTTTTCAGATTTTGTGTCCGTCCTTATTCTCCAATGTCCATCATTCTTGTATTTATTTTGATGCCTATTCTTCAAGTCATATATAATGTGAATTTCTATTTATTAATACCTATCCAGTTACGTCATTAAATTTGTAGACATAATAATCTATTTTGTTATATTAAGGGTGATGAGTATCTGTTAACTGCCATTTTGGTCTGAAAATATTTACAATTTAACATCTCTATTTCTAATTTCATTAATTAAACAATTATCATTTATCACCTCAATTTTTAATTTTACTTTTACTCTTCCTCATTATTTTTCTTTTTTTTTATATAAAAAATTATTTTTCATCTACTAAGCATAAATTATAAATTTCAAAATTAAAATTAGAATAGTTAACCACATTCATAGAGTTTGCATAAAGTACTAGTAAGAATTAACTTCCAAATATTTTAAAAAGTTACTAAAATTAAGACAGTTTTAAAAAAGTAATTAAAAGTAAGACAGTTTAGAAACCCATATAAGAGTCATCTCAATTTTAAAAAAAAATAATATGAAACATTCATGGACAGCATACATAAAAGAAACATATAAATAGTATTATTAATAACAAGAAAAACCGCGGGCTCATTCTCAAAACCAGGCCCAGGGCAGGGGTGTAATGCAAATTTAACAGAAAACAGAACAGAGAGAGATAAGGTTTTGCTGTTACTCTTTTGTCCTTTCACAGTTGGACTTAATATCATCATCGTTTTCGTTTCTCCTTCGTTCTTTTCACATTCCCAAACCATAGTCTAGGCAACCATGGTAGCTTCTACAGCTCTGAATGTTGGCTCTTTGAGTGGCTCGCTGCACTTAACCAGCTTTCAAAAGCCTTTCTTGATTCCACAGACAAAAGCTTCCGTAAAATCTTCGAAAACCCCATTAACATAAATGATCTCAAAACGACCGTCTGTGTAGGAACATCAGCTGCCGCTGTTGATTGGTCGAATACAACCGAAAAGGTCCGTTCTTTTTCTTCTGGGTAATTGTTGTGAGCTCTGAAATTCGGTACTGTGCTGTTTTCTCCCTCTTGTTCTCATTAGATCGTATCGTACACTGTAAATTGCTCAAGAAGTAATGTACCTTTGAATTTCGATGTTCTTTGATCAATTGTTGTAAGTCAGTAGTCTTACATGGCTGAGTTAACGGGCAGTAGAAGAAGGAGGTGGGACGAAGACTTACCATATCGTGGTGGCAAATGCCAAGTTTATGTTGGACGAAGAGGAGCATTTCAGGGAGCTTTTGTCCGAAAGGCTAAGGAATTTCTGCGAGAAAAGCTTAGAACAAGACTTTTGGCTTGTGATTGAGCCCAAATTCTTGGAAAAGTTTCCAAGCGTTACAAAGAGGCTCAAGAGACCTGCCGTTGCTCTGATCTCCACAAATGGCCCTTGGATCACGTAAGAAAACCTCAAATACAAACAAAAAAAAAAAAGATCAACCATTCGTCGTTTATCGATCGATGCCTTCTTCATCTCAACTCTATGATTTTAGCCGTTAATCTTGACTACGCGGGCGACACAAGACACTTCCGTTCTATCTGAAAAGGGTTTTCTTTTGTCTGCGTTTAAAAGGTACATGAAGCTGAGACTCGACCGTGTTCTTCAAGAAAGCTTTGAGGCCGACAGCCTAGAAGAAGCCTTGGCTTCGAATACAACGGTCGATATCAAGTTCGAAGTGCCCGAAAATTGGACAGCTCCTTATCCTAAATACGAGTACGGTTGGTGGGAGCCTTTTCTTCCTCGTCCCAAGACATCTTCCAAGAGTTGAGATGAGAACTTTTCATTGCCTCTCTATGTTTTTTGGCCGCCTAGGCTATACTGTAGAGTAGAAGATATCGCTCTTGTCCGTTAGCTTACGTGTTTTTTACATCTTATTGAGTTTAAGGCCCATTTAATAACTAGTATATATCATATTGGCTCAGCCTGACACGAGTTTTTTAGTAGGAAAATCATTAAATTTCCATCTACTTATAAAATTTGATTATTTTTCTTTTACGATGGTTTAAATCATAAATGGGCCGTACTTTTCTCCATTAGATAAACCCGATTGTAGGTCCATTAATACGCCAGCTCTTTTGAGGTGGCATTGCGTTCTTCCTTCCAAGAAAAGTTATTTTTTGTTTCAAGAAATACGAGAAAAGGATATGTTGTGCAATGGGCATATTATAATTTATCTTCAAACTTCAAATTCCATTACGACAGCTAAACGCCAACATCAACCATATTAATAATACATGCAGCCACCGTTAATCATTTGTCCATTTTATTATACTCTTGTGCCTTTGGAACGGAATACAAGACACATAAAAAAATAGTAATAATTTATCGACATTAGGAGAAACGTAACATTCGCTGGTCCATAAGATTCTGCATATCACAACAAAATGACATACATAATTGGACGATCGTATTTTTAAATTATCAGAATAAACAATAGCTATCTTCTTCTACGTACCTAATTGAGAATCACACGCAATGGAATCATAATTTGTTTGCATTCACAGCCCCATGAGACCGCTTTATCGTAATAATTATGTGTGCGTGTTGATGTATATTCGAAATAATAAAAATGTTTATTTACAATAGATTATTAGTAATACTAAAATTTTCCATACCGTTGATCGTAAGACAACAGGAAAATTATTAATGCCATCAATTATTTCGGTCATACCTTATTACATAGACATTGAAGAGTAAATGCCACAACCGTTTCGTGTCCCAAAAATAGTGATGGCCACGAAATAATATCGGTGTGACGATCCATGCAATTTCGATCATGGTCCCATAAATTTTTTACCTATTTTCTGCGTGTAATAGAGAGACGCAATCTTGAAATGAATTCGAATTGAATTGGTCACACTTACCTTACTGTAAATATATATAATGAAAAAGGAAAATGCCTTCACATGCATAGATGTCATTTTCTACTCAATTGGCTGCGCTGGAGTGGAATTTCATGAGTTATCATTTTATTTAGGGGCATTTTCATTTCAGGCCCCACATAACTATCATTTAGGATTCATGCCCTCTTAGCAAAAAAGTAGTTTTAAGGACCCATTTTATGCAAGTACCACTTCATTGCTCTTTCATATCAGTATGTTCAAATTTTGTAACACAAAACCATAATTCGGTACCAGTTTAAGATCATCATATACCAGTGTACCACTTCATTGCTCTGACATACCAGTATGTTGAAATTTGTAACACAAAATAATCATTCTATACCAGTTCATATATCTTTCATACCACTTTTTTACACTATACAAAATGGGTCCTTTAACCTAAAAAATTCTAAAACATGATCTGAATTCGAAATCAAATGGGACCTGATTTCGAATTAACCCTTTTATTTATTCAGATTATAAAGTGTAAAATTGCTAAATCGTTGAATTTATATATTTATTGCGAAGAAGCACGCTCTCCGACTCACGAGTGGTCGTCGTGGGAATTAGACTGTGAAGAAGCTCTCTGTCTCTCTCTCTCTCTCTCTCTCTCTCTCTCATTACAGCTCGTCTGATCTGAGCCACCGCAAATATGAAATGCTGAGCTCATTTTTGTTATTCTCATCCTTCAAATCTCAGAAGAAAGGAAAACCCACTCCAGAAATGTGAAGTTTTCTACACTTCAATGAAATACAGCTACAATAGCTAGACTTCGATCCAATCTTCTGCTCAGTTGCTTACATTTGAAGTTAAAAAGCTTTGGATTTTGAATTTCTCAGCGCTGCGCTCCGCAGAGACGTTCTGGGCTCCTTCGGAATACCTCAAGGTGATCTTGCGTAACCCATTTTTCCGACAATGTGTTTTGTTTTTCTGCGTAGAGTAAGTTAATTTGTTTCTTCAATTTTACGAGCTTAAAGTTATAGTTGCCCGACGTCGTTGCTGGTTACAGATCTGAATTTAATTGCTCGTTCATTACGTGTTTCGTTTCATGTTGGAATCAAGGAACGCAGTGTACTATCATTCAGATGAATTTTCTCTAGTCTGAGTGGCCTTCGTTGTGTGGAGTTCATCAAACATCTAAGCAAAAGGAGCATTTGACTTGAGAAAAGTTTTTCAGAAAGCTTTTTTCTTGGATTACTTTCCTTTTCTCCCCACAACTTTTCAGTTCATGCATTTGTTTGGTGGAACGGTTTAAAAAAACTCATAATTATTCATCATAATTCACAATGACTACAATTTCCGTCCCTTTACTTCAAAATATCGATCCAATCCCAGTATATTCAAAACTCTTACCATCCCCCCTATTTGTTTCGAAACTCTTGAATTTGCTGCTGAAGGGATTAATATACACTTTGCCTCAATAGGTTTCTTCAATGGCGAAGCACTGCCACCGCTCCGCAAAGTCAGCACCATTTCTCCTCTTCCTCACCCTCTGCATTCTTCCCATGATAGCCTTCGGCGACCTAACCTCAGACAGAGAAGCCCTCTTAGCATTCTCCGAGGTTGTCCCCCACAGCAGCAAAAAGCTCAATTGGAACCCAAACTCTCCAATCTGCAAATCATGGGTAGGAATCAACTGTAGCTCTGACGGCCGCCACGTCATCGGCGTACGCCTCCCCGGCCTGGGGCTCGCCGGCCCAATCCCTCCGAACACCCTCGGCAGGCTGAGACACCTCGGCATCCTAAGCCTCCGATCGAATCGACTGGCCGGCGACCTGCCCGCCGACGTCCTAACCCTCCCTTCTCTCCACTACCTCTTCTTACAAGACAACAGATTCTCCGGCGAAATTCCGGCGAATCTCTCCCCTCAGCTCAGCGTCTTGGACCTCTCCTTCAATTCTCTGACGGGCGCCGTACCTCCTTCCATCAAGAACTTGTCTCGCCTCACCGCTTTGAACCTTCGGAACAACTCCCTCGCGGGCCCCGTCCCCGACCTGGGAATGCACATTAGGCGCCTGAACTTGAGCTACAATCGTCTCAGCGGCGCCTTGCCCTCGTCTCTGAAGAAGTTTCCAGAATCTTCCTTCCTCGGGAATTCCCTGTGCGGCCCGCCTTTAGATCCTTGCCAGAATTCGTTCCCGCCTTCTCCTTCGCCGGGCCCACCTTCTCAATTTCCCGGGAAGAGGAAGAGAAGGCTTTCCTTGGGAGCTATTACAGCGATAGCAGCTGGCGGCGGCGGCTGCCTACTACTGCTCACTGCTGCTCTATTTCTGTGCTTTTTCTGCTGCTGTAAGAAGGGAAAGAAGAGCGACGATTCTCAGGCGACGAAGGCCAAGCCCTCCGTCGCCGGGCGGGGAGAGAAGAAGGCGAGCGAGGAGTTTGGGAGTGGGGTCCAAGAGCCAGAGAGGAACAAGCTCGTCTTCTTCGAGGGATGCTCTTACAACTTCGACCTCGAGGATTTGCTCAGGGCTTCGGCCGAGGTTCTCGGGAAGGGAAGTTTCGGGACGGCGTACAAGGCCGTCCTCGAAGAGTCGACGACGGTGGTCGTCAAGAGGTTGAAGGAGGTCGTCGTGGCCAAGAAAGACTTCGAACATCAGATGGATGCCGTGGGAAGGTTCGGACAGCATAGGAGCGTCGTTCCTCTGCGCGCTTACTACTATTCCAAGGACGAGAAGCTCCTCGTCTACGATTACTACCCTAACGGTAGCTTGGCCGCCCTTCTGCACGGTACCGTTAGCTGAACTGCTCTATAATTTATCTTTCGTTCTTTCTTCAGTACTGTGATTTAGGAGGTGACGTTGTAACGATAAAGAATCTGGGGGGTGACAATGAACACCAAGGGTGCGTTTGGTATGTGGAATTTGGTGTGGAAAATGACAGAAAAAGTACAATGGTACGACACGCGAAGCGTTACGTACAATTATTCGATGCGTATCATTACATTTTTCTATCCTTTTTCCGCAGCGAATTCTTCGTACCAACCACACCCTAACTTTAAAGATTAAGCAATTTATGAATATTGTACGTCAGGACCCTAGATTTTGTCTCAGTTACTTACTTTGGAAAGTTATTGGACGTATTGTGCAACTCTATAAATTCGTTGGAACCCTCGATTATACGTCGAAACCCTAGAGTTTACCCCGAAGTAATGTCTCTAAATTACCTACTTTTGAAAGTTATTGTGCATTGATCCCTAACTAGTATCACTGCTTAAATAGCAAGACTGAAGAAATATTCAACCCTTCATATCTCTACGATTACTTGATTTCGACGATTTCTCCTCTCTGTTGTTACAGGAAACAAGGCATCGACGGGGAGAACAGCGCCGGACTGGGAATCGAGGGTGAAGATCTGCCTCGGGGCGGCACGGGGCGTGGCCCACCTGCACTCGACGGGCGGGCCTAAGTTCTCCCACGGCAACATAAAGTCTTCCAACATCCTATTAAACCAAGACTTAGAGCCGTGCGTCTCAGACGTGGGCTTAGCCCCTCTGATGAACTACCCCGCCGGAAAACGCCAGGCCGGCTACCGTGCCCCCGAGCTGTCGGAGACGAGGAAGTACACGCACAGATCCGACGTGTACAGCTTTGGGGTGGTGCTGCTTGAGATGCTGACGGGGAAGCAGCCGGCGCAGTCGCCGAGCAGGGAGGATGTTCTAGATCTGCCGAGGTGGGTTCAGTCGGTGGTGAGGGAGGAGTGGACGGCGGAGGTGTTCGACGTTGAGCTGATGAGGTTTGAGAACATAGAGGAGGAGATGGTTCAGATGCTTCAGATCGCCATGGCGTGCGTGGCTAGGGCGGCGGAGGCGCGGCCGAGTATGGAGGAGGTGGTGAGGATGATCGAAGAGGTGGTGGTTAGGGTTTCTGATTCGGAGAACCGTCCTCCTTCCTCCGACGATAACAATAATAGGTCGAGTCTGCCGTCGCCGCCGTGATTCGGCGGTGGTATGTTTCTCTGTGTTCGCCGCCGTTTGTCTGACGTTATTTGTCGGGGCGCTTTCTGTTGTTTTCATACGTCATATTATTCGATTGTTTGATTATATTTGTGGATCAGACTGATCCAAAGAACGAACAAACATCATTTAAATCATTTCAATTGTCTCGAGATTTTTTTGGCTTTCGTTTTGTTCTAAAGTAGAATCGAATAATAATATACAAAATTATAGTCTTTTTCCTGTTCAGCCAAATCACAGAATAAAAAGCTGACCGAGCGTTGATTCCACGCTAATCTCATAATTTAATTCTGGCAAGACCCTTCTAGAACAGTGCTTATGGGCCCCACACGAATTATTGCTTATAAATCAATACCGTCTCCTATGGTTTATGCTTACCTCGTTTCTTCTTCAATCGATCGAGCAGAGCATCGACTTTTGTGATTCACTGTTTCTTTAATTTAATTAATCAGGTAATTCCTTAGTTATTTCGTATGGGTTGCCCTATGGTTTCGTCGTGCTTATATTTGTCATCTTTAATTTGGTTGGTGTTCGTTTGGGTTAGGGTTTGTGCGCAAGGTGTTCAAAGGGATTTTCTGAAATTTTAATGGCGTCGAAAAGGATATTGAAGGAGCTTAAGGATCTGCAGAAGGATCCTCCTACCTCTTGCAGTGCTGGTATATCCCGTTTTAATGTCGTGAACGTTTTGTGATTTTGTATTCTTATTTTCATGGGAGGCTTTGTGTGTAGTATGTTGCTCGTTTGTTTGTTTGTTTGTTTGCTTGTATGTTTGCTATAACCTGATAGAGGTCTTTGAAATAAAATAAATAAATAAATTAAGCTTTCATAGGTTATTACAATTAATCCTGCTCTGGGAAATCAAGTTTTGTGAAATATTTTGATACATAGATTTTTGAATTTAAGTTTTGCGGAATATTTCAAGTATGGGCTTGTGAATATTTAGCATGCTTGTGTGGCTCCTGGAGTCGGATATGAGATGTTGTTGAGTAGTTATTTTGTGTCAGATTTTCAGTTAATATCAGATTTTCAGTCTTTTGGTGTTAATATCTTCTTATGCTATATTTAAGGTTCCAAAATAATATTCTGCTTTGTAGCTGACTGATCAGTCTTCACATCTCCTAGTTCGAACATTTTGTAAACTGTGTTCTACAAGACAAGTTCATCTACATTATGTTGCTCTCAACCTGTTCCACTCTTTGGAGCGTGTTTTGTCATTATATGTTTCCTGTTACTTGATCTGCTATCTATATGAAGTGAGCATTCCAATCCAAGAGACTGCTTTCTTTTTTAAGAATATTTATTGGTGGGTGTAACCTAAATGTTGAGTTGATGTATTGCAGGCCCTGTAGGAGAAGATATGTTCCATTGGCAAGCAACTATTATGGGGCCTACTGATAGCCCATACTCAGGAGGTGTATTCTTGGTCTCCATTCATTTCCCTCCGGACTATCCTTTTAAGCCTCCGAAGGTAGGGACTATTCTGAATGACCTCTTCCTTTTTTGCAATTATCGTCAGTCTAAAATTTCCACCATATCTGTCACCTAGAATTTTGCTCAAGTAGTTCCATAGATTTGTTTGTAAGACTTGACTCGATTAGTAGAAGATGGTTGTATAGTAGAAGTTTTGGTCACATATTCTGCAGATGTTTTCTTTTTCTCTTTCAAGTATATGTTGTGTGGCTGGAACTTCTTCCACTGAAACCGAAGTACAAACTGGCTTCTTTCTTAGCCATCTGTATCAATGTTGTAACCTCGTTATGTCAGTATTGATTTATGTTCCATTGTTTTCGTCGCATCACAGAGAACTTGCACATTGGATACATATATTTACGGGCTTCTGACAGCAATTTTTCTTTGTGGCAGGTTGCTTTTAGAACAAAGGTATTCCACCCCAACATCAATAGCAACGGAAGTATCTGCCTTGATATTCTGAAGGAACAATGGAGCCCAGCCTTGACCATCTCCAAGGTATTATTAGTAGAAGTGTCTGTATTTTTCGGATCATCATCTTTTTTGTTTGTGATTCAAGAATTGCCTAGTGTTTATCTTGAGAAATGGAGTTTTTTTTGTTGACGTTTGTTGTTCATATTATAGGTGCTTTTGTCCATCTGTTCGTTGTTGACTGATCCAAACCCAGACGATCCTTTGGTGCCTGAGATTGCTCATATGTATAAGACGGATCGTTCCAAGTACGAGTCCACCGCTCGCAGCTGGACTCAGAAGTATGCCATGGGCTAATAATTAACCAATAAATCATAATTGCTAAATAATAACGGTCCATGCATGACCCCCTTGTGTTTGCTTGCTTGAGAATTCTCAGTCTTCCCATTATTGAACTCATTATTTTTTATTATTAGGAGAAAAAAAAAAAAAGTGAGACGTGTTGTCTAGTTTTACTGGTGTGTTTGATTTGCCTCTTCAATTTGTCCCATTATACACATCTATCAAGTTATATTAATGGGAAATAATAATCCACTTGTTACTATATCACATGTATCACAAGTATTATATATGTTAAAAATCTTTTAATTATGTTTCAAGATTAGGTTTCCAGTTTGATTGGTATATGTCACGATTGCTGTAAGCAGCAGAAAAAATCATCAAGCAGTTTGTGAGCTGTGAAGGCGTTTTAAAATATATATGTGTAGTCAACTGTGTAAGCTGAGTTATTTATCACCATGCAGTGTGAAAGGCAATTTATGATAAAATAAATTAGCAGGTGAGATATTTTCCTAATAATTCAATCTAAGGTTGGCCCTGATGAACCGTTTACATTTAATAAGGAGACGTGTACACACATGACTCGTATTAGTTAGATCGTATCAAATCTTTTTTATTTCTTTCAAACTTTGGCCAGATCTACGATCTTTATATATAATCATTTTGTATTTTTTTATCGCAGATAGAGATTATGGTTTCGAACTCATAGCGATTTGATTTGTCGTGATCTGAATTAATTTTCCATTTAATGTATGATACTTACCACCTGTTTTTGGAGAATAATTCAAACCTAATGACTTTATCGACCTTACATGTGAAATCGTTATGTTAATTTGGATTTGGAACACCATAGTTTGAGTTAGAAAAATTGCCGTGCCTTCTGACGTGAGAAAAATGTATTTAATATTCACAGATACACGTTTTTAGATCAAATCAAATATAAATATAAATAAACGACATACATACAAACGCACAACCTCTGTCTCCACTCTCTCTCCGTTTGGCTCTGTTTTGTTTTCCAGTCTGAGGAGTTTTGAAGAATTAGCGACAGGTAAAGACATTTTTTAACTCACGATGTTTTACCAAAATAATTGTTCCTCAGTGTCAGTGCTCGTCGAACTTTCTGTGAATTCCATGCGTTTTTTTCCTTGTCATGAGCTGGGGAGGTGATTTAGTACGCGTAGTTGTTCTGTGTTTTTTCCGTTTCTGGGAGATTATTACTTTTCAATCGTTCTGATTTGAATGTTCAACAGCTAACAGCCATGAGCTCACTCTTCTGCGCCACTGATTCCTATTTAGTTGAAGTCCTTTATTAATCACCTATCTGCATTTCAAGCACCCATGTTAGCAGTGACTTTCAAGTTTGTGCATCATTATCACATTTCCAGTAAAGTTCTTTCAGAATTTATCCGAACTGGGCTAAAGCTCTTCTAGTTTCCCAGATTTGAATTTTGGTGGAAAAAAAAAAAGGAGAAGAAACTCTTATTTTCGGGAAGAAAATATGCGACAAATAATTTGAATAGCGTGAAATTCGAAGCCTCGGGAGATGTGTATTGTCTTACGCGAGTTATTACCGCATCAGTATGGTTTTATTGCTGGTTAAAACAGTTTTGTGTTTGTTTTAATAATTCCCACCAATCATCTTTGTGCTTGTGGTAGTTGCATCATAGTCAATTCTTGCATTTACTACTGAGCACTAGGTATGGGCCACAATCTCGCCCCTTATCTGCAGTTGATATGTTCTAAAGATTGGAATTTTTGAGTAACTCTGTAATGGCTATGGAGATCTTTGCCTATCTGTCAATTGCTTGATAAATGTGATGTTTGAAGCCCTATAAGTAATGTTCAGTGTGTTTGTACTAAATATCAGGTAAATCGACTTTGGATCGTCGTTCTATTCTGCAACCATGGCATCGACCAATGTAAGAGAAACTGACTGACTCCTTTGCATTGCTGTCTTGTGCCTTTTGCAGAGTTATCTTCGTGCTACTTCTTTGCTTTAATGCTCCTTTTACTTATCGTTCTTACATGTTTGTTACTCTTGAATGAAGTCGCACAAACTGAAGAAGACCGAATCGAAGAAGTCTCGCTCGTGGTTGTGGGACAGCCACATAATTCCCAAGAACAACAAATGGCTTCAAGAAAATCTCGAAGGTGAGCGAAAGCTATCGATTTTCCCCTATTCATTCTCTGCCTTCTTGCCTTCCCTATTTGATCAGATTACTACGTGAATCGATTTCAGAAATGGATCAATACGTCAGAAGAATGATGAAGCTCATCGAAGAAGACGCAGATTCCTTCTCCAAAAAGGCTGAACTCTACTTCAAGAAAAGGCCCGAGCTGCTCAACCTCGTCGAGGAATTCTATCGAATGTATCGATCTTTAGCAGAAAGGTACGACCATGTGACTGGCGAACTGCGCAAAAGGGCGCCATCGGATCTCCAATCCCAAGATTCGGGCCTGTCCGAAGCTAGCTCCGAACCACTTCCTAGCACCCCGGGCCAAAAACCGAGCCGAACCAAGTCTGGCCCGCGAGCCGCTGGGTTCGACGTTTTCTTGGGAGAACGTGGAAATAGTTCGGAGTTTAACAGTGTTAAAGGGGAAGGAGATTCGTCTTCGTCGTCTCTTGATTCTAAGTCAGATTCTGACGACGATTCGTCTGTGAATAATTACTCGGAGGAACAAGAATTGAGGAAGAAGATCGCCGAGTTGGAGGATGAGATTCTTGGTCTGAAAGAAAGGGTTGAACTGCAAGAGAAAGAGATTGACATAGGTTGTCTGAAGCCCCACTGCGATGATCATGGTGATGTCGAGCTAAAAGTAACGGGCCTCGAGGATGAACTGAGCTCGGAGAAGGAGAAGGTTCAGCGATTCGAGAAAGAGATCGAGCGTTTGAATGACGAGCTTCAGAGCTATAAATCTTCGGCGGAGAGCGAAGATCATCTTTTTCCTTCAAAGACGAATGGTTCCGAGGTGGACGAAAATCGACTCTCAGAAGAAGAAATTTCGGAATCTGCCGAGAGAATTAGGGTTCTTGAGGAAGAGCTCCGAAAAGCGGGTGAGAATCTTACGAAATCCGAAGAGGAAGTTGAGGGATTAAGGCAAGAACTGACGACGAAGGACAGTTTGATCCAAAACATGCAAGAACAGCTCAATTCTAGTCAGAACGACGCCTCCAATTGGAAAAACGAACTTGAGAAGCAAAAACAAGAATTTGCAAAGCTTCAAGGACGCATTATCAGCTACGGAAATAACCTATCGGAGCGCGACGAAGAAATCAGAGCACTCAGAGAAGAAATGTCCAATGCGAACAAAGCCCTGTCCGAAGAAAAGGAGAGGCTTCAGGCCGAAATAATCAGAATTTCAGAGGAAAAGACTTACCTGGAAAACAACATAAAAGAGATTGATTTCCGCTGCAAATCTTTAGAAGATGAATCGAACCGAGTTAAAGCTGCAAAGTCCCAGGTGGAAGAATCATCTGCAACTCAAATCGAGCAGCTCAAGGGCGAACTTTCGGACAGAAACAAAGAGTTGGATGCGTTCAAACTGAAGTACGACACACTGATGTCTGAGAAAGACAATCTGAAAGCCAAGATTGATACGCTCTCTGCAGAGCTAAGCTCCAAGCAAGATCAGATCAACAGCATGAACAGCCATTTGAATAACTTGCACTTGCAGCTCGTCAAAGTGATTTCTAAATCTGAGGAGGCTAAGGAAATCGAGGGCAAGTTAAGGTCGAGAGTTAGAGAGCTTGAGATAGACGTAAAGAAGAAGAGCGAAACCATTCTCGAAGGAGCAGAGGAGAAAAGAGAAGCAATAAGGCAGCTTTGCTTCTCTCTCGAGCATTATCGCAGCAGTTACGATACTCTTCGTAAGGCGGTCGTCGCTCACAGAAGAACCCTTGTGACAGCGTCGTGAGTTTCTCTTACGTCTTTCGGTTCGGTTCCGATGATTTGCTTCGTCTGTTTTGTTCTGTGACTTCGGCGACGGATTGAGTGGTCCGTTTTGTGCTAAAGGTTTTCGAGTTGTGGTTGTGAACGTAGTAGTAATAAATCAGTCTTATCAGTTTTCGAAGAGATCATTCTATCCTTCTATGGAAATGTTCTTACTTTGTTCCTATAACGTATATTCTTTCTCTATCACGTCCGATTTCAGACACGTCGAAAATTTGGTCTTTCGACGATGTCTCGAAAATTCAACGGACGATTTTGCCACATGGTAGGGTTCGGCTCCTAGGAGAAATAGTTTCCTTGAAAGTCGAAGGTCGTCCTATAATCCACTGAATGAAATGAGGTTCAATTTCGATTCAGAGTCGAGATATGAAGGACATAACGAGTTTCAGATTCGATTCCTAATATTCTGAGTCGAAGTATGAAGACTACATGGTGACTTTACGTAGAATACTGACAATATTTTTCACGAGGGAAGAACACACAAGACAAGCAAGCGCTTTCACTCTCACCAAAGTAAGACATCACCACAACTTACACTCACAACAGAAAAGATACGCGTTGGCCGTTACGAAAACCCGAATTATTGAAAACACACACACGCACGCATCGCACGCATACGCCGCGAAAATCACGAGAACGACGACCTCGGCTTCAGCACGACGGAGTAGTGCGTCTTCATCCTCATAGCAAACTGGCCGTTATTCTCCGAGAGATCAATCCCGGCGCATCCCTCGGGAAGCAACAGCTCGTAGTTCTGCACGAGCCTCCCGAGCGTAATCCCGAGCACGGGCATGGCCATCAGTATCCCCGGGCAGCTCCTCCGCCCGATCCCAAAAGGGATATACTTAATGTTATTCCCAGTCGTCTCCAGCCCGGCCTCCTCCTCCAAGAACCTCTCGGGCCTAAACTCGTCGGGCCGGTCCCATTGGGCCGGGTCGTTGGCCATCCACCAAGCGTTGACGAATATGCGGCTTTCCTTCGGAATGTCGAACCCTCCGAGCTCGGCCCGCTCGGCGTTCATGTGAGGGAGTAGGCATGGCACCACCATTTTGAACCGTAGGGTTTCTTTGATCACGGCCTGGAGGTAAGGGAGCTTGTGCGTGTCGGGCTCGGTGACCTGAACCCCCGGGCCGAGGATGCGGTCGATCTCGGCCCGGAGCTTGGTTTGGACTTTCGGGTGGTTCGTGAGTAGGGCGATGGCCCATTCCAGCGCCCAGATCGTCGTCTCGATGGCTGGGTATGAGGCGGAAATGAAACAATCAGTACTGAATGACATGCTTCACCTAAAAGTTTAAGCATGTAGGGAAGATGCCATTTTTTTTTCAATTTTACATATTTTGTTATATTAAAGGTGAGAGGCTAGAATAAACCGGCAATTGGCCTGTCTCAATTGACCAATCAGATTATTTCTACATATCTTAAAAAAATAAAAAAGACTCATTAAACTACCTAACTACCATAACCTTATAATAACTATCAAATTCTATTTTTAGTATATTACTTATTAAAACTATTTAATAATAATTAACTTTATTTTATTGCACACACGTGAGGCCTGCTCGAATTACTAGTTTAAATATATTATATTTATTGCGCATTTAGGTTTATTTCTTTATTATCTTGTCTTAAACTTTTAATTTTTCTTAAATCAATGGTAGTGAGGATTCGTAACTCTTTGGTTCCTTGGAGATTATATTAATTGACCACCCTTTAAGTTTAAGCTTTATACCATGTTTTAAATTTTATTATATTATATTTGCACGCGCGATCGAAGATAAGTACATACGGGACAAAGTTGGAGTTTTTTTTTTTTCTCACCAGCGATATTCATATTCTCGATGATGTAAAGAATGTTATGCTCGTCAATCTCGCCGTTCTTCTGCGATTCAAGAAAATGATCGATGCCGCATTTCACATCGTCCCGGCTGGTCGTCGTCTTCGTATTCACAATGCCTCTGCAATATATATTCAATACACGAAGAATCATTAGAATTCATAAGTTTCTCTGTCTTGGGAGATCCATCATTCAATAAAGAAGCTAGCTAGAGATGGGCTTTCAAACTACACTTACTTTCGAGCATCGATGAACAGTTCCTTGTACATCTTCAACCTCGTCATGCTCACCTCCTTACACCTCTTCAAGTACTTCCTCAACAAAGGCCTCAAGAAAGGCATGAAATCCCCGAAATTGTACTCGAGGCTCTGCCCAAGCTTACTCCTCTGAGCATTCGCAGCCTTCACTTTTAGGAACATGGGATCTTCCAAACCCTCAAACCTCTTATCGAACATAATCTTGTACACGTTATTGTAAACCATAAGCTCAAGCCACCTCCTTATCACAATCCCTTTAGTAGAAGCCTCGCCTGTGCTCCTGCCGACGCCCTCCACCAGCTCCGCCGCCTCGGCCTCCCACATGTGGTGGTAGTGCTTCACGACCTTGTTGGTGAAGAAGGGAACGGTGACGATCCGCCGCATTTTCCTCCAATGGTCGCCGTACTCTGTGAAGATCAAGTCTTGGCCTTTGCCCGTGAAGATATCGAAGACGATGTTCCTTGAGCGCGAGCCGAACTCTTGGCCGCGAGTGAGGAGGACCTCTTTGGCGAGGCGAGGGGAGGAAACGACGGTGATGTTTCGCTGGCCCATTCTGAGCATGAATAGGCCGCCGCCGCCGCCGCAGACTTTCTTGTCGTAGGCGGCGAAGTCGTGGTGGTCTAAGCGGTTGCCGATTTGCAGCCAGCTTCCGACCAAGGGCAGTGAGAATGGGCCGGGAGGGTATTTGAGCCGCCGTCCTCGGAGTTTGGAGGCGAGGATGGCCGCTAAGGCGGCGGCGATTGTGGCGAAGATGGTGGTTTGAAGGGTGAGAAGAAGGTCCATCGCTTTTATCTACTGAACGATTGATTGTATAGCGTGTGTACTTCCGTTGTATGGGGAAAGATCATTGGTACTATTTATAGAATGGTACTCGCCTCGACATGTGTAGTGCAGTTAGAGTTCTCATGTGAGTATTTATTGGTTTAAAAATAAAAATAAGAACAATTGAAAATGTTAAGTTCATAATCATGCCGGATGATTAGGTTTATTAGAATTCAATAATATTTAAAATATGCACATTTCGATACGCTATGCTCCTACTTGCACTATTATAAGGGAGTGATTGAATTTACACATTATATACAAAATGTGCTGCTGAATAACTGCGAGGTTTAGTTTAGGTGTTATTCCATATCAGTAGAAGTCGTCCACATGTATGATTCCTATGAAGTAAGTGAATTTCACTCAAAATGCAAGAACAATAAAAATTATAAGCCATTGTTTGTAATTAGTGCACGACGAAGTCGAAGTCAATGCAGCCTTTTATTTTCTGATGAATAGAAACTATACTCTCATGCATTTGCAATTTGCATGCTTTGAGTGTGGTTCAATTCACGCAGCTATGAAGTGTATCACCGCACGCAACTCTCCTTTTCTTATTACACGAAATCAAAGCCAACGCCCACATTCCATGCGTGCTTGGGACTTGCAATTTCTCTTCCATGACTTCGTCAATGGACGGCCCACATGCCCACATAAAAAAAGGGGATTTTCTTCAGACCCCCTCATAAGTTTCATTTAGGTTTCAGGCTTCTGTCAGAAAATACATAGTTTTAAATACCAAATTTTTGTAGTACCACTTCATTGTTTTGCAATACTACTTCATTGTTCTGCATTACCACTTCATTGATCTGTAGTACCACTTCACTGTTCCGCAGTACCACTTTATTATTTTGCAGTACCACTTCATTGTTCTGAAATAACACAAAACGATCGCCCCGATACCAGTTCATATACACTTCATAATATTTGTGTAATTTTAGGTCCCTATCTCTAAATTTATAAAAATTGAGTCCTTTAGACAATAATTTTTTCTGAAAGGGTAAAACTTATTTGAAAACATTTTTGGGGCCTGAAACGTAATTACCCGTAAAAAATCCAACGCTCAAATATACTGTATAGTTCAAAATTAGAAAAATGGTATGAGTTTGTATTAATTCAAAAATTGATCTGATAACCGATTTAATTTATCGTAAGAGTGAATATTTTGGAATATTAGGTAGCTTTTTAGTATGTTCGTAGCTCTTTTGTCAGTAATTTTAATCTTGTTTTCTTTTGGACTTGTTTGTTTTTATTTCTATTTTTATAGGTTTGTGCTCGTTTATCTCTTTGTGAAAGCTTTCTTCATTCCGAATTAATGAATATTATCAAGAGGGCGCATTTGGACTCTTTAATCGTGTAATTTTTTTATTCTAATGAACTATTGTTTGAAAAAAAGATAAGGTCGAACAAGACATATTTCTTTGTGATAGTTGATAGTGAGATTACAAGAAATAACTGTTCTTTATACCTAGAGAGAAAAGAGAGACAGAAGAGAGCAGAGAGAAAAATCATAAATCCGTAACCTTCTTCTTCCCACCCCTCCCCAAGCCGCCACCCGCCACCACCCGCCTCCTCTCCAACAGCCAACCTAACCCTTCATCCTTACCACCTCTCCCGCCTCCATTAACGGAGGTAGGGGGCTTCTTTTCATTTATCTCGTTTTTTCCTTGTTTTTATTAAAAAAAAAAACCAATGCACTCCATCGGTGCTAGGAAGCCACCCAACCGTCGCCGCCCGACCGCCAGCTGCTCCCGCCACCTCTCCATCGCCAGCCGCATACCCTTCGACCACCCGTCGCTCGCCCGTCGCCAGTCGTCGCTGCCAAAGGCAGCCGCCCGCTGCCCAGCCCTCGTCATCCGCTCGTCGCTTGCCCCCCGTCGCCCGCCCTCGCCACAGTCTTGAGTCTTGAGCCTTTTTCTCCCTAGCAAAGCTCTCAATGCGATGAAGATTGAACCCTGACGTCGAAGACCAAGTGAAAGTGAAGAGTATCGTAGATTTAGCTTAATTGTTTTTCTGTTATAGGTACTTTAGTTCTTGATCGTAGATAATGAGTTTTGTTTTCTGTTGGTTTTTTTTGTCCCTTATGGACCCCTTTCTCTCCATGCGGGAGTGTTATTCACCTTGTGGAATTGTGTGGTGCTCCAAAGTGAGCCTTTATTCTCTCGGTTGACGATGTACCGGTGAGACTCGCTGGGCTATTTAGCACTGTATCTTTGTTTTTAGGTGACTCTATAGAAACATATCCAATTGTATAAAAAATGTGCAAATCAGTAGCTATGGTCAGAAATTTTTTTATATAAGTACCTTCGACTGTCGGAAGATTTTTATATATAAGTACGCGTTCGACTGTGCGTACCATTTTCGAATCTTGACGTACCTTTTTATATGTGTATTGCATACTGCGTCACACAATTATATGATACTCATATATGGTATCTATATACGTTCTATACAGTACCTTGCAGATGACTATATGATAGTACCATTTTTTAGCTGTATTACGTACACAATACATTTCTCTATTGTACTAAAATGTGTGATATGATGCACCTTGCAACGTGCAGGTCTCAATGTACAAAAAATTTATTCTAACAAATATCTACATCTGCATATAAAAAATACTGGCAAGGTACTTGCTAATTTTTATAATAATGAATAATTTTATGTAAAATTCGCTTGCTTGTAATGTAAGCTAAAACATATTCATTTCTTTTAAATATTTGGGTTTGACTTCCATTGAGATTTGATCTATTCTTCAAAATAAATTAGATCGATTTTAGAAAAGCAAATCTAAATCGTGTTGATTATTCAATTCACACATTCTATTTTCGAAAAGCAAATCAAAATTTTCATTATTCTGATCAGTCCAGCAGTTGTAAATGGTGCGAGCTGCTGATATTCAAAATAAGGTTTTCTTGCCAGATGTACAAAATCCTCCAACATCGATTGTACTTCCACTTGGCTGTAAATCTTTTATTTTTTCTCAGTATATGATTAGAACATCTAGCTATGGATTAGTGATATTTTCTAATAAAATCATTTTTTTTTTCATACATACCTTCCAATTAAGTTCGAGAAACGGCTTTAGCAAAAGTTCTGACTGAAGGAGCAAGATGAAAAGCTACACAAGATGATAACACCATATGTTTTTCAATGTTTCCTTCAATTTAATGAATTCACAGAAATCAGAAACTTCATTTCAACTGAAAAAAAAAATTGAAAATTAAATATCGAAGAAAAAAAAAAAAGAAGTGTAGGTCTAAACCAGGCCCTCAAATCAGAAAAAAGAAAAACATATCATTGAGAGCAGACACGTCGACCTTGAATTCAATCTCTGTGCACATCACCATGCTTCCTTCATTATCTTTATCCAGAGCATCGGCTTATTGTGCACAGATATATAAAAATTAAATCTTTCGATAAACAAATCGACAGAGCATACATACAAATAATCAAGAACAAACTAATATCTCCACATCTATATTCTCTTTCTTCTCTTGCGAGAGTGTTTGTTTTAAGAATGCAGTGGAGACTGAGGAGCTGTGAGCTGCTATTTATATTGGAAGTTGTTGGGGATCTCCGCTAGGGTTTCGGTTAATCAGTCAAGCCCGATATAATGGGCTTTGATTGAAGCCCGTTTACTAAATGGGCCTTTCTTAGTGGGCCGAGCTTGTGCAAGGCGCCCACCATTCTGAAGCAACGAAGAGTATGTCTATCTATATTATCCATGCTATCAATTAGTGCGCCGTATATGGTCAACAATAGTTTACATTGAATTATTCAAAGATTCCTATTATCTGTTATTATGAAATATTATAGTGGTTTCTAAATGATTGTCGCACTAAACATTGATTATCTTATGTTAGGAGTATTCTTTTATGTAGTAATTCTTGGTGCACCCTCAATTCAATCATTGCATATGGCAATTTCATTCTTAGGCAACGAAAACAAAGGGATTGGTAGTTGGTGAATGTAAATCATCGATTCATTACATCTACTTCGTCCTTAGTTGGGGTCTCAATATATTTATATATATAGATACGTGCATGGCTTCAACTCTCGCCAAAAATTTTGAAGTCAAACATGCGTGGTGAAAATTGCAGATATATCATTTGCGTCGCATTGCATTGCTGTCAATAATATAAAATTTCGATAATATATATTTCTCTATTAAGAAAATAGTTGCAATTCGTTGATGGCGTGGTGCAGAAAGTAACATACACCTGCACACGCTGACGGTGCTTATCCCTTGCGGAAAACAATAAATTGTAAGAAAAGGATTTTTATTCTATGGAAAAAGAAAGAAAAAAACAGGGGGTGGTGAAAGTAAAGCGAATCCAATCCAAGTTATTACCTCGGACACGAAACTGGCTTAGTTAGAAACACTGAACCTTGATCATTCGGACAGTAGTAACTCATTTCTAATTACCGTGTTACTGATTGTGGTACATTTTTACCGTTGCCGTGGAAGTTTCTTTTTTTTTTCTTCGTGAAGTAAATATTAGTCGGAAAAGGTCAAGGATAAAAGGAATATATATTAAATATATTATATTATGCATAAATGACATCGTCAATCTTAAATGTTGTGAGAAGGAAAACCCCAGGTCTGGTCTCCCCTTTCTTAAGTGTCGTGCATGCATTTTTGGGCCATTGCATGCCCTCACGCTTTCTTTCTCTCTCTCTCTACGGTTGCTCATATAGACACAAACAGTCTTCGCCTCTGTCCCTTGTAGCAGTTTATCTGCTTGTTTCATATTTTTGCTTGATTAGTTTTCTTGATCTAGATTTGAGGGTTGACATTCGTTGAATTGGCCGCCGCCGCCGGGCAATAGATTAAATTTTTTTTTACGGTGAGTTTCAATTTTTATTTTTTTTTGTTTTACTTTGTCTTCTTTCTCAGTCTCAGATTCAGACCACGTTTTGAAGTGGGTTTAAGCAATTTGGGCACATGGGTTTTGTCTTCGGTTGGTTAGTTTTACATGCGGACGTTGGATTCCATAGATTTGAATGAAGCTGATTCAAAGGGGAAATCTTTTGGTTGAACTATGGAATTGAGGTGTTATGGTCACTAATTCGTTTGTTCTTGGATGTGGGTTTTCAATTTCTTGTTTAAAAACCTTCTCGATCTCGATTAATCCGATGGGTTGCTTTAGGGTTTTCTGTTTGCGGGTGTTAATTTTGAGTTTTACCTTTATTTCTCGTAGGTAACTATTCGATTTTGAGGAATTTTGCCAAATCCCGGGAATAAATGGAGTCAAAGAATTGCATGAATGAGCTCTGCCGTGCAACGACGTCGTCTGAATGGAAGAAAGGTTGGACCTTGAAATCAGGAGGGTTTGCTACGCTATGTTACAATTGCGGGTAATTATTATTTTTTCATTTGATTCTGATTTTTGCTATGAAGAGGGTATGTACGTATTGTGTTGTTTGGATTCCTAATAGTATAGCAGGTTTAATGGGATTTGTTATCTTGAGCACATTTTGCGTTAATTGACATCTGCTCTGTTTACTATATTTAGGAATCAGAGTTATCCATGGAAGTCTTACTTTCACTTGTTGACTTGGTTTAGCTCTTCATTATGTAAACGTTTAGACTGAATCCATTAATTGTGATGACGAATTTTGACTTTATAGAATCATTTTTTGTGCTAGAAGAAAGCTTTTGAGTTGTGATGTTGGGAGTCGTGTGAAATAATGCTGATGTTCATGGTGTAAGAGCATATGTTTAGATTATCTATAGTTTCATATGTTCTTGAAAGATCATTCCTTTGGGTTGGTGGCTATTTGATGCGTTGTCAGTTTTCCCGTTGCTTTTCATCTGTGGTTTTATAGATGGGTCTGAGGTATAGTTTAGTTTAAAGATGGTCCGAGTCCTTACATTTTGACTTGAAGTCCACCACATCACCTTCCCCTTTTTTCAGTAAGAGCAACTGTCTGAAATGTCTGCTGCTATATTGTCAAGCGTCTGTTCAAATTGTGGACGTTGCAATTTCTTATCTGATTTGTGTGTTTCCACCAGTAGCATTTTGCCCGTGTGTTTCTTTTAGAGGCTCAATTTCATTTCAGATCTGCCTATGAGAACTCTCTTTTCTGCGAAACGTTCCACTTGGAAGAGTCGGGATGGAGAGACTGCAAAGTTTGTCACAAGGTAATTGCAATAAATATGATCTCTACGTAATCCTCTCTCTAACGGTGTCTTTTAAATGTCAGCGTCTTCATTGTGGTTGCATTGCCTCAAGAAATTTGCTCGAGTACATGGATTTCGGCGGCATTGGGTGCATAAGCTGTGTTAAGAGATTGGAAATTCATCAAGCACCACCAATCCAAGTAAATGCTCCTACAAAGTTTTTTTTTTCTTTCTGATTTTGATTTTATCATTGTTACTACTGTGTTGTTGTTGTGATGATACACAATGTTAGCCACTGTCCTAATTATTACAGCGATATGCCATCGTCTTTCTCACCGTATGGTCTCTTACAGTTGATGCAACGTGTAGAGAACATGGAATATTCCAGTCTCTGAAATCTTCTTCCTTTCTTGCAGATTTCTGCTAATGTTCCCCCAAGTGGCGCATTGCTGACCAACGGAGTCAAGGACGTTGATCTCAAGGACAAAATCATCGGCGACAAACTTAGTACTGAGAGGCTTCTGCAGTTAACCAAGAGTTTGAGAATCAACAACGTAGGCTCTACGCTCGAGCACTTCAAGCAAGAATTTCCCGTCCTAAAACCCCTGGAAAGTGGCAAAGGTGCAAGAACATCTCTCACCCCACAACAGTTGTTGTCCAAGTCAGACAGTGGTGGCACGAAAGCTAAGGAAGCACGCGAATCTTTCGCTCAACCGTCCCGTGACTTCTCTTTGTTTACTCCCTTGGGGATATCTAGCCCCGTCTCCCCATTTCCTCTGGGAAACATCGAAGGAAGTGAGCACAGCAAAAGTGCTCTACAACATGGACAAAAAAGCCGTCCTTCATTACAAAAGCCCCCAAAACATAGTCCTACGATAGGCTCAGATGGTACGAACAAAGGATCTTCTTCTTCACAGTCACGTATTGCTCGCCCCCCTGTCGATGGGCGTGGTAGGAATCAGTTGCTTCCTCGGTACTGGCCGAAGATCACAGACCAAGAATTGCAGAAATTGTCTGGAGAGTATCCTTTTTGGTTTGCTTCTTTTTATTGCCTTATCCTACTCATGCGCCTGGCGGAACATTGATTTTGAGTCACTTATGTGAATATCAGTGGTTCCTTAATCACTGTAAGTTTGAATTCAACTATTGTGCCATTGTTCGAGAAGATTCTGAGTGCTAGTGATGCTGGGAGAATAGGTCGTCTAGTCCTACCGAAAGCTTGCGCAGAAGTAAGTCTTTATATATTTTCAAGATAAAATCAGCTTTTTCTCCTTGCTTTTAATCTCCGTGCACTGAAATTACCATGTTTCTTTAGGCTTATTTTCCCACCATCAACCAGTCGGAAGGCATACCAATAAGGATTCAGGACATAAAGGGAAAAGAGTGGACGTTTCAGTTCAGGTTTTGGCCTAATAATAACAGCCGAATGTATGTCTTGGAGGGCGTTACTCCTTGCATACAGAACATGCAATTACAAGCTGGTGACACTGGTAATTTGCCTCATTTATTTGATATTTGTATTTTTTTTATTTGGATCCAATTGACCAATTTGAAAGGCTTAGACAAAGGTTGGTTTAGTACTTTCTATGAATTCCTTGTAGTTAAATCCTTCCTTTGTCTTTTGAGCAGTGACCTTTAGTCGAAGAGATCCTGGCGGTCAGCTTGTTATAGGCTGCCGAAAATGTTCAGTCAACGTCGATTCCCAGGTCAATATCTGCCGCCCTTCTATTTTCATTATGTTGTACGTTATTTTTCATTCCCCCTTTGTCTTAATTCAACCTTAGGGCCCTCAAACGCCTGCTTCAGCAAATAACGGTTCCCAGGCAGAAACAACTTCTTCGGGTGCTAACGAAAATCAGCGTCAGGTATGTACTTTATTATTTTTGCCCGTCGCCTTTAAGACTTTTTCTTTATGTGCTCTTAGCACACGGGTTCTAATTTCTCTGCGCTGGTTGAACGACGTACAGACGGCTGGAAAAGCTTCTGATGATCTGTCGTTTCGACACATGTCTGCTTCGGACAAGAAAAGGGCGAAGAACATGAAGAACAAAAGGCTTCACATGCACAGCGACGATGCGATGGAGCTGAGGATTACCTGGGAAGAAGCGCAGGAATTACTTCGCCCCTCTCCGTCTTCTGAAGCAACGATCGTCTTGGTCGACGACCACGAATTTGAAGAATTTGAGGTGAGTGGAGTCAGTCAGTTGCCACTTATAACACTGATTTTTTTTCGTACCGTTAATTTCCCCTCGTTTATTTACTGATAGTTCTTATTCTTTGTTTTGTAAAGGAGCCTCCAGTTTTCGGAAAGAAGACAATATTCATATCGCAAACTTCAGGGTAAGAAATTTGGCTCCGTTTCCGGCGACATGGGCCTAAATGGTCAGGATGGTTTCTACGAATGCGGGAAATGACACAATTATGTGGTTTTATCTTCGATTATGCCAAATAGCTCATCATTGTATCCAAATTATCATGACTGTGATAATACTTCGCATTTCAGACTACTTTCTACGGCCTAAATTTTTATGAAGATTTTTTTCTTTCAGGGAGCAAGGACAATTGGTCCAATGCGACAGCTGCTTAAAGTGGCGAAGGTTGCCCGTGCATGCTCTCCTCTCTGCTAACTGGACATGTTCGGAGAACATTTGGGACTCTAACAGGTCAGAATATATTACGAATTTCAGTGCAAGGATGGATATTTTTCGTGTTGGGATTTTAACGATTGTTGCGTAATGGTTTTTTTTTTCTTTAAGGTCCACTTGTTCTACGCCAGAGGACATAAACCCGAGGGATCTCGAATCTCTCCTCAAGGGTATTTCCGTCATACATTGTCACTCTTCCACTACTACACATCGTCGACCGACTTGTCAGAAATCTATCCTGATTATATTTTTCCCTCCATCCGTTTTTACTACGCAGAATCCAAGAAGCGCAGGATAATGTCGGACGGCAACACCAACAAAGCGCACTCGAAAGAAGGAGAGCCGTCCTCTGGACTGGACGCCCTGGCGAACGCGGCCGTCCTCGGGGACGAGGCGGGGCCCGCAGCCGTCACCACTCGGCATCCCAGACACAGGCCGGGGTGCTCGTGCATCGTGTGCATACAGCCGCCGAGCGGCAAGGGAAAGCACGACCCCAACTGCAAGTGCAACGTGTGCCTGACGGTGAAGCGCCGATTCAAGACGCTTCAGCTTCGCAAGAAGAAGAGGATGATGATGTCGGAGAAGGAGAAAAATGGAAACGGCAACGGCGAAGATTCGACGGCTAAGGTCGAAGCCGAGGAGGGAGGGGAGGACGTGGCCGGCCTTGCGCTGTTGAATATGGCTGCTGTTGTCGGAGGTGGTGATGATGATAAGGGAAAGTTGGATTTGAACTCTGAACCTCCTCCTCGCAAGGAGGAAGATGCTGCTGCTGCTGTGACGATGGCGTCGGACAATGTTGTTGTTGTTGCTCCTTTGGGCGAGGAGGACCTTGAAGTTGTGAAGGGAGAAGGGGCGGCGGCCGAGGGCGGCGGTGGTGGTGGTGCTTACGTGGATCGAGAGAATAATAAGCAAGAAGAAGACGGTGGGTGATGAGAGAGGTCGATTTCGAACTATATTTATTTCAATGATTTTAATGTGGTCTTTCTAAATTATATGTAGGGTGGGGTTTGATCCGCGTCCTTTTACTTGAATGGTGGTTGTTAAACTTGTAGTATTGATAATTCTCTCTCCATGCTTGTAAGATAGGGAGTTTGCTGCTTTGCGCTTGTGGTCGTGTCGTAATATTTGGTTTGTGGTGATGAGGATTCGATGCAAGAGAACTATACCATAGTTTAAGGTCCTGCTTGATATTTTAATCTAAGCCACTCGACTCCAATTCAAGAATAATCCAATGCGATTGCATGAAGAAAAGACAAGGAAATAAGAAACAGCAATAGTAGTGACCACGCATCTGTTTAACATCTTTGAACGAACAAACAAGCTTTGCTGTTTTGTTTTCCTCTCTTCTGTAAAGCCCTGAATACTTCGGGTACTCTACGTAGTTGCTTCTCTGTCGCTCAAATTGAAAATCCCTGCTACAACACATTACCACTCTCAAGAACTTCAATTGTAAGGTGACAAAATTAACAACCAAGGACAAATGGGTGGGAAGCCAAGTGAACAAGTACCTGAGGAGGGTCGAATTTAGCCCCAAGATTGCTTAGCTTAGCATGGGCTTCAGCATAGTCTTTAAAGAATGCATCTTGATCTACGGCGTATTTCACTGCGTATTCCTGTTGAGATGATAGAATTCTTTCATCATTCAACAAGAATATGAATGGCGCCGAAACACCCTTGAGAAAACGAGATGATCGTTTGTACCTTGAACCCAGCATCTTCGAAAAGAACAGCATCGGTAGGTAAGACTAAAAGGTCTTCATCTCTTTTTTCCTTAATGTCCTGTAAGTTTGGTTAATTACGCGTCAGAAGAAGAAGAGTATGTTAATATATTCAAGAAAATATCGAAAAACTATATATAGACATTTTATCAACTGAATTCTGAACCTTGAAGTACGAGTTGTCGAATTTCAGCCATTGTGCTGTCCATGATTGTCCTCCTGGTGCTCCAGGACCATCTTTCTGCAATGTCATATTGAATAATTTGCAAGCAATCAAGTTTCAAATTGCAAGATTCTGAAATATCACTGCGTAGATCGTTTTCTACCGTATACTTGGTCTCGGGTTTGCCCCATCCACTGCGGTCTAGTCTGGACCTACCAAGAGTATGAGCGCCAGAAAGTGCTACTATCTCCTGGACGTGGAAAAGGTCATCAGTTATCATCAGAATGCCACTAGTATTGGGAAAAAACAATTAATAGGTTAAAACTGTATGACAAATTAATTACCTTATCAGTCAATCCCATCCGATAGAAGACATTGCGTAAATGATCAGCAGGGGATGGCGGACCAGCATCTGATTCATGAAGAAAGTTGTTAGATAAAATAAGATCATAATGTAGTTATCTTTTCACTAGAATGGCTGGAAATATACGATCAATTAGCTTGAGATACTGGAAAGAATTCAACGGCTACGAGAAAAATAATTAAATCAAGCGAGTTTACCGGGGAGCCTCCCTTCTTCTGGGCATTGTTCTGGGCCAGTCACGTCTACTCTTCCATATGTCATGGGAATCTTGGGACCTCCAGCTTCCTAAAAGTGAAAGAAGGATCATAGATGAAAAAGAAATTATGAATTATTTTTTCCCTTCTAATATTGAACCTAAAAGAATGACTTGCCTCTATAGCTGTAGCGCTAGCCAACTGGAATAAATCCGCATAGGTCACATTAGGATACTTATCTTTGACTGGTTGAAGAAGATTAAGAGCATTGACAAGTCCTGGCACAAGACTGAAAATGTTAAAGCAAAATGATAGATCAAATCAAAAGAAATGTGATCCCCATAAAGGCAAAAAAGCTCACCAGCATTTGCTCCATGCTTCAGCTCAACCTCAAATCTTAAACTTCCATTAGCACCACCTCTTTGTGGCCACTCTTCAATGTTCTTGTTGTAGGTACCAGCATCATGCCAACCCAATCGAACCTATTAAATACAACAATAGTGAGCTTGAACTCCAAAGCGTCGCTAACACTATTATTAATCAATCGCACTTCACTAGACATTCATTAGCTTCATATGCCAGGTCTAATAAACAAAACAATCGTTCAATTCCCACTAGTTCCAAGTATCGCGACATAGATAGTTGTGAGTCTTAATTAATAAATCTCAAACCAAGTTACTCAGCTGACAGTCTATCCTAACTAATGATATTGATTTGGGGAACATGTCTTGAAACAACCACAATGAATCACCGGCGCACTCTGTTCCGTAACAAACGAAGAAAAAATCGAAGGAAAAAAAAAGGTACCAGAATAGGGTGACAAAACTTAGCATCGAGAAGCTTCTTGATATCCTCTCTCGCACCCTTCAGATCCTCGACGCTCGACGCGAAGCATTTCGGCGACGACGTCGCATAGTAGTTTCTTCTCCCAATCACTCCCACACTCCTCTACAATAAAAAATATTAAAACAGAACAAACCAAATCCTTCAAAAAAATGCACGAGCAAGAGCTACCCGAAGCATGTGCCCGATTCAAAACTACCTGCGGAAGAAAAACGTGCGTCAGGCGAGGCGACGATCGGAGCGACTTGACCGTAACTGAGGAACGGCATAGCATCTTCCCCGTGCCAGTCGCGGAAGGAATGCGGCGAACGGCCGCCGAGCCGGATCCAGTGGTGGCGGAGATAGAAGCCATCGTTATGCAGAGAGAGAGAGAGAGAGAGAGAGAGAGAGAGAGAGAGAGAGAGAGAGAGAGAGGGAGGGAGGGAGGGAGGGAGGGAGGGAGAGAAGATCGTAAATGGCGGGCGGAATACTTCGAAGAGAGAGTGTAGCTTGTTTATATATAATATCTTCATAGCGGGGGTTAGGTGGAATCCACCTGCCAAAAGTATCGAGCTGACTGCGCTGAGCTGAGCTGAGCTGAGCTGAAGCTGGTCCAAAGATGAAAAGTAGCGTAAATCTAATTTGGGCCGTACGACATAAATGGGCCTATGTATTGGGCCTCATCCAACCTACAGCCCACCTAGCTTTCTTGCTTCATCTTCCTCTTTCAACACTCCTTTAAAATTTCGAATATCCAACTTCAATATAACAAAAGAAAAGCAGCTACACAAATTGATATACAGGGAAACAGAAACATTCAACCATGGCTTGTAATAACAACGACGCTATCGTCCACTAGAGACTTCTCGGACAGCTTCTGCCTACAAGTGGGACACGAAGAGTTCGACTCTAACCACTTATCTATGCACTTGGCATGGAATCCATGGCTGCAGTTGGGAAGGACACGGAGGTCCTCGCCGTCGACGAAATCGGCGAGGCATATGTGACAGTCCGTCGCGAAAATACGGATCGCCTCCGAGCCGCCGTAAGTCGTTGTGGGCATACCTCTTATAATCGTCGTCGCTGCTTCTTCCTTGAGAGCGGAAGGTGAAGAGGTCAAGTGTGGCCGAAGAGCATCGCCGTGGGAAAAGGGTCTGCGCCGGCGGCATCTCGCGTCCGTGACCCCTGGATGCCGAAGGCGCCCTTGGGGTGATCTCGTAGTTCCTACGGGCTTGGCGCATATAAGCGCGCACAAAAGAGCTGCCAAGATTATTACCATGTTGTTGTCGAAGTTTGCGTCGTTATTGTAGGGGATATACGGCGATGTCTCCTTTCCATCGAGTGTTATGTTTATGTTAGCGTCGAGCAGTAGCCGAGGAAGATGATGCGTCACCGTTAGAGAGAGAGAGAGAGAGAGAGAGGAGATTTTAGTCAACAAATTAGTACAAGTATGGTGGCTTAACTAAGATTAGTGAAATATATGGCTATATTCCTAAGGAAAATGTAACGTGGAAGATGACCGAATTGCAAATGACAAGAAAAGATATTTTTCAAGATGAGAGATGGTATTAAGATTTTTCTGAAGTGTGTGTGGTTTGGTCTCGACGATATTTCGAGGTTAAATAAGAATCGGATATGTAAGAATGGGATGGGAAACCCCCCCCAACAAATCTTCAAGAAATATAATAACCAACATTAGGAATCCAGAAATATATAAGATTTAGCTGTCTCATCTTGCAACTGATATTATATGATACATTAAGCCATTTGCAATATTTAATAACCGATCAAACCAATATCGCATTATGCTCAAAAGTAAATATAGTGACCACTTGATAAAGAAGCATCAACTTTATTGGATATGTTCGTCACAGTCACTTGATATTATAAAAAGTGCAAGTTCGAAACCGCAGCTCTTCATCGTCGAATGGAAGAAAGAGGACTATTTTGTTTATCTTTCAAAAAACAGAGTCGAATTCAAAACAAACTCAGAATTTGGACTGGAACAAAAACAAATCAACCAAGACAGACGAATCTTCATTTCATCTACCTGCAAATCATCCTTCAGAAAAGATAAAGCTGCAGTGCAGATGAATATCATGAGAATGCTCCTTTCTTAGCACAATGCAGCTTCAGAATGCAATTCATCATCAGGAAAGTAGTACTACATAAGAAAAAGCCCGGACTATAGATGCCTTACCTTTTTGGATCATATATCATTAAGAACTCTCATGGGCGGTTCAGGTTTCTCCACTTGTCCTTCAAGTCAACCTAAATTACATAAAATCTTCAGTAGCTAAGACCAATATAGGGAAACTAAGGCAGAGGGAGGAGAGGCGAAAGCCATACGTACTTCAGTTCTGTATGATAGAACGTCACGGTAGGTAGTTAAGATCACCTTCCAACTTCCTTGCCCAAATCTTCAGGAAATAACAGCAAAATCGTTAAGAATATTACTTTTTAGTAGAAACATAGAACACTGTATGTTATGCGTACTAATGGAGAAAAAGTTAGAAATACCAGCCTTTTCATCCATTTTTCGGTGGAAGGCCAAAATAACGTAGATAATCATACAGTGAAATATTCAAAATGGATTCTCCAAGGGTAAATACGACAAACAAATAACACGGAGACGGTGACATCTGTACGTAATGATGATAAGCAAACTTCATTATCACGAGCAAATACCTTTGTATGCCGGCCCTCAATGCATCTTCTTCAACTTCAGTCCATTTCCTAGCTTTCCTCCTCTTCTTTCGGTTGCTCGAGTCATATGAGCTCAGTGGAGAGGCACCTAATAAAGATGGACTACCTAACAAAACCATATCCGTGCAATTACCACGGATTTCTCTTTCTGGGGATGCATCGATTGCGCCATCCGACTGAATAAACAGCAAATGTATAGCATCGGTTTGTTGATCCCTTCTTGCTTTGCAATGCAGACAAAACAAAATTTGCTAAACTTAACAATCTTAACAATGCAATCAAGAAACTTTTCAAGCATTTGGCCTGCTTTCTATCTACACAATTCAAGTTTTTCACGTAGAGCAAAATCTGATACACCAGAAATAGCGCACAAATAGAGAGCTCATTAACATAAGCTTGCTACTTAAGTAATGAATACACGATGAAATCATTTCCATAATGGCTATTCAAGGTACACTGATTGTAGTCTGAAGAAAGAATAGTAGGATCATCATAACTTGATGAAATAAGCTAATTTCCAAACAATATTGACGGTTTGATACCCCCTAATCTGGCCCAACCATTAAGTGGCCATAATCTTTAATAGAATCTCCTACAACAATAATATAGATGCACCTTACTTGGTATAAAACACAAGAGCATATTAACGATAACTACCAAGATAAGAAATTATTGACTTACATGGCCCTAAATATAATCTCACGGAGTCCCGTTCCATGAATACAAGGATTGGAAAAAAGTAATAAGCTATTCACCTCATGGACATATACAGAATCACAATGTTCCATCATGCTTGATCGACGTGGATTACTGATATCACATCCATAACCTTGAGCAACTCCACCGCAAGCCATAGTTGACAAATTGGTCTCAATCTCAACGCGATTATTCTTTTCCATTATATCATGAGTTCCTTTTTTACCAATATTGCAAGCTTCTTCTGAATGCTGTAATGCATCATGAAGAGCATCCCCTGCAACTACATGGCCCTCCAGTGAACTTGATTCAGGGGCTTTGGGAACCTTATGAACTTCCTCATTACCAGGTAATATGCCATTCAGCTGTGATGGAGCTAGTGGATTTTCATCAGGATCAACAATTCTGACTCCACAAGATCGATCGTCCAATCTTCCTGAGCGTCTCATGCCATTACATTTTTTCATTGGCTGAATAACGTCTTTATGCATTTCTACAAGAAACACAATATGTTCAGTAGTATGAAGTAAGCTAATACAGGTATATCAAAGACAAATGACACTCGCAACTTCAATGTCGATTATTAAAAGGGAAGACGACGAAAAAAAATCTGCAGAAATCAGGTTGACGGAAGGATTCGAGAAGATCGACCGCAATAAACAAATAAAGGAAAGATATAACCAAATCCCAAGTAAAAAAAATCTGGAGATATTCCCTCCGGGATCAATCTCCAACAATGTACAGAACCGTGGGACTTGGGAGGCACTGTTGAAGGAACAATTTCGCCAACACACCTAGTTTATTTTTTTACTTTCCATATATCAAAAACCAAATATTTATTCTTTAATCCAAACATGATTACAACCGAAAGATAGAACTACATTCCATAAAGAAACACTTAAGGTTATTCACAAACTCACCTTTATCGACGACACCAAAAGCTCCCTTCACATGCTCATCATTCTTCATTTTATCAGCTACCAACTCAAGAAAAGAAGGACCCAACTTCTCATTTTCCTCCCTTACATAAGCACAAACAGCGGCAGCTGCATTAATTTCCTCGTTACACCGCCTAGAAACTCTCTCACACGCATCATCCTCCCACACAGCAGCCTCCAATTCACCCTTCCAACGCAGTAAATCAACCGAAGACAGCCGCCCCTTTCCAACAACCTTCTCCATTCTCCCCTTCCAAACTCTCTTCACCGCCAGAAAAAAACTAACACCGTCCCGCTGTTTCACCGTAGAATCAACGGCAACAGCGCAGTACGCGCGCTTCATTGCATCCGAAACACTCCGAACCCCTCCGTTACACTCGATTTCCTCGATCCCCTCAAAGTGGTCAAGCATGTCTTCCGAAATCAGGTTAGACAATGCCTTGGATTCGAGCTTTTTCAGCAAGATAAGCTTCCGCAGATTGTAATCTTCGTACGGGACGGGTATGATTTCAAGTAGCGAATCCAACGCTCTCTCTTCGAGCTTTCGCTGCCGGAGAAGGAATTCCAGTATCCATTTGGCGATTTCTCCATCCATGCCGAAGATGACACGACGAATCGAGCCCTAGATGTATATTTACTTTCATTTTTATTTTGCTTTCGTGTTGGGGAAATTAGGAACCAAAACGACGTCGGTAGTAGTTTAGCTTTTGGCGCGAGATAACGTTACTCATAACGGTCCATATACGTAAAAACGTTGGGCCGGCCTGTTTGCAGCTAGGTTTTGGGCCGCCCGATTTTTTATTATTGTAAGCCCAGTTTCTCTCTCCTAGTATATATAGTCATGAACCCTAGAGTAGAAGCCCTAGCAACTCTGCAGCTGAGAGAGAGATCTGAGAAGAAAAGCAGCCTTCGCTAACGAAAATGGTAAGGTGTCATTACTTGTGAAGCTGAAATTGCCACTAGCTGGAAACATGCTTGATACTAATGGAATCGTTTTGTTTTGTTTTAGACTTTCAAAAGAAGGAATGGAGGGAGGAACAAGCATGGTCGTGGTCATGTCAAATTCATCCGATGCTCCAACTGTGGCAAGTGTTGCCCGAAGGTACACGCAATATTTCTTTTCCGATCTTAGTAGCCCGCTTTTAATGTTTATATTTAATAGGCAGTGTTTGATTTGTATATACGTACGGAAAGGGCATTTCTACGTTTCTCTTAGATTAATAATTGTGTTTCATGTACTTATTCTAGCTGATGAGTGAATAAATTCTTTTTTTGTATGTTGAGAGAACGTAATTTTTTGTGTTGTGTGTTTGATCGTGCTGCTTCTCTTATTTGCATATTCAGATGTGTTTGATACTTTCTTGGATGCATTAGTCCATTTTGCCTTTTGGGTATTGACTACTGTATGTCATATTTCTTGACTGTGTAATAACATTACTTTGATTTCTAGGACAAGGCGATCAAGAGGTTCCTGGTGAGGAACATTGTTGAGCAAGCAGCTGTCAGGGATGTCCAGGAGGCTTGTGCTTTCGATGGTAAACAAGCATTCCATTGTGCGCTTAACTTACTAACTTATAGCCTTTAATTATATCGATGCTCAACAATCTCATAGGCTACACCCTGCCCAAGCTCTATGTGAAGATGCAGTACTGCGTCTCTTGTGCCATTCACTCCAAGGTCGTTCGCGTCCGTTCCCGCACTGATAGGAGGAACCGTGAGCCTCCACAGCGCTTCAGGCGCCCAAGGGTCAGTTTTCCAACACCCCCCTTTTGTGTTATTCCATCATTTATTCCATTTTGACAAGACAGTCATGGATGCTTTTGTCTTGGTAAACAAATGTCTAGTTCCCTTTGTCTTCTCGGAGGTTTCCAAGGTTACATAGCTGCATAATAGCAAAAGGGTAACATTTCCTTTGCCTGTAATTTTTCAGGATGACGCACCCAAGGCAGGCCAAGCTCCGCGTGTTGGTGGTGCCCCTGCAGCTGCACGCCCTTGATTACTTTATCGAAGGTCTACTGCTAAGTTCAGTGTATTGCTTATATGCTCTCTGTTTACTTGTTATCGATGAAGTCTACTTTCTTATGGATTTAGAACACCGTCGTCATGGATTTCTTTTGGATTTAAGTGAAAACGACGTTTCTTTGTTTCCCCAATTCTGAATTCATGATCTTTTGCGACATGCTACGATTCGAATCTTAGGTGATGCATGTTGCTCAACTTTTTTATTTTATTTAATGGTCTATGGACTTTCACTTGATGGTAGGACTATAAAAGTTTATCGGGCCTAAGTACGAGTTTATACCTTTATGGGGCTCTACATAATATTTTTTTTCTCTAACAAAAATGATCTACATGGTATGTATGAGTGGTCAAGGAGTTTACAGACATGAGATGACATTCATGCATCGTGAGTACTCTTTGCACTGGTGTTCGAATCCAACTCAATCATCTGCACTTAAATCGATTGGGAATAATATTAGTTTATGCGATCGATCAATCTTTTCAATGATGAACTTCGTGGAGTTTCTCTTTAGACGTTATCTTTTCTATTTATGTTAATTACGATTATGACGTGCCATATATATCTGCCGCCCATGTTTACCTTCATGAACCGATGAGGTTGATTTTTATTTATTTTATTTGGTGATGACCCTACGCTATATTTTTTTAAGTGTGGAACCTCATGGGTTATAAAGCGTGTCATAGATGAATATAATAGCCTATATATGTGTATAATCAAAGATTGAGAGATGTCATTAGGATCGGAGCAGTTGTCTCCTCACATAAAAATCTATAAAGGAAAACCGTGACAATTAATCAAATAAATTTTAGCGTGTTATTTGAATTTATCCTTTATTTTTTTTTTCACTTGTCCCGACGAATTAATATGTAGAATTAAAAGCCACTTGATTTATCCATTGGGAAAAAAGTCACTAATGGATATTATACGAGGAAGAAAATTCAAACTTTGTATCTTCACTTCACTGGCAAGCATGCGAAGTTCCGTATGCCTCAATAATAAGCCATTGACAATTCCCAATTTATAAAAACTGTCACGCAATACGCCAAAACCCCATCACGTATATCATCATGCGAACGATGCAATATTATTTAGTACGTTATTAAAAAAATGATGATGATGATGATGATGATGATTATGATGATGGTTTTGTAGACGACCAAAGTAATAGCGTGGATAAAAACCACAACACACGGAAGCGCGCAAGTCCACACAATGATTTTCATGTCTAAACGATTCTGTAAAATAGTCTCGTATATTTCTATTTTAACATGTCTTGGTAATATCATATGTGTGACTTATAATAAATCTCGATTTACCCTTACATACACATGCACGATATTCTTATATATTCCTTCCCCGTGTCCGTGGCTCCGTGCCCAAGAAAAGTTCGTATTCTTTTATGAAAAGAAGATAGTCCTATTTTGCTTAGATGCGACCGAAAAAACAAAAATGAAAGATCAACTTTTTATTATTATTATTATTATTATTATTCTATACCCTAGTCAATTCATAGCTGTCCCTTCTCACCAATTAAACTTGTCGTGCATATATCATTCATAATTGAACATTTGTTTGTGGTGTGCTCTATCTCTGATAACCGATTGACAAATTCTAATTTATGAACTATTTGTTATCTTTTTATTTAGCATTTTCGACCCATGAAATAATGTGTTTTCCCTCGGATGGTCCTCCACCTCCATCTTTCATTAGTTGATTTTAAAGTTGACCTTCTTTCCAATCATTAAGCACACTAATATTATATAGCTTACTTAGCTGCGCCATATCTCCGAGTACTTTTATGTTCTTGAGCAATTAATTTTATTGCAAGCATGTATAGAGCAAGGTTTGGAGTTCATGAAGATGAATCGACGATCGGTCATTATTACGTTGAAACCGATCCAACTTGCCGATATGGTCGAGTAAGCTTCGCCGTTCTTTGGTTCTGGAATTTTCTTTTTGATATTTTCTTCCTTTGTTTGCGGTTCTTTACATGTTTGCAAGTACCTGCTTGTTATTGAGGTGAAGCTTAATCCTTCTTATGATTTTCCTTTCTGGGTTTTCTGTGTGATGAGCTCAAAGTTGATTGTAAGATTATAACTCAAGATATTGCTAGCTAGCTCAGGTTTATCGTTTGTTGCTAGCTTAGTTTTTCTGCATAACAAGTGATTGTTAATATGCCTCACTCAGCTCACTGATCAGAAGGAGTTAAAGCATATGATTGGTTTTGAAATTCGACATCTGTTTTGAATCTTTCGTACAATTCGATTCGATTGGACAGTTTGACGAAGTTCTTGGCAAGGGTGCAATGAAAACAGTGTACAGAGCAATCGACGAATTTCTCGGATTGGAAGTAGCATGGAACCAAATTAGGGTTAGCGATTTGCTCCAATCTCCCGACGATTTAGAACGACTGTACTCCGAGGTTCATCTCCTAAGCACTCTCAACCACGATTCGATCATCAAATTCTACACTTCTTGGATCAACGTCGAGGACAGAACCTTCAATTTCATCACCGAAATGTTCACTTCAGGCACCCTCAGAGAGTAACGAAAGCTCCCTTCTTCTCACTACGCCTTGCAAAAAATGGCGCAAATTTTATACTCGTGAATATTCAACGAATTCTCTCGCTGCAGATACAGAGCAAAGTATAAGCGAGTGAACATTCGAGCCATAAAGATTTGGGCCCGTCAAATACTCGAGGGACTTGTATATTTGCACAGCCACGACCCGCCCGTGATTCATAGAGACCTAAAGTGCGATAATATATTCGTCAATGGCCACCTTGGGGAAGTGAAGATTGGCGATCTTGGTTTAGCAGCTATTTTACGAAAATCGCATAGAGCACATAGCGTTATAGGTACTCGTTTTTTTTACATACAAATTTTTTTTTCGACGATATTTCTTACGTTTTGAGTCTTTGTGCTTCTCAATATTGTAGGAACGCCAGAATTTATGGCGCCAGAGTTATACGACGAGAACTACAACGAACTCATCGATGTGTATTCGTATGGTATGTGTGTTCTTGAAATGATAACCTTGGAATATCCTTACAGCGAGTGTAAGAACCCAGCTCAGATCTACAAGAAAGTAACCTCGGTAATATAATAGATCGCAAATTCCTCGCCTCGACAAATTAGTGCGTAAAAATGCAGTCGAATTAGTTAGGTAGTAACTCAAATTTTCTCTTTTAGGGTCAAAAACCGAGGGCGTTCTACAAGGTCCAAGACTTGGATGCGCAGCGTTTCATTGGGAAGTGTTTGGAGAATGCTTCGAAGAGATTGTCCGCCGAAGAACTGTTGGCCGATCCCTTCCTTGCCGTCGATATATTTGAGGATCGTATAAAGTACGATCTTGTTGATAATCAGAAGCCTTTTCTGAACGAAAATATCGAGCTCGAAAAGCTTCAGCTGAACGACGACTACGCGCCGAGAACTAACATGACTATCACTGGAAAGTTGAATCCCGAGGATGGCGCCATCTTCCTCAAAGTGCAGATCGCAGACAAAGAAGGTAGCTTTTGTTTTTCGCCACCGAAAACTTACATTCTTTTCTATTCCTAACGACAAAAAACGCGCTTTCTCTGTATTTTTTTCCCTCAGGTTCTGTAAGAAATGTGTTCTTTCCCTTCGACTTAGTCAACGACACGCCAATCGACGTCGCGAACGAAATGGTGAAGGAATTAGAGATAACCGATTGGAGACCGTCGGAAATTGCGAATATGATCGACGCGGAGATTTCAGCTCTAATCCCAGATTGGAAAACGGACGTAAATTATCAAGAAGACGATTTTCATCACCTTACTCATAATAATCCATTCTCGCCATCTTCTTCGTCGCAAGTTTCCCTCTTGGGCTCAGTTCCATTTCAGAGAAAGGACGACATCAACCATTCTCGAGGAACTCATTTGTTCCACGGTATGATCATTTTTCAAACTTACGATGTTCAAAGTTTCATTCAAAACCCATAATCGAATTATCGTTTTTCTTCAGGCGAATTCTTCGACGATACAAGCTCGCAGAGCTCTTCGTATTCCAACTGGGCTTATCACTACGCTGACGAGAAAAACGACCCGACGAGTATTAGCCCGAGAAAAAAACACGGCGAAAACACGTCGAGGTTCTGCCCGCACGATAATTCGAGGGAAGCGCCGCCTAAATTGACGAGGAATAGGTCGCTCGTTGACCACAGAAGCCAAATGCTTCATAGGTCTTTGGTCGAAGAAGTTAGTCGAAGGCGACTGTTTAAGACCGCCGATGGAGTCGGAGACGTCGGTTTCGTATCTCCTTACGAGATTTCGAGCGGAGGCAGTAATAGGAGAACGGATACGAGGCTAGGCTCTGCGTCCAGAAAATTTTAACAGCAGAAAATGTGTAATAAATCCTTTTTTTGCTGTAGTAAGACGCTTTTTATCCAGTTGTATTATTTACAGAACTTGGTAAGTTATATCAGATATGTTTATTGCACGGAGAACTAATTCGAACCATAGACAAACAAAAATGTCTTCTTGATTGGTTCTATGTGAACATGCGACATGGCTGAGCAATTTAGCACTCAAAATGATACTCTATTAAAATTTCATTTTAACGCCAAGATGAGGAATTATAACATATTGTTTGATATGTGGTCCATCGTGTTTCCGTTGTCATAATGTGTCTGGAGAATATTTAAAATTGACCGTTGATCCCTTAGTGATGATCTCAATCAGATGTTTTATGAAGTACTGAGTCACAATATTCCTGAATCTGAATCTTGTTGGAGATGGTTTGTAGGAATTGATGTTTTGTGAAAAAATGCCTTGCCTATGATGTTGTGTCGAATCAATCGTTCATCTGAGCTGTGACAAAAAATTGCATCGATATTTAATTTTTTATGGACGTTATTATTTAAATAAAAAAAAAAAATAGTGTCACACGCTAGCGAAACTAAAGCCTCTCATCTCTTAGACTTCGCCTATTTTATTTAATTCAGAAGATTGCATCATCCTTGGTTTACATAATTTTCAGCCTCTTGTTATATAAAGTAATTAATGATAACCAGTTCATTCCTACTACGACTCTTCTAATCTCGTTACTTGCCACGTTAAGTAAAATATTAATTCCCTTGCCAACCCAAATTCTCAGACATCATTTTCAAATATATTTCGACCACATAAATCGAATCGAAACGCTAGTTCTTGCCACCCATTTGTTTCATTTTATTTACTTTCCTTATTTTCATTTGGGAATATAAGTAGCCATTCCCAAATCCCAAGTGTAAAGGAACTAAATCAAACTTCAACTCCCGAGATGTCGCAATCTAATCTCAACGACCATCTTACGCTATAATTGGTGAATTTGATTTCATGTCCCAACATAAGATCCATTTAGATTTAGGTACTATGTCAGAAAATTTTTAGTTTTTAGAACCCGATACACTTAAGTATTTTTCAGTATCACTTCATGGATCTGTAATATCACTTCATGAACCTGCAGTAGTACCACTTTATGGTTCTGCAGTAGCAATTCATCGTTCTGAAATACCACTTCATTATTTTGTAATAACACAAAACACCTGATACCGGTTTATATACAGTAAAACCTCTTTTAATTAATAACCTTGGGACCACTGAATTTATTAATTTAAATAGATATTAATATATCGATAAATTAATAATTTATTAATTAAAAGAAAAAAATTTAAAGTCAGATGATTTAGTATATAACGATACATTATATTCATGAATAAACCAATTCTTTGTAACTAATTAAATATATTCATGTATATATATATATATATATATATATATTTCTTGTTTCAACTAGCGAACTTCACGTCGGAACTTCAGGCTGCAATTAAAAAGTTAGGGATAAAATTCAATTAGGTTACGTTTAAGAAAAAACAAGTGACAATAGATTCATATTTTGGCAAATATCCATGATTTTATAATTGTTATATATGGATTATTAATTTAGAATTTTAATGGGACCTAATATTTGCGAAGGAATTTTCATAATACTTATTATCTTATTACCTTATCGAATTTAATGATTTTTTACAAAGGCCCAAGTCGGGATCGAGAGATTTTATTATTTTAGAGAGGTTATTAATTTATTGAGTATTAATTTATAAAGGTCTTACTGTACACAGTATGACACTTGCTTAAATTTTAGGTCCATATCTCTATTACAAAAATCGAGTTCTTAACCCTAAATATTTTCTGACATGGACCTGAAACTTAACTTAAATCATCTTTTGGGGTCACAAACTTAATTAGCACTATAATAAATACACCTTCCATTCCTTCCATCACCTTATCTAAATTCTAAGCTACCTAATATAATAATTAATAGATAGATTCTTCGCATATACTCAAGCTCGTATATCCCATGAATCACTCCACAGATACAGCACCGCCGCACGCCGAAGCGCCGCCGGGGAAGACTCTGTTCAACAAATACGAGCTCGGCAAACTCCTGGGCTGCGGCGGATCCGCCAAGGTGTACCACGCCAGAGATCTGTCCACCGACAAAAGCGTCGCCATTAAACTCATCCAAAAGAGCCGCCTCGCCGCCGGCGACGACAGCCTCCGGCGAACGTGCAACATAAAGCGAGAGATCGCCGCCATGCGGCGGCTGAGCCACCCCAACGTCGTCAAACTCCACGAAGTCCTCGCCACAAAAACAAAGATCTACTTCGTGTTGGAATTCGCCAAGAACGGCGAGCTCTTCGCCAGGGTGGTGGCGAAGTCGCGCCTGTCCGAAGACGTCAGCCGTAGGTACTTTCGGCAGCTGATCTCCGCCGTCGGTTACTGCCACGGCGAAGGCGTCTACCACCGCGATCTGAAGCCGGAGAATCTTCTGCTCGACGAGAACGACGATCTCAAAGTCTCCGACTTTGGACTGAGCGCTCTGAGGGCCGAGCAAGTGAGGGCCGACGGAATGCTCCATACGCTGTGTGGGACGCCGGCTTACGTGGCGCCGGAGGTCTTGCTGAGGCGAGGGTACGACGGAGCTAAGGTCGACGTGTGGTCGTGCGGCGTCGTTTTGTTCGTCATGGCGGCGGGCTACTTGCCGTTCAACGACCCTAATCTGATGAATCTGTACAGAAAGATTTACAAGGGCGAGTACAGGTTTCCCAGGCTGATGTCCGGCGAGCTGAAAAGGTTGTTGTCGCGCGTGTTGGACACGAACCCTGCGACGAGGATCACCGTCGAGGAGATCAAGAGTGACCCTTGGTTTCTCAAAGGGTACGCGGCCGAAGACGTCCACGGTGGAGCTGAAACGAAGATAACGCACGGCGGCGCCGGTGGTAAAGAGATGGTCATGAATGCGTTTGATATAGTCGCGTTGTTTTCGAATGGGTTGGATTTGAAGGGTATGTTCGCCGGCGAGAAGGAGGTGGCGGTGGTGGTGGAGAGGGTGGTGGCGGATGGGTCGCCGGAGGCGGTGGTGGAGAGGGTTTCCGTGGACAGCGGCGGCGACTGTGGTCCTTTGAAGATGGTGACCAAGTACTCTGATTGTAGGCTGGTTGTACAGGGGCAAAACGGTAATTCTATAGGGGAGGTGGAGGTTTACCGGTTGACCGACACGTTGTCGGTGGTGGAGGTGAAGAGGTGCGCTGGGGAGGAAGGCGATCTGTTTTCTGATTGGTGGATGGGAGTTAGGGCGGCGGTGTTGGGCCAGGTGATTGCCGGTGACTAGTTTTTTCTTCTTCTTTTTTAAACTTGGGATTGTTCAGTTCAGTTGATCAATGATGGTTCATTTATTGGACTGACTGTGAACTGTACATACATTGAGATGATTGAATTGTGTTTGTAAATTATTTATTTGAAACAAAAAAAAAAAAGAAAAAAGTAAATAGCTGTCATGTTACAGAAAAAAAAAGAAAAAAAAAAAAGAAAGAAAGTGAAGCAATTCCATTCTTTTGTGGTGGGCAAGGCAAGATAATACTATATAGTATAATTCAATTGGGATGAGCAACATTACGATACATATAGGATTGAAAGACTTTAGCTATATTGTTCCACCTATTATCTGTTGTGTGGTTCTGTTGTTTTTTTGCATGTGTGAGGCTATTTATGGAAACTGTCGAGGTAAAAAGTCAATTCAAATACGAAGATGATGAATTGATGATGATATTCATGGAGAGAAAAGACAACCAAGTTTCTTTCCCCAAAATTCCCAACTCCGATATACGGTTTGTCCCTCACCATAAATCCTTAGCAGAGGGTGGAAAAGGGAAAATGATGGTGAGAATTAAAGAAAGAAGACCCATCTAAAAAAATAAGAAGAAAAAAAATGTGTCCTTTGAGGATAATTCTGATTTTCCTCTCAGCTACCCTTGCTGGGTTTTTCGTCGTCAGAAACCTGAATTCTACGCCCAACGCACGGAAAGAGGGCGTCGCCGTCGAGGACGATAGCGTGCTTCCCTTTTCGGCCAAGGTGAAATGAGCTCTTCTTCGTCCTTTTTTGTTTGTTTGATTGTTCTTCACATCGAGTCTAGCTGAAAATAGGGTTGTGGGTTTCTTGGGTACAGTTTCGTGAAATTTTGGTTTGAGATTTTATCCCTTAACAACTCAATCTCAATCGACGCCCATCAAGCACTCGAGTTCTTGATCATCGCTCCTTCTTCTTCTTGTCATTTGTTTCTCGAGACTTAGCCAATTATTTCAGGTGTTACCTATGCATTCCTTGTAAGGAACACTTGAATTTGAGTTAGTTGATTTGTGTTCATGTTTGGATCAGGCTTCAGCTGCTGTACGGAAGTGTTTCTGGACATTCGTCGACATGGCGAGTGGGAGATATCTGTGGAAGAATTTGATTTCTTCTCGATTGCCAATGCCATCATCGTCTTCTACAGACAAAGATCATCATCGCACAGAATAATAATCCTCATCAGTTTTCTCTGTATGTTTCCTCTGTCTATATCAAACTAAAATATACGTTATATGGGAACTACTCGTTAGGCAATACACGTTGCTTTCTCGTCGTTTTGTTCTATCGTGATCGATTTTTTCCTATTTCCCATCTTTGCCTGGAAAGTTCTGTTGCATTTCTTGATCGAAGTCTTGCAAGTGTAAGGATTTCATCTGAAAATCAACCAGAATCCAAAAGCCTTAGCAATGACATAAATATCATCAGGATATACAGACAACTGTGGTTGGCTCTTACAAAGGAAGGAACGACACACTAACCTAATATAGATGCTGTACTAACTATGAACCGTTTAAGGAAGCTTTACCTCAGTCGAGTTCGAGTCTATGCTGTCAAGATTCTGACTCACGGACAATGTCTTGAAGGCCCGCCCTAATACCCTCGTTCAAGATTCTGAGATACTCGAACGTGTCTCCGCTGATTTTCTTGACTTCAACCAAGTGAAAATTCGAAGTCAACACGAAAATCTCCACGTCGATCGATATAATCCCATTTATGCCCTCTCTCAACCGTTCGAGCTTAAACAATCCCCCGTCCTTCTTAGTAACCTTCATCTTCGTCCGCCTGGCGATTTCTTCCAACCTTGAGATTATTACAGAAGCGGGCTTCGAAGAGACGAACCGTGCCTCCTTTCTAGCTGACGGTTCTTCGAACAACCTCGATATATCGAATCCGCGCGATAGAGAAATAATATCGAACGCATTTATACTTGAAAGCGTGCTCCTACCGTTACTCTCCTGTCGCCCAATCTCTGATGAACTACTTACGCCGTTCTTCGGTCTTGTATACCGTGTCTGAACCAAGAAGTTTCCTTAATCTCAGAGATCGAAATCCTACTAAAAGGGTTGGGATTCAATATCCTGCCAAGCAACGCACGAACTTCATTCGAAAACCAACGAGGGTACCTGTACTCAGCTCTTGCTATTTTTCTGTACATCTCCATCAAATTCGAGTCGTGAAAGGGAAGATAACCAGCCAATAGCACGAAAAGAATCACCCCGCACGACCAAATATCAGCCCTAGCCCCATCGTACCCTTTACGGTTCAGCACCTCGGGCGCCACATAAGCAGGCGTCCCACACATCGTGTGAAGGAGACCGTCCTGGCGTTTGGTCTCGGCCAGAGCGCTCAGACCAAAGTCCGAAACTTTGAGGTTTTCGTTTTCGTCCAAGAGTATGTTTTCGGGCTTCAAATCGCGGTGGAAGACTCCTCTGCCATGGCAGAACTCGACAGCGTCGATCAGCTGCTGAAAGTACCTCCTTGCAAGATCTTCCTTCAGCTTTCCCTTTGACACTCTGATGAAGAGCTCGCCTCCTTTGGCGTATTCCATGACGAAATATATCTTCGTCTTCGTAGCTAGGACTTCCTGGAGATGAATGACGTATGGGTGCTTCACGAGCCTCATGATGGAGATTTCGCGCTTGATCTGATCTATGATCTTCACCTTCGTAATCTTTTCCTTGTCGATTACTTTTATAGCCACGCTCTGACCTGTCTGAATGCTCCTGCCGTAATAAACTTTTGCGAACGTTCCTTGGCCTAATAACCTCCCCAGCTCGTACTTCTCCATCAGTATATTGGCCTTACCATCCATCGTCATTGTTATTCTTCGACGAGCTTTATCCGACCAAAAGTTCGTTTGACGCAAATGACTTAAGCTTTAAAGAAGATGAGTAGATCTGTGGACGATATCATGTTTAGGTGAAGAAAGAGCGCATACCCTCGGCGCAAAATTACAGATAGCCAGAAGGATTGGATATTCTTTTGGTTTTTTCCTTCTTTTGAACGCCAAAAAACATTACTTAAAAGGTGCGGTAACAGCTGGTTGAGCGCAAGAATAACGCAATGCTACAGATTAAAGATAAAACAAGATTTTCAGTTCATGCGACAGAAGGAAAATATGATGTCATAAAAGAAGATTCAATCGCGTGTCGCTGCCATCGCACGGTGCACACACACATACACAGAGATAATGCGGCAAGAAAGTTATCCTGCTTAGCAGCACTGTTCTAACACAATTACATCTATTCGACTGTAATAACATTCAAGCCTAGTACATGAGGATTGAGAACGCTACTCACATGTATAGTTTCCCTTTACGGACAGGATCAATGGTATTAAAGACGAAGATCATTAAACTTTATGATGCCATAACATTCTTATTAAGATCATAATCCATGTATCAGTTCAGAATATTTCTGGTGAACCCTCCATTGAATTAAGCCCAAACGATGAAAATGAAATGAATGAACTACTAACCAATTAAGATCTGCCTGACGTAAACTCAGCGTTCTCTTCCTTCTCATTCTTCCTCCTCAGTAAGTACAAACAAAAACAGAAAATAACTATCGAAATCGATTATTTAAAAAAGAAAGGCTTCTTCGTCCAATCAAGAGCAAAAGGCGGAGAAAGTCAACCCCAAACGAAAAAAATAGCTGATCATATTCGACCCATGGAGAAAACATCCAAGTATAAATGTAGAGTAATATCCTGAACAGAGATCACTAGTTTAAATTCTACCCCAGAAAAGAAAAACGACGATCCCCGAAATTCATTACAGCTGGGAATGGAAGAGCTTAGATTTAGTTTACCTCTTCAATTTCGCGAGAGGTTTGACCGCTGGGCTGGGGAACCGTGTGATGCCGAATGAATCGGTAGATATATTAGACGTTAATCATAGGTTGAGCTGGGTTTTCTTTTTTTTTTTATGGCCATGAGAAAGATTCTTCTAAAAATCACGGAAAAGAAACTTAGGAAAGAGTGAGAGACAAACAAACGCTGTACAAACTATAAACATCGTAAAAATCTATCAGGGATCACATTGCAATTTAGTAAAGACATCGAATACATCCAGTCTCGGGGTGATATGTCACAATTTAAAACATTATACGGGGATGATATGAAATATAGAAAAATCGGGGGTGAAGAAATAATTTCACTTCAATTTGGGGGGTTCGTCTTCTCCACCTCAACTTTCAATCGATCGTAAATTCAAGCATGGGCAGTCGACTCGAAGCTTAAACAGTTCAGTTCGAAGCGTTTTCTTCCGACCGACACAAGGTAAGTGTATCATTTTCCGAAGATCCAAAAATGGAGCAGCGCTCGCACCATCAACTCGAAGGAGGAAGCTTAGAAGCTTCCCTCACTCAAATGATCAGCGATCACAACAAAGTGGCCGCAGAGCTACGTGAACGAACTGGTCCGCCTTCTAAAATCAATTTAAAAAAAAAAAGCATTTCTCACCAAGTTATGATGCCACCGTGCGCTTACATTATCGTTTTCTCATCAGAGGCTGCGAAGAAAGACGCTATTCAGAAGGCCACGCGCGTGGCTGACCTGCTTGTCGATTCGGTCAACGGAGGCGTCGAAGAGGTTTTCCTGAACGAAAAGCGAATAGAGATGGAAACTCGAATGTTAGCTTCGACGATCGCTCGTTTCGCCAAGCAAACCGATCAGTGGCTTGCTGCTTCACATGCTGTTAATACTGCTGTAAAGGTATGCCCAAGCCCAATATTGCTTGAATCTCAGTGTGATTCTCGAAAACGTATACGCTAACATTTTCTTCTTTTCGATCCGTTTGCAGGAAATAGGAGACTTCGAGAATTGGATGAAGACAATGGAGCTCGATTGCAGAAGCATCGCTGCTGCGATTTCTAACATCCACCAGACATAGATTCGTACTTATGTCCATCATTCCTACTGTATTTCGACTACCTATTTATCCATCATCCATGGTCTTCTTTTCTTTCTTATTTGTCAAATCACCAATAGTCCCCGCAGGAGCACCGATTATCCACGAATCGATGGAACCGATTGTTATCCCTGACTATAATTTCCCGACCCACAATGCCCGACACAAACTTTATCGCGCTATGGCAATCGACACATATCCTCAGATTCTTGTTTATCCTTATCGGTACCCCGCTGGGAAGAGCAATCAACCCGAAAGCGAGGGCAATTTTCTCGCTGTGGCTCCAAACTTCATATTCTCCCTCTTCATCCTCTACATCGTAGAGGGCCAACCCAGCCTCGGGCACATACCCAGCCGCTTTCGTCTCTTTCTTCAACTTCTCGAGCATCGCCTGAATCTCCTCATTCATAACGTGCGTCGTATCCTTCGCTTGGAAAACATGAACCCTATTCTTAACCGAGACCCAACTGTAGCCCGTCCCCTTCTTTATCCCAACGCCCTTCATCTCCGTCCTCACACAGTTCGCCTCGTCCCACTTCCCAGACGCAGCCAGCATGTTCGACAAAAGTACGTGATTCCCAGAGTCGTTCGGGTCGAGCTGAAACAGCTTCTCCGCCGCAAATTTCCCCAATTCTTGCTCGCCGTGCACCTTGCACGCGTTCAGCAAAGCCCCCCACACCGAGATCGTGGGTCGGGTCGGCATCGACCCGATGAACCGGTAAGCCCGATCCACCTGACCCGCCCGACCCAACATATCCACGACGCACGCGTAGTGCTCGGGCCCGGGATTCACTCCGTGCCTCTCCCTCATCGACCCGAACACGTCCATCCCGACGCTCACCAGCCCGCCCCTACTGCACGCGGTCAGCACGCACACGAAGGTCACGTAGTTGGGCCGCGTCGAACCATCGCTATAGCCAACCATTCGTCGGAACAGTTCCAAAGCCGCGTCGGCCCGTCCCTGATGGGCGTACGCGCCGATCAGAGCGTTCCAGCATATTACGTTTTTCACGGGGAGCGTGTGAAAAGAATCCTCGCAATCTTCTATGCTCCCGCATTTGCCGTACATGTCAACCAAAGCGCTCCCGACGAATAGGTTCTCGTCCACGCAGGCTTTCACGGCGAGGCCGTGGACCGCTCGCCCGACTTCGAGCGCCGCCAGGTCAGCGCAGGCGCTCAAGACGCTCGAGAGCATGAAGTCGGTGGGCTCGAACCGTTCCTTCCTTGCTCGGGAAAAGACGTCGAGCGCTTCTTCGCCCATGTTGTTCTGCTCGTAGGCGGCGAGCATCGAGCACCATGAGACTGTGTTTTTTTCCTTGGTTTCGTCGAAGATTTTCGCGGCCGATTTGATTTCGCCGCACTTTCCGTAGAAATCGATTAGCCCGTTTGAAACTGACACGTCGTTTAGATGACCGTTCTTCGCCAATTGGCCGTGGAGCTCGATTCCTTCTCTTAACATGCCGCCGTCCGAGCAAGCGTTGAGGTATGCGCAGAACGTGATCGAATTGGGATCCAAATTAGAGCATCGTAAGAGCTCGACGAACCTAAGGATTGCTTCTCTGCTCTTTCCGTTAAGCACGGTGTTCGATATGCAGGCGTTCCAAGTGGCGATGTTTCTCACGGGCATTTCGTCGAACACCTTCTCGGCGTCGCTCAGCAGGGACAGCTTGCAGTACATGTCGAATACGCTGCACCCTACGAACACGTCGCCGATCAAGCCCGTCTTGGCCGCGAGCGCGTGGAGCTGCATGCCGAGCAGTGGCGCGCGGACCCCACTCGCGGACTTGAAGAGGCAGGGAAAGGTGAAATCGTTAGGCATCACGCCGTCGCGGCGCATGGCGGCGAATTGGTATAGGGCGGCCGAGAAGTGGCCGTTCTGGACGTTGCCGGAGATTAGGGCCGTCCACGTCACGACGGAGCGGAGGTGGGCCGGCGTTGTGGCGACGAGATTGTGGGCGGAGACCGGTCGGTCGAGCTTTGCGTACATGTTGACGAGGTGGTTGATGAGGAAGATGGAGTTTTCCGAAATCGTGCCTAGGGATTTGACGGCTTGCGCGTGGGCGGCTCGGCCGAGCTGTGCAGAGCGCGTGGAGACGGCGGATTCGAGCACGGCGGCGAGTGGCTGAGGGCCGAGGAAAGGCATTACTTTTAGCTTTGTTTTCGTTTTGATTCATGAAGATTGCTTTGTGGTGGGGTGGTGGATGTGCGTGTTCATTTTGGGAGTTGGAAAATATTTCGTTTGCAATATTACTTCGTATCAAAACACATCTTTTCTGATAATCTTCCAATTTACTAATTTTTTAGTTTAAAAGTTTGATTTTAAGTGAGATTCGTAAATAAAGCTTGGCTTGGACAGTGATATTCGAGCACTTGCATCAGAACTCAGAAGATAGGAGATCTCAGAAAAATAGTATACAATCGGCATTGTTAGCTTGCAAACTCATAGCACATGTCGCGATGAATGTCTTACAATAATTATCTTTAGAAGAAGTGAATTATAAATATAAATTATAGAAACACATTTACTGAAAAACATCTTGATTAATGTGTACTCTATAAGAGGAATAGATGCGAGACATTGCAATAATGGGGTTCTTCAACCCGGCATGCCTACGCCTATGAGATAGCTCAGAACTTAAATAAGAAGCTAACCAATAGAATTCAATCCCTAACAACCATCATTCATTCAAAAAAAAAAAAAAAAGAGAAGTAGTACCGAGATTTGCGAAGATGAAACCAAGTCTTGATTATTGCCTTGAAAAGTAATGTCCAGTCGGCAGCCAATTTATATAAATAAAAGGATAAATGAGATGGGAATAAAAAAAAAAAAAGAAAAGAAGAAGGCCAGCCCATAAAATTGAAAAAGTAAAACAATAAAAGGTTTTGGTACAAATGTCTTCACGTTTCATATATTTTACTTGGTCCATCAATAAATATGTATATTCTTGGCGTCACGCGGTCTTTGCCCTATAAATATACTCCAACCCTTCTCAATTATCTCCGCACAACCTTCATCAATTCTCTCCCAAGACAAAAATTAAAATAAAATAAGCAATATGATGAAGAAGAATACATAATTTATTATTCTTTGCCGAGTACTAGAAGTATCTGTAAAGCTCAGGAGGGATAGCACCACTGTTAATTAACATATATATTTTTGCAAATTGTCGTGAAAAGAAAGTATAATTAACTCGTGACGCTATCCATCCTGAGTTCTATGGATCCTTTTGAGCACATAAGAGTGAAGATGCATCTTTGTGGGATCATCATCATCACCATTTTTCGAGGTTTAATTTAGTAAGAGATAATCATAATGCTGTGTTGCGTTTCTACGTTGTTGTTTGTTTTGTGCTTCTTCGCTTGGATAGGTAAGCATGTTCGTCATGGCTGCACGCCTCCATGTTTTAATGGTTTTTCTTTATGTGTTACCAATTATTATTACTAAATATTATATATGAAGCTTGAATATAAAATCAGCGAGACATAATGGTTAAGGGTTTTCCTTGTCGTTTTTCTCCTTAAATGTTATCTGTTTATTCAGAAATTTACTTCAGACAAGGTTATACACGCATATATATGCGCAGTTCTATGGATATCATCTCTAATTAGCCTTATATATGTATGTATATAATAATCCATCTTTCCTTTGCTTGCAGGCATGTTCTTGCACGATACTCACGAACAAAAAGAAAAGAAAAACATTACATAAAAAGGATATTTAAACTAGGCTATATCTCAGTTTTGACTCTGCCAAGTGCCAAATGAATTATGAGACTTAAATTATGTATCATGTAAGGAACTTTGTTTGAACTTTGAAGGACTATAACTTTATTCCATCGATCTGTTAACTGAAGCACAAGAAATGGAGGGCAAAGCAGTTACCATGGAGTTGATTAATTCTCTATTCAAAAGCCACCTCAGATTTCATACTATTAAATGAAAGGATAATAATACCACGAGAATCCCTCAGATTTCAATCGTCATCAAGTGTTCGAGAGCTTGTAAGAAAAGGTTTTTCTTCATCATCAAATAAAAGTTCATAACTTTCTTGTAATAAGTTGAGGCCACAGTGCATACTATACTAGCCGAAGATCATGACGAGTGTTTTCTTCTCTTCTGTGCAACTCATTGCTTGTACAACACATAACGTACTACTACTATACTAGCACCACCTAAATAATTCCCCCACATCGTAATTACAATCAAATGATCATATATAAATAAAAAAATATTATATATAACTTTCATGGTCTTCAATGCTCAGAACTATCTAGCTATGCTACATAGCAGCAGCTAGGCTTAGCTAGGCACAATATCCCAGTTATCGGTTTTTCTTGATCTGATCATGATATATTCATCCATGTGGAGAAGTTAATGAACGACATTTATTTCATTCACTGATCTCTGAGGAATATATATGATGGTGTGTGAGCCGATATTAAGAAATAACTGTGCTAGCTTTGCAGGTGCGTGCATTTGATGCTTGTGGGGAACTGTGGTAATAAATTCGAAGACTGAGCGAGGCTGATGATGATGAACTAAAGCAGAAACCCCTATAAGAGTTATGGGCTAACTAGGGTTTTTTCATCCTTTTCTCTTTCTTTCTTTTTTATTTTTGCATTGGAGCGCAGGGATTTTTTAAAAATATATGGTGCAGATTTTATCAATAATGTGGATGGTGACTCTACCAATTAATTTCGTTTTCTGAGCGCATATTCGCCTACCTTTCACCATCAAGCGTTATAGATGTAGGTATTTTGTTTTGTTTTTTTTTTTTGCCTAATTATTTAATCAGATTGACTAATCACCAGATTTAGTGTAGCATCAGGCCTGACATTTCATGGTATATCGTTTCATATATTACAAATAATACATGATGATGCACATACAGACATGTGCCGCAGTTACGTACTCAAACAGTTAATCTTGAAGAACTAAAAGACTTTAAATTAATAAATCCCGTCTGAAAATTGGGCAGAATCAAATAATAACTGAAAAAAGGGCAAATTCCTTAAGATTCCCACTTAAGTTTTAAACTTACTGTTCAGTACCTCTACGAAAATTTCTTCCTATCTGAAAAAAATTGTCTTTAATACACCAAACAGTGAACTGACGAAATTACCTTTTTCAAATCAAAACTGGTCATTGTACCAACTGTTTTGATTATTATACCAATTATTATCACTAATTATACCAACTGTTAGCGTTATTATACCAACAAAAAACACTATACCACTGTTAGTATAATAACGATAACAGTTGGTATACAGCTTAAATTCTAGTATAATTGCGACAACCGTTGCTATAATAATCAAAACAGTTGGTATAATAATCAAAACAGTTGGTATAATCCAATTTCGCTGTATAGTATTAGAATAACATTATTTACTGATATAATAATGAAAACAGATGGTATAATTTCCTCAATTTCTGCTACAATAGTAAAATTAGTTGGTATAATGCCTAATTTTGGTTATAAACTTATAGTAAACTTTATTTATTGGTATAATTACGAACAGATGGTACAATTTTATAATTTCTGCTATGATAGCAAAATCAGTTGTTATAATGCCCACTTTCATTGTATAAAATTCGACGTTATTTAATGGTATAATAACGAAAACAGATGGTATAATTAACAGTTTTTGGTATAATAGATAAATCAATTGTTATAATTTCCAATATTTTGGTATTAAAATATAATATCGTTATTTATCGGTATAATAACAGAAACATATGGTATAATTTCTACAATTTCTGGTATAATAAGAAATTAGCTAGTATAATGTCCAAATTTGCATAACAAAACTATAATAGCGTTGTTTATTGGTATAAAATTGAAAACAATTGTTATATTTTTACAATTTCTGATTTCACTTTTGTTGGTATAAAACGATTTTTTTTTTTGCATAATTCATGTGAAAATAGTTATTTGGCTTTTTTGGATATGAGAGACATGGGTATTTCGTCTTTTTCAACTTTGAAAAGATCATTATAGGTACTGAGCAGAGAGAAATTTTTAAATAGGTATTTATAAGGAAGAAATAACTCGATGTGTATTTAAGAGGAATTTTAAAACTCGTGTGACTGATAAGGAATTTGCCCTTGAAAAAGTAAAATCATAACTTCATCTTATTACGTGTCGCCATGGCCTAAGATACAGAAAGAAAACTACATGCAAGATAGTTGATCGACCCCTACCGATCTATATCAATTGGGAGTCCTCCCTTAATGGGATTTAATGATATAAAAAGACTTGCCTTTTATTATATGTATATATATATATATATATATAGATATTAAAATTAATCCATATATTAACATCAAGTTCATCACTTTATCTGTAGTATTTTACTGAAGAGGCATATTACATCGAAATGACCGTTGGTCAGCCACGCTTACATGCACCAATTGCCCTTCCTTGCAATTTGCATTATCTTAGATGAATCTTGATGTTGACTTCAGAGTTCACCACTTTTACTTACAATATCAGACAAGGAAACCGTGTTCAATTTGTTGCAAATCTTCAAAATATGTATATACTATTACAGTTTAACTGATTTTGACAAATTGATATGATTCTTACCAAACTAAAACTCAAAACAACGCACTCAGTACAGGAAAATCACACCCACACAACAGAATTAACTAATTCTACCCAACAAACGACACTTGCGCTCATCCACCCCTTCTCACGCCCTCTCAGAAAATCCAAATCATCACCATCAATCACTGCAGATTAAGCAAACCTTTACTTTTTTTTGGCAACAGAAAAAAGAAAAACAGGGATACAAAGAAAGAAATCTAAATCATCATACAAATCATCTGCCATGGTGGTTAAGAATCACGCATACATATGCAGGGAACTGCACAACGATCACACCCTAAGCATATTCTACGGCCAAAATCCTTTACAATACTCATTCCCACTAATCTTGCTAGAGCTCTCCCTCCTCCTCCTCGTCTCTCGCCTCCTCCGCTTCCTCCTCAAGCCCTTACGCCAGCCCATGATCGTCTCCGAAATCCTCGTGAGTCAAAGAAGCGCTAAACAAATTTCAATTTTTTTTTTCTTCAGAAAGAAAAAAAGAAAACTTTTTTCCGCCAAACGCAGGGCGGGATAATCCTAGGACCATCGGTCCTAAGCCGAAACGACAAGTTCCGAGCGTACGTGTTCCCCGACAACGCCCAATACATAATAAGCAACGTCGCCGTCATAGGCTTCATGTACTTCCTCTTCCTCGCCGGCGTCAAGGCCGACCTGACCGTCGTCCGTAGGGCCCACCGACGCCACTGGTACATCGGAGCCGTGGGCATCGCCGTTCCCCTCGTCTTCAGCGCAGCCACGGCCTACGCGGGCCGAACCTCCCTCGACAAGGGCGTCGCCGCCCACTCCTCCATATGGGGAATAGCCGCGTCCCTCGCGATAACCTCGTTCCCCGTCCTCTCCCCGATCGTGAAGGAGCTCAACCTCGTGAGCTCCGAGATCGGCCGAGTCGCGCTCTCCACCGCGATAGTCTCGGACATAGTCGGGATGAACGGCGTAGTCATCTTCGAGGCGACGAAGCAGGGCGAGTACAAGGCGATTGCCGCTCTTTGGTACGTGATTTCTCTGATCATAGTCTCGGGATCGATCATAGGAGGGGTACGGCAGTTCATGCTTTGGATCGTGAGGACGACCCCCGAGGGCGAGCCCGTGGGCCAGGGGTACGTTGTCGTGATACTGCTTAGCGTGCTGATGGTTGGGTTCGTCTCGGACATGCTGGGACTGGCGGTGGCGAACGGGCCGCTGTGGCTCGGGCTGGCAGTCCCCGACGGGCCGCCGCTGGGGGCGACGCTCGTGGAGAAGACGGAGGCAATACTCATGAATTTGTTGATACCGTTCTCGTTCATGTACGTGGGCTTGCTCACGGACGTGTCGTCGGTGAGCGGGCACTGGCCGAGCCTGGAGCCGCTCGTCTACATGGTGTTGGTTGGGTACGTGATGAAGATGGCCTCGACGCTCGTCATCTCGCGCTTCTTCGACTTCACGACGAGGGATAGCCTCACCCTGAGCTTGATCATGAGCCTCCGAGGCGAGGTTGAGCTTCTCTTGTTCCTCCATTGGATGAACTTTCAGGTAAAATTAAGATTTTTTTTTTCCGAATTCGAGTCGTTAGATCCTGCCAAATAACCACTTTACGTAAAAGGTTAAACTAATCTCTAAATGGATAGTCGTGATGATTCGTACCCAAGGTAGTTACAGCAGATCCAGTCGATCTCGGAACAGTTTAAACTTTAAGTTTGTGGGGTTCTAACTCTAAAAAAATAAAATTACAATAGAAGGAGTAGCCTACAAGCTTACATGCAAGTCACTTAATCTGTGGGTTGGATTGGGTTATGAGCTCATACATCATCATGTCGAGCGACTACTTCACCTAAAAACTTGAAACTCCATCGTCGCAGATCATCGGGCAGCCGCACTTCACGGTGCTCGTGCTGCTGAACACGTCCATCACGGCACTCGTGACGCCCCTCATAAGCATACTCTACGACCCGACCCGACCCTACATGGTGACGAAGAGGCGCACCATCCAGCACAGCCCGCCCCATGCCTCCCTCCACGTCGTCGCGTGCATCCACGGCGAGGACGACCTCCGAAGGCTCCTCTGCTTCCTCGAGCTCTCCGAAGCGTCGGCCCGCAACCCCTTCTCCGTGTACGTCCTCCGCCTCGTCGAGCTCGTCGGGCGGTTCAACCCGGCCTTCGTCGACCACGACGACGGCGGCGACGACAGGGCCGACAAGTCGGCCTTCAAGCACCACCTCGCCAACGCCGTCAACAAGTTCCAGGAGTCGAAGGGAGACTGCCTAAGCATGCACCTCTACACGGCCATCACGCAGAAGAGGAGCATGTACCAGGACATATGCAACCTCGCCATGATGAGGAAGTCGTCCCTCATCGTAATTCCCCACGGCGGCTCCCCGACTACGACCCCGACCACTCGGAAGAAAAAGCCGACCAAGTCCCACTCGACGAGCTCGGACGTGCTGGCGCACGCCCCGTGCTCGGTGGGGTTCTTCGTGCAGGGCGAGCCGCCGAGGGGACCGACGGAACGGCTCGTGGTGCTGTTCCTCGGCGGGGCCGACGCCCGGGAAGCGCTCTCGTACGGGGACCGTTTGGCGGTGAGCTCGAGGAAGTCGCTCACGGTGATCAGGTTTTTGTCTCAGGACGGAGTGGGGGACGACGAGGGGGAGAAGAAGCTCGACGACGCTTTCGTGACTTGGTTTTGGGTGAAGCACGAGGGGAACGATAGGGTGGTTTATAGGGAGGTGGTGGTGAAGGACGGGGAGGATACGATCTCGGCCGTCTGCGAGATGGATAGGAGGAATTACGACCTTTGGATCGTCGGGAGGAAGAACGGGATGAACCCAGTTTTGGTGAGGGGTTTGCCGGCGAGTTGGAGCTCGGACGGCGAGCTGGGAGTCGTCGGAGAGTTTCTTATTTCGCCGGAGTTTGGGATCAGCGGCTGCCTATTGGCCGTTCAGCAGCAGGTGTTGAGGGGGCAGCAGAGGCGCGCGAGGAGGTGGTGGTGGTTTTGTTAGAGGTGTTTTCTTTTCTTTCTTTTTTTTTTTTATAGTTCAGGTTGACGGCCGGTAAAAGGATGCATGTAATGTAGCAGCATTTAGGTTAGCACGTATATGCGTCTGTTGTATTGTGAATATTAAGATTGTTTCGTACAAGCTTATTTTGTGGGTGATGTTAAGATGAAGTTACATAGATAACTCTTCGACAATAGGTAAAAAACGTTGACGAAGGAGACCACCGAAGATGTACTTTTTGCTGACAACATGACTTGGATTCGATCTAACATTTGGAATTTCGGTTCCATCCTCAACTAACACACTATTCAGACAAACTGGACAAATTAGAACAGAACCGATGTACTAAACGTGCATGGTATCGGAATCCATTGTTACAGTTCTAGTATGCATCGGGTATTAATAATAATCCTAATATATTAATCAGAATATAATATAGCTATATATAACACCAAAGCCACCTTCAAACATCTAAAGCAGCTACTCATGTCCTTAATATTATATTAAGGAACCAGTGGTTCAACAAATCATGATGGCCGCGATGGGTTTGGTTTGATTCTCTTCGTCGACCCAACACATTGACTACTATCACTGACTCTTTTGCTGTTGTCCATTACATTCTTTCCGATGTTCAAACCCTTATAAATATCCAAACTTCACTGCTCAAAAAACACAACATAAACAGCAACAGAAAATACAACGCAAAAGAGAAAGAAACAGAATTGGCTTTCACCATGGGACAATTCAACAACGTTTTCTGGCTTCCCTGCACGATACTCCTAGCAGCTTTAGCGCACACTATTACGAATGCAGAAACTCACTACCATCAGTTCGTCGTATGTAACTCTGATTCGTAGTTTCATTGACAATTTGTTTCTCCGAGTTTCTAACAACACATTGGGTTTTGCTATGTGTTCTTTAACAGATTCAGCCGACCCCAGTGACACGGCTCTGCCGAACCCACAACATACTTACGGTGAACGGGCAATTCCCGGGCCCCACCTTGAACGTGCGAGACGGAGACACGCTCGTCATAAGAGCCGTCAACAGCGGACGTTACAACATCACTCTCCACTGGTAAAAAAAAACGTTCACACACACACACATATATAAGCGTTTCGCTAGTACTTTCTTTCTTTACGCTCGTCTCCATTCAGGCACGGCGTTCGCCAGCTGGGCACTCCGTGGGCCGACGGGCCCGAATACGTGACCCAGTGCCCGATCCAGCCCGGGGCGAGCTACACGTATAGGTTCACCATTCAGAAACAAGAAGGGACACTTTGGTGGCACGCCCACGCAAGGTTCCTTCGAGCCACGGTTTACGGAGCGCTCGTCATTCGCCCGAGGTCGGGTGTTCCTTATCCCTTCGCGGAGCCCAACAGAGAGTTCACCGTTCTTCTTGGTAAGAATAAATTTTCGGCCAAAAAAATTTCTCTGCATTTGATACGTATGGTGGCGTAGTTAGATGCTGAAGATTTTCTCTGGACAGGCGAATGGTGGAATCGAGACATCATGAGCGTTTTCCGACAGGCCCAGTTTACGGGCGCCGCCCCGAACGTCTCCGATGCCTACACTATCAACGGCCAGCCTGGAGATCTTTACAGATGCTCGAGCCAAGGTGACAATCCTTAAATTGCTTCAATTTTGTTGTCCTTAAATTGCTTCAATTTTAAAAGTTATTGTCCTTAAATCCTTAAAACGCACATGGTAGTATACGCGTTACGGTTGCTTCGAACGAATCTTTTAACGACTATTTGGTCATTATCTTATTAGGAACGACGAAATTCAACGTACGGCCGGGCGAGACGGTCCTCTTAAGGATCATCAACGCGGCACTCAACCAAGAGCTCTTCTTCACGGTGGCCAACCACATGCTGACCGTGGTCGGGAACGACGCTGCCTACAACAGGCCGTTCCCGACCCGAGTCATCATGATCGAGCCGGGCCAGACCACCAACGTCCTCCTCACCGCGAACCAGCCCTCGGGCCGCTACTACATGGCGGCTCGGGCCTACGAAACCGCCCAGAACGCCCCTTTCGACAACACTACAACCACCGCAATCTTGGAGTACAGTTCCTCCGCGTGCCCGTCGGGGACGAGCGCCTGCCCGAGACCTATATTGCCGACCCTCCCGAGGTTCAACGACTCGGTCACGGCGACCGCCTACACGAGCCAGCTGAGGAGCCTTCGAGCTCAAAACGGGCCGAAAGTTCCGGCCCGTACAGACCACAACCTATTCTTCACGGTGGGCTTGGGCCTCATCAACTGCAACCCTGGCCCGAGGTGCCAGGGCCCAAACAACACTAGGTTCGCCGCCAGCATGAACAATGTGTCGCTGGTCCTTCCCCGGCGAACCTCCTTGCTGCAGGCGTACTACCAGGGCATCCCCGGAGTTTACACGGCGGACTTTCCGCCGGTTCCGCCGGTGGTGTTTAACTACACTGGAAATGTGAGCCGTGCGCTGTGGCAGCCGCTGAAGGGGACGAAGCTTTACAAGGTGAAGTTTGGGTCGACGGTGCAGATTGTGCTTCAAGACACGGCGATTGTCTCCACCGAGGACCACCCTATGCACCTCCATGGGTATCATTTCTGGGTCGTGGGTCAAGGGTTTGGGAATTTTAACGCGGCGGTGGATGCGCCGAGGTTTAATCTGAACGATCCGCCGGTGAGAAACACTGTTAATGTGCCCGTCGGTGGTTGGGCTGCTATTAGGTTCGTGGCGGATAATCCCGGTAAGAAAGAAAGGCCAAGATTGGATTTTGATTTGCGTGTTTCAAGAAAAAGGGAAAAAGATTGAATTTTTGTTATCCTTCTATATTTTTTTCGCAGGAGTTTGGCTTATGCATTGCCACATAGATTCGCACCTCAATTGGGGGTTGGCCATGGCGTTTATAGTCGAGAATGGGTCGGGGCCATTACAGTCCGTTCCGCCGCCGCCGCAAGATCTACCTCGCTGTTAAGCTCAAGAGAGAGAGAGACACGATGAAGAAGAAGAAGAACGTAACATGTAATAGAATTTTCTTTTATTTTTTTCTTCTTTATGCTGTTGTGTTTGTTGCTTTGCCGCTCGATATTCTTCCATTTTCTCACAATCTGTGTTAGCCTCCTTATTGTTTGCCATCTTTCCTTGTCTGAGAAACGCACCATTCAATGTAATGTAATGACTGAATTCAAAGGTGATTGATTTATCATATGCAAGAAATTCACAACTAAAAGCCGAAACCTACAACATAACGACGTTACACTAATTACAACAATTCCCAGCACAAAACCAAAATAAAAAGACCAACACTACACTAATTCACCGTGGGCCACACTCTGCTACTATCGAGATTACCACCGTCAAAACCCTCATCGCCGCCGCCCACCGCCCGCTGAATCACAAGCACAGACGCCTTACAATCACCATCCAAAGCAACAAACATATCCCCAACGCACCCTAACTCAGGAAATTCATTCCAATCCCTAAGCCCACTCAGCAACATCGAATACGAATCCTCCTCGTGCCTCCTTCCGACAAGAATCAGGTCAAAGCAGCCGCCCATACTCCTCACAACGTTAACGAATCCCACGCTATCCTTGACAAGCTCCTCCTGGTAAAAGCACCTCTTATTCTTCCTCAGATAAACCTCCCTGTACTCATCCACCGCCTCCCTATCCTCACGCGCCTCCACGTCGTCCCAGAATCGAACCAGGCTAAGGCAAACGCTGGGATTCCCCGCCATCCTCGCCCCATAGCACAGCGCCTCCCTATCGTCCGCTCCGCCGATGTAAACCACCGCCACCCTGTACATCTGCTCGGCGCCGTTCCTATTAGGGTTCCACCCCACCGACCCACGGTCGATTAGGATCCCCACCGAGCACGGGCAGTCGCGCAGCACGTTCTGGTTGACGGATCTGACCAAGTTCGCCTCCTCCTCGCCGGACCCGGCGGAGGCGAGGCCTCCGTGCCGGTGGAAGAGTAGGACGGCGAGGGAGACGGCGTTCTCCGCCGCCAGCGAGCATACGTCCTCGTGCATAGACGCGTAGGGCGCGAAGGAGGTGAAGGGGGCGACGGCGGCCGATCCTCGGCACTCGTGCTCGAAGAAGCGCAGGGCGTTGATGACGTGCTCGGATTCCGGCGAGAGGCTGCGGGCGGAGGCGGGCGGGTGGGCGAGGAGGAGCGGGGCGCTCCGACCCGCGAGGTCGAGGAGGTGGAGGACGAAGAAGGTGATTGGGCTGTGGGGCGTCGGGCAAGAGAGGTGGAAGATGCTGATTATGGATGGCGTGTGCTCTTGGTGGTGTAGGCAGGCGAGGATTCGTAGGTCGGAGTCGGGGCCCGCGGCGGCGGCGTCTTGGAGGGTCATTCGACGGCTCGTGTAGTAGCGCTTCGAAGGCTTGTAGGAGAATTTTATGATCGGAGATAGAATCCCCGTGAAGAATAGGATCGACAGCACCATGATGCTGTAAGATTGCTTGTCGATTAGCTGCGCACATCATAGCGTAAATGTTATTAATGAGTGTTTGAACGATCACTTCACCTAAATGGTTAAGCAATGTAGGCGTCCCTTTAGCTTTAACGTATCTCTATAAATGTATTTATTAGATCACATTTTCTGCACGCCCCCGTCAACTCTAGACTGATATGTTTTTTAGTCATCTAGCGTTAATTAGACGTGTACTTTTCTTAAGGGCGTGTTTTTATCCGGCGAGGAAAAGAAAACTAGAGATAAAACGATTTTCACTAGCTTTTCCTTCATTTTCCTCCCTATTTGGTGCGGAAAATGATTATTCCATGGTTTTTGCTTTAAACCTAACTTAATATTTTGTTTCTTTTCTTTTCTTCGTCTATTTCTGTAATCAATCAATCGCACTGATTTTCTTTTTCAACTTTGTTTTCTTCACTAGTTTCTTTGAACCAAACACACCCTAAGGGTGCGTTTTGGTCTGCGGAAGTCGACGTGGAAAAGAAAAGAAAAGTGTGGTGGTACGCATCGAATCATTGCACATTACGGTTCACGTGTCGTACAATCACGTTTTTTCTTTTCTTTTCCACGTCGAAATCCACGAACCAAACAGAGCCTAAATGGATAGTCGTGAGATTCATATTCAAAACCTGTTTTGTACCTTACCTCTATAGCCTTGGCCCTCTCAAGCATCAGAACTTCGACGATTCCCTGGTTGCTCAGCACGAGGCCCAAGTAGACGGCGTCGTTCGACGGCATCTTGCAGTATAGCGAGGGCAGCACGACGGACACCACCTTCCACACCAGCGCGAAGAACGCCAAGAACTCAATTATCGCGAAATCCCTCGCCGAAATCGCCGACAAATCTATCCTCGCGGCGGTCACCACGAAGAATATCGGGAGTATGATCGCCGACACGAACAGCTCCAGCTTGTCGATCAGCGCGGACCCCACGGGCGGCCCGTCGGGGATCACCATGCCCAAGATCATCGGCCCGAACAAAAAATGCTGCCCGAAGTACTCCCCGAAGACGGCTGACGCCAGCACGACGACGAATATCACGTTCACGTGGCTCTCCTTCATGGGCTTCGGCCTCGCCGTGCGCCTAATCATCCACTGAACCATCGGCCGAAAGACGAGCGCTGCGAACATAACCATGATGCAGAAGAACGAAAGCATTAGGATGAAAGCGTGCTGCTTTATGCTGAGTCCCAACTTCCCCGTGAAGACGATGGTCACCCAAACCCAGCTGCATATTCCCGTCACCGTGGACGAGGAAATTGCGAGCCTTCCCAGATCGGAGTTCATGAGCTTCAGGTCGGCTAAGAGGCATACGATGACGTGGAACGAGCTCATGGCTTGGAACGATGCGATCCACTTGACCGAGGCTCGAAACCTCGCCTCCATGGGGACGGCGGCGGTCAGCAGGTGGCTCAGGGTTAGGTTGAGTACGAGGGGGACGGCGAAGGCCGAGACGCCGATGACCAGCGATTTTCGGCCCGACTTCTTCATTAGGGTTAGGTCGGTCTTGACGCCGACGATGAAGAGGAAGAGCATCACGCCGAAGAACGCGAAGGTGTCGACGATGTAGAAGCTCGAGACGGGGAAGAGCACGCCGGCGAAGGAGGCGCTCTTTCCGAGGAAGGACGGGCCGAGGAGTATGCCTGCCTGAGAAAACGAATTGTTAGATTTTAAATGACGAAGAGAGAATAGATAGTACTTCTCTTTTAGTTTGTTTCGTTTACGAGTATTTGGGAGATGAAGAGGCTTTGGCCGAGGGGATTGAGCAGGCGGTGGAGGAGGGTGGTGACGAGGGAGCAGAGGGTGAGCTGGGCGAGGAGGAGGGAGGATTTGTCCCTGAATGGGCTGTCGCCGAAGAAGATTCCCCTCGACCAGCCAATGCGCTGGTCGAAGCATATTGCGTCCTCGGGCAGTATCGACACGTTCATTCTATGTAATTGCGCGGAGCGAGAGATCAAACGATAGCAAATTCGAAGAATCGATCGATGAAGGTTTCCAGGTGTGGTGTGTGTGTGTTGTGTGTGTGTGAGGGATGGGGAGGAGTGCAAAATGCATGGAGAAGAGGTGTTGTAGGAATAAAAGCCATTTCCATGTTTATCTTTCAACTTTCTGCTTCCTAGTACTAATTTTGGTAGTATTCCGTCGCTTTGAAGTACTTCGTTGACGGGCTTGAATTGGGCTGCTACACACGAGTCCATTCTGCCCGAATATTGAAAATATGGCCCATTTAAAGGGAAGGTTCTTACAACCGACGACAATACTCGTTGACCATGACCAACTTGCTTGCCAACAAACTAACACTAACAAGAATAACTGACCAAGTCGTCTTTGATCCATTCAAACCAACGTAAACATGCGAACGCCATCGATGACCCCACGTTAGAACCTATTTGTTAATACGAACAAAAACCTTAAGCATTCGTACTATACTCGTAAATTTGCGATTTTTCCGTAACATAAACAAAGACTATTGAATAAATACAACATGGTACGAAAGCAAGAAACAGATGCAATCTAATCCATCCATCCCCAAAACATCAGCACGCTTACAAGAAAGAAAAGAGGAGCTACTACACAAACCAAAGAATTGTATATATGCCGTCGCATCTAATTCACATCTTTATCTGTTGAGGAAGAATCCAACGCCGCCATTTCCTTGTTGCATCGAATCCATGCGAGACCTAAGAGAGCTTTCTTCGTACCTTAGAGTATGAGGAACGATCATCCTATTCTGTTCCTCCATCGGCGCAGCGTAGCTGCTACTTCCATGATTATGCGCCGATCTGCTCCCTCGGGCCGCCGGGACGTCGTGGTTGTGCTTCCCCTCGTACGTCGTTATTACAGCCCTCGGGTCTTGGGACGACCTCTCCACGTGTTTCCTCACGTTGCACCCATTATACGTACACTTGTAATAGCTCCTGAAAGATAAAAAGAAAAAAAAAGATCTCTGTATTAGAAATCAAGGGCTTCATCCTAAAACACAATTGATGATATATGTGACGTTGCCTCGTTAGCGTTTTCAATTGATTCTGCAAAGATTGGTATTTGCTGTGTGATTATTTTATTACCTGGGATTGGGATTTCCCTTCACCACCTTCTGACCGTACTTCCTCCATCTGAAGCCGTCGTCGAGTATGTCTATATCGCTCAGCGTCTGAACGACGACCCTCGGCTCCTTCACCGTCCTGCTCTCCACGCCCGATACGCCTTCGTTCTCACCTTCGCCTCTCCTGAAAGAAAAATTACGAGTTTATAAAAAAAAAAAAAAAAACAACGTAAAAAGATGGAAAATGCAAAAAAAAAAAGGATCTTTTCGCGTCAGCTCACCATCTCTTGGTATTATTATCGAGCTCATCCTCGTCGTCGAACTCCCCGTCTCCGCCCGACTTCCTCTTGTGCTGAGAGCTCTGTTCGAACTCGTCGTTCTCCATGGAGATCGTCGAGTTCTCGGGAGACTGCTCGGGGAAGCCAACGTTGTTGTCGTTGGGAACAGTCGCAGGTGTAATAATAACATGGGACTGAGGAAAAGCAGACGAGGAAGAAGACGATCGGCGGGTGGACTGAGGCTTGGGATGGTTGTGAGAGCCCTTGTAGACGATCTCCGTGATGTGCCCCTGGACCGTGATTTCGACCTTCTTCTTCGTCGGGCAGCTGGGGTGCGTGCACTTGTAATAACTCCTAGGATTCTCGCTTCCTTTCACTTGCTTCTGACCGTATTTTCTCCAGTTGTAGCCGTCGTCGAGCTTCTTCGGTTCTTTTATCGTGCGCAAGGAAGAAGAAGAAGAAGGTCGGTTGCTCTGCTCTTGGCGATGGTCTTCGATTAGATCGTCCGTCTGGAGCGTTGCGATCTCGGGGGAAAAGCTGCCGTGGTTCGAAGCGAAATCTGATTCGAGGCTGGGCTTTTCGGGCGCGGGAAATTCTCGCTTCGATTGCTGTTGTCCGTAGAACCATGAAGATTCTTGTCCCTGATGATGGTTGGTTAGTTACAAGTTGGCAAAGAAGGGAAGAATCGTTACAGAAATGGATGAGTAAGTAACTAAAAAGGACACATACGAAAGATGTCTGCTGAGGCTTTATCTGAGTTTGGAAGGAGAAATCTTGGAAGCTCTTTTGCTCGTTCTTGATTATGTCTTGCTTCCAATCAAAGGCTTGAGCTGGCAAAGTCCCTGTTGTTGGAGATTGAAGAATCTGCAATTCCATCGGCAATAATTAGAGGGGAAAAAGAAAACATAATCGTCCATGGACAAAAGACATCAGCTTTCACTTCATCCTTAAAGAACTCAAAAATAACAGAGGAAGATTAACTAACACAGTTAGAGATTGAAGATCTAATCAACGAATCAAGAAACAAAGATATCCCAGAAACGGCAGAACAAGGCTGAGATCAATTTTGTTTGTTTTTTTTCCCTTTTGGTTCTTCTTACATTAGAAGCTGAGAGAAGGACAGGCGAGTCCAACAGCGCAGAAGGGCTCAAACCATGAGGCAGAGCGAAGTACGAAGAAGGAGAGAAGACGCCGGCACCGTCTCCGCCGAATCCGCCGCTTCCGCCGCCGCGAGGAAGCGACGGCGACGTCACGGAGTCGAACTTGGGCACGGCATAACCTCTTCTCTCACCAAGGCTGCTCTTACCAACACCACCGGCGTTCGTGGTTGTGGGATCAGCTTGGTATCGCTGTTTTTGATCGGAGGATGTAAGAAGACTTGTGAAAGACATGAAAATCGATCAGAGGCTTCTTTTTATGGTGTGAAGAAACGCTGCTGTTCTTCGAAAGAAATGGTCAGAAGGTAATGGCGAATGATATATAATGCTGTGCTGTGCACGGAAAAAAAAAAAAAAAAAAGATTTTTAATATTTCTGCCTTATTTATTTGGTTATTTTTCTTGGTGTTTGTGTGGAATTTGGATTTGGATTGGTAAGAAAAAGGGAAAAGGAAGTCAAGATTAGCAGATCACATACACACAGACACATGTGGGGTGGGGTGTGTTTGTGTGAACTTTGTGTGTAGCTTAGAAATTAGTTCTCCAATTGGTTTATCTTTTTTTCTAGTCCAATGAAGACAAGAAAAAAAGGTTTGAGGTTAGGTTGATTGATATTTAATAATTTTATTTATTATATTTCAATACTCGCCCAGCATCTTCTAGGAAGGTCCGTGATGCTTGTTAACCAAGTATTAGCTGAAAGTCATACGGTTTTTCTTTTTTTTTTTTAAATATAGGATGTATGTAATGGTAATTGGAATAGGGAATAAATGAAAATGATTTTTTTCCAAGTAATCGTATCAATCAGTAAATTATTGAATTTTGTTACTATTAAATTCGTATCAATCAGTAAATCTATTGAATTTTGTTACTATTAAATTCAATCGAAGTACTGTATATATAACAATGGATAGGGCTGAGACGTGCCATGCTATCTGCTATATTATCAAGTGAAAATAATATCTAATATATATTGTAAGAAAGAAAAACATAGAAGCAAAGTGTGAAAGGCATATTTATATATGTCCATTCAAAGCACGTGTATTTTGACTAAATTAGAGGCGGCTGAAGTTTCCAACCTCTTTACGCGTTATTGGGTCATCCTCACTATCTATTAACAGTTGGCGAGTAATAAGGAAAACAATTGTATTTAATATCTATCCCCGCCCCAACCAATGACTTCAATTCAAGGTTGTAAAAAAAAAAAAGTGAGCTTAAATATAATATCAAAAACTTCATTCAAATCAGATAAAAATCATTTGTATCTTCCATCGATATATAGTTAAAAGCAAATATCAATTCAATCCACGTAAGCAAAACGATCAAAGTCACCTCCACTCCTCTTCATCGTCTTCATCGAAATCTTGACCTCCATTGCCACCCATTTCTTCGAACATTCCATCTTCATCGTCCAACCACTGACGCACTTCGAGCTCTTCCGACGAATCTCGGGAAACTTTGCTTTCGATCTCAGAATTGACATCGGAAGATTCGTTCGTGGCTTCATCCTCAGACGTCTCTTCATCGGGATAATCATTCAATGGATGATCTTCAGCTGAGTAGTCCCCACAACCGAATATGTGTTAATATATAACTTCTCAAGTCTCTTCAAGAGAGAGAGAGAGAGAGAGAGAGAGAGAGAGAGAGAGAGAGAGAGAGAGAGAGAGAGAGAGTACCATTAGAATCATCAGTTTCATAGTCTGAATCATCGGGACCATCGTAAAAGTCGTCGTCTTCAACTTGAACTCTGGTCCATTGTTTGTTTTGTTTCCAAGTGACTTAACATGTTGTAGGAAACACAGATGATGATAATGTAGTATAGTAAGACTTACAGAGGAAGTGTGACGGCGTTTGTCTCTTCAGCCTCACTCGCTTCCTCGACAGCATATAAATCATATACATAGCCATCTGAAGAAGCTGCTGCAAAGCAAACCATACCAACCACAGATTGTACCATAAGTCATGCTTAAGAAATTCGTTCCGTAAACAGATAACTGGGTGGGGCTAACCATTTTCGCGTATATCGTTTTCAATTTCCTCGGCAGCGGTGGGGAGGACATCTCTTAGAAGAGGCAGATATTGGGCCATCATCTTGCTGTCCTTTAAATCTTGATCGATCCCTAAATGGAGATGTTCAAATTTTCAGAAGATGGGAAAAAGTATGGATGCCATGGTTACACTGGTGATAATACAGACTAGTTATCACCTTTGCGCCTCAGCCTTGTGCTCGTCGACATCAACCCGAACTATGTCATAAAGTCTGCACATTTTGGATATAGCTTCAATTTCTGGAGCTTCAATGTCTGCTTTCCTGCTTCTCCATATTTGCTCAAACCGAGCGGTTCGTGACAAAACCTAACAAGATGTTGCAATTTGTTAGCAGTCTCACCAAAACGAAAGATGCGTAGTAGCCCTTATAACAATGAGGTGAATGGGAGTAATAGATATTGAAGCAGAACCCTCCTATAATATCATATTGCATGGCAAGGAAATACAAATAACAATTTGACCTCTGTTACATAGAACTACAGAATGCACTGAAGTTAACGTGACGATCAAATAAGTAGTCATCACATTATCAGAGAAACTGTATGAAAACCAGAAAAGGAAAGTTAAAAAAAAAACAAACAATGATGGTCTTAAAAGAAACATGAACATGGAAGAAAGATGCTTGTGGATTGAAAAATGATTCGCATAACCATCTTCACAAATCAGAAAAACTTCTCTGGTATGTGAACTCACGCCTGGGTAAGCAGGGTATGACTGTGATGAGTATGAGGAATGTGAAGCATGAAATACTGAAAACACAACGAATAGCATTTTCGAATAAAGCCTACCTCTTGCTTCTGTTTAGCTTTCACAAGTAACTGATCTTGCTTCTGCAGGCATAACAAGGAAGCCAAGGTTAATCGACCATGACTCAACGGAGTTATCGAACATAAAGACAGAAACCGAAATCAAGTTATTCAACGTTAAAATGCTTTTGAATGCATTGTTTGTTATCGATGAGGATTACGCCATAAAAACTTAGCCAATAACCAATAGAGAGGATCAACCAAACATTACCTGACTGGTCCTACTCCTACTCTTAAACGACTGCAATCCTATTTAACTTAGTGTTCCATTTCGAAGCTTTCATAACTGAGAAAGAAGGATACATATAATGGAAGACTTACTTTCACAGACTTAATGTTGTGCCTTCCTTCTCTATATTTGGATTTAGCCTTCCGTTCATCAGATGAACTTAGCTATTCAGAAAACAATATTTATCAATACTTAAAAAGAAAATATTCCTACGAACAACAGCAAGATCCCAGAGAAAAATATGCAAATGCATGGAACTACAATGTTGGCAAGAACGCAAATCACTTACCACAAAGCTACTCAACGCATCGTATGATTCCTCAGAGGTAGACACTGTCTCCACATGTCGGACAAGAATCTTCCTGGCATTTAATTCTTCTACTGCTACATCCCAAGAAAAGGATGGCATAAGTTAACAAAATGAATCCAAAAATAACAATGGCTAGAACAGAAAAAAAAAAAAAAAAAAAACAATAGCGACAAGTTACGAACGCGCGTCGATAACTTCTCAAGCACATTATCGGACATAATCAGCTCAACGAACCTCTACTTGAAGACGAGTCAGACAAAGATAGCTTCTCGAAATCCAGCAACGGCCTCTTAAACGGCCTCTCACTAATCTCAAGCCCTAATAAGCGAATCAAATCGATATAACCCAACCCCAAGAGTCACTTTACAAACAGTGTAAACTATATGGAGGATAAAAAAGAAAGCAAATCAAGACTGACAAAACGCATCAATAGAAGACTGAAACGCCTTTCGCTTAACCCTGACGACGACGGGCTTGCCCCCCGTCGAAGAGCTCTCGGTTGCCATCGATCAGCTTTTCTAGTCTAGGGATCAATGACAGAGAATGTAAGCAGGTTCAATTCAGCAACACTGAAATGATAGTCCAATTTGATAAAAAACGATGTGGGCCTAAACATTAATGGGCCTTTATTGGGCTCAATTGGTACCTCAACGGAGCCCATCAACGAAAAATAACCGGCCTTTTTTAATCGTATGATTTCTAATCAACGACAAGAAAATATCTTAATGGAAAAAAACTATGACAACTACTACGTAGCAGGATTGGGCTAATTGGCTAAGGATATGTGGATTAATAGACGAAATGTGTGCCCAAATATACTAAACCATTACTAGGATTATAATAAATTATCTCTGAAAGTTTTGTTGCTTGTTTGTTTCTTGGTGAATTAAATGATCCCTAACTTTCAAGCCATAATTAAGAAGCTCACGCTACAAACAAGTTACAACAACCTTCTCTCCAAGCCTACAATAAGAACCTAGCCCATGAAGTTCTGACATGCGACAAGTTTCATATTTCTTAGTTTACTTACGTGCAGGGAATCTAATTTTCCAGAAATGAAAATTATTACAAGGGAATCTGCAATTAATTCTGAGTTGGGGAATTGAACACATTTTCAGCTTGGAACTGGCTTCATGTGTAAGTCCACTCCCTCACGTGCTCCATACTCTCTTGGTCAGCTTCTTAATGGAAATATTTTCTTTTTTTTTTTTTGAATTTAAAAATTCACGATTTTGAGTTTTTTAAATAGTTTAATAAGGATTTCCGATTCCTTTTCCAGCGGGGGCATTCTTAGTTAAGACAAGGATGTCTTGCCATGGACCTTTGATTCCTCAAAAGATTACATAGCTTGATATGTTTATGCGAAAATGTGCTTGTCCATGGTCAATGATAAAACGAAAATTAATTTGTAAATACTGGATCTAGGTTTCGTATAGGAATGTGCTTGAAGTATCCGTTTAGTAGAGTATTAAACTAAAACAGAAAAAAACAAATACAGGGTTTTCATTAAGATGTGAAAATAAATTACATCAAAAACACCAATTTCAATTTTCAAATAATTAAAATTTTTCGAATATATAAATAGCTAATATCAAACCCTCGCTTTTTGAGTGTTTGAAAAACATCCATATCCCAATAATCGAATCTTCCATATCACTAAGCACATTTAATGTTAATGCGTTGGAGATCGCACGTTTTTTTCTTTTCTCTAAGACGGTGAAGATGTCTGTTTTTTTCCTATACTCTATTCGATTAATTTAGTTCTTTAAGAGTAAAAAACAAGAAAACACAGTTCCACACACACACACATTAAACTAAGTTTTACAAGGTTCTCATCGTGTCTACGCTTCGTCGTCTCTTCTCCCTAATTAAGAGAGACCTCCTTAGTTAGGTCTTTGCTTGAAACTTGAAATTTCTTGCACTGAAAATACGCGTTTTTCATTTATAATTCATCAAATGGGTCCCATTCTTAATTCTCGATACGCCTTATATTAAAATTAATGATCATTAACATATGTTTTTATATAATTTTTCTTGTATATAATTGCAATTGGTTTCCTTGGAATGGCAGATTGGAAGCTTGGAATCATGTGAGGAGCATTAAATGCGAGGTTGAAGGAATCGATCATAGTGTTTAGTTTAATGAATAGAGTTTCAGAAACCCTCGTGACCATACACAAAGCACAACATGATGACAACATAGTGTTAAGTACTATTATCATGATTGATTCTCAGCATTTTATTAGTTTGTTATGATCCATCGATCTAATACTATAATTATCTTTTTCTCTATGGGTAGTTAGATTTGAATTTATTTTCTATATCATCTAATTGGTATTTTAGTATGAAATTTATAAAAATAACGTAATGGAATCTCAACATGAAAAATATGGGTAACGTATATATATTATGTAAATTTTTATGTTTCGGACATCATGTGAATGTCCGCCAACAAACATTCACGCCGTCGTCGTCGTCGATACCATCGAACTCAATCTTTCTCCCTTGGTCGGAGCATTATTATCGAGTCTTTCTAATTTTCCTCACACATCGTTCAACGCTCACAACAAAACATTGCAACTGCAAACCCTAGAAACCCTAGTTGTTATCAACCACATTTATTGCTTTTGTCTTTCCTTATCTTTTAAAATCTCTCTCTCCCTCTCTCCCTCTTTCTCTCTGTCTCTCTCTATATATATATACGTATACATACATATTAGCCCTCTCTTTTTTCGTTTGTTCGCTTATTGCTTAAGACATTGACGAGTTCATGTACGACCATATGCCCACTAGCTGTTGCTGATAAAATACTCATATTTCAAATGTGTTAAGTTTACGATCAAACCATTTATTTATAATTCCATAGAAGATTAGTATTTGATTTCAAACGCGGACTTATTTTTACGTAAATATATATACTGATTGTTAGAAATCAAGTAAACAAATATAGCAATAATGCATGGCGGTGGACAACGAAAGAAACCTGTTTTATGGTAAATAACTTGTCGGTTCTCAACCACAAGGCCACACATCAATCACTATAGATCAACATAACCTGCCTTGTTGCTTGTATATGATTTTCTTTCCATCGTTCATTAGAATTGACCAATATATGCTCAAATGGTCATAATATTCAACCGTCAATAGTAAAACAACGTGGGAGCAGAAAGTTAATTAAAGCTAAGCTACTGCGAATTTGTGTGTAAATGTAATGAACGAATAGAAGAAGATGCAAAACCAGCTGGCCCTGGAGTTAAAATTCAAAACTCTACTCGTCACAAATGTCAAAATATATAATTCTACGTACGAATAGCGAACATGTATTATATTAATCCATCAAGTCTTCAAGACAGTGGTGTTTCCTTAATAAATATTTTTATTACATCGTGTATTTCAACGATATATTTTCCTTTTTCCTCTAATTACGACACCGTTATATATAGGTCTTGATCCCCATCTCATTCTCTTCCAAGAACTATCCCGTCATATGCTTCCATCTCTCACAAGACACACTCAACAATCATTCTTCGCTCTGAATATTTCCATATAAACACAAATAAATAATGGGTGGAGGAAGTACACCGTGTGCTTCTTGCAAGCTTCTGAGGCGCCGCTGTGCCAAAGATTGCATCTTCGCCCCTTATTTCCCCCCCGATGATCCTCACAAGTTCGCCATTGTTCACAAGGTCTTTGGTGCCAGTAATGTCAGCAAGATGCTTCAGGTCTCTCTCTCTCTCTCTCTCTCTCTCTCTCTCTCTCTCTCTCTCTCTCTACAAAAAATGTTTGTGGTGTCTGCGTGTTTGCCCAAAAATCATCTCTTTAGCCATTCTGCAATGATTCATGAAGTGATCATCAGCATTTTCTGACCCTAATAGTATAAGCCTTTTCATCTCTGTGAAATCAATCAAAAAAACCCTAATATTTGCACCAGATAAAACTCCTCCCTTTTCTTCTTGCAGGAACTTCCATTACAGCAGCGAGCCGACGCCGTGAGCAGTTTGGTGTACGAAGCAAACGCTCGTATGAGGGACCCAGTGTACGGATGCGTCGGAGCCATATCTTATCTCCAAAATCAGGTCTCACAGCTTCAGATGCAGCTCGCCGTCGCCCAGGCGGAGATTCTCTGCATACAGATGCAGCATCAGCCTCCTTCTTCTTCTTCTTCCTCTTCTCCTTACGCCGCCGCCGGCGCGCCATCGGCGTATAACAACAGCCTCTCGTCGTCGTTGAATATTCCGAGCAGTGTTATCATCAATGGTGAAGATGGCGATGATGATAAAGGTCTTCTCTTCAGCAGCAGTAACCTTCAGAACTACCTTAACTTCGCTTCAAATGCTGCTTCGATGCAAGATCCTCTCAAGAGAGAGTCGCTTTGGACTTGAAGATTTGATTCTGAATCTCATGTAATAGCGTGTTTAGGTCAGGGGCTTTTTTGTCATTTCCTCTTAGTAGGTAGTGTACTGTTGTGATGATGATGGTGATCAAAGAACGAATTTAATGTAGTAGCTTTTTCTTGTCTATTGAGTATTAGTTACTTTTGTTTCCTGAATGGGATTTATATTCCATAATTTCTTATCTTATGGAACAACAAAAGATAATAGTAAAGCTTGAAAATTCTTTGAATTATCAGCTTGTGGTTGGGCGAGACATTAATAAATAAAATTAATGTCTTTTTCGCCGTAATTTTCCGCAAGTTGTCCAAACTACAAGTCTACCGCTTAATCAACGGTCAGAAACTGCCGTCGTTCGCCGATCCGACGGTCAGCATTCGTCTTCCCCAAAGCCTCATCTCTCCCACATGTATGGCCAAGTTGAAACAAAAGAAAGAGAGAGAAATATCTCATCAATCTCTAACCTCTGTATATTATATAATACAATCACTCACAACCTTACGATTTTTCTCACTTGTAATTTTATATCCCCAATTTTCTTCCTTGTATTTTAATGGCGGTCACTATTGACCCTTCAGTAATCTGCTCACGAGCTTCAATCTTCAGGAACTGCAAGCCTATATGCATACGCAGCTACGCCACTGCAATCAGTCGATATAGAGTTCTACGGCAAGCCCCCTTTTGTAATCGTACGTTGTCGGTTCGTTTGGAGCCTGGGTCGTCAAAGCTCCATGGTTTTTTGCCCGCCAGTAAAGATCGTTTTAGCTGGAAATTGACCAGAATTTGCGCTAATAGCCCTCGCGAACACGACACTGATTCGAATGAAAAGCATGAAGGTAGTGTCCCCGAGAGGCCAGAGGCCCCTAGGAGGGAGAAACGGGGAAGGAAAAAATTGTGGAGTAGCAGTAACAACGGCGGCGGCGGTAATAAATGGGCGTGGCAGCCGATGATTCAAGCTCAGGAAATGGGCGTTTTGCTGATACAATTAGGGATTGTGATGTTTGCGATGAGGTTGCTTCGTCCTGGTATTCAACTGCCAGGGTCTGAGCCTAAGCCTCCCACGACTTATGTCAGCGTGCCTTATAGTGAATTCGTGGGTAGGATTAATAGTGATATGGTGCAGAAAGTTGAGATCGATGGCGTGCACATTATGTTTAAGCTGAAAGGAGAGAACTCGGAGGTTCGTGTGGGTGAGGCGAGTGAGAAGTTGCTAGAATCGGATGCTTTGTTGAAGAGTGTGACGCCGACGAAGAGGGTTGTGTACAAAACGACGAGGCCAGTTGATATTAAGACACCATATGAGAAGATGGTGGAGAATGGCGTGGAGTTTGGGTCCCCCGATAAGAGGTCTGGAGGGTTTGTGAATTCGGCTTTGGTGAGTTAATTATTGTCTTCACCAGTGATGTTGTTATCATGTGGCAGATTATGACGGTTGTGTGTCGATATGCTACTGCAAATTTGATCCTTGTTCTCTTTTCGATTCTACAGATTGCTATATTCTATGTAGCAGTACTTGCTGGTCTTATTCATCGGTTCCCTATGAGCTTTTCTCAGGTAACAAACAATCTCCTGGTATCGGGTCATTTCTTCTTTCAAAGAAAGTTCTGATGACATGTGGATTTGATAGCAGTGCTAACTTTTGAATTGAATATACAGAGCACGCTGGGGCAGCTAAGAAACCGCAAATCTGGGAATTCACGGGGACCAAAAGTCTCCGAGCAAGGAGAAACGGTTTCATTTTCTGATGTTGCAGGAGTTGATGAGGCAAAAGAGGAGCTCGAAGAGATTGTGGTACATAAACTTCTCTTAGTATGGTTGTGTTGGTTCATGTAAACAGACATTAGATATCATGTTTAATTTCAATCTTTTCTCTCGTCAGGAATTCCTCAGAAATCCAGACAGGTACATTAAACTTGGTGCGCGACCTCCCAGGGGTGTTCTCCTGGTATTCTTATTTACTAAGCAAATTGGCAAATGCATCATTAGTTCGTGAAATTCATGGAAGAATATAACTGCTTACGTATATCTTTGTTCTGTCACAGGTCGGTCTCCCTGGGACTGGTAAGACACTTTTGGCTAAGGCTGTTGCTGGAGAAGCCAATGTTCCGTTCATTAGCTGTTCAGCGAGTGAATTTGTGGAGTTATATGTTGGAATGGGTGCGTCTCGTGTCAGAGAGCTTTTTGCTCGGGCCAAGAAGGAGGCGCCCTCCATAATCTTTATAGATGAGGTAAGGTTCTTTTAGCTCATATTCTTCACTAGCGTTTGATGTTTGCAATTGGCGTGTATTATCGTAACAAATGCATCATTTTGTAGATAGATGCTGTAGCCAAGAGCCGTGATGGGAAGTTCCGCATTGTTAGTAATGACGAAAGGGAACAAACCTTAAATCAACTCCTCACAGTATGACACCTGAAAATTATTGTTTCTTTTTCATTCTATGAGCATTTTTTTAGTTATTTGCAAACTTACGCATTGTAAAACCTTAGGAAATGGATGGGTTTGATAGTAACTCAGCAGTGATTGTCCTCGGAGCAACGAATAGAGCTGATGTTTTAGATCCAGCCCTTCGCCGACCTGGTAGATTTGATCGAATTGTTATGGTAAGAATCGTAGGCTTTAGGTCCTCCTTATGGACATGGTGTATTTGGTTATCTCAATTAGGAGTTTTCTTCTTCTGAAGGACGATGCATTATTTTTGGTCTTTAGGTTGAAACACCTGATAGAATTGGTAGAGAAGCCATTTTGGAAGTGCATATATCTAAGAAAGAGCTGCCTCTTGGTAAGGATGTTCACCTTGGTGATATTGCTGCCATGACCACAGGCTTTACCGGGTGAGTCAATTCCATCAGTATTTCCCTTAAATGATGAACATATCTACATTTTTGGAAATGGTATATTTATCTTCCATTTGTTCATGCAGGGCGGATCTTGCAAATTTGGTGAATGAAGCTGCACTTTTAGCTGGAAGGGAAAGTAAAGATGTGGTTGAGAAAATCGATTTCATTCAAGCAGTAGAACGGTCAATAGCGGTAAAAACTGCAGTTCTCTGATCTTTATTCCTTTTCAATTCTTGGTTTGTTTTGAGTTTCATACAGTTCTCAAGACACTTGGATTTTCTTTCAGGGAATCGAAAAGAAGACTGCAAAGTTGCAGGGCAATGAGAAAGCTGTCGTTGCAAGGCATGAAGCTGGCCACGCAATCGTTGGAACTGCTGTCGCAAATCTTCTTTCTGGCCAACCCCGAGTTGCGGTAATATAATTGAGCTGATGGTTCAATTTCCTTTGGTTTAACCCAACTTCCCATATCTAACCAATTTTTAATCTCACTATTACCACATCTTTTGTCGAGTCCCACCAGTTTCTGGTGAAATATTTCACTAATCCTGACTTAAATTTTTCAACATATCATTCAAATTTTATCAGAAATTGAGCATACTTCCGAGATCGGGCGGAGCCCTGGGGTTCACATACATACCTCCAGCGAGCAAAGATAGGTATCTGCTCTTCGACGACGAGCTACGCGGGCGCCTCGTCACTCTCCTCGGCGGCCGAGCCGCCGAAGACTTCATCTATTCGGGGCGAGTATCAACTGGCGCGCTCGACGACATACGTAGAGCTACTGACATGGCTTATAAGGCTGTAGCTGAATACGGTCTGAACAGAACCATCGGCCCCATCTCTTTGTCGACCCTCTCTGGCGGCGGAATGGATGATTCTGGCGGGTCGCTGTGGGGAAAAGATCAAGTAAGATAGGAGGATATGACTAACTAGCGAAATCTTTGCCCTTTTCTTCTTTTTTGGGTACATATCTCAGTTAACAAACTGTTGATAGGGACACTTGGTCGATCTTGTCCAAAGCGAGGTTAAGGCGATGCTACAGTCGGCGCTCGACGTAGCGCTGTCAGTCGTTCGGGCTAACTTATCGGTCTTGGAGGGTCTTGGGGCCCACCTCGAAGGTAATATTATCGTCATTTTAGTTTTTTCTTCCATCTCTGTGTTGTGATTGACTTCATCCGTGCGTGTCCTATAGAGAAGGAGAAAGTAGAAGGCGAAGAGCTTCAAGAATGGCTGAAAATGGTGGTTGCGCCGGCCGAGCTGACTCTGTTCATCACGGAGAAGCAACAGCTGAGAGAAGAAGGAAAAGCCGCCTCCTTCCTTTCTAATCCTCCTCTGCAAGCAGAAACTGCTTAATAGAACGATGATTTATATAATGATACTATACAAGCTTGTGCCACGGCGAAAGCATTTTATATCTGAATGGGATACGATCTGATACTATATAATATTCATGTATGTATATAAATAGGCTTATTGTATGTACAGTTTTACTTCAAAGCGAGAGGCGTTATGGTTTCTGCTTTTTTTCTTTTTTTCTTTCGGTTCAACTGATATTTTCAAGCAACGCACAAGTTTTTTTTTATCAACGACGATGATATGAAGCTCGCAAGATTTATATGTCGTCAACTGAATACCCAAACCCGAAAACTGAATTCGTTTTATTGCAAGGGGATACACCGTGATCCGACCCGAGAGCTTCATGGGCGGCTCATCAGAAGTCTCATGCACAGAAATTCTGACTCCATGTCTGGGATTATCAAGTCTTACTCCCTCTCAAGGACGTCTCTGCGCAAAGCAAGCTACGCTTTCAGAGAAATTGAGCGGCCCACGCTGCTCATCTTCAATCTCATGCTGCGCGAGCTGAGCAAAAGCGAGAATCCTCACGATGCACTCCACCTGTTCGACGAAATGCGCGGGCGAGGGCTGAACGGTAATAGCCTGACTTTTATATACGCGTTTAACTCTTGTGCCAGAGTCAAGAACGTCGTTTACGGAGAAAGGGTTCGTGCCTGCGTTACGAAGCTCGGGTTTACGTCGTACCTTTACGTCTGTAATGCTATGATTCACATGTACGGTTGCTGTGCTAGTGTGGATTCTATGAGGAGGGCTTTCGAAGAGGATACGGTGGAAAAGGACTTGGTCTCGTGGAACTCTTTAGTATGCGGATATAGTCAGAGTCGTGAGTACAGAGAAGTTTTGAGTATTTTCAGTAAGATGAGGGTCGAAAATGTTACTGCAGATGCCGTGACAATGGTGAAAGTCATTTTGGCCTGCAGTTATCTGAACGAATGGAAGCTGATTGATGAAATGGTGGACTATATCGAGGCCAGTCGAATAGAAATCGATGTGTACTTAGGCAACACATTGATCGACGCATATGGAAGTCGTGGCTCGATTGCATCAGCTCGAAGTTTCTTCGACGGGATGACTAAGAAGAACATCGTTTCGTGGAACGCCATCATCATGGGGACAGTTAAATCCGGCGATTTAGTCGAAGCAAAGAGACTGTTCGACGAAATGCCGGAAAGAGACGTCGTTTCTTGGACAACCATGATCGCTGCGTACGCCCAAGCAAATCAATACGATGATGCCATCAACCTTTTTCGAGAGATGATGACGGCTAAAGTCGACCCCGACAAGGTTACGATAGCCAGCGTCCTCTCTTCTTGCGCGCGCTCGGGGAGGCTCGACTTGGGAGAGACTGTCCACGATTACGTAGCAAATCGAGGCGTAATATCAGATATATACGTCGAGAATGCCTTGGTGGACATGTACTGCAAGTGTGGATCCGTAGAGAAAGCCCTGAAGGTATTCTCCGAAATGAAAGAAAAGGACTCGGTCTCATGGACTTCGATCATTGTGGCCTCGCAGTTAACGGCGATGGTGATCGTGCTTTCGAGTTCTTCTCCCAAATGGTGAGAGAAGGCGTCGTAAAGCCTACTTATGGGACTTTTGTGGGGCTATTGCTAGCTTGCGTTCACGGAGGTTATGTGGATAAGGGATTAGAGCTCTTCTACGGCATGGAAAGGGAATATAACTTAGTGCCAGAAATGAGGCACTATGGATGTGTGGTGGACCTTCTTTGTCGGGCAGGACAAGTTTTTAGGGCTTACGAGTTTATGAAATGTATGCCCGTGAAACCAGACGTAGTTTTGTGGAGGATGTTGCTGAGCTCGTGTAGCAACCACGGTAATGTAGGATTAGCCAAGATCGCTTCGGAAAAGCTTATCGAAATGGATCCGAGGAATGGCGGGAACTATGCTCTTTCGTCGAACTCATATGCAGTTTCAGATAACTGGGAAGATGCTACGAGGGTGAGAGAACTGATGCACAGTGGCGATGATGTTATTAGGCCATTAGGTTGGAGTTCCATAGAAACGAATTGTCGGGGATGAGCTTGTTGAAATGAGGATACCATAGCCATTGCGAGATTAAAACAAGTAACAATACATCAAAGTCATCGACCAGCACAGCAATCACAAGAGGGGGAAACGCAGAGAATAGATAGATAGATGATCATCCGTAGCTAATAATAGATACTAGACGCCAACCAAAGCAATCCAAAGAGTGTCTACACACATGAAGATGACAAAAGCACACAAGAGAGCTCTTCCTTTCTTTTCAAGTAGGATCTAATAGCTAGGGCTGGAAGAGACGCTTGGACTCCTCGAGTGGCTCCTCGACGAACGGCTATCGCGGGACATAGGCCTGGACCTCGACCTCTTGCCCGAGCCCTTAGAAGCAGAATCTTTGAGGCCTTTGCTTGACCTCCTCGGCGAAACACTTGGGGACCGACTACTCTCAGAATACCCGCCCGACACGCTCCCAGAATAACTTCTGCTGTAGCGGCGCACGGGCGAAAGACTGCGTGAGATGGATCTGTATGCCCTTCTGCTGCCCCTGCTGTAGTAACGATCGTCGGGGGAGTAATCTCTGTACCGCCTTCTGTAGTGACGATCGTCAGGCGAGTAATCTCTGTACCGCCTTCTGTAATAACGATCTTCGGGAGAGTAATCTCTATGCCTCCTTCTGTAGTAACGATCTTCAGGAGAATAGTCCCTCCTGTAGTACGGAGAGTAAGAGCGTTCTCGACTGTCGCGTCTCCTCACGGGCGATCTGCTGTATGGTGAGCGAGAACGGGAGAAAGATCTTCCACGGCTGTAGTGTGGGGAATATGACCTTCGGCGACGGCGGTAATAAGGAGAGTATGATCTGCTTCTGCTTCTGCTCCCATCCCTATCCGATGAATAGCGCGGGGAGCGGCTTCTTGAGTAGGACCGCCGACGGGCTGTAATGGCAAAAATGTGGTTAGAAGGTAAAAATGAATTTCGAAACAGTAAAATGAGTGGGGCGTGGGTTGAGTCAGCGTCTAACCATGCACGGTTTTGGGCCCGAGGTATCTTCCGGGAGTTGGTGTGCGGCCTCTTCGTCTTCTAGCCTGAGGCATTTGTTTGAATAGTTAAGAGTGTGTTGTCTATTAGTATTACAAAAAAACAGCCTTAGGTATGGCATGGCAAGCAGAGGCCAATCCACAAGGGGAGATAAACAAGGTGAAAAAACTGTAAGAAGAGAGGGAAATGCAGGGCATACAACCCTCTGGTGTTTTGATATGTGATTTTGTGAGTTTGATGAAGAGCTGCTACGCACAGCTAACCTGTTGTCAAAGAAACTTCAAGCAGGCGTAACTTTTAAATGCATGTTAAGGAAATTGAAAAGCATTGTCTTCTTTGTTAATAGGAACGACAAACAAGTACACATTAGGGAAGACTGTGATGCGATTGGAAGGTACCTTCTCAACTGTAATAACACGTCCATCGAGCACCGAACGATCCAAGTACTTGATACAACGACCAGCCTCGTCCACCGACGACATGGTGATAAAGCCAAACCCACGAGACTCTTGGGTTAAAGGATCGATAACAAGGTGGACATCTTCAACCTAGTAGAAATAAGAATGAATCCCCATAATCACGTCTCCAATAATTACATGTGCACTAAAAGAGACAGAATTTATGGAAAATCAATTAGAGGGAAAATGCAGCCAAACATGGCATACCTTGCCTTCAGTTGAAAAGTGCTTTTCAAGGTCTCTCTTTGTCACCCTGGTGGAAAGTCCAGTCACATACAGATTGTTTCCAGGATTCTCAGCATCGCTCGAGTCACGGCTTCTGTTTAATGACAAAAAAATAAGAATAATAATCAGTTGATGCGTCCAGCATACTGATCAATCAATAGAAATTCGATCATTTGTTGCGAAAACGCAAGTACCTCGATCGGCCCCTTAAGGAAGACCTCGACGAAGAACGGACGTCTCGTATGGGAGAAGGAGAATAATACGACGCTTGCCTCGATCTTCTTGGGGATGCCATCTGCACAAACAAATTAAAATCGGCAACGTTAGTGCTGAAAAACAAATCAATCCTCGGCGACAACTCGGAACACCATAGACTCACCACAGGATCGTACATTTTCCTACCAATAAAGCACAGTTTTCACGAAAAAAAAGCATCTGATTCAATCTCAAAAAAAAATCAAAAACAAAATTTTAAGCTATGGAGCTACTGCAAGCTATACCAACGAGATGAAGACAGGAAAACGAAGACTAAAACTTAGAGAAGAATCTTCAATCAGCTCACCTTGACGTTCGATTGCTCTCACGGTCAATGTTTGTTTTCCTCTCTCTACCAATCTCTTCGATTTGTGGATGTCTCTGGAACTTCAGAGATGGCGCGTTGCTTTAATACTTCTGAGAAGATCCGAAGCTTCTGGAGAAGATGACGTCATATATGTATTTTCTTTTATCCAATATCCCCTATTTGGTTTAGGCTTTGGGCAATTGCAATTAAGAGCCCAACACGTATGAATAATTATTTCGGCCCTCCAATAAAAACTAGCGAATTCTTAAGGACCGCAGAATATTGAAATACAATTCCATTAATTTATCGCTTGGAAATGGGAGAATAAATCTTATAAATAATGATATATTCTATTATCTTTACTCTTCTATTAATAATGCTCAGCAGGAGTTAAAAACCGCTCAATTTGGTGTATCAATTAACCAATCAGATTTTTTCAAATTAATAACAAGAAATCATCCACTACCGTACATTTATATTGTCACATTTACTATTCTATTTTAGAGAATGATTATTTAATAGATTATATTATATAGCACACGTGAGCAATTTAGACTAGCATTATATTTAAACATGAGGGTTGTGTATAACTGCCATTTTTTGGCCTGTCAATTTTACAGAATAAATTAAATAATAAAATTAAGAAAAACCATTCACTAATTCTATTTACTTATGTTTAGTTAATTACTACTTTTTGTCAAAAATATTATGCATAAAGTTTATATATACATAATTAAATTTAAATGACAATGAGTGTGCAATGAGTACTAGTTACTAGTAATAAGCAATGCACAAATAAGTTCTTTCAAATACGTTTATATTGTTTTAATTACATAGTTTCCAGCCCATTGGTGCTGATATAAATACCTAACTTGTAGGATGTATAGTTATTTCAACAAATATGAATAATACAAACTTTTAAAAACATACCAAGAACGACTAAAACAATATTAAATTAGATTATTAAATATATTTCTTTATTTTATCATTCATTGTTCCCGAATCCAGGCGCATATCTGCTACAAGCTAATAAAGCTTCATACATCGTCGTCGACCATTATTCAAATCTTTTTTACAATGGAAGGGGAACAAACAAGACAGAGAAACGAGAGATGATAATATATATCTCGCTATCATCATTCTTATCAAGAAAATAAAAGATTGATTTTTTCTTCATGGCGACCCATATTCAAGGTTTTCATGTTCTTCTTTTAAATAAATCGACAACAACCAATCGCACTCTTAGACCACGTGATAGGCATACGATCATTGGTTGTTTTAAATAATCATTCTTATCAAAGAAAATATATTGGTTTTCTATATTATAATTTTGACGGCTCATATTTTTTTGTTGCATCGTCCAATAGAAATCAGATTAATTTGCAACGTTAGTCATGTTCTCATTTTCGACCGTCCCTTTATTTATTTATTTATTACTTATTTAGTGTAGTATTTCCCCATGATACTCTTTTTAATGAGGTTATGGTACACTTTCTCGTTCTATGAAAGGCACAAGTCGATATGAATGATGGGTCGCAGTCGCAGTGACGTAATCCGCAGAACAACCTCATTTTTATATGTCAGTTTTGCAGAAAAAATGTGTGTAAAATGCAAATTGTATCATTGGACATGCCTAAGTAGACGATATTCAAATTACGACAAAAAGGGTTAAAGAATATATTATCATAACATGCCACAAGTCAAATCAAGATTATATATTATATGTTATCTCGGAATCACATAGTTACATAAATGTTTTGTTATGTTGAGGCTTGACACTGACAGCAAAGAGGTTATATGATATATTATCGCTTTAAATGGATTGGAAATAAGATGTCTGGTGCTTTTGGATCTACATGAATGATGGAGATATATGAGAATATTATTTAATTACTGAAATAAAAAGCTAGTGGTTCTAATCTATTACCATTTTTCTTGTTCTTGCAATGGGAGAGAGGTTTCGATCTGGCAATATGCCTAAATATTTCTATTGAAGTTTGGTGATCATCATTTTTTTCGAGTGAAATAGGAAGAAGAAAAAATGATAAAAACGTGTGTAGTTAACCATGCATTAAAATTAATAATGATGTTCCTAATTAAAGCCAATTTTTTTTAATTATTTAGAGTTGTTCCAGTCACGGCCACCGCCAAAGGGGAAAAAGGTCATTGGCCGTGAGAAAAGCCGCGTCGTCCATAAAATTTTTATTATTATTATTGTATATGATTATTGCACGTGAATTCAATTAATAAAAATATCAGATTAGTTGATTACAGCTATGATTTAGTAGATTAGTATGAAACATTCTTGATTAGGATCTCAGCGATCAAGAAATTAAGTAAATATAAAATCAATGGCGGCCCGTTTTAGAACCCTACTTGCCTTGCCTTGGCAATACATAAATACTCAAATGAAATAATATACGGTTTTGATTCTTCTGCGTACTTACCACCTATTTTGGACTCATCCCAAGATTTTTTCGCCTTTTAATAATCCGCAGTTTCCTTCCCCTTCCTTGCATATTTAAAGACCCGCCAGCCCTTCACTTTTCGTTCTTGATTGTAGAGCTCATTAATCAGTGAAGCTTTTGCACTGAAAGCTTTTTGCCGGAGCTGGTGAGTTCTTATTCTTCATTTTCTTTTGTCGATGATTCGGATTATTGGGTTGATTGTGAATTTCATTTGGGTTTTCATTTGTTCGTTTTATCTCTTTTTTGCAGGGGTGGGTTTTGAAGCAAGATCTGAATCTGAAGAAAGCTGCAATCTTTTCATCGTCGTGTTCGAGGTTGAAAGGTGTTGGCTTTTCTAGTTCGCTGTCTGTCTCTGACAAATGGGATTGAAAGTGCCAGCAACTTCATTACAATGGTCGCAGCCTTCAGTTCATCAGTCGCCGCCTTCTTCTCAAGCGTTAGCCTCTGCAATTTCATCGCCCTCTTCCACTTCTTCCTTACGACGCAGCGTTTCCCTCGGCGATATCTATCGATTTGGTAAGTTTGCTTCCCAGCAACCGTCGACTAGGCTCTACAAGTCACAATCCTGCGATAATTTGAGATCGTGGGTTCGCCCCATATTGCGAGCTTCGTCTGCTAGCTTAGATTCTCTCCCCGACGACGAGTTCGATAAGGGCAATCAAGAATCAGACATTAGGTCCAAGTCGTACGAAGGAGGTGGCATGGAAAGCAGCAAAATAGAATCTTTTGAGTTTAGTTTTGAGGGTGGAGCCAATGGTTCGAGTGGTGAGGTTAACTTCTTGAAGAACATGGAGCCATTTGCAGATCTTAAGCCACCACCTGAGAGAGATGAGACTGTAAAAATGAGAATCCCATTCTTGCCAACGATTATGATGATGAGAAGCCATAAAAATCAGTGGCAAGAAGGGCTCGTCGGTGCTGGCGAATCTGCTTACTGCTCCGTGAAGAAGGCCTTCTCATCCATGGTGTTTATAATCCAGGAGCTCCATAGCCACACCCTTCGCATGAGGGAAGTCTTGTTCTACGAAGATCTTCAGGGAATCCTAGCGAGCGTTCAGAAGGAGATGAACGATTCCTTCGTATGGTTGTTTCAGAAGATCTTCTCTCAAACCCCTAATCTCATGGTCTGCTTGATGATCCTCTTGGCAAATTACAGCGTGTATTCCATGTCCAACTATGCTTCCATAGCTGCACCAATGGAAGCTTACGCTATTCCCACCATGGAAATGGCTTCTGTGTTTGAAGGCGAAGGTCTTACTAACCAAAACTTCGATCCTTTGGCTGTCAAAACTTCGATTGGCGGTAACAATGGAGGCGGTGGAAAATTCGGGACAATCACGAGTGGTACTGATGGCAACGACAGATCAGACGAATCGAATCATTACAGGACCGTCACTCCCAATGTAACATCGTCAGGCGAAACTCTTTCGGCGACGAATAAGCAGCACATGTCCTCAGATGAAGAGACGTTTATGTGGGAATCTATGGTCGACGAGGCTCGTAAGATGAACGCCGATTCCTTACACGAAGCATCGGACAACGGGCCGATGCTCAAATTCGTTTCGCCCGTAGATGCAAAGGCTGAAGAAGCTGAGGAGAGCTCAAAACACTTGCGAACTGAGTTTCTCTATCAGACTGGGCTGGCCCGAGAGCCCGAAAACGCCCTTTTGCTGGCTAACTACGCCCAATTTCTCTACGTAGTCGCCCGGGATTACGACAGGTGCCGATTTCTTTGGCATTTTCGATCTTCGAAATTTTAGATTTTCTGGAAACTCTTTACAGCTCTGACAGCTACCTGCGAAAGATCGATTTGTTCGTCTGAAATTTGTTTGCCTTCTTTTTCGACAGGGCGGAAGAGTACTTCAAGAGGGCGACTAAAGCGGAACCTAAAGACGCGGAATCGTTCAACAAGTATGCGAATTTCTTGTGGTTGGTCAGAGAAGATATGTGGGCCGCCGAAGAAGCTTACATTGAAGCCATGGACGTTGAGCCTCATAACTCTTATTACAGTGCTAACTATGCTCATTTCCTATGGAACACTGGCGGAGAAGACACTTGCCTTGTCTAATGATCATCTCTCTCTCTCTCTCTCTCTCTCTCTCTCTCTCTCTCTCTCTCTCTCTCTGATTTCAATTTTGGGTTCTTCTTATGAGAATGGGAAATTGTGGATTAGTTTTCTTCTTCTTCTTAGAGCATGAAATAAGGGAGGATTGTGTTTATTGGTGGTGGCTGGAGGATTATTGTATTTAGACTTCTTGTTAATATTAAATGTCAACTCCTTACGCATGGCTTAATATAATACTTAATTTAAGCCTAATGTCTTAATTAGGATATAAATGCACAGAGCTGAAGAGGTCGAGAGATTTTGATAGAGACGGGGAAGATTTAAATGCTAGCATATTTTGAATGTGTTTTCTTTTTTCTAAACGTTACGTAGTTGATAGCCTCTAACTCTTAACGACATACCTTATAATGTAATTTCTAGTGATAATTAGTTAGAAATTAGTTGCGTTCAAGTTACAAATAGCATTCCGTGAAAGTAAAAAGAACCTGACGAAAGCATTACGTAAATAAAGATAAATAAATATTACTTCAATAACGGAAATCGTTCATGGCCATGGAATACTATTAGCATATACTTCTACCTCTACCGACTTGCTAATTCTTTTATTACAACATAAATTTAATATCGAAAACTGCAAAAGAAGAGTTGAACATGAAAGTTGAAACCTTGAAGCAGACGGGCATGGATAGGGACATTAAAACCTAGCGCTAAATCACAATCAAACACCCAAACGTTAGCTTAATTACAAATTAACCCACATTTTCTGAAGTTTGCTAAAACCTAATGTAACTCAGTAACTGTCCCATCCATCTCCATCTCCAAGTCCAACATCAGTAGTATCGAGGTGGGTTTGTAAAATTGATTTTCAGAAAGGAAACGTTTTATAATTACGCGGAATTAAGGGTGTTCAGTATAATTTATCAATGTAGGCCACAACAAATCACTACAGTACGACTTCGTCGTCTTTAGCTTACCCTTCTTTCATCTCACGCCAACGCATTCGCTCAGCTCCTCTTCACCAAACCGTTATCACAGTAGAAGGATATGTGCAATTCGAGCTTGATCACTTCCTTCGTATTCATCTACCTTCTAATCTCCTCAAATGGCTTCCCTTTCCCCAAAAAGGACCAACACAAAATCCCTGGACCCATTAAAACCTTCGTCGTCCTCGTCATGGAGAACCGTTCCTTCGATCACATGCTGGGATGGATCAAGAGGACTCGCCCAGACATCGACGGGCTAACGGGTTCGGAGTATAATCGGGTCAACGCATCCGACCCGAGCTCGAAGCCCGTTTACGTCTCCGACGGCGCAGTGTTCGTCGATTCCGACCCTGGCCACTCAATCCAGGCCATACGCGAGCAGATTTTCGGGGGAAACGACACGTCGGCGAACCCAGCGCCGATGAACGGCTTCGTTCAGCAGGCGATTAACATGAACGTGACTGATTTGCCCGACACGGTGATGGCCGGTTTTAAACCCGGTTTGGTGCCGGTTTATGCCCAATTGGCGGACGAGTTCGCCGTCTTTGATCGGTGGTTCGCCTCCGTGCCGGCGTCGACTCAGCCCAACCGCTTCTACGTTCACTCTGCCACGTCACATGGTGCGTCGAGCAATGTTCGCAAGGATCTGATCAATGGGTTTCCGCAGAAAACCATCTTCGACTCTTTAGAAGAAAGTGGGCTGAGCTTTGGGATATACTACCAAAACATACCAGCGACTCTGTTCTTCAAGTCCCTCAGGAAACTGAAGAACGTCGTCAAGTTTCACGAGTACGATTTGAAGTTCAAGCTCCACGCCAAGCTGGGAAAACTGCCCAATTACGTGGTGATCGAGCAGCGTTACTACGACGTGAATCTCTTCCCTGCAAACGACGATCATCCCTCCCACGACGTGGCTGTAGGCCAGAGGTTCCTCAAGGAGGTGTACGAAACGTTGAGGGCCAGCCCACAGTGGAAGGAAATGGCAATCCTGATTACTTACGACGAGCACGGAGGATTCTTCGACCATGTCCCGACGCCCGTTTCTGGGGTGCCTAATCCCGACGGGATCGTGGGCCCCCCTCCGTTTTACTTCGAATTCAATAGGCTGGGCGTGCGTGTGCCCACTTTCTTGATTTCCCCGTGGGTTGAAAAGGGGACTGGTAATGGTGTTTTTCATGAGCAGATTTGTGATGTTTAAGAGTTACTTTTAACTTTCAACATTGGCTTACTGTTGCTTTTTTCTTGCAGTGATCCATGGACCGAGTGGCCCGACCGATACTTCCCAGTACGAACATTCTTCGATACCTGCGACCGTGAAGAAGCTCTTTAACCTCGAAGCTAACTTTCTGACGAAAAGGGATGCTTGGGCTGGAACTTTCGAGAAGTACTTCGCCTTTCGCGATACTCCGCGTGATGACTGCCCAGGTACATGATCGAAGTTTTCTCTGTTTCGCATCATTTGCGGATTCCGCTGCTTTGTACTGCTGATTCGAGCGTCCTCGGATGTTTGGTAAAATTACTTCGGGAAATATGTACTGTGTTCTCAGAAAAACTCCCAGAAGTTGCCACTAGTCTGAGGCCACACGGACCAAAAGAAGACGCTGAACTCTCAGAATTTCAGATCGAACTGATTCAGCTTGCTTCTCAGCTCAACGGAGACCATATATTGAACTCTTACCCAGACATTGGAAGGACTATGACAGTTGCATCGGCGAACAAGTACGCCAAGGATGCCGTTAGGAGGTTTCTAGAAGCTGGCAGGGCTGCTTTAATGGCTGGAGCTAACGAATCGAGTTTAGTTACGATGAGGCCTTCTCTTACCAGTCGAAGTCCTGGTCGAGAAGCTGAGTACGATGGCGGTAATGGCGGGCGTGAAGCTTTTTGACCGTCTTTTTATTAGGGTTCTGATCATATGATATTGCCGTGTATATATATAATTTATGAAAATTGCCCGCCCTCATTTAATCAACAGCAGCTGTCCTTTCCTAACATCTTCTTGGGCTATTTATGTTGATCGAATTGCATAGAAAAAAGATGTGTATACAGTTATTCTTCGAAAAGCTTAGAATACGCGCCTTCCCATCTACAACTGTTGATCTCATCTGATGATCTAAGCTTTCCTCTAACAATTTATTCTTCCGTAGTCAGCAAACTAAGAAGAGTTATGTTAATCCAACCAAGTGTTTCTTTCTATCAAGTCCCATTGCTGGGCGGCTGTTCTTGCATCAGTCCATTCTCTAAACGTTGCAGCACTTTGACCGAACTTTGGTTCGAATCACCGTTTGAAGACGAAGAAGAAGAAGAAGACTTTGCTTTAACCAGCGCTTCAAAGAAGTCCCTATGGTCGTCGCCTTTGCGCAAACTACTCCTCTTGTAGAGCTCATCCTTCAATGCCTGAGAAAGGAAATGTAAGAATATCAGAGCAATAAATAACCAAATAAATAGTATCGGTCACCCATCAACGTGCAATTTCTGTAATATAATTAGCAGAATCAACGTTATATTATTGGTTTATTCACATCCAACCTGCAGCAATTTTGGATCGAACCTGGGAAGGCCGACCTGCCCAACGGTCAGCGATCCAAAGAAATTCCCAAGTAAAGCAGCATCGGGCACGGGCAGTCCGTGGGCGAGACCCACCACAAACCCGCCCATGAAGCTATCTCCGGCGCCGGTGGGGTCCACCTGAAAGGTCTCGAATGGCTCGATCTTCTGCTCCTCCTCATCGCCGAGATGTACGGTGCACCCTTCTTTACCGTTCGTCACCACCACAGTAGAGCAGCGATTGGTACTACTGTTCTTCGTCCTCCGCCGCCTCAATTCTTCCCTGATGTCCACGTAAGCTGCCTCGTCGGAGGAAGCTTTCAAAAACCCAACCCTTTCGATCAATTGCCCGAAACCCGAATCGCTCAATTTCACGAGATTCACCGTTCCGTCGATCGGATCGAAGACTCTGATCAGTGACTGGACGTCGACAAGCACAGTGTCGCATATTTCGACCATCTTGGAGAGGGTTGGCGGGGTGATCTCTCCGGCGACGCCCACGGCGAGGCCGAAGCTGAAGCGGCGGTCTGGGAGGTCGGTGGGGGAGATTGGGTCGCACGATCTGATGCGTTTAAGAACGCGGTCGCTGTCGTGGGTTTTGAGCTGCTGATGGGTTTCTTCTTCTTCGTCGGAGGTGCTGAAATAGGCGTGGAAGACTGTGGTGTGCGAATCGCGGCAGATCATCGGCGGGTGGGTCACGGCGAATGGGAAGTCTGGGCCGGCTTTGGAGACGAGCGTGAAGGGGAGGGAGAGGCCGTCGAGTACGGCGGAGATGAACGACGCAGCTCCGCCGAGTGACTCGGCCAAGAGGACGGAGTCTCTGATGAGGAAGTCGTGGCAGTAATTGCCCACGACGAGGATCGTAGGCTGCTGCTTTTCGCTGCTGTTGCCCGTCGTCATTGCACGATGATAGCAGAAATCAAATTGAATTCTCCCCACTTCGTATCGAATTCAATGTCGTATCAAAAGGTGACGGTAAGAATTTGTTCGATGCGAACCCTTTTCTCTCCAGACAATAAAAAGAGTTGCAAACAAAAAAAAAAAAGAAAAGAAAAAAAAGCAGCTTGATTCTCCCCACTTCGTATCGAATTCAATGTCGTATAGCCTTCGCAACATGCGCGTTATGTGTAGTAGGTGACACCTGGGTTGCATCAACTGTCTTGCAATAAAACAGTTTTCGCATCATTAATGGGCCTAAACGGACAAGGCTTATTGGGCTTTTGTTGGGCCTTTTCCCCGGATGAACATATATTTTTCTTTCATCTTTACGGCATCATCGTCTTCTTCCCCAAAACTTGAAAGGACAACGGCCACGCGCATCTCTATCCATGGAAGAAACCCTAGCTCGGACGATTCCTTAAAATTCATGGAGGAGGATAATCATAATAACAAGGGCGACGAAGCTGAGGAGGCATGGGAAGCCCTAGACAGGTGCTTCAACGAGGTACAGTCTCTATTGGATAGGAACCGTAAGCTTATAGAGAAGGTCAACGACAATCACCTCTCTAGAGCTCGTCGGAAAATGGTCGAGAATGTCGACTTGATTTGCGAAATCAACTCCAACTTATCGAAAGCTGTCTCCCTTTACTCTGCTCTGTCCGAAAGAGCCGAGGAGATGGTCCGTAGACGACGCGCGTCGTCGTTGAGAAGAAACATTGATCTCAACTCAATTGAGTGAGTGGAGTTAAAGCAAGTACATTGGGATTGGGTGTCTGTCTATAAAGGTAGGTTAGGTAGGTCGTCAACAATGTGATTTTATCTTGGTTTTTGTGGATGTGAAATGAAAGGTATTTATATGCCTTCGGGCACTCCCTAACGTAATCTACAATTATGACTTGACAAATAATTTTTTCCTAACATGACACATACGTTAAAACAAGAACATCGGCAGCACTGAAGGCACATTTGGAAAGTACTAAAGAGAGCATCATGGGGTTCATTATAAGGAAGAAACTAAGGTTTCGTGTGTATACTTTTCATTAGAGAGTAGTTGAGCAGAGTTTTACAAGGGAAGTTCACCGCTGTCTGAAATGACGACTTTGCTCTTTGGAGTACCGCTTTGCCTACCCTCGGCTTCGACCTTATACACAACGTCCATCCCAGAAAGTACCTTTCCGAACACAACGTGACGTCCATCTAACCTGTGTAATAACAAACATCTCCACACATCATTTTTAGTCCAAGAAATCCAACGTCTCATAACTTTCTTTCTTGGAAACAATTTATATTCACTCACCAGCTTGTGGTCACGGTTGTTATGAAAAACTGTGAGCCGTTGGTGTCGGGACCAGCATTTGCCATTGACAGAAGCCCTAGAGATGTTTTAATTTGATGCATAACTCAAGTACTGTTAAGTTATGGCTTTTTTTTTTAAAAAAAAAAGGAGATGAAATAGAGGGTATGTATGTATGAATGAACCTGGGCCGGTATGCTTGATCTTGAAATTTTCATCTGCAAACTTCTCGCCGTAGATCGATTCACCACCTCTTCCGTCGCCTAGGTGAAGTCTCCGCCTTGAATCATGAAGCTTGGTATGATTCTGTGGAAACTGCTTCCCTTGTAGTGCAGAGGCTTCCCTTGTTTCCCAATACCTTTCTCACCTAAAATCGAAAAAAAATAAAACACATCATACATTCTGTATTTATAACTAGGCACGATAGTGGTTTCAGATTCAAACCTCAATTGTTGTTTAGTCCGCAACAAGACATAGTAATGAGTGCAAATAAACACATCCCAGAGAGGAAAGCAAGAATTACAGTATGGTACCTGTGCACAAAGCTCTGAAATTCTCTGCGAGGAAACATAAATGAAAAACTAGTCATAAACGAGCCTGTCGTAAGCGCGAGAGCGATGAAATAACGAGACTAAAACCTGCTGTCTTGGGGACGGTGTTTCCAAAGAGACCCATAGTAATGCGACCTGAAACAAAAGGCCAACTACCATAAGGTAATACACTGTGTGTGTGTGTGTGTGTTGGCATATTCAATTAGCCATACATACACTGGGAAGGATGAACTATATTATACCTACCACAGAACATTTTAAGTCTACACTACCAAAAAAAAAAAACCACAACTAATTTGCGTACCAGCTGGTTTTCCTTCAATCTCGATATCAAAATAAACTTTGTGAGTAACTTCCTTGAGATCCCCATTATCCTTCTTAGCCTGCAGAACAACAGAATGTGATTATAGCAAACATCTGACAAATAACCCAATCAACAGCGGTGAGCTAACGACTAACGAAGTAAGCAAGTAGTATCAAATAGAAAGGGGTCATCTATAATATATAACGATCTCTTGATTTAGCTCATCGTTCCCAAGATCAACATAGAAAAGAAAGGATAAAAACGCCCAATGTTTGGGATGATCTACATGGCAAACGAATGGATCGCAGAGTTGGTATGTCAAAGACAATATAGCTAAGCTAAAAAGAATTTCAAGGGCAACAAAACAAACGAAACGAAACGAAAATGAAGAATCAGCAGCAAGTGATAACATAAAAAACAACAATTCGATAGAAGCTGAAGAACAACCTGAGCGAGGGCTATGCTGATCAAAACAATCAGGCCGCAGAATATAGGCAGCCTCTTTCCGTTGCTCGCCATTCTCGTTAGATGTCTTTGGTCGCCGATCTACACTTCTACACTACAGTACAAGTTTAAGGTTTCGCAGAATATATTTTTTCTATGGGGTTTTCCTTACTACCAATGTTATTTCGACACGTAGCAAGTTGAGGTGGGTGGTGCTGACGTGTCATAACTCCATGGTGCTATCTCATGGGCCACACTGTCGACTGGTGCCGCTAAAAGCCAAACCCGACACGAACCGCACCAAAAAACAACAGTTGTGGGTTAGCATTTTCGACCTGTTTAAGTGAGTAAACTCGAACTCAATCCGAATATTAAGTGGATCAGGTTAGCTTTCGAGTTTTCGACACGAAATCAACCCGTTTATCAACCCATTTAACCCGAATAATATAATTTATTAAAAATAACCTTAATATAAATAAAATAAACTGCTTTTATTTAATTATATGACTTGTATAATTGTTGTTGATATTAAAAAAAACAACTCTTTGTATCTTTATTGTTTTATTTAATTTGGGTATATAATCCTGATTATTTAGTAATTTTCTTTATTAAATTTTAAACGGGTTGGCGGGTTAACGGGTTATATTTGGGTTAAAGCAGGTCGGGGGTTAGAGTTCGATATTTCAACCGTTTAAGTAAACAGATCAAGTACGGGTTGACGTTTTCAATCCGTGTATTAAACGCGTTGAATCCGAATGTAACACAACCCAACCTGTTTACCACCCCAAGTGTCGACCACTTAGCTTCTGATTGTGTAACATTAATATTTCCTTTTTGCATTTCTTTCAATTAATTTAGTTATTGCAACCCTCCAATTTCTTACCGACTTCATTCAATCTAACCCTTCAATAAAATTGCTAACTTAATACTCCCTATGTCTAAAATATTTATGGATATTTAGGAGTTGATTAAGAAACTGAATATTTTAATAATATAGTATAATTAAAAAGTAAAAAAGTGTATATTTTAACACGTCTTTTAAAAATATTTATTATTATTATATAGATTGTTTGTGATAGTTTTTGCTAAATAGTAAAATGTACAAAAGATGTGGACGTCCGATTTAGTAAAATGTATAAAATGGTTTCGGACGAGGAAGTAATAATTCCCTGAAATATAAAACAACATTGTGTTTTTAGAATTACAAACAAGTTATATATAAACATACACAAATATTAAGAGCAAAAAAAAAAGTGGAACAGTCTCACTCACAATATAACTTCCCAGTAGTTTTCAGAAGGATTCTCAGACAAACTCAAACCTCATAAGAAGCCTCACAGAATTGTACTTCTCTCCCTTACGATCACAGATAGGAACAGCCCTTATCCCAGGCCTCAATTCAGACAATGGAAGGCAAGTCTGGCCCGCAAAATCGTCCTTTTCTGACATGTCGTATTCGTGCACTTCGATCCTCAGTATAGCTATCTCAGGGACGGTGAGAGGAAATTCGAACTCTTCGTTCCAAACGGGCGCCCAATTATCTTCCTTCTTCTTCGTCTTTCTCATCATCTCATCCGCCGGGGCGCCAGCTATACCAATCTGATTCGCATTTGAATGAATATATATCAAGAAAAATTCCAAGAAGTTCCAAAAAAAAATCTTCTTGCGTGGGATGGGAAGTAAGTTGGCTGACCCTTGTGTAGAAGTCGGGCGGTGAATAGGCGTCGAAATGTGTTTGTTTGAAGTCCATGTGCCAGCCATCTCCCATGTAGACTTTAACCTGTTGGAGTAGTAAAAGTTTATGTTGTTCGAACGAACTGAGTGCGAAAGAAATATATTCGATTCTTGGGATGGATGACGAAGGATGGACCTTTAAGGTTGTCTTGACAGGGTACTTGGCTTTAGGGTCGAAGAGTTTGCTGCTGTCCATGAAAATGTCGGGTTTTTTTACATAACCACATCCTCCGTTGGCTTTGAACATTCCCTGCATCAGCCATAGTGATCTACCGTAGCCCTGGTGATAGCAATTTCAGACGTAAAACTCACCCAAGGAAAGCCAACAACTATGTATCGAAGTCCACAACTTTGTTTCACTGAATATTCGAAGAACTGTTTGCCATGGTTTTTATAGGATTAAAAAAAGACAACAAGAATTTCCAAAAGTTAATATCAAATTTCACCTGCATGTTGAAAGCAACCATCTGAGCTCCATGTAACCAGCCGACTTGAGGCTTGTAATTCGATGAGTTGAATCGAGTTCCCTTAGGATACACTCGAAGAATATTTCTCTGGGTGAACCTGGGGAAGAAAAGGTAGTTTGAAATAAAACAGAAATCGGCAATAATTGTCCCAGTTATTCAAATTGATCGAAGATTAGTTTAGTACTTCACTATATCTGCTCCGTGAGTTTCAGCATACTTTTCAAGGGCTTGCTCACTGAGACTAAGGCGTCTAACTTTATCTGCTTCTACTTTTAGTGCTTCCTTGATCCCGCCTTTTGGTTTCCCAGCATGGATTGCTATCAGGCGTTTGTATGCGGGTGGTTCATAAACTTTCGAATCACAACCATTATCGGTCTCTGTCACTTCATCCTCAATCTGCCAAAAGATGTGAATGCATAAGGATCGATCGTGCAAGAAAATGATACCTTTTCATGTAAGTAATTCGAAACCAGAGAAATTTCGTACGAAGTCTACCTTGTATTCATCTTCTTCGTCAGCTGTGAGGGCTGAAGGTTCTTTACCCCATACATCTTCGTCGGAATCCTTCTCCTTATGTGAACTATTTACCTTGTCCAAAGAATTCTGGGCTTCGAGGTACTCCTTCGGAGGCTTTGTGGAAATTATGACGCAGTGTTTCAAATCTTCCGGCGACGGAAATTCGCTCAAGCAGTCCGATTCAGGACAGAAAAGCATCTCCCCAAATGTTTGAGTAAGCATCTAGAGAATAAATATGCATAGAGACACAAACAATGAGTTCGATCTATCCAATAATAAGGAATGCATGTCATTTGAACAGTAGAAAGTAAAGAAGCATTCACCTGAGCAACTTTAGCTTGCAGATCAGAGGTGAGATGATCTTCCAATGTTATGATGAGTGGAAACGGAGAAGCGACGAATGCATGCTCTTTTATCGATTTCAAGCATTTTATAAGCTCCACGGGCGGCGTTACAGTCCTAGGGAGTCAATAACAGTTAACAAGTTGAAGGAAAGAAAAGCATAAGACCGATAGAAGATAGTCACAATCATCAGCCGCGTAAAGAATCTCAGCAAAACATGCTTACCTTCCATGAAAGACAAGCACGTCATCTTTTGTAGAATTTGGCCATATGTCGAGCTCTATCACTCTCACTCCCTTCTTCAGTGCCTTTACGATTGGGACATCACTGCAATTGCTAGTGAGCTGATTCCCAGTTAGGTATGAGTTATGCCCCGTGAATATGTAATAGTGAGACAAAGGAGCCGTCATATCATGGTGAACCTGTAAGATAACATTTTGGTTAAGTCATCGTCATCCACATGTAAAACCAAAACAGGGATCTGATTGGTACTTGGCACCGTTTAAGGCTGTAAAAGACAGATTAAGTACTAAAAAGGAACAAATGCTTCATACATTCCCAGAGAAATCAGCCACAAAAGACGGAATACATCAAAGATTCCTAGGCCGACTTGGATTTGCAGAATCAAAGAATCAGACAAGTAGTCGATCAATTTCGATTTAAAAAAAAAGTGAGATTAATGGGTCTTTGGAATCAAAGTATCACATATATAGAGAACCTTAAACCCCATCGGACTGTAAAATGGTAAAAAAGAAAAAAAAAAAAAAGAGCTTCAAAACTTCCAATCGGGGAAGAAATCCGCCCCCATTTCAAACAGAGAAGCAAAAAGCCCATCAGAGATCGTTGACCTTGTAGCGGATCGGAGGATTGAGCTCAGTCGAGAACAAGTAGTGGTGAAAGTCTTCGAGGGGGAGCGCGTGGCGCGTGAGCTTGGCGAAGTGGTGCCGCTTCTGAAGGATCTGCCTCACGATCGCCTCCGCCGCCTCCACGGCTGAGTCGGCGGGCTCGCCCTGCACCTCCACCAGGAACCGGCCGAGCTGCTCGGCGGTCAAGTAGGTCCCACCTTCGCCGGCGTATCTCCGAAACGCCTCCTTCACGTCGTTGGGAGGCTCCGCCTCCGTCACGCGGAACTTGCGCGTGAAGCACATGCACACTCTGTAGCTCCCCATTTTCTTCTACCAATTAAAAAAAAAAAAATTGCTAAATCGAAATATATGGCAACTACTTGATAAAATACCAAGACTTTAAACGTTACTATTTATGGCAGTACGTAGAGGAGACGATGTGATAGGGCAGGTACTATGTACAAACCTAAACGACATTAATGATGCAATGTGGAATGGAAAGAGGAGAAACGAAAACCGATATGTAATTACTAAATGACTTTCTTTTTCTATTTCTTTTTAAATATGAAACTTAAACTTATATCGCAATGCAAGATGATGTAGTAACACTGTTGTGCTTGTGCTGTGTTCAACTTTATTTGTTATTGGATAGCTATTGGAATGTGGGCTGTGTTACTGTATATGACTTTTGGCATTGCCTTTTTGTAAGAACTTACCCTTTCCCTACTTTATTATATTGAACATACGAATGATTAATCCGTTAGGTGTCCGGAAATTAAAATATTTTTATTTTGATATAATAAGTGGTCGTTAAAGTCAAGTCAAATACAATGATCTATCGCACTGGAGAAAGTAGAAAAAAACTGCAATCAGTCTTGAAAGAGATCCAATCGTGGTCAGCCCAACTATGAAGAGTACAGCCCAATTCCAATCATAAGCCCAATAAGAATCAAAGCCCAAGGCCCAATAAATACTTTATTCATGGTAGGAGTAGGATGTAATCTACAGTACTTCTATTATATGTTGAAACTTTTTCTTATTCCAAATAATATATAAAGGGATAAAACCTAAAATGGTCCCCGATGTTTACCCTATGAACCAATTTAGTCCCCGATGTTTCGCGTGAACCAATTGAGTCCCCGATGTTATCGAAAATGAACCAAATTGGTCCCTCGGTCAATTCGTCCGTCAATTTAGACGGAGATTGTTGCGACGGCTTTAGCGACGGAATTTCCGTCGCTAACTGAAAATTTAAAAAAATAATAAATTAAATATTAAAAATGAGGAAAATGCAAAAAAAAAGGAAAAAAATCAAAAAACAAAAAATACAGTAAAAAATTCAAAAAAAAGAGAGAATATTACCAAAAATTAAATAAAAATAAATATAATAAAAAATAAAAAATAATAAAAGTAAAAAAAAACTAAATTTAAAATACAAAATGATAAATTAAACATTAAAAAATGAGGAAAAAATGCAAAAAAGGAATAAAAATTCAAAAAATAGAGTAAAAAATTCAGAAAAGAAGAGAATATTACCAAAAACTAAAAAAAATAAATAATAATAAAAATTAGAAAATAATAAAAGTAAAGTAAAAACTAAATTAAAAGAGGAAATGATAAATTAAACATTAAAAATGAGGAAAAAATACAAAAAAAGGAAAAAAAATTCAAAAAATAGAATAAAAATTCAGAAAAACTAATAAATTAAAAAATAAATAATAATAAAAAGATGATAATTATTAATTTATGATTTAAAAAATAAAAATAAAATACTTTAATTTATTATTATTTATTTTTATTATTATTTTGTTATTTTTTTATTATTTATTTTTTAGTTTATTAGTAACATTCTCTTATTTTGAATTTTTACTCTTTTTTTGAATTTTTTTTCCTTTTTGGATTTTTCCTCATTTTTAAGGTTTAATTTATCATTTTCTATTTTAAATTTAGTTTTTATTTTACTTTTATTACTTTTTATTTTTTATGATTATTTATTTTTTATTTAGTTTTTGGAAATATTGTCTCTCTTTTTTTGAATTTTTCTTTTTTGAATTTTTTACTCTATTTTTTGAATTTTATTCCTTTTTTAGTATTTTTTCCTCATTTTTAATGTTTAATTTATCATTTTCTATTTTAAATTAGTTTTTATTTTACTTTTATTATTTTCTATTTTTTATTATTATTTATTTTTTATTTAATTTTTGGTAATATTCTCTCTTTTTTTAGTTTTGTACTCTATTTTTTGATTTTTTTTCCTTTTTTTTTTTCATTTTTTCCTCATTTTTAATCTTTAATTTATTATTTTTTAATTTTCAATTAGCGACGGAAATTCCGTCGCTAAAGCCGTCGCAAACGTAATCTCCGTCTAAATTGACGGACGAATTGACTGAGGGACCAATTTGGTTCATTTTCGATAACATCGGGGACTAAATTGGTTCACGCGAAACATCGTGGACTAAATTGGTTCATAGGGTAAACATCGGGGACCATTTTAGGTTTTATCCCAATAGATAAATATATGTTGGGTAGATTTGAACAAACGATCTTTCTTTTTCCATCCAAACCACTAAAATCATCACAACAAACAGAAAACGACCCACTCTCAATCTCAACCCATTAAATTGTTCAATAAATTAAAATCTCCTTCAGTATATAAATATCATTTTGCTTTCTTCCCTTCTCTCATAAATGCCATTTAACTGCGCTATTCAGTGATTGATCAATTGCTCTGCCCCTACGGAAAGTTGAAGTGATGATATATGGCTTACGATTTCCAGGATAAGAAGATGCGCTACGCTGATCTGTTCAAGTGTTTTAATTCATGGGAATCATCGTCCTTGTCTGATTTCAGCTCGCCTTTAGGCTCGGAGTTAGCTTCGTCGTCGGAGAGCGACGACGGCGGCTTCGCCTTTGAGCTCAGCCGTCAAATGGCTGAGGTCATGCTCCGCGAAACAGAGGCAGAAGAAGAAAACCCTTTTCTTCCCCATGAAGTAAGTTGATGTAATAATCTGTTTTGTTTTCCTAACGAAAGAAGGCACTGAATGTTTTGTTTTTATGCCATGAAAGGCAAGCAGCCATGTGAGGAACGAACAGAGCAACCTCAACTATGGCCATGGATTGCCGCCGCTCGAAGTAATCATCAGTTGTTGTTGTTTAACCGCTTACGAAGTAACTGTTACTATAAATTATTTATTTGATTGTTAGGTGTATCGTTTGAGAGACCAACCGCCGGCCGGCGAGGCAGGCTCTGTTCGTCGGAAAACAGAGCATCGTCAACACCGTCGTGGTTATTACGGCAGGGAGAAACAGAGCTACAGAGGAAGGAATAGCGGCGGACAAGCATACGGGTCGGGTATGCGGGCGGTTTTCCTGGGAGGAAACGGGTCGGGTCTGGGATATTCGGGTACGGGCGTTTTCTTGCCTCGTTCATCGGCCAGCGATTCTTCCTCTTCGGCGAATAGGCCTCAAACAGGTGTGGATTTTTCAGATGCTCTGTTTTTCATTTTCTTACTTTGTTGTTATTATTACGTGGTCATACGATTTATGACGTCACCGTCACAAGTACTTATCTGAGAGTTTACTAATTTTAGTATATCTGAGATATATGATGTGAACAGTGAACACGACAGGCTTTCCTTAGATCTGGGTAAAATGGTTTTGATTTCTTTTTTTTTTATAAAGAAAAAAACAAATCTTGGTGTCCAGTAGTCAACAGAATGATAACTACTCCAGTTTTTTTTATGAAAAAAGAAAAAGTTCTCTATCTTATGTGTTGTCTGGTGGGGTGAAATCTAATATTTATACATATATACATATAACTTATTGAATATAAAAATATCTTGATCGATCTCAATGTGTTTCATGTGATAAGATTACCTTTTATGTGCATCAAATGAAATTACTATATGTAGTGGCCTGTATGACCTTTTCTTTCTTGAAATTATGAGTTATTGCAATCTGACGATGAGATTAGTGTTGATTGAAGTTAGGTGCCATGTAGTCATTTTTTTTTAACCAATGAAAAGTAGTCACGAATACTGAAATATCTTTATAATTATTGATAGTTTTGTAGTAATAATAATAACAATATCTATAGTAATAATAATTTGACGGGATTAACGAAAAATCAGGTGGTTGCTCAACGGTTTTAATACCTACAAGGGTTTTGCACGCATTGGAGCTTCATTTCAATCGTCTTCAAGAATCTAAAGCCCAACAACCATCATCATCGTCAAGTGCTCAATATCATCACATGAATCAACCATGCGTAGAAGGTGTGTTAGTTAGATATATTTGTTTTTTTTATAGGTCATTATTTACTATTGGAAATTCAAGCATCCACGAACTTGTCACATCGTGATGAAAGTGGGTGATTTGACCTTCGATTTACAAAATAATTTTTTTTTGTTTTTATTTTTATTTTACAGATGAATATTTAAGAAGAGGCCAAAATGGACAGTTAGACGACGAGTTGAAAAACGAGTACGAAAGCAACGACGACGAAGAGGACATGCGACTGCCCCAAGAATGGACTTATTAACTGTTTTGTGTTTGTATATATTGTCCAATAAAATACATATATATGTGTGGGCGCATGAAGAATAAAGAAGCCCCAAATTCCGAAGTTGAAGAAGAATATTCTGCAACAACCTAAGAATGGGGGTATCAAAATAACTTGGGTTCTACTTAGACATATATTATTGGTTTGTACGTAAATTAAGTTGGGTGATGTTATGATATGATGAATAAAGAAGCATGGCGTATACCAAACAAGGTGTTAATTTATCTTCTTTCATTAGAAAAAGAATTTAAAATAGACTTAATTATGATTCAGGCCCCAATGAAGTTTTAAAATCGAGTTCAAGCCATGTCAGAAAAAAGCAATTAGTTTTAAGGATCCGATTTCTTCATACCACTTCATCGATCCGCGGTACCACTTCTTTGTTCTGCAGTACAACTTCTTTGTTATGCAGTACTACATAATTGTTCTGCAATACCATCGTCTGTTCTGCAATACCACTTCATTGTTCTGCGGTAAAATGAAGTGGTACTGCATAACAAAGAAGTGGTACCGTGGTACCGCAGACCGATGAGATGGTATGCGAAATCGGGTCTTTAAAACTAATTGCTTTTTCTGACAGGGCCCGAACTCGATTTTTAAACTTGAATGGGGCATGAATGAAAAAGCTCCTTTAAAATATTCAAGTAATGATGATGATGACCAAGTGCAAATTGTTAATGGGCCAAACCCATTTGAATATATTGGGCCGGCCCGCTAAGGATGATAAATCAGCTTGAATATTAATTATCAAACTTGTTGCCTCTGCTTCCTTCGTAGCTAACTAAACGAATTCTCCGTGTAGATCTGTACAGAAAAAAGAGGAAAAATCAGAGAGTCGATCGGCGGCACCATGAGGAAATTCGATCCATGGCCGGTGTTCTTCAAGAGGGAGTTTAATCGAAATTGGCCTTTCCTTGTCGGATTTGGCATCACTGGAGCCATCATCACCAAGTTCTCCCTCGGTCTCAGCGGTGCGTTTTTTTTTTTTCCCATTTCCGTTTAACTAAGCCAATAATTTTCATGACAATCGATATGTTATCACTAACGAGCTGAGATGGTGACAGAGGAGGAGGCAAAGAACTCACGTTTTGCGCAGAGGCATGGGAAATAGATGTTTGTGGGTATGTAATTTCACGTTTGCGTCTGTTTCTTATGAGAATAATTCTTGATTTCCTTTTTTCTTACGCGATTGAGTTGCTTTGGGCTTAGTTCATAGCTATAGCACAATTTCGACGAAAAAATAACGTTTTTTTAGCTCGTTTGAGCTGCTTCAAACTAGGCGTGAGGTATACATACGTGGTTGTTTCAGTTTAATCCACATAATGAGCGGAAAGACTTAAAATTTATATCTTTCTTTGTCTTAGTTACAGTGTGAGACCGGAAAAAGTTGTGCATGGCTGTTGCTGATACTAAGGATAGTTTTTTTGGCGAATGTTTGGGGAATTACTTCTACTTTTTGTGGTGTGTTTCTCCGTGCAATCAAACAATTAGCTGAACATGAACTTCCTTGTGGTTATTGATGGCCATTGAGTTGTAGAACACATATGAAGTTTTTCTTGTTAACTTTCTACTGCTTGGTCTTATTGGTCAGGCTCAGCATAAGGAGTAAGTAGTACTACATGATGCTTATCGTTCATTTTTCAGTTCATTGCCTACAATAATGGTTTGGTTCCTTCTTGTCACCTGTTGCTGGTTTACGGTTCAGCAGAATACGTTTGACATTTTCTCTGTATGTTACTAATTTGATAAGCAAACGGGAAGGAATTTGTCTTCCTTTTGTTCTCTTTATATTCATAGTTTGGTAACACAAAATTCCCATGGGGTTGGAGTGGAGCGAGTTATAAGAAAAACAGAAAACTTGTAATTATCATATTAGTTTAGTATATTACAACAAATGTTAACAGAGATTACAGAATGTATGGCGGATCGAAAAGATTAGGCTTCTGTACATATGATGTTGTAAAGGCTCACAATGCGAAGAGGTTCGACCATAGTTGAAGGTAACGACCACCAGAGTCAGAGCAACAGAGAACTGCACACGTAAACCTAAAAGAAGAGAAGAAAACTGCTGCAAAGTGCAAACAAAGTGACGCTTCGCAGATAGTCAGGGTACTCGGGTTAGTGTTCAAGAATCGCTTCTAGTAGTTATACCCTGCAACCCAAGCTACGTAAACATACATAATCAACGCCATCAAATCCGAACAAGTTCAAAGAGGTCTGCAATACGTCAAAACCTGATGCGCATATTCCTAAATTTTGAGCTCAAAAGTTCCAAGAAACATGTCAGCCATCATACGTCAGCCCAACATTTTAACCAATAGCACATTCCATTCCAAGGTATTATGTGTGGAGAAACTGAGGACTGATGGGATCACAACTTTATCAGGACAGGTTTCATATGATATCTTAAGTTAAATGACCTACTGAGGACAGCTATACTGGATTAATCAGAGCAAGAGCTATGGCCAAATATTAAACGCCATAAGCATACAGGTTACAACTTACTATCATATGGATTTCTACACAACACAGAAAAACTCTTTGCATACGCCGTTATATTGGATTCTGACAATGCGGAAAAAGATGAGTTCATGAACATCCTATAAGAATAATATAGCTACAAGGAGATAAAAAATTATTGCACTTAGTTTGAAGAGCTTGTGTGCGTTGACTAATTCAGTAACAAACCAGGGTTCAACGAGTCAACTGAAGTGTGATGACCAAAAAGCCAACTTATCCATTCATAATGAGATTACCAACATTAGCATACACCAGAGAGCCCCACGGCGTTCCAACAAGTTTAGTTAATAGGAGGCTTGGGCCGTTGATTTTAACCTGCAAATCTAAGTAACTTAAATGGGACTAAAATGTACCGAAAAATGTAACATTTCCCGGCAAAATCTACAAAGGTGCCAGTTTAATGGCACTGTCATGGTCATGGTCATGGTAAACCACAAACTGACCGAAACTCATTTAGACATTCTTGCATGATTGAAATTGAAGAAACTTTAACTAAGCTGGAAACATGTGGAAAAGATACTTTCATCAATCAAGTTCTTAGTAGCAATCATTTTCTTACCCCAACAGAAGTGAGCAACCTGCATGCATAACTATCTTCCATTTTCGCCATCTGCTCCCCGAAGAAAGGATGGTCCAACTACAATCATCTACTATAAAGAAATTACAACAGAAAATAATCAACTTCATGACTTTGGGCAACTGAAATACAACATTAGCTCAGGGTCAGGAATTGTCTCATGTACAGAAACAGAGAACGGAGTATGCTTCGAAACTGCAATAACTCAGAGATGAACAGTTCCATAAATAAATTATGAAATATCTCAATCCTATTCCTAGTATAAAGTAAGAATTCTGAGAAAAACTTCCAGAAAATTCTTGTACATTGTATCATCAAATTAACTTGAGTGAAGATTGTTCAAATTAATGGCCAACTAGCAGACTCAAGGTTATCACCATCATCTTGAGATTTTAATTTGGTCAAGTGAACCACAATTATTGATATTTATTAACTTCTAAATGACATTGAGAATGCCTGCTCAGAGAATCTAAATGACACCCTGGGTCATTAATCAAGGTCTACCCAAACTATCTCTTCTAACAAATAGCCAAGTGACTTCAGTAGCTGACAAGTGTCAGATTTTTGAAATGGATGTAAATAAAGACAAAACCAAAAGGAAATGACACTTGGCGACATCTAACCTACCCGGGTTGTGCCCGGTGGGGTCGTCCACCAACACTTTTGTATCATTCTTGTCTATCTTAAGGGGAAGTCCACAAATACAGCAGAGAAACAACGTTACATAAGAATGAGGGCCCACAGTGCAATAAATTAACTTTTGGACACGTGTCATTCATCCAAGAGCTCGAGTATCACACCTGCGAATATAGATTGATTCTACTTTTGTAATCTAAATGATGTCATAGTTACATTTTTGGAAGGCCATTTACTTTGCAACTTCTATATTTATGTGACCCTAGATTCAGTGACATGTCTGAAGGATGAGATCTAAACCAGGTAACTAAACTTTCCGAAAGGTTCCTTAAAGAGCAAACCTCCTACATTTAGTTGGGAAGCCTCTCCTATGACAACGTACCAGACCCAAGGTTCAGACCAATTTAGTTAGCTGATGTTCAACATTTACAGCTAATTAGGTGCTCAGACTAAAAGGAAAAAACTATAGATGAAGATGCCACAAATGGCATATATATGTGTACTTCATCATGCCGGAAAAGGTCATGAAACACCTTTTAACTCAAGTTTATCTGTTAATTGATGAGGATATCATACAACAGACCAGATCTTCAAAGTAACAACCACCATTAAACAAGTCCACAACCAAAGAGTAAATTTAGCATGATCTGGGCGTAATATTTTTCTTTTCATTAACCAGCATCTCAAAATAAACAGTATTACAATCCAAGTTATTCAATACAACTTCACGCCGAATCCGTAAAGTTTCAAATTAAATGTCGTATATTGTTTATTGTTCAACTATATTCGAACACAAATGGATGTTAATATTCATAGGAGAAATCAACATGTGTTTATTAACCACACTGCTATGGAGAACTCTAGAAAAACTGCAAGTGCCAACTCAATCAGGGCTTGGTAATTGTAAAACCATCAGTCAGACGAAGATACTACCTAAGTTGGTTATAATTTACAAGTTCCAATTAATTAGTCCGGCAAGTGGTAAGGTTCTATATCTCAGTGTTATTACAACCAAGAACAAATGGCAAACAATTGATTCAAAACCTTTCATCACCAGTGACTACTCAACGAAACCACCCTAGCTTTCAGATCTATGCACACATGTTTCAATCCAACCCCTATTTGTAAACTAAAAAATGTTAAGTTTCTAAATTCCGAAATACTTCAAAGCAAAGTATCCTTTCAATTCGATGGGATTACAATATGTTCTTTCTAAACTAGTTCAAGATCAAAATTATTTTGTGACTGATTAAATGACTCAAACGATTCACATAAAAAAAAAAACCAACTAAAGGTAAAGCATGTAAATAACCACATAGTTAAGTGATTGATAGCCAACATAGGGTTTTGCTTCCACACATCCACAAAACATCCTTATATAATAAGTAAACATAAAGGTCTGATAGACACATCGCACCATGCCCGATTGTGCTAAGTAGACAGAATGCCGAAGTTCAGACAAGCTGGCTCTGGAATCCACGCTGATCCAGTAAAATGGATGAGAAAATCTGAAAGGAAGAAGGAAAACAAAGGCAAATGTTAGATTTAAAATATTTAAAAGCCACAAAACCCGACAGACTTGATAACCTAGATGTCAATCCAACAATGAACTAGCAAATGCAGATTCCGAAACAAGTCTTCTACACCAGTCTTATAATAGGGGGAGAAAAGACCACATGAAACTGAGAAAAAAAAGATTAAGCTAAACTTCTGTAATCTAAATGAATTCTAGGTACTTCCAGAACATTAAATAGAAAATGTAGAGCAAGTATATACCAGAAATAGATCAGAACCAGAACAGTGATTGTAACATTGACAGAGTCAAGGCATGCTACCACGACCACCGCGGGCACCACGACCACCATTTGTCCCCTTCCGACCCCTGCCACCCCCTTCATGCCCCACATGTCCGACATGAGTTCTGTAAAGCAAAGGTGACAATTAGATATTTCATAACTAACTGTTCAGTAATTACAACACCAACCTTGTTCTCTTTCTGTTTTGCATCTTGATATTATTAACTATGTTCATGGCCCTACTCTGGTGCTCTCTGGTTTGAGAATGCATGTCAAGCGCTTCCACGGTCTCACAGTCAAGTTCACAAATCCTGCACCACCCTGCACTCACTGGTCTCCTCCTGGACTGGTCAAACGTATCCACGCTTCCCTGCAAATGATTGGATGAATACATGCTATGAAACAACAAGCATTGTCTAATACATAATTAAAAAAAAACACAATGCATAACACATGAGACACAAAAGAATCCACAGTGTAGCTTAAAATGAGAAATCCACAAGATCCTACACTCACCGCAGATGCCCAAGCATGGGGAGGTCTAGGAGACACAACGCTAGCTTTCAAAAGGGGGAAACCCGATCTCTCATCTGCAACAGATCCACCAAAGGGAACATGAGGTAATTTGCCTGGGCCGCCAAATTCCCCTGAATGGCCACGAACAGACAAATGTCTCAGACCCATATGCTCCTCCCTCTTTAAACTAGCGGGTCCAACTTGTTCATGGAACCCATGAGTCCGCGGATCGTCAATATCACCTCTTAACATATGACCAAGCGGACGTATCCTGCCACCACAAAAAAGGCTTCCAATCAAATGAGATTACATGTTATAACGCTTCAGCCTTTCACCAAATGGCAATTTCTACCTGATATTAGCATTATCAAATGCTGAGGAGTCATGAGGAAATCCCGAAGGGCCACCGAATGTTTGTGGCGAAGAGCCAAGCAACTCCCTACCAGGACTTCTTGGAACAAAATATTTAGAGGGACGCCGACCAAATTCAGGTTCTCGTTCCAACGTTGGGGCACGTCCATGATCGGTTGCAGGATGTGGTTGCAAGAAACTTTGACTTTGAACTAACAGATCTGACTTAAACCCATCGTTGAAGCCAGGCAAATAGGACGCTTTAAGAGAAAACCGAGCTGCACTCACAAATCACAAGATATAAAACGAGAAAGAACGCAAGATACAAGAAAGTAGACAAACACATACACACAATTATTAGCTGACTGCCCTTTTCTCTTTCTTATTGTTACAACAAGCTTACCTCTGTCAACATCCCTAGTTGCCTCCGTAGGATGTAGTAAATTCTCTTGAGATAATACCTTCATTTTTTCATCCCTTGACTTAAGCATAGAGTCCGGACCATTATCACCATCCACTCTGTATTGATATTGTTTATCATTGTTATTTCTCAGTAGACTGCCCCCGTCAACAGAGCCAGACATCTGATCTCTCGGAGTTGTGTGAAGGTGTGGAACTTTATCCATAAAACCATGCTGATATGCTGCTCCTAGATCAATAGCCTTGGACTCATAATTTTGAGGGACCGGATGCAGAAATCCAGGTTTCCTTTCTTCTCTTATATCAAGAGACAGGCCAGTGTCTGCACCAGAGACAGCAATACCAAGCTGTTTGTCAATGTTGGAACTAAACAGATTCTCAGGTTTGATTTGTTTAAATGGACCGGAATCCTGTAACGAGGAACCCTCTTCTTTACGGAATCCAATTCTCACAGAATCATCTACAAAGGGTTTGCTACCGTTAAGAGCTTGCATCAAGTGGCGGTGCGCACCGACATCCTCTTGTCTGACACCTGATTTAATAACATTTGCAGTGGCACTATCTTTGTCCTTGGCAGTTGTCATGCTTACTCTAGACGTTGCTTCAATTCGGGGATCTCCTTTCATACCCTTGTCAGCTATTTCCTTAGAAGGAAATAAAGGAGCTTGCAGCATATTAGCATTAATTTCAGGTACAAGAGACTGGGCGTAACCTTGATTCATAGCAGTCTGAGCAGAAACAGGCAGTGCAGGGACTGAATTAGACACGGGGCCAAAACTAACAGACTGACGTGAATGGTTCTGTGGATGCACAGGCTGATGTTGAGATTGTTGCTTTTGATGTACAGCATATGGTCCGATCTGAGGTAGTACAGGTGGAAAATGACCTTGAGGATGAGACTGGCTTTGGAAAGCAGAAGACTGCTGCTGAGCAAATTGATGAGGTGCAGCTTGTTGATTTGGTGGTTGCATAGGAACAACAGGATTGGTCAAAGGAAACTGCTTATTATAGGGAGTGGATGTATCCGGAACTTGATTCGGTGGAGGCTGCACCATTGAAGGATTCTGATGTGGTATAGAACCATGAGGATGGGACTGATGCACCAATGGAGATTGTTGAGCTGGTGGTTGACCATGCATATTACCAACATGTCCAGAACCATGTGAAAAGTTTGACTGCAACTGATGTTGCTTCGTGGCTCCTGATTGTATCTGTGGAGCTGATTGAGCCCTTGGATAGGTTTGATGACCTGTGACAGTAGGAAAAAGTGGCTGCGGAATCTGGGGCAGACCAGGAGTGCCAAACTGTTGGGCCTGAGGAACGGAAGGTTGAGCCTGGACGTGTTGATAAGCTGTTGCTTGTGGATGAATTTGTAGGTGTGGAAAGTGAGGTTGAGAATGCATGTGTGGTTGGGGTTGGGGCTGGGGTTGGGCCTGAGGCATCTGCACATGAGGCTGCTGATACTGCGACATTTGAGGATTTTGGGCTGGGGGTCGCATGCCTTGCTGTGCATATGGTGAAGGTTGAAGGGGCTGAGTTTGTGAAGGCTGAGATAATTGCTGTTGGACTTGGTAGTTGGTCGACATGATGGGCGCTTGAGCATGTATCGGAGGCTGATGTTGAGGCATCAATTGGGCCTGAGACTGAGCAGGAATAGTCTGAGCCTGAACATTGGCCGGTGGCATGTTTTGTGATTGCACATTCACTTGATGTTGTTCATAGTGTTGTGGTAAAGGCTGCTGTTGAGCTGCATAGTAATTCTGTACTGCCTGTTGGTATGGGTCGAGTCCTCCATAGTGCTGATAATACTGTTGATATTGTTGATTCCACTGTGCCTGTGTAGCAACCGGTGCCTGAGCTCCTGGATTCACTTGTGGATTTGGAGTTTGCACAGGATTAGCATTTTGAGGGTTTTGTTGTCCCTGAGAAGTAGGCACAATGGCCTGTGCTCCAACTACAGTAGAGGTGGTCGTTGTCGGTTGTCCTCCATACGCACCCTGATGTTGAAATTCAAGAATAAAAACAAAAACACAAAGTTTCACCAGTGCTTAAATTCAGAAGGATGCCTGTATGTATGTGCTCACCGAACAACTTTGAGCATGCTCCTGAACTTGACGATGCACAATCTGCACTCCACATCTGTTGCATACCACGGGAGAGTTCCCAAACGAGCAATTAGAACAATGCAAAGTGCAATCGGATAAAGTGCCCTCCCAAGCACAACCACTTCGGAAGTAGAGACAATGCACTTTAACTTTGCCGATTTTTTCTGATAGTGCTTTATCAGAGTCCACCAGTGGCTGCCCAAGGTTATTAACATCAGTAAACAGTCCACTGATACCGAACGGAAATGAAAACCCATTCTCATCAGATGAAAATAAAAAGTGACCTTGGACTCGGATTCTGTCACCAAGTAACCATCGTAAGGACATGCCCTGGTGGAACTCGCCACATGCACCAAGCAAGGTTTACAGTACAGGTGAGTGCACCGAGACTGCAGTGCTTCGTTTGGGTACACAAGCGTGCGACAAACGGGGCAGAAGTATTCGCCGGGATAGGTGTGAATGTCGATTATGCAGTCAATGTCAAAACCCATCTGATAATCAACAAAACAAAAGAAATGACTACAAGTGAGCTTCAATTGCCCTAGACAACCAACGGACACGAATTCACTTTTAAACAGATCTGCTATGAACTTTCCTATAGCCTAATCACCTGAGCACGCCTATTCGAAACGAAAAGAGGCGTCAGTCGCCAACGAAGGCTTGAGAAACCGCGGCACCGTTACCGGCGAACGGTGGCCCGAGGAAGAGCGTAACGCCGTAGAGGTCGGGGACTGCCTCGGTGAGCTTTTTGGTAGAGCGGTGGTAAGGTAGGGCTTTAGTTCTTTCGTTATTGATATATTTTTCTTCGTTTCTGTGGGGGTAGCCTAGCGAAGGCTCCACTCCTATTTATACCCACTTAGAAAATTAACATTTAGCGATTATTACATTTATAAAACAATTATAATTACCCATATTTTCCTCACTACTGTAATAAAAACACCACTTTCGAACTTGATTTCATCCAAAATTCGCATCAACACTGATTTTCTTCGAAAAATATTTGACGCATACATCAAATGCCCGCCGAAAAGTATCGAAAACGCGGGTAATTTAAATTGTAACGGTACGATTTTACCCATCGAGTAACTTAAGCAGTATTTACAGTTAATCGATAGATGTCGAGCCTCGCCCGCAAAAGCATGCGCAATTCTCGGCAACTAAGGGTTAAAATTACCCATTAAAGGTAGTTAAGTAACGGTCTTTATAGTTAGTCGACAACGGTCGAGCCTCTACCGCAAATACGTTTACACAGTTACCTTTCTCCGCAATTTGCATACACTAAACGTCGAACGCGCTTTTATATTCTTTTTCTTAGGGTTAGTTACTCAGATTTCGCTTTCTCAGGCGCATATGTCGTGGTAACGACCATCAAAACACTTGCAGTTGAGTTAGTTAATGAACTTTTTTTAGTTAAGACGACAATCGTCGAGTCTTTACTTGACTACAAAAACATTATCGGCTACCGTTCACTATAGCAGATAAAGAATGTAGACGAGCAAAAGCATGGAGTCACGTTACATAAGGTAGTTTGGGACTGTAATTCGTTAAGCGAAATACTCGTCAAATTTGATGACGCAATCGTAGAGTCGTCCTCCGAGAAACTGAGCGACTTCTTGGTGCTTCACCTGTTTTTTTTTTTTCAAAAGAAGACGATGAAGAAAATTGCACATGGAGATGAAGGAAGAATAGGGAGAATGAGAGAAATTTTGCATGTAGTATTACATTACCATGGCGATTTTCAAAGAATCGCATTTAAACTGAGCGTAGAGGTTGGTCTCAATTCCTCGGCCCTGACCAAAAGGGGTAGAGCATACAAATTAGTTACACGCGAATTTACTGTATATAAGAGCACGTGGGACCCGTCAAAAGGTTGTCGTTCAGCCTTACCATCCCTTCCATAACTACAAGGTCTGCATCGCTAGAGACATAGGCGAGTTCTTGAGATACTCTTGTGAGATCAATAACCTGCAGTCAAAACATATCCGACTAATCAAAGCAGCATTTGACATGAGAAGAGTTTGGACGCAGATCTCACTATTTACCGGCAAGTCGTTGCCAGAATTCACGACTAAGAGGTTAGAGGCATCAACGCCCAGAAGCTTTCCATTGTCATCCTTCAACTGTAAACAAACGGGCATTGGCGAACTAGGGAGCTTTGAAGAAAGAGTTTTATGTGCAGGGAAAAGGTAACGAATATCCCACCTTGGCTATGATCTCGATCAACTCGAGGTAGGTAACATCGTTGATGGAAGGTAAATCATTTGCTGCTAATACAACCTGAAAAGTCAATGATTAATGGGCTCGAAAAACAGAGTAGAACGAGTGGGTGTTAGCGACTGAATTGCATTCATCGATGTTTCTCCAGGCCCGTAATTAATCCCACATTTCGGAGTAAAAAAACAGCGAGAATTTTGAAAAAATCGTCAAGGGACCATGTCTTACCTGTACGCTCTGGCGTAATAGCTCCCTTGCAAATGGCAATATACCCAAAATGATATCTGCACCAGAATTATCTACAAAGATCACAACCTGAAGAAATCCAAGTTAGCCGCAGAAAGTTCACCACTATAATTGAAACGTAAGAGTAAGCTCATTAGTGAAGTTAATCATGAGTGGTATTTCAGAGTTCTTTAAATTACCTTTTTCCATGATTTGCGACTCCATTTTGAGACAAAACTGTCCAAATCATCTATGACCCAAGGTCGAGGGAGAAGGTTCTGACAGCTAGCTTGGAATGACATGCCATCTTTCGCAAATAGTTCTGCAAGCTTCAAGAGGGAAGGTGGAACTTCATTTGTCATGCATTGTTAGTGTCTATGTTCATGTCATAAGAAGTATGCGTAAATGCAGAATTTTTCATATACGAATATCTAGCCTTGACGAAAAATAATCAACAAAAAAAGGCTGCTACAACGCATTAGCAAACATGCCTATATTGTTCTGCAAGTTCTTTCCTATGACCAAATAAATCCCGCAAGTCATCATTTGGCAATAGTGTGCTCTTGGCTCGGAGTCATCCTCAAGAAATGAGAGGTTAGAAGCAAAATTCAGCATTACATCTCCAACGAGAAGGAGATCATACCTGAGCAGAGCCCAGATCAAATATGTTACCGGCAAATATCCCTCTAATCAAATTCTCAACACGCTCCGATTCTTCCTTTATAGCATCATTAAGATGCACAACACCCTCAAACAAAGAAATTGCCTTGGCGTTTTCATCTTCCTGTTACACAACCAAATATATGATTTATACAACACCTCTTTTTTTATCTCATAACCGGTAAAAATAAGTATAAAGAAGAGCAACACAGGTAAAAGAACAACAGAAAGAAAAGAAGCCAACATGAGGAAGCTATACCATTCTTTTTTGGGAAAAGAAAGAACGCACATAAAGTTAATTGCCGGTGCAATTGCAGAGTTAACTGGGCATATCAGAGATATTCTGTCACCTTAATTTTCTTAAATATGTCTCTGAATCCCACTTCTCTAAGGATTTGCTCACGAAGTTGGCAAAGAAGCTGGTACAAAAGGACAAACATAAAGTTAACTCAAGGCAAGAAGAAACTCGTAATCAAGAAACTCATAATGCCTAAGAGAATGCATACAACACAGTCTGGCGGGCCTCCATGACTCTCCGGATCATTTTTCAGATCCTCCAATATTTCAGCATACCTGTGTATAGAAACTAACTTGATTTGAAAGTTCATTTTGTTCATTAAAAACGACTGACGTTCGATATTCGCTTCAGTCTGTAGTCTAGAACTATTGAAACTCAAATCGCCGCGCTCAACACTCCACACAAACTAACCACACTCCACACAAATAACCAAACAAGTCCGAGCCCACAACTTCTAAACTCATAAACGTTTCAGAGCAATCAATTTCATCTATGGAGCTTTTAGGCAGTGAGTTAAAGACGTTTACCTTTGAGCAAACTTTTCAGCTCTGGAGGTTGCATCCCGAACCGTATCATCACTCTCAGCTCGTTTACTGCACAACAAAAATCAGTTTCTTTTTTTCTTTCAATGAATCATCAATTCGCAAGTCATAAGCTCGATTAGAAACAAAAAATACGGCGCGGGTAGATTACCGAAAAGATGCGATCGAATTAGCGAAGAGATTGACCCAAGAGAGCTCAGTAGGAGTGGCCTTTCGTGGATTATCTGAAGGGAAACGGTACGGAATCGTGCAAGCCCTGTAATTAGATTCTACCACCAGTGGCAATGTCACCAAATCTTCAGTCTTCTCCATTTTCTCAGGTTAATTTCTGTTGTCTTTTCTACACGGATCTAGTTCGGCGGAGGGACCAAAATCAATTAAGAACATTTAAGCATGTAATTAATCGATTTTAATATTATAAGATTTTATTTCAAGAATAATTAATTTATTAACATGAATTTGAAGGTTGAATAATCTTGCAACTGGATTCATCTCGAAGCCCCTACTCTTTATTTTTTATTTTACATTTACTGGAGTTTTCACATTTCATTTTTGCACCACAAATAGTCAAAGTTCGATCTGAATTAAAACTATTCTTAATCAAATCTAAATCTTGTAGTCATGAACCATCAGCAACGAGATTATCAACTACTCAACCAAGCGCAACACTCCAACATGATCGATAAACACACAAATAACACTAATTGAAAGAAAAAAGCTAAACTAGTTCCATAGGCAGACGTTCATAAGAAAATCAGACAGAAAATGTGAAATATAACACAGATCCGTAGGATGCAAGAGAGTGTTCTGAAAGAAGGCAAGTTATGGATTCATTCAAGGCTTGGTATCTTCCTCATCTTCCTCAATCTTTGGTGCCAGATAAAACCTAACATGACCCATTTCGGCAATCTTGTATTCAACCACGACGGGGAGATCCGAAGACAGGCTAATGGTGACAGTGCTCGACAAGGGAGTTGCCTTTGTGAAGGAGTTGAAGTATCTGAGAGCAAAAGTCAAAGACACTGGCTCATTCATCTCGATAACTGTAGCATCGTCGGGCTGAGAAAATGGAGAAGATAAATCATGAGTTTTAAATGAAGAAACACGAAACATTTTTTCACAAATAAGGAAACAAGAGAGAACCTTGTCGACAGTTGTGTTCTGTCTGCAAACGATATTTGCAGTTCCAATATCACCCCTTGTTGAGAATTTGACTCCTTCCTTTGTGACAGAGATGACAACTGAAATCAATCAAACAAGTAATCAACCTAATGTTAAGAGTGCCAAAAAATGTTTCATTCAATACAGCGACGCATTACCAGTGTCACCAATGCTGCTAAGATCTCTACATATCCTGGAAAACTCAGCGGATGGCATCCTAACTATTGCCTGATATTCAGCTTCCGGAATTCCAAGATGTTCACTGTCGATATCCATTAGCTTCATCTCAAAATCAGCAATCTTATCTTGAGCTGAGATACATAGAAAGATAACCACCAAGGTAGAAGGTTAATATCAAAATAAATGTAAAAGTAGCCATCGTAAGAGAAAGTATCGAGAACTAGGTGGGCATTATCCTACAGGCTACACATGCTCATCGCTTACGTAATTACCACGATTTCAAACAATCACACTGGAACAGAAAACGAAAAACTCGAAGACAAGAAGAGAGCAGGTGACGGTAAAAATCAAAATTTGTTGGTCAGTATCATTAAATTAAGCTCACAAGAGGGCAGGTCACAGAAAGAAACACCCAAACAAAGAGTAGCCTATAAATGTTCATACTTGGGCTCTCGAACATGAAGGTAACGGTATCACTCCCGTCGTCGGCCTTGAGGGTAATAATATCATCATTTCCCGCGCACTTCAACATCTTCGACATGTTGTTCAGATTCATCCCCATAGAAATGTTCCTATCACATCTGTAGTGCTCGAAACCCTCAGACCTCAGAAGCAGAGCCACGAGCGCCACGTGGCTCGAATCCATGGCCTGGAGTGAAAATCCCGTCGCGGAACAGTCAAAGTTCGCATCCGTCACGAGGTCCTTAATTGATTCCAGAACCTTCTTCAAGAGACTTCCCTGCACCAATCGCAGCTCCAACATCTTCAAATAGTCGCCGGGATTCAGAAACTCCGATGAAAATTGGGAATTTTCCGCGGTTAGGGTTTATGACCAAAAAAGGGTGTGGAGAAATGGGATTGGCGGGATCTTCGAGTTTTTCCCGCTCCTTATTTATATCGCTTCCTCTAATTGGGCTTGGTCAGCTTTTTTGGGCCTTAATGGGCCGCTTGAACTTTTTCAACCAAAGCATATTATTATTTATTTATTCATTAGGACAAAGAAAAGAGTTACATAGTAGCAAGATTAGATTACCAAAATACATCATAGCAATAAGCAAACTCTAACATCAGCACAACAACATTACAAGTAGATCACAGATTCGCATAAGATCCACAATATCAAAGAACTTGCCTTTATCCATCAAAACCTCATCAATTCTTGGGAATAAGATAAACCCTAGCTTTAATAACACTCCCATTCCCAAGCTTAAACCCGGGACCCACCGGAAAACCCACCAACATATCCATACCCGCCCTCGACCCACCACTAGCATTCGACACCTTCACCACGCTCTCCATATACTGAGGGTGAAACTCAGCACCTTTGCTCGCCTCAAAATGGCTCGGCGTAGGGTCCAGCGAAAAGGAAAGCAAGTGCAGCAACCACACAGCCTTGGCCAGCCCCAAGAACTCGCCGTAGAACTGACTCCTAGGGTGGTGGCCGTCTAGCACCTGCCTCCTCTGATCCAAGTTTCCGAACAGTGACTCCTCCATCTTAGGGTGGACGATGGAGAGGTACTTCTTGAAGCAGAAGTTCCCAAAGGTGCAGGTGGGAAGTATGCTCAGTAGCTCGACTGGCTCCATGGCTTTCATGTCTCTGTACTGTGTGAAGCAGTCCTGCCTGTGTTGGTCGGGGTGGAGTATGGAGGATAGGCTTCCGTCCATGTAGAAGGTTTCGTGGTCGAACCCTTGGAAGATCTTGCGGTTTATGTAGGATTCTAGGGCGTACTTTGCGTGGCTGCCGCCCGAGATTGGGGTGGTGGTGGCTCCGGCGGCGGCGGCAGCTTCGATGGACTTCACGGCGGCGGAGATGTCCCAGTGGGCCAAGCGCATCAGTGAGAGGAGGAGCGATGTGAAGGATTTTGAAGCTTCTTTGACTAAGCTCATGGTGGATTCGAAGAGTTCAACCGCCGGCGCTGATGCAACTGTAATAAGCAGACACGAAGATTAGTGATTAACTGACTTAATGAACGGAAGAAAGAGGAAAGCTTTAACCTTGAGTGGTGCACCCAACTCTTCTCTTGGACTTTCCCTTGCTCTTTGCGCTGGAGTTCCTCTCCATGGAAGCAGCAGCTTTGAGCTTCTCCTTGAGATTGTCCACCTCGGCTTGCTTCATCTTCACGTCCCTCTTCAGTTCCTCCACCGCCGCCTCGTAAGGAGCGACGATCTCCCTAACTGCGGCGGTGCCCAGCCTCCACCTCCTCCCGCCGCTGCTGCCAGCAGCCGCCACGCTCCTCCTGAACCTCTCCCTCAGCAGCCCAAGTCGGCGGAGCTCGGCCACCACGGCTACGTCGGCCACGCGCATCTTGTCTGGGTCCCACGGCGCGTGAGCTTCCTGGAGGGTGACGTAGGCCCTCTTCATCGCCGACACCGCGTCGAATGCCTGCCCATTTTATTTTTTTCAATCGAAAATGGAAGCACAGACGACTGAGAACAATCAATTTAATTTCTTCGATTTTTCACGGGACCGCCAAAAGGTGGGTTTTTTATTCGACCCAAATGCTGGTAATGACGAATCGATTTACCTGCCCCATTATCATTTCAAGCTCGACAATCCTTGGCTGGTGGGCATTCTCATCCTCATCGTCCTCTGTTCTAGTATCTTCTTCTCCCTCTTCGTCTTCTTGTTCGATTTCTGGGCGTTCGTGCCTTTCTCCATTTTCATCGTCGTCGACTCCTGAGCTGTCGTAAGGGTGAGGAGCTAAGGAGTGGAGGAGACAAGACGAAGTAACTCTTTGGATCAGATCCGAGAAGTTCGAGACCTTGCTCGCCATTTTCTTGAATGCTCCTCTGTTTCTGTGCAGCAATTAGAGGGGAAAAAATGGGGATTTTAGCAGTTGAAATTGAATGCACTTCACTTCACTGGTGGGACTGAAGAGCTCACGACTCAGTATTGTGTATTAATTTAATTTTCTTCAATATGGGTTGAAAAAGGCTTCTTTTTCTTGTCAATTAGGGAAATCTTCACAAGAAGATTTGATCTTTCTAAGTGGGTCCCGTCTTTTTTATTTTTTTTATTTTGTAGTTTTTCTCTATCAAAAACTTTGTATACTTTTTTCTCTATCACAATGTCTAATGAGAGTAGTTCAATTTCGTCTCTACTCTCTCGACCTCATTAATTTTTAGCATAGGATTTCCTCAATGGAGAATGAATATAACAAATAACAATAAAATAAATGCGTAATAAAATAATATAGAAAAAAAAACAATCTTTATAATTAAATTTAAAGTCAGTCACCTATTAAGATTTTTTGTAGCATGTGACCTCAAAGAGACCTTTGTTTGGCTTGCGAGGGGACGATCCCTTTGAAACGCCACCGAGTATACGTGCCTTCTTTCCTCGTTATTATTCTTATTACCATCTTCAATTACAACATTTCTCATGCTTTTTGTCTTAGTCGATATCTTCTCCCTGCAAACGATGCGATACCCCCAACCCAATAGAAGTTAGAAGACGTTGATTTACTTATTTGATATGATTCAGTATTTTCTACTACCTCGACTTCTCATTTCCAACGGATTGAAACAACATGGTTCGGTCTTATTAATCTTTATGCAGAAAAAGAGATAGTTGGGGGATGTGTTTCAAGAAAGAAGAGAGGCACATTTAACATAACAGCTTCAACTATCTCAAGCTTTATATAGAGTTCACATTAGTTATCAATGCTTAGATGTGTTAGTAATTAAAGAACATGAATGGGTGTCTATTTGTTTTATGTGTTTAGAATTAACCAACAAATTATTAGCAATTTGCATGGTTTGTACGTGAAAGCTCCAACATGGACCGTGCAATGGTGAAGAACAAGATAAGGTTAGGTTAGGACACGATTTGAAGATCCCTAGCTACGAAATTGCCCTCATTAGCTGCTCTTTTGTTGCGTTCATATAGAACATTTCGATTGCATTATTTTTTTTACAATCATATGGGTCCAAGATTCGTTTAATCACCACTAGTTACTTGACAAGCCAGACACACGAGTGAAGATAGGAATAGAAAATAATAGTCTTTTGGATTTGATGTAATATGTCACGTACTTTGTTCTTGTCTGTTTTTTCGTTGTTTTTGGGGAGAGTTGTTAAATAATACTAGAGATGTTTTTTTTCTCTCTATTTTGTGTGGTTCCATTTCGCATATGAATGTTTTTGCTTATCTTGCATTATTCGTCGTACGCATCGCTTTCACATCCAATCTCATATGTACATTTTCATTTTGTGTCAACACATAGAAAAGAAAAGTACGTAAATTAAAAACAAAGACAAGCCTACAAGAAGTACCAGTCCCACACACAGCTTACTGTCAATTATTAGACTTAAATAGTAAGATTCTAAATGAAACCATTTCGTTGGATTTGGTAAGAATGGGGAAAACAATTATACAGGATTCTTCACGCACAATTTACACTACACCACCCGTATACAATGAACGCAATTTTCCGAAAAATCACAATGTTTAAACAAATCACAACACGACCATTCACATTTTTTTAAGAAAATAAAATTAATAACGATTGAAAAGAAAAAAAAACACACACACAAAGCGATCATCGAACTGACGAATATGCCCCCGACCACCCAAACACCTCTTCCCTCATGCTGACATGGCAGCAACAACACCATTATTATTATTGTAATTTCCAATAATATCCCTCGGCTTGAGATTAACCTTAAGCCCATTCTTCATGAAAAGAGTCAAAGACATCTTCTGCTCAACCTTGTGACCTTTAACCGGGAAAAGCCGGTACCTAAGCAGAACCGCAGAAGCCACTGACTTCATCTGCAAATAAGCCAAATCCTTCCCCAAACAAGTCCTCGGTCCACCGTTGAAAGCCACGAACTTGTAATTATCTCTCGGCGGTTCGAATCGGGTCGACCCATCGATCGCCGAGACAACCAGCCACCTCTCGGGCTTAAACTCCAAGCAATCCTCGCCCCATATGCTCTTCATCCTCCCCATGGAATATATCGAGTAAGTCACCGTCGAACCCGCCGGAACTTTAGTCCCGTCCGGCAAAACGTCGTCGGCGACGACGTACTTGAAGTCTTCGGGGACGGAAGGGTACAGCCGTAGAGTCTCGGCCAAGGCAGCCTTGAGGTAGACGAGCTTATCAGCTTCGTCGAACGTCAGCGGCTCCTCCGTCCATTTCCCCGCGTCTTCGCCCCTCGTTTCTCGGAGCACCGCCGTGAGCTCGCCGACGACCTTCTCTTCCACGCGCGGGTTGTTCATGACTAGCCAGAAGAACCAGCTGAGAGCCACCGATGACGTGTCGCGGCCGGCGAGGACGAAGTTCAGTGCTATGCGCTTCAGCACGTGGTTGGGAAAGAGGTTGCCTTCTCCGTCGCGCTTCTTCATGAACCTCGACAGAAGATCGTCGGAAGGCGTCTCCTTTCTTGCGTCGAGTGCTTCGGACATGTAATTCTCGACCATCTGTAAGCTTTTCCTCAGCCTCCTCTCAGACCCCAAGTCGAAGGCTTTCTTCAGCCTCCATAGAAACCCTGGGTAGAGCATCCTTTGCATCGTCGACTCAGTAGCAGAATCAAAGGCGACGGCGAAGGGATTCTCAGGCAAATCCGGCGATAATGTCTCGGGGTCTTTGCCGAAGGTAAGCCCACAAATATTATCAAAAGTCAGACGCAGCAAAAGGTCCAACAAGTCAACGGCTGAGCCCTCCTTCGCAGCTTTCTCCAAGATAACCCAAAGACGAGTCCTAACAGTTCGATTCACCCACCTAGCCATGGCTTGCCTTAAGGTCCTCGTGGTAAACTCCAAAGCAGCAGTCTTTCTCTGTATAAGCCACGTTTCTCCATCGCTGTTGAAGATTCCCTGTCCTAAAAGATCGTGGAAGGCTTTCTGCCAAGTTGGGCCCTTAGGGTAGTTGTCGAACCTCGTCTTAAGTATGTGCTCGATGTTCTTAGGGTGGCATGTGACTGTGTAGAAGCTTTGCCGGCGAGCGATGAAGGGGACGGTGATGGTCGAGGTTTGGTAGGTGGCTGCTTTCCCCGTCGATCTGAGGTTGTCTGAGATCCAATCGTGGAACCTATGGCGGTTCATGTAGAGGTGTGGGAGGCTACCTACTAAAGGCCAGGCCTTTGGACCGTTTAGGGTTTTTGCTAGGAGGTAGAACCATAGGAGATAGGCTGTTGCTGCTGATACGAAGCTGAAGGATATTAGTACAGTGTCCATGCTTTTCGGGAAGCTTTTTTTTTTTTGGTAATGATGTAAGATCGAAAAGAAGGGTTTTTCTAGGAGTGGATTGGTGATGCTTTGGTGAGGAGTCTGTGAATGGTTTTTATATATGTAGAGTGCGTGTATATATTTGTGCATATGATGAGAGAACGAAAGTAGGAGAGGTTTGTTGGGAAAATTTTCCTCAGCGGCGAAGGTGTAAGAGAAACGAGTCCGTGGTTTGGTTTGATAGTAGTGAAACGTTATATCAAGAATTGGGCAAAACGGACAAGCTTTTGCTGCGCCCTTTTTTTCAGTTAACGTATTTGACGGTGAATAGGTTGCCTTAGTATTTTATTTATTTTGGTTTTTTTTTTTCAATTAACGATGGCGTGCCACAAGTACTACGCACGAAAGTTATAAGTGTCCAAGATTATATTAAAATCTATGAAGATTCAAGAATTGGGCATGAGCTAACGTTATTTAGGAAAGTATGTCATCAATGAATATCGAATAAATAGGGCCAATAATTAAATAATTAATAATACTAAGCGAGGTGCTTAGCTAAAAAAGGGCCTTTACTTGAGAAATGCGCAACGTTTGCACTTCGATTGAACAAGAGGTAGCTAACCCATCATATATAAAATCACTCAAGCCAAACATTTATATATACATATATAATTATATGTATCGAAATAATAGACAAAAAAAGACTTGTAAGTTCATTAAGGATGACAAGTCATAAGATTCTATTTTACGCAGAGACTGATAAAAAGGGTTGTTGAAGAACTGTTAATCTGACCTGAGAAATCAGACGTTGTTCCAAAATCTTGAAAAGATTTGCAAGCTTTACAACGTCTCACAAAATTAAGACTTTGCTGCACTTTTTAAAGCGTTGCGGTTATTAATATAACTTATTAAAGATTATTGCTGCCCTATAATCTATGCCTAAAGCATCCTTCAAGAAGAAACTTCTATCGACAATATTCCAACTGTTGATGACTTAGGTTGGGTTAAATCATGGGCAAGACTTACAGCTGTTAATTTATGATTAGAAAACGGACAAATATATTAATTTTTCAAGCCAAACACGATATCAAATTAAGTGATCGAGGGCATTTTGTTTTATTTTTTCTTTTCCATTTTCTACATTTAAAATACGTGAGTTTTATGCCTCAAAGAATGATTTTTTGTCCCTAAAGTGAATCATGACATCTCCCAATTAAGATTACGTATTAGAAGTTAGTTGGATTTTTACTCATAGCCATATTAGTATAAGGTGAATATTCTAAGAAAAAAGGAAAAGAGAAAATTAGTTTTTACACTAATTCAGGTTAAACGGCCCATAAATCTAAGATTGTATGCCCATATCGAGTTCTACGATTTCCAACAAAATTAGAGATTACTTCGGAATGTAAATTTTCTATCAATAATTAGGTTGAAATTTGAACATCTAAATCAAATCAGTTGCACTTTTTGTGCCACCGTCTTATGTAAATGTATGCAATAGCCAAAATAAATAAATAATGTGGAAGTCAGCGAAGCAAAGCCAAAATAGATAATCGGCGGCAATGTCTTCGACAAGAAAAACACCAGGCTACAGAAGAGCTGCCAAAACCTCTGATTCCGGACATCGTAAAGCTGATGACTTTGGGATTGTTGAAAACAATGGTCATCCCGCCGAGCGTGGCGACGGAGGAGCAGCCTCGTCCCACCAATCGTCTTCGGCCGACCGCCAGGCGCGACCATGGAACCAGACCGATCAAAGACGCCGGAATTTTCGGGGAAGGTATGTGAAGAAGCTTGAGAATTCGAAGTTACGTGAGGTGGATATCGCCGCAGGAATTGACTTTCGTTCCACTGGCGATGATGGGCGTGGAGAGGAGGGTGAAATTGACGGCGGGTCGCGCGCGAAATTAGATGTTGACGGTAGGGCTGGAGATGAGCTGGAATTTGATGGTGGGCGCGGCTCGAAGTTGAATCACGATGATGCTCATATCGATGAAATTGATGTTTCTTCAGCTGAAAGTGGGAAAGGACGTGAAAAAGAAGCTGAAAGTGCGATGGACGAGGATGATATGGTTAAAAGACTTGAAGAACTGAGAGTTGATGTCCAAGAAGGAGACCTTTCTGAGGAGCTTTCGGACAATAACAAACAGATGCAGGAGGATGAGGTAGTTCTTATACGTTTGGTTGACTGCTATTTTGAGGATGTAGCTTGTTCTTGTGTTTCTTAAGTTGTTCTTATTTCAATGTCGATTTTGTTTTCTTGGGATTGAATTGTGCTCCGTGCTTTTAATTGTGGTCCATTGTGTTTGTCGGTAGTTTTTTTCGTACTTTGCCGAGCTCTCTCTAATCAGTCGCTCTGTTTTTGTCGCTTGGTTTATCTTTGCTGGTGTGCAGCTACTCGCTTTGGAATCTATTTATGGTGAGAAAATCGTCCTTCTCGAAAACCAAAGTGGCCTCAAGTGTTTCCAGGTAATCTATCGATGAAGAAAGCGTGCTTATTTTGTAACTTCACAATCAGCAATTCTTAGACTTGGTTGTATCGTATAGGCGCTTATCAATGTTGAAGTTCCCAAAGGATGTTGCATCACTGCAAAGTTTAACTCCGATTCTCTTGAGAAGAAAGATGAAGACCTCTCCGATTTCTCGTATTCTTTCAGAGTTGAATATCTGCCTCCAATCATTTTGACATGTTTGTTACCCAATTCATACCCGAGCAAATGCGCTCCATACTTTACCATCTCAGTCCAATGGCTAAATTCTGCTAAAATTTCTGATCTGTGCCTCAAGCTCGATTCAATTTGGGAAGAGAATAACGGGCAGGAAGTGATATACCAATGGCTGGATTGGTTACATTCTTCTACCCTCTCTTATCTAGGTTTTGAAAACGAGATAGTTCTTGGACCTTATGGCTTAACGTGTGATAAAGATCGTAGGGCAGTATCGAAAAGCATATCTCCCAACATCGATATTCCTTTTTTGAAGAGTTACAGCGACGAACAGCTCCACGAGAATTTCTGCAGAAACATCCAGGATTGTCCCATCTGCTTCAGTGAGTTTCCTGGTAAGATGTTTATTTGATATACAAACGCAATTGTATTTCCATTCATTCATGAACTTTCTTATGGTTACTACCATCTGCTTCAGTCATTTGTTCTCCGCCACATTATATGACATTCATTTTCATTATCGATCTAGATTGCGCTGCAATTTGTTCATTTAGACGGATAATAAAATCTCTGATTAGCTTCAGCATTGAAACTTAACTTGTGGCATGGACGTAATATCTACGCTTGCTGTGCTTTATCAGGTACGCAGTTTGTGAAGCTGCCATGTCAGCACTTCTTTTGCTGGAAATGCATGAAAACGTTCTCAGACATGCACATATCCGAGGGCACGGTACTGAAACTCCAATGCCCCGAATCAAAATGCGAGGGCATGGTCCCGCCTGGCTTGCTCAAGAGATTAGTAGGCGAACAAGAATTCGAGCGCTGGGAATCCCTAGTGTTGGAGAAAACGCTCGACTCAATGCCCGACATTGTTTACTGCCCTAGGTGCGAAACCCCTTGCATAGAAGACGAGGACGACCACGCACAGTGCTCAAAATGCTATTACAGCTTCTGTACGCTCTGTAAGGAACGTAGGCACGTTGGAATCGCATGCATGACGCCCGAGATGAAACTTGTCGTTTTGCAGGTTTGTAGTGATCAATGTTCGCCTTTTTTTGTCATTACGGTCGATCGATCTTATCTTAGGGGATTTATTGCATGCATTTCAGGAAAGACAGAAGTCGACTTCGACGAAGGGCGAGGAAAACAGACGTGTGAAGGAGATGATCAACGATCTCCTCAGCCTGAAGGAAATCACAAGCTTTGCAAAGCAGTGCCCTTCTTGCAAGATGGCTATCTCTCGAACGGAGGGCTGCAATAAGATGGAGTGCAGTAACTGTGGACAGTATTTCTGCTTTCGATGTAGTAAGGCCATCGACGGATATGAGCATTTCAGGTTTCCTTTTTGGCTCCTTACGTACCTACGATAAAAAATAAATCGACACTTTTGGAAATTTTTTCTCACTTGGCGAATGATTTTTAGGGACGGGAACTGCGAACTATTTCCGAATGAAGAGATTCGAAGGTGGGAGGAGAGAGTCAATGGGCGTCAAATCGTTGGCCAAGTTCAGGCCCAGCTTTTTCCTAACAATGGTCATCCTTGCCCTAACTGTGGTCAGTATAATGTTAAGGTACGATGCCGAAGAATACATCTTGCATTACTTAATCTCGTCGTTTTTTTTTTTTTTTTTTTTTTTTTTTTTCTTGCTTATTTTAGTCTGAAAATGATTCTTCGATGTCGAAATATAAGGCTGTTGTGTGTTTTTGCAGATGGGTAATAACAACCACATATTTTGCTGGTCTTGCCAAAGCCATTACTGCTACTTGTGTAGGAAGATGGTCAAGCGCAGCTCTCAGCACTACGGCCCGAAAGGTTGCAAGCAGCATACGGCCGAGTAGGCCCGACCCGGCCCGAGTTTTCTTCAGGATCTGTTATTGTATACTATTTATTTTAGAACATTTTATCATATACTTGGAACTTGGAAGGGAATATTGCGTTCGTGACATGGATGGAGTTACGTATACATATATAGTAAGCGAAAAATGTAACAAACAGAAGTAATTGAAGTGAGTGATTGATTATCCGTTGATTTGATAATGAAAGTGAGTGGAGAAATTTATTGAGAAATTGACGTGAAAAGTGAAATGGTTTATGTAGTATTGTATCTCTAATTCAGTTCGGCTCGGCCTTGTCGTAAGAAATAATAAATCCCGAAATTTTCGTAGTTATTCCTTTTCACTTTTCTTCATCTGAGGAAAGCAAAAGCCCTAATTTATTGGTCAGAGACATATCACAAGCGTTGACTGACTCCTCGGCTCTCGTCTTATTGCAGTAGCCACTCGATGACTGTGCTGTGGATGATCGCGTCATTTTATTGTTGTTATAGTCCTTAACATCGTTTCGGCTGAAGAGACGAGTGAATTCCATGGAGACAGCTCCGTCGCCGGCGTCCGCCGCCGCTGAGGCGACTCCGCCGATCCTGCGCCGATGCCAGCTCCTAATGCGCCGCCGCCATTCCTGGTGAAGACGTACGACATGGTGGATGACCCCAGCACGGATAAGATAGTATCGTGGAGCGCAACGAATAACAGTTTCGTGGTTTGGGACTCGGCCGAGTTTGCCAAGGAACTATTGCCCAAACACTTCAAGCACAACAATTTCTCCAGCTTTGTCCGGCAGCTTAATACTTACGTATGCTTTTGTTTGCGTTTTTCTGCTAGTTTTTCCTATTCGTTTAAAAGGTTACTCGGCCGATTTCAGTACTGGTATGGGATGTAATTTTTTGTGGACTGTGCTTGAAGTTCTTTTCATGACTTTTGTGCTCCGTGTTCTTGAACTGGAATCTGAGTTCTCTCTGTGCTGGTTATGCTACGAGTTGACGGATTGTGAATTGCATTTGAGAGTTGTTAATCACTTATCATGGCTTTCTGAGCTCAGTAAATTGTTTGTCTTCTAAATTCAGAAACCTAAGTTAAACCGATATCATCGTACTGCAGATGTCAATACATTTCAAGCAGAGCACGGTGTTTGTTCTTTAATTAAATGCTAATGTACGCATGTGTCGGGTTGTCTTTTTTTTTTCTTTTCTTGTCGAAGTTGTTATCTCTCTGGCATTCGTCTTCGAAGATTTCTATAAAGATTAGTTCTTTTTACGTGCATTCAGTTTTAATACCTCTTGGGGTATCTGGAGGTACAGGGCTTTCGAAAGGTCGATCCCGACCGTTGGGAATTTGCAAACGATGGATTCCTAAGAGGCCAAAAACATCTGCTCAAGAGCATCACTCGAAGAAAACCCGCCCACGGCCATCCTCCTCAACAACAGCTACCTAACGCGCAGAGTTCGGCCCTTAGCGCATGCGTTGAGGTGGGAAAATTCGGGATAGAGGAGGAAGTCGAGCAGCTGAAAAGGGACAAGAACGTCCTCGTGCAAGAGCTCGTCAGATTAAGACAGCAGCAGCAAGCCACAGATGTTCAGTTGCAGGCAACTGTTCAGCGCCTCCAAGGCATGGAACAGCGCCAGCAGCAAATGATGTCGTTCCTCGCGAAGGCAGTTAATAGCCCGGGATTTCTCGCACAGTTCATGCAGCAGCAGCAGCAGCAGCCTAACGATAGTGCCCGGCGAGTCACTCAAGCGAACAAAAAAAGGAGGATTAAGCAAGACGGCGTTCAAGAAGATGGTATCTCTAACACCATGGATGGTCAGATTGTGAAATACCAGCCTTTGGTGAACGATGCAGCAACGTCGATGCTAAAGCAGATAACAGACATGGATTCTTCTCCGACGCTAGAGAGCTTTGCAGATGAAACATCACCATCACCCTCTAATAATGCGGTGGACGGCGCGACTCTTCGAGAAGTACCTTGTACATCTGTGCCCATGTTTATCCAAACAACTTCGACAGTTACGGTGAACACTGCTGCTGCAACTTCTGATTTGTATGGGTCGACTGCGGAAAATAATGTATTCGTGGGCCCCACGTCAGATTGTGTGGGCGGAGAAGTTCCACTGTCTTCTGATGCTTTAGAATGGAACGATGCTTTGTTCGACGGCATGCAAGAGCTGCCCGAAGTTAATGATCCTTTCTGGGAAGAGTTTCTTCAGTCTCCGCTTACTTCTGAAACAGAGACGGGTCTTACGGTGGCAGATGATGTGTTAGAGGAAAGCGATGAGGTGAAGAAGTCGGAGAATGGTTGGGATAAAACGGAAAATATGGCGGAGCTCACCGAGCAAATGGGTCTTCTGTCATCCGAGCACAAGAAAAGTTGACTCTCTCTCTCTCTCTCTCTCTCTCTCTCTCTCTCTCTCTCTCTCTCTCTCTCTCTCTAGATTGTGCCATAAGTCATGTATTCTGCAGATCCAGATTTTCTTTTTTGGTTTCGTGAATTTTCTCTAACATGCGAGTGTGAACATGTTTACACTAATTACGATTTGCTTAAATGTGAGCAGTCGCTAGCTACTGAGGAGTGAGGACGAATGAACAGTTGCCAATAAGAACCATATGAAAACATGCTCTGTAATGAAGAAATTCCAAACTCACACAGAGAACAAAAAAATGCTTGGCGAGAAAATATATACACAACCGTCGCAATTTCGCAGGAATATGAAAATGATTGTTCGTTGGTTTCAAGAAATGGATTCATAGGCCCAAAATGTATCAGGATCAGGGCTGTAAAGGGAGAAATCTTTGACTTCTAAATTAGCAATGTGCCAATCCACGAATCGAGCTTGGACAGCCTTCAACAATAACAATGCAGTCGGTAAAAGCCACCACTTCTCATCATCCCTGAGTTCATAAAAAAGATATACTTTCGTCATGAGAAGTTTCTGATACCACTGTATACTTCCACTGATCTTTAGCTGTTATGTCACTCTTATGTTTCCCAAGTTTGAAAAAACAGAGTATAACGTTATTGTGTAGGCAAGTTATTGACCTGAGAAGAACCTTAAATGTGCTTTGTATCAAACTCACCTCCAACTTGCTTCTTCCATGGATTTCAGAGAGGCGATAATGTAGTGAATGGTTCCACAGATGAAGGCCACAACCTGAGGAATTCAAAGAGAAATTTAAAAAGATTAGGCTTTTTCAACCAGAACATCTGAATTGCAGTCGAAGAATTTTGAATTAAAAATTAAAATGGGTTTAATGCTGATTTTAAGACACGTTTATCAGTTCTGAAAAACATAAAATGCAATTGAAGACGTTTGACATCACTCACGATGTTTGAGATTGAGCAAGCATTCCACAAAGCATAAACACGGGCAAGAGCGGGCTTTCGTGGCCCGTTACTGAACAAAGCATTCAAGCCAGCTGGAAATGGAGAGAGCAGCGATAGAGGAAGGATAAGTAGCACCGCTAGAAAAGCCCCCAGAGATATCAAGTAGAATAGAAATAGCATGAGAAGAGTCACGAAAACATCTGCCAAGATCATGATAGTGATCAAAAGCTGTACAGTTTCCTGTCAAACAGAGGAGATCAACCGTATGATCAATAGAGTGTGCTTTAATAAAACAAAGTTGAATTTTTTTTGCAGTGATCGTGTGTACCTGTCGACCGACAGGCCGGGTATTAAGCACCAGGAGAGAAAATGGAAAAAGATAGTCATTTCTATAGCTCAACGACTTCAAGGTTGATTCGTCTATTATGCCACCGTTGCTGCCTCCGGTGATTTTTTTACGGTTAACGTGGCTTGTAGAAACCTGAGTATCTTCCGAATAATCTGCGCTGCTCTCAGAAATTGTAGAAAAGCTCCTGAAAGATGATTGGAATGAAGAGTCAATATACGAAACAAGTAAAAAAAGCCAATTCACATGATGTATAGAACAAGAACCTGGATGGTGCGTCATGGACGCCTAAAAACTGTGAATGAAGCGCATAATCGCCAGCAGCCACCAAGATACCCAACTGATAGTACCCAGTAGATGTAGCTTGAAACCAGCCCAGGTCGATTTTGACACCGTGGAACTCCAATTGAGGGTTCGCATGAGTCTTTATCCAATTGATGACGGGAATTAGTGCTGTTCGTATAGATACATGTCTTACTATCCGTAACTGAGCATTTAGACCAGCCACCAAGCGGTTCCATATAGCTGGAGGTAAGTGCTATATGTAAACAAAAAAAAAAAATTATGAGAGAGCAATTTTACGAAATATTGCATGTCATGTAATCGCTGGAGTGAAGGTAACGAATATCTGCACTACCTGGGCAATGAGATTGCTTAATAATGTGTCAGTGTGAAGATTGTAAGGAGACATATAACTTCCATCCCCACCAAAAATTATTCTCATGGGAAATCTTTTCTGCATGTTGGTGACAACGTCTATACGTTTCTCATCACCACCGAGGAAAAAATCGATGTACGAAACCATAAGGTCAGGTGTCGCCCCAACCTGCAAGACAATAGATTGTTATATGATGCAACAGAATCCTATAAATGTAATAACTGCTATTGTGCAACCGTTGGGATACTTTTACGCGTGTGTTTGTTTGCACGTGTATAAATACGATAAACATGTAAGCCATATCAAATATCCCAACCTTCATTCCTTTATAAAGGGCGCGTGATCTGCAAGAGCGTAGGCATGAATGATCATATTCAGACTTGACCAACTGTTGAAGCCGACGAACCTTCTTTCTTCTTCGCCATTGTTTCCAGGACCAGGCGCAAGGATATGCAAGAACGGAAAGTATGCTGTGTACTGATCCTTCCCACCATTCATATGCAGCAACTGAGTTGACCTCGTCAATGAATCGGTTGAAGGCATCCTCATACCTGCCGGACAAGAGACGAAGAAGCGAATGAACTTGATAGATGTTTGCCAAATGATAGCCAAATTCACTATCAAGCATTCTTACACAATATCGAAGATTGCTGAAGGGGGGGAGTAGGGCAGATGCCATGGCTCTCTGAACGTGTTCGGGCCCATAAAATACATCCTGTGTACGTGACTCTGTGTTTCTTCTGTTTTGGCACCACGAACCTGTAAACAAGTACGGCCAATTCAATATTTATTTAGCTAGAGACGTAGCTCAAAGCAGGAAACATAAAAACATTCTAACCTCTGATAAAGAAAGAAGATGAGGAAAACGTTGATCATCATGATTCTCAATGGAGGCTCCCTCATAAGAGCTCCCATATCCAATGATTTTTATTCTCAGAGTACTTAATAGGAGAGCTAGCAGAATAACAACACAAGACAACAGAAGGGCAAATGGCCACGGCCCTCCAAATGTATATATCAGCTCCTCAAAAACTGTGTAGCACTTTGTGGTCTTGTATTTGTCAGATATGCATTTATAAGGGCAGCTTGATTGGGTTACCCCACCTGAAAAAATAACCAACAGATAGAACCAACACTGAACGATTAAACTTGTGTTCCTTAAACAGGAGAGCAACAAGATGTAGCTTTGCATCAGATAAGTCATTGTTGAAAATAAATTTAAAACAATACCTCTTACATATACAAACTTGGCACGGCGAGAAAGGTGTTCCATGGAACATGGCTTGCAGAGATCTGGATCAGAGCCCTCATCATCCTTGTATGTTCCAACAGGGCATTCCTACAATAAATGACCATGAACACAAAGACAATGGCATGATTAAGATCACTCATCATATACGGTACTTTTTCGCACTTGAGCGATATTAAATATAATGGGTCAAAAGATTGAGAAAGGTAGGGATAGTTTAGTACGTACTGTACAAAAAGTACCATATAGGCCTTTTGGGCATTTCTTCCCAGTAACCGTTCCCGTCTCACCATCAATACCTTCCCCGCTCCCAGCACCACCCCTGTGGCTCAAAATCAACCATCAGTAAAATTTATGTAAAGGCCCATGCTTTTCAAAAACCAAAGCATCAGAAGCTGCATTTTGTGGCAGCTCTTTTAAACACGCTGCCCTTGAATTAAAAAACTGCAGTCAGGTGTTTTTATGATTCTATAGAATTTTTATGTTTCAGAAGAAGTAACCTAGAGAAATGACACACCTCAAGTCAATGACACCATCAATGAAAGCAAGGGGAACATAATCTTCTCCGCTGGCAATCTTAGACCAATGAAAATGAATTCTACCACCACCACCACCGCCACCACCCAATGAGCCACCATAGCCACCGGTAGCGGATAACGTAGAATTCTCGGCAAGCGTAAGATACTGAAGAAAAAGAAGGATAGTCCCACCAGAACCTCCACCAAGTCCACCAATTAGAGTACTGTTCTTATTACCAGTCGGTTTGCGAAAACTCTGCCCGTCTGCCTCAATTAATCCGTAATTTTCCAGTCTAAGTAGTGGCCACTGTCTGGATCCCATCACTATCAATGATCAGTGATAAATCGTGATTAGAACTATTCATACCAATCATTACCATGATGTTCTATAAAGAATTTTTTATATGTGATCAGGGATGCAAAGACACCTTTAAGCACAGTTGTCGAAAAATTACATTACTCCCAAACTTCAAAAAATACTTCAAACTACAATTAAAAGTAAATGTTTGACCACTTTATCTCCAGAATAAAACTACTAAAAGTTGGAGTATAATGTACCTATCATCCCACCGCCAGCAACATAGCCATCGGATTTGTTAGGACCTTCTGTTCCACTACCCAACTCACAAGGAAGATCTGCACTGCCATACTTGCAACCACCTTTGCTCAGAGTACCATTGAAAAAGCCGGAACCCCCTTTCCCTCCATGTCCAGCACCAGCACCGGCACCATTTGAATAATTTCCCTTGCCAAAGCCGGTCCTGCAACCTAAAAAGAATTCCAAGTGCGTAACTTTAAAGATAGTTCCCATATAGATTAATATCATGCAAAATTTGTGGATTGCACCAATTAACAGAGCCATGGGATAAGGATGCTAAAAAGATATGACAAACCAATCATGGGACATAATAAAAGCATGACAAAGTCTGAAGATAATTACCAAATCCTGATGAAGTTATGGTTCCGTCAAAATCTACAATGATTGTCCGTGCCCTGTGGATCTGAATAATACTTCCTTTAATGACTCCACTAATCATTATATCTTCAACACGACATACCTGCGGAACAAAAACATTCAGAATAGCTTTATAGGGGCACAAAGCCGCATACTATCATTATTAAACAACTATCTGTTAGTTGACCACAGGATGTTGTATAACATAGTTGGACATACTTGCATTGAGAAGGACAATGTATAATTCACATGGCAGTCATCTGGTGGAGTGATCAGATCCATAGGGCATTGTGTACCATCGCAGAGCGGTTTAGTCACCCTATATTTTTTGTAAATCATAGGTTATAAAATCAGCCAGCTCAAGGAAAAAAGATCAGAAAGGTAAACAATCCATCAGTTTCTATTTCTCTTACAGGCTTCTACTTCCATCATCATCCAGGGGAGCTTGAAGTAAAGAACCAGGTCCCATCTGAAATATCAAACGTTTACTGCCAACATGACGAAAATGAAGAAATACCCTGCTACGCATGGGTACTGAAACAAAACAAGAAATGCATATAATGGAAGTGACGTGATTCGAAATCTTACAGTAATATTATAGAAGAGAGACAATGAGAGCCTCTGGCTTTTGATGGTATCACCGGAACCAGTAAGCTTCAAAAGTCCCTGCCCATACAAACCCAAGTTGGCATTTGAACTGATGACAGAGTTATCCTGCACCACCAAACAATACAATTACAACAGATAACGATCTTCTAACAAAGAAGACGAATAATTGTCAGAGAAATTTGACTGGCACCTTAAGAACAAGAAGATTTCTGACTTCAAGGACAGAGATCGCAACATCTGAGTTTCCACCGCCATCAACTTGGATTTGGGAGTTCAACATGAGCAGCATTTTGACAGAAACTCTAAAAGCACCGTAAACCTTCGATAACGTCATAAGCCAAAAAACATGTGACTAATACGAGCATGGACCGACATAAGATAATACAGGAACCATTTAACTTCGCTGAGCGAAAGAATAAGAAATATCATGATGATGATGCAGCATCATGGAGCTTACAAAATGAGCAATTCTGCAGATATCCCAATGCTCAGACACATAACTGAGTCATGCCCAGCCATTATGATGCTTCGAGTTTCAAGTTTTCAGAATTAAAAAGCTCAAAGATCATTTTAAGTACAGCAGTGAGTGACTGTTACACATAGAACAAATGTTCAATTTGGCTAATTCAAGAATTCAAAAGTGAACTTTCAAAAGAAAGATATCACAAAAAGCAAAGCCCATACCTTTATGATAGAATCACTCATTAGAAGTTCTTCTGCGACCAGTTCAAATTCAGAGACAGGATATTTGGTTAATCCAAATATAATGCTGCTTCCACGATACAAGCTTATCTGGCCCCTAACCTTCAGATGATATTAAAACATTAGAATATATTCCCCGCGAAATTTTCAGAAAAGGGTATCATCGGGCCAAAACATTCACTTAAGTAACTATGGCTTTAACATTCAATATGCATGAGTATGTCATTTACATTAGAAGGATGTATTATGACAATCATGCAGACCAGTAAACCTGTTGGCTATTAGACAAGTCAGTCTAGGAGTATCCAGAAGCATACAGAAATCAGAGAAAGAGTTCACCAGAGAATCAGACCAAACTGAAGAATCTTCATACAAAACAATATATATGTGTGTGTATATATATATATATATATATATATTATATATATATATAAACAAAACAAGGCATGATTGAGTACCTGAACTCTTGTCCACAAGAGAGGTACTAGTACTATCGCCTTGTCCTCTATGTAGACATTTGTCCAGAGTGGGGTGGTGGAAAAATCCAGCAACGGAGTTTCCGTCTCTGTCGTCATATTATCATTGCTAACCCGTAAACTCAGTACCGACGCATCGAAATAGGTACCTGCAGCTCCAGCATTCGCAGAACATCCAATACTTAGTCCACCTGCAACGGACAACACAAATTTGATCCACGCACTGACATAGTGTTTAGCTCTGGCAGCTAAAATATGCAAATTTGCAGGTTCACTTGGTTTTATACGCAGAATCAATCCCAAAATGAAATAAGTTTTTCATTTAAATAGAAAGTTGACACAGGTATAACTTTTTTCAAATGGACAAACACTATAAGGCATTATCATCCCAAATGAATCTTTTCCGACAAATACAGCATCAATCAGTATCTATTAGTTAAAATGTAAGTTTGCGGATATTAGTTAGAAGGGACTACCGTGCACGGTGACTTGTATATCTTCTTGCTTGCTGTAACAGTTCATCGATATCCTTCCGCCCCCACCACCACCCCACCCTTGTCCCCCCGCTGCACTGATGATGCCATAGCCCTTCCTGTAAATTCAAGCTATATTATTAAAACTGATATAATACCGCTGAACTAGCATATCACTAGAGTGCCAATCTCATTTGGAACCCCCCCCCCCCCCCCCCCCACACACACACACAAAAAAAAAAGAATTGCCAATGGAAGAATAAATGTAATTACAGACAAATATAACTCTACTTACAGCTTCTGCGAGAGTATGATGATACTTCCACCACTTCCACCACCACCAAGTGACCCGCCATCTCCGCCATCAGCAGATACAGATCCGTCCATGTACAACACATCCTTCACGTTGAGAAAAACCCGCCCACCACCATTTCCTCCGAACTTGTGATTGTTTGAAGTACCACCACCTTTGCTACCATATTCCCACGGGGTTGACAAGGTTTGCCATCCATAGACATCCCCGCCCCAGAAGCTCGTACTATTAGTTTTCAGGCACGACGCACCACGTCCACCATGTCCACCACCAGCTCCGTCATAACCAACAGGTGTTCCGCTTGTCTGAGGTGGCGGTGATCCACCGCATGCTGATGCGTTCAAAAACGAATTAGGTCCCATGGTTAGATTCACAGCAGTAAAAACTATTGTGTCCGCTGTTATAGCTGCATTTTCACCGATTTTAACACTGCCTGATAAGTTGACACTTATCGTGCAGCCTTTTACCGGACAAACAATCTTTACGTACGGAAGTATCTCTAAATTTCCAGTGCCCACAATAAAAACATCGAGGTTCCTCGACAAATTGGTGTTGAGGAGACATGTTCTGTCAAAAGATCCTACACCCTTCAAATCCTCACAAGTAACAGCAGCATCACTCTGCTGTAAAACTCTGTGCATTCCATTTAATTGTGGGGCCAATTCCTTATGCCATTCCAAGCTCTGGGACACAACATACCCCGATACACACCCAAATAACATCCAAAAGCAGAAACAATACTTGATTCTGAATGGACGCATACCCGCCCAACGTCTACAACAGCATCAATTCAATACATCATTGCATAACAAGGGGATGCAATTGTGAAATCTTCCTCCACGTTCCTCAGATCGACAGTCAGATGCAGACTCAGTTAACTACAGCTCATCAAATTATTTCCAACTCAATGACTGTCGCGCATCATAAAAGCTACCAAGTGTGAGTGGCAATAAATCACGAGCATGAGTCTGAAACATTCCCTACAATGAATATGTGCTTCAAATATTAGCTCCTTCTCACCAGAAAAGTATAGCAAAACACAACGCTACGCACGCATTACGATACACGTAGGTTTAAATTCAGTTCAAACGATCCTCCACACAAAAGCAAAACAAAAAGAGACAACGAATTTCACCACTAAACAGCTAAATTCAGCTGAAACCTCCCCCGATCACCTTCTAAACCCTGAAACTCGTCAAAATTCAGCAGTCCGATTCTACACAGGTTTACTAGTTAGCTCAAGTCAGCGTTTGCTTCCGCTTTACCTCTTCCTTTCGTTACCCGACAGAAGATTGATTGCCCTTTTCTTTTTTAATTAATTGTTCTTCCTTCTCTTGTATGTATTTGTATTAATCTAAAGCACAATTGACAGGCGTTTGAAAAAATAAATAAAATCGAGTGCAGTGCAGTGGTTAAAAGGAAAAGTGAGATGATGACAGAGACATTGAGAGGGAGAAAGAGTGTGATGGTGTCTTTGTGCAGTGGTGTGATTCGCTAGTCCAAATTAAATTAATTAAAAATTATTTATTAAAAATATATTTATGTAAAAGGAAATATTTTGCTTCGCTGGATTTTGGTTCGAGATCTATGCTCTGAGCTGTTCTTCCTTCATTTCGTTCGCTCTTATTGCCACATATACAAAGTAAATTAAATATCAGTAGTAACTATCAATCAACATGTAATGCTAAATTGGAAAAAATACATTTCAACGATGTTCTGAAGATAATATTAACAACTTCGGTGTTGTTCTACTTTTAGTCTCAAATCATAATCAAGGACTACAGATTTCTTTCGACTAAGAAAATATGTGATTAATTCATAACTAAACCTATGCAATTCAGACGATGACAACCACACAAAAGCCATCTTTCGGAAAACCTTGTAGAATATCAGTTTTATTATGAGCTTAATAGCCATTGAATTTATAATAACTATTTCATCGGTCATGTCAATTACTCATCAATAAGGATGATTAACGGGCTGTTCGACCCGCCGCCCATTAATTCCGGTTCGGGCCAACCCGCCCGTTAAGCAATGGGCTGAAGCTGATATACGCACACAAATGGATGAGCCGTCGATCTGCAAACTTCAGAAGAAAAATGGAGTTTTTAGACGAATATGAAAGCAAACCAAGATTCCTCCTTCAATCCAATCAATCGACAAAATCACCTGATCGATCCCTCGCTCCTTCTTCACAGATTCTGTCATCCCTTCGCCGGCCGAGCCTCTTCGCTTCCATTTTGCTGTCGATCGTCGTCCTCTTACTCGCCGTCGTCTACTTCGATTCAGAGCCGATCAAATCCGTCCTCTTATGGATCTCAGCGTCCCTCCTACTGGGTCCTTTCGCGCCTACTGCTCTCACCGGCGGCGACATACGCGTCGGCCGCGGCCCACAGCTCGCCGACGCCCCCGAGGAAGACGACGGCGAAGCAACGGAAAAGCCCACGGCGAGGAAATCCAACCGACCAGCGAAGAAATCCTTTTACGAGGATGCTTTTATTGGGAAATCCGACGATGGGTTGGGAAGCTCTAATGAAGGTGAGGATACTGCGCCTCTTGGTTTAGCAGGTGCGAAAAATGAGTTCGATGAGAATAAAAATGCGATCTTTAGTCGTAAGGAGAGTAGATTTGATCGTAATTGGGATGATACCGACGAGGAATTACTGAAAAAATTGATGGTGAAGCACCCAGTGGGTAAGCCCGGGCGTTGGGAGGCGATTGCAGAAGGTTTGAAGGGGAGATACAAAACAGAGAATGTGATAGCTAAGGCTAAAGAACTCGGAGAGAAGAAGGCGAACGATCAAGATTCTTACCAGAAATTCTTGAGGAATAGGAAGGTGATCGACAAACGAGCTCTCGACGGTGACAACGATAGTAAGGTTGAGGTCAATTTCGATCATCAGAATCTTGAATTAGAGGCTGCAAAGGGCACAGATGATAAGAGCGATTCTTGGACTAGTGCAGAGGATTTAGCCTTGCTCAACGCATTGAAGGCATTTCCTAAAGACGTTAGCATGCGTTGGGAGAAAATCACAGCTTCTGTCCCGGGAAAGAGCAGAGCATCTTGTATGAAGAGAGTGGCCGAGTTGAAGAAAGGCTTTCGCAGCGCCAAGGCTTCTTCTTCGGCTCTAGGGTCGTAAAAGGAGCGTATTTGAATTGAAAATCGTTTAAAAAAAGCAGCTTTTTTGGGACTAAGTTATACTAATGTGTGTATTCACTGATTCAATGCTCGTCCATTTGTAAGAGAATTCTATTGCAGCTTTGAGTTAATTCCTTCTTGAATGATCCCACTGCGATTGTGAGCTTTCAAATGATCTTAGGCACACCTTTGAAAGTGTTATGAAGGGACATAAGTCAGTTATTACATTAAAAGATTTCCTTCTTCCTTCGTTATTACATCATAGATTTGACCTTTCCTTACATTCTTTAGAGAGAAAGCCAAATCATGCAAGAACAGATTTTTATGAAGGGAGATGATTTATATATATAAATAACTACACGCATATATACAATATTTATACATTCACATACACTCAAATGCATATAAATAACTTTACTCAAAGTTTTTCATCCCTGAAGGGCTCGCCTGAGGTCCTCAAGGCTCCAATCTCGCCTCATAGCACCGCACCTCATCAGCCGTGGGGTGGCCGGCGCCGACTCGCTTATCGGGCCGGGCCTCTTACCGGGCCCAAGATTTGACGTGCCTCTCATTTTGTTACAATCGGGCTTGGGCCTTAAATCGCCCGACCAGTTTCTCTCTACCCTCCTTAAGTAGGCCCGCAGCAGGTCGGGCTTTCTTTCCTCGCCATGCACCACGTCCATATTACTAGTCGCCATTTCACCGTCTTCTGCGTGTATTACGTGTTTTCCCAGGCAGTTCAAACTCATGATTAGGTGCGATTTGATGGTTTTGTTATCTAGGACGAGAATCGACGATTCGATAAACAAGAATAGAAAGAAATATACGAACTCTACAACAGATTTGCAGAGAGATGTTTCGCAGAGACGAAGGCTGTTGTCTATATACATGTATGCGTGTATGTCTTCTCTTTCCTTTTTTTACAGGTTGCATGCAATGGGAAAGGGAAACGACGTATATATAGTAGAATAGTTGTAGGCTTTTTGTTCGTGAACGTAAATATATTTATCAACTGTACGCCATTGAAAGGATTGAGGTTGTAATGGATGCCCATCTTCTATGGTTTCCCCTTAATGTTAGTTTGTTTAAGCTCTTAGAATTTCACATTTCTTTCCAAGATTTATGGGTTACCATTGTCTTAAATGGATGGTCACGGTTCAAGAATAAGATTAAGCTCTTGATTGAATTGGGCCCAGGCCCATTGGGCTATAAATTCAACTAAAAGAAAATGGAAAAATTCAGCCACTTGATGAGATTTAGGAATAGTAATTACACAATTTGTGGTTGTTAATATTGTTTAGATTAAAATATATAAGTAGACACGTGAACAAAGATGAGAGCTGGTCGGCTCAAATTCGAAGAGACTCGTCAGGATAAAATGTGGATCATATGTTATCCTTCCCTTTTTATCACAAACTATCCCTATTTTACTCCACTATTGTATCACCATCTTACTATATAGGCCCATGTAATAGTTCCAATTTCAATGTTTTTGCTATCCAAGTGCATACAATTTTATTATCCATGTCAAATATTTTTTTATATATAAAATCAGGAATAAATCGAGGTTCAATTAATTATTCTTTGTCCGTTATTACAGATCCCAGCCCGACAAGAGATAGAGACGTCATCTTCTTACTTTTTCCTTAGCCGTAATTAATCTATTCAAATCTTGCTTATCCACAGTTTAAGCAAATCCCACCCATATAATTAAATATCATTCATTACACAGTCCCAGAAAAAAACACACACACACGCACACTCTGTGTCCTCCCTCTCCTCTTGAGTCAATTTCCGTTTCTTGGTCTTGCATATCTGTATATCCATTCACACACAGATGTATAAAACGAGCTGATATTGACATTTTTAATGACATTTTTAAGCTCCTTTCATCGGATTATGCGATAACAGGCCTATCCTGTAGGAAATTGAATCGACAAGCAAATCCACTGCGCCGCCGAAGATGACTCGCCGGTGTTCGCATTGCAGCCACAACGGTCACAACTCGAGGACCTGTCCGAACAAAGGCGTGAAGCTATTTGGTGTCAGATTGACCGATGGTTCGATCCGAAAGAGCGCGAGTATGGGCAATTTGACCCATTACATGGGCGGCGGCGGCGGAAGCGGAAGCGCGACGCCTCAAAACGGGCCCCTTCACGAATCTCCGGCGGATACGCCCGATCATCCTTCGGCGGCGTCGGGCGATGTCGCCGACGGCTATGCCTCCGAGGATTTTGTCAGTGGGTCGTCGTCTTCTGCTCGAGAGAGAAAGAAAGGTTTCCCTTTGTTCCCCCCCTTTTTTTTGTTTCTTCTTCGCTTTGTTCTTTATCCGTTTTATTCATCTTTCGAGTTAATAATTTTCAGTGTTCAGTTTTCATGGCCATCTGAATATGCTTTTGATCTCTGTATTCGAACTGGTGTATTATTATTCCCAGGTGTGCCATGGACAGAGGAAGAACATAGGATGTTCCTTCTCGGGCTTCAAAAGCTCGGTAAGGGCGACTGGCGTGGAATTTCCCGCAACTATGTCATCACTCGAACGCCCACTCAAGTCGCCAGCCATGCACAAAAGTACTTCATAAGACAAAGCAACATTTCTAGGAGAAAAAGACGCTCGAGCCTCTTCGATATCGTGGCAGATAATGCAGAAGTAAGTAAGCACACTTATGACGTCCCATCCCATAGTTAAACTAACCACTAATCTTTTCTTGTCTCACTTTTCTATTTCAAAGCATTCTCTACAGTCGAGCGACGCTGTAATAACACCGAGGGACTTTTTCTCATCGGACACACATCTGAAAATAGGGACGGGCAGTACCACCGCCGCCCCACCGCCGCCGACGGTCGAAGAAGAATGCGAATCAATGGAATCAGCAAACTCTAACGAAAACGAACCTTTATTAGCACCAACGCCCGAGTACTCTCAGTACCCTCAGCAGCCGTTCCTCTATCCAGCTTATGTGGGTCCGCTCTTCCCAATGCCCCTGCCCGTCTGGCCCGCGGTTAGAACCGACCCGGAACCCATGAGGGAAGGGGCCCACGAGCTCGTAAGGCCATTGGCGGTTCATTCGAAGAGTCCCATAAACGTGGATGAGTTGGTCAGCATGTCGAACCTAAGCTTAGGGGAATCTCTAAGTTCTGGCCCGTCGGTGCTCTCTCTTAGGCTCGTCGATGGCTCGTCGCGGCCGTCGGCCTTTCATGCAAACCCTAGCTCGAACGGTTCGTGTTAGTAGGGCGTTCTCATGTATAATTAGATTTGTTAGGCTGCTGAAACAATAAGTTTGTGTTCTAGGAAGGATGGAAACTGCTAATTGCTATTAACTTCAATCGTCAGATGTTCTTACATTATTGTTGTAGCTTTCAGAAACTCCTTCCCCTGTAAGTATGCTGAATTGCTGGAAACTGTTGTTGAAGGACAAAGTTGGTGAATCTGTTTCATGAATGTGAAGGTATTCATTCGTTCATTCATACACATTAGTTGAACAGAGATAAGAACAGATACAGGGTGGTAATGAAGGGGATGAGAAGTGAACATTTCAAAGAGCATCCTTTGCAAGCCTCAGTGGCTTGTCTGCCAAATATGCAACATCGCTGTTTGGTGTGACTAGCAGACGATGGTGATCGAGATCGTCGATGCCTTCTGCGGTCGCCGATGATGCGCCAGAATCACTTCTATCTTCTGTTTGAAAAACGTAAAATAGATGAACGAAAAGATAATACTTGAAGCCAAAAACATTACGTTGTGAATGACTTAACACTTGCATTTTAAACTATCAAAATCCAACTTAATTGCAGAAACCCTTCTCTTTTCACGGGAAAGGACTTGCCTGAATTTGTTTCATTTTCAGGAAGATGTCTGAATGTAGTTGTTTGGAGGCATTCGGGCAGCAGACAACTACAGCAAGAACCTGAATCACAGAGAAACGGAAAGTCAATTGGTGTTGTAAAGTCATGAACATGCCTACTCAACGATTTAAAAGGAAATGAAACTATTTCTAGTATGTTCTTTCTTCAGTTCTTGGAGATAGTATGATTTCTCTAGTCTCCGTTCTCCCTGGTTAGTAATTGCACAAGCAGTATCTTACAGCATTCACAGTTCCCGAGTTCAGCCCATCGAATGCTCAGATAACGAAGAAAGTATTACAGATTACAAATTTACTCAACCTAGGCATGCAGAATAAATATTTTTTCGTCATACCTAGTCGAGCCAATCGATTCACCCACCCAGGTATGGATTTTCCAGTCAGAAGTTTGCCTACATCATCAGTGAAATGGTTGCAGTTCTTAGCAATCAAATGGTATGTATCCCCATGGTAATTCCTCGAAAGATGCTCCATAAACGACCGCAGTTCAGAAGGGGTCATCTCAGTGTTTCCCAAATGGATCGAGCGCCGAAAGATAAATCCAGGGCAACTTCTTGGTTCGACCTCAAACACACCACTACTTGGGTACTCATGAGCTCCAAATCCATACTCCAAACCGTGAACTATTATGATATTTGATAAGATAATTAACAGCCGCAAAAGGAAGCATATAGGAAATTTTGCTCCATTAAACAAATGCAAAAGGACCAGAGAAAGCTTGCAATCCCAAGCAGTCCTCAACCACACTAAGCAAAGAATACAGTTAAAACATTTACCTTCAATACCAGAATGAAAAATTCCAAGGCCGAACCAAAAAAGATAATTGTTGATAGGAGTGAGATCATATACATTCAAGTACACTGCCGCATGGCTTTTCTCCGAGTTATTGAGATCCACGGGCGAAACTTCTGAGCTAGATGATAATGGAAACAAACGCATTGTGACCAGATGCAAAACGTCCAGAAGAATGGAATGTTCCAAATGAATTTACTTCAAACCAATCAATGCTCTACTTGAACCATACACTAAGGATAATCCTATATGTTCGTCAAAGTAAGTGGGAGCCCAAATACAAGAAATTGCCCTGATGAAACACCAAATGCATAGAAAACGTCAAGCATCACCATGGAGAGTCAAAAGCTAGAATAGAGAACGATAAATACTCAGAAAGAACAAAGAAACAAGTCGTCATGAGATGAGAATCAAGATTACATGAATAACTTGATCACAAAGATCACACGTTCGAGGGGGCAATATACTCCCCATTACGAATTAGATTGACAAGCACACGAAAACCAATCGATCAGTTGAACAACACAACAGAACGTAGCAAATAAGAGAATCATAGCAACTATCCTGGATCTAAGCAACGCAAATTCGCAAGTAATTCGTACAAGAGCGGTGTAGAGTGAAAAGGTAAATCGATTCCTACCTTGGCCGACATGCCGCGCGAAGTTGAGATCGGCTCTGAAGGGTTGGAGTTGGTGGCAAATCGATTTTGACAGCTAAGATTGTTCGCGCGTTCGTTTATGTAATTCTAAAAATTTTATTTCAATATTTAATGCACTGAAAATGGGCGTTTTTGCATGAAAGAAATTGAGGACAATATTGCAAATAATAAACTTTAGGTTAGTTAAAAACGAATAATTAAATGAAGGGGAGACCAAAGTTTTTTGTCTCGTCACTACGTTCATACATCATCCACCCATCTCTCTCTCTCTCTCTCTCTCTCTGCGCGTGAAATGTTCATCTACATAAATAGATTCTTCGATGTATGTACAGATACGTACCGAAAACGACCGACTAGAATTTTCGAAATGTTTGGCGTGATCTGTTAGTCAAAAGTATTTTCCCGTAAAGCTCTTCTTTTATATTTTAGGAAATCAGCGTTCAATCGAAGGTGTCGCCGGATTGGTAGGAATTTTGTTCTTCTCGTGGGTTGTGGCTTGTGCTAATTTGGAGGTAAGCTCGTAAAACCCTAGATCTCGTTCGATTGTTGAATTGTTGCATGCACGTGACCTCGGAGGGAAAAAAAAAAGAATTTTTTATCCGCTTTTGCGAGGTTTGGATCGGTGATTAATCATTGGATTTGGTCGGTTTCTGTTGTCGATCTGAGTGCTTTTAGCTCAAATTTATTAGGGTTTTTATTTCCCGAATTTCTGGTGTTCAATTTGTTGTAGTATTTGAGGTTGGGGTTTGTACGAATGGCTTCAAATCCTCCACTTGTGGAGGATAACTCTGACGAGGATTTCTTCGATAAACTGGTGGACGATGATGATGATGATGTGGACCTTAAGATCACAGCATCATCATCACCATCTAATGCTGCCTTTATAGCAGATGGGACCGTAACGGATGAGCCTGCTCAGGCCTTTGCCAATTTGAACATCAATGATCTTGATAGCAATGGTGAGGTTGGTTTGGCCAAGATTAGCAGTAATAGTAAAGGAGCCGAGGAGTTATCATCGGCTGTGGAGAAGGTTGGACATATAAGTCAAGTAGGAAAGGCTGAGGAGACTGGGAATCGGTTAGTTGCATCAGAATCTTTCTCGTTTGATAATTTTCTTGAAAAGGCAGGACTTGAAAGTGGCGACGCCGAACGTTCATCAGATGCAACGGTTGTGAGTAAGAGCTCCGATGATGCTTTGTCTGATCATACTATCGTTGCTAAGAATGGAAGTCTGTTTGGGGCTCCAGGAGTTAAGGAAGTTGACTGGAGTGCGTTTCACGCCGATTCAAATCAGAACGATAATGGGGGCTTTGGATCGTACTCTGACTTTTTTAGTGAATTTGAAGGTGGCAGTGCTGGTTACACCTTTGAAGATACGAATCGAAATTCTATCAATAATGGATCTCAGCCGACTGTTGGGAACAACTTATACGAATCCACATATGTGGAAAGCACAAACAATAATATTCAGCAGACCGATGTTTATGGCAGTGCTGCTACAGCTGATGTCAGTACTGATACACATGATCCGAACACCGCCGATTATTGGGAGAATCAATATCCAGGTTGGAAGTATGATCAAAATACAGGACAATGGTACCAAATAGATGATGTTTACGATAGAAGTTCAAGCGTTCAGGCAGATAGTGGTGATCATACGACATGGGATGGGGAGACAGAAGTATCTTACATGCAGCAGAGTGTGCATTCGGTTGCTAGTTCTGTAGCCGAGGTTGGTAGCACAGTTAGTGTTAGCAGCTGTAACCCAGGCTTTCTAGGCAGTAATGTTTCAGACACAACTAATCAAAATCAAGTTTCACATGTAAGTAGTCAAAGTAATGTGGTCCCATCCGATTGGGATCATGCTTCTCTGTATAGTTACCCATCTCACATGATGTTCGATCCTCAGTACCCTGGCTGGTATTATGATACTGTTGCTAGTGAATGGCGTACTTTGGAATCATATACAGCTTCAGTGCAGTCAACTTCGCAAGGTCACGGCGAGCTGAATCATGATGCATATGGATCAACTCATGCATCTTCTCAACACAATGGTCAGGAAACATATAATCACAGTTCTGAAGGCATTAGCAGTCAAGTGAAGGGTCAGAAGAGGGCTGGTTCTCTCAGCATAGGAAATAATTACAGCCAAAGCATGTGGAGACCAGAAACTGCTGCAAATGATGAAGCTAATTTCTTTTACGGTGCCAATCAACTTTTGGACAATCAGTCTGGGAAGAACATGTATATGGATGCCTCTGGCAGCCAACGGACTTCTTCTCCGCAAGGGGTAATAGGTTCCTATTACACTAACACGAGACAAAGTCCAAACGACATCTCAGAAGCTTCTTGGTCACAAAGTTTTTCCGCTGATGGGAATATGGATCATCGTTTCAATGGCCCTTCCACCAACCAATATCACCAAAAACAATTCTATAATGATTACTACAATAATAGTAACTCCAACTTTTCTCAGCCCGATCAGAGTGCTCATTTCTCCTACTCACCTGCTGTTGGGAGGTCCTCAGCAGGTCGCCCTATGCACGCTTTGGTTACATTTGGGTTCGGAGGAAAACTAATAGTGATGAAAGATACAAATTCTGGTAGCTTTGGGGCTCAGGTCCGTGTCTAAAAAATGTTTATTTGGTTTATTTATTATAGTTGCTTATTAAACGTTTCTTTAATTTTTAATTTCATGAAAATGTGCTTTCTCTGAAGACTTTGACTGGAGGTGCAATCACAGTTCTAAGCTTAGCAGAAGTGGCAAACAATAATGTTGATGCTTCAAAACACGGAATCGGTGGTTGCGACTATTTCCAGGCTTTATGCCGACAACCTTCCCCAGGTCCTCTTACTGGTGGAAGTGTTGGCACTAAGGAGTTGAATAAATGGATTGACGAGAGAATTTCAAGTCTTGGATCTCTCGTTATGAATCACAGGGAAGCTGAAGTGTTGAAGTTACTTCTTTCACTGCTTAAAATAGCATGTCAATATTATGGAAAACTTCGACATCCATATGGTACAGATGCTTCTTTGAAGGTATTTAATGCTTGGTTACGTAACTCAGACTAGTTTAAGTTTAGAATCAAATTCATCATTTCTATTTCTGGCTCGTTGCATCTTCATATGTGGTACCATCTCTTTTCGGATGTTGTGGTTATACTGCTCCTTCATTCATGCATGAGAATATTTTTCCTACATTTGCCAAGTTTTCGTTGTTTCGTATTGCAACAGGAGACTGATACTTCAGAATCAGCTGTTGCAAAATTATTTGCAGCTGCTGCAAAAGGAAATAGTCAGCAGTTAGGTCCATACGGTGCGATTTCCCAATGCTTAAAGCACATGCCGTCTGAAGGACAAATGCGGGTAAGTAGGCTAATATCTGCAAGTTTATTTGATTATGGGCCTCGTATTCATGGTGTTGAATGTTCATATATAAATGCTATAGGTCACTGCTGCTGAGGTTCAAAATTTTTTAGTTTCTGGTAGAAAGAAGGAGGCTCTACAATGTGCACAGGACGGCCAGTTGTGGGGCCCTGCCCTTGTTCTTGCTGCACAGCTTGGTGATCAGGCAAGTCAAATCCGATTTCGTGCCACTTTCTTTCTGGTTAAACAAACTGATAACGTCCCTTTTACTTCTCCTAATTCAATCATAATCAAGAAATTTTCACTGCAGTTCTATGCTGAAACTGTCAAGCAAATGGCACTTCGTCAATTGAGGGCAGGATCACCATTACGAACGTTATGTCTCCTTATCGCTGGCCAACCGGCCGATGTTTTTTCAGAGGATGGCCCAGTTCAGAGTACCATGGCGGCTCCTATAAACATGCCTCCTCATTCAGCTCAGGTAGGTGGATTACTATTCTGATCATTTGATACAATTTCCTTGTTAACAATTTTGTAATTGACTTGCGGTGAGTCCTTTTAGTGATTGGAGTTTTTCTGTGATGAGTATTATGTAGGTCGGTGCTAATAGCATGCTGGACGACTGGGAAGAAAATCTGGCTGTTATAACTGCAAATAGAACAAAGGACGATGAACTGGTGCTTATCCATCTTGGAGATTGCTTGTGGAAAGAAAGAAGCGATGTATGTTCTTTTCTTTTTGGATTGCGTCCTTTTTAATCTGGAATATATCTCTAGTCTTCATTAATTATTGACCAATTTATCTGATCCATACTCAGATAATTGCTGCCCACATTTGCTATTTGGTTGCCGAAGCAAGCTTTGAACCGTTTTCAGACAGTGCAAGATTGTGCCTTGTTGGTGCTGATCACTTGAAATACCCACGGACTTTTGCAAGTCCAGAAGCAATTCAGGTTTGGTTGAATTCTTATTTATTACGCAAGCCTTGTTAATATTCTTACGAGCGGCAGTTCACGCCTGCAAAGATGATAATGGTATACGAAGTCAACATTTATAAAATATTCACCTATTTTTCTGTTTTCACTGTGTGTAATGTATCATGCTTGATGGGGCTTACATTGACAGAGGACAGAGATATATGAGTATTCAAAGACTCTTGGGAACTCTCAGTTCGTTTTACTTCCCTTTCAACCATACAAGCTTATTTATGCACACATGTTGGCTGAGGTTGGGAGGACATCTGAGGCACTTAAGTATGGGACACTGATTCAAACCTCAGTTGTATTTCTAAGGTTTTCTGCCATCGTTTTGTAATCATAGTTTCCCAATTTTTAGGTACTGTCAAGCAGTGTTGAAATCGCTCAAAACTGGCCGAACTGCAGAAGCTGAGAACCTCAGACAACGAGTTTTATCTCTCGAGGAAAGGATCAAAGCTCATCAACAGGTATCCAATCACCTCGAACATGCGTCCCTTTGCCGTTTTCACTTTCCTTCGTAACCCTAATTCATTGCAATGCAGGGAGGGTTCTCGACGAACTTAGCTTCCAAAAAATTTATCGGTAAAGTGCTCAATCTTTTCGATAGCACAGCACATCGCGTCGTTGGTGGTCTACCCCCGCCCGTACCAACCTCAGGCGCTGTCACACATGGTAATGAGAATCATCACCAAGCGATGGGTCCTAGAGTATCTGCTAGTCAATCGACAATGACTATGTCATCTTTAGTGCCTTCTCAATTGACGGAGCCTACAATCGACGGGAATAGATCGTCAATGCATACAAGAAGTGTCTCCGAGCCTGACTTCGGAAGAAGTCCAAGGCAGGTTCGCTTCCGTCTTATATGATACAGTTATATTTTTTCGTTTCTGTTTGCTGTTAAACCCACTTCAAAACCGTAAAGTGATATATCTCCAACACCTTATGTCAGGCCGATTCCAAGAATGCTGGTAAGACATTAGCAGCATCTCGTTTTGGTTTTGGTTTTGGGTCATCTCTGTTGCAGAAGACCGTCGGTTTAGTGCTCAAACCTCGCAACGAGCGCCAGGTAATTTAAAATTAGTCAACGTTCTAACGAGTGGCCACCTAGACTCTTTGGATTTTACGATTTTTCAGTTGCTAATATTCCTACGTTGTCGATAGGCAAAACTGGGCGATTCAAACAAGTTCTACTACGACGAGAAGCTTAAGAGATGGGTCGAGGAGGGCGCTGAACCTCCAGCCGAGGAAACAGCCCTCCCACCACCACCAACGACTGCAGCTTTTCAGAATGGAGATCACAAGCCATTTGGATCTGCAAACGAAGCATTCACGACAAGCGATGGATTTCCAGGTCTTAAGAGCCCGGCCACTCTAGATTATAACTCGGGAATGCCACCGCTCCCTCCAACTACTTCTAACCAGTACTCAGCTCGTGGAAGATTGGGCGTCCGCTCTAGGTAAATATCACTCTCTATCATCCATTCTGTAAATTTGTCGAAGATGTTGTCCCACGTCTGAAAAAGACAGCACCCCAATTGGAGGGTATAAATCGAAGGAGGTACCCAATTTATAGAAAATTCAATGGTAAAACGTAATTGTGGGCCCTGATTTTTGGCTGCAGGTATGTGGACACGTTTAACCAAGGCAGTGGAAAGGCGACGAATTCATTCCATTCACCTCCTCTTCCTTCGAGCAAACCAGCGACCCATGGAGCAAATCCCAAATTCTTCGTTCCATCGCCAGCTTCGCAAAACACGGAGCAAACATCACAGAGTTCCATGGAAAATCCATCGACGTCGTCCTCGCCAGATAGTTCGTTCCGTACAGATGCGCTTCCTCCCAGTGCCACGCCCATGCAGAGATTTGCGAGCACGAATAACATCCCAAACGACATTATGAGCGATGGCGGTTCTTTTATGGCTAATTCTCGGCGTACGGCGTCGTGGAGTGGGAGTTTAAATGGATCTTTCAGCCCTCCTACGAACAAGGGCGAATCGAAACCTCTCGGGGAGGCTTTGGGCATGCAAAATGATGGAGGTTTTGGAGATGATCTTCACGAAGTCAAACTGTGACATTGCACTTTATGTCTCAGGTTTTTTTTTTTTTTTTTTTTTTTTTTTTTTTTTTTTTTTTCTTTTTACTACATTTCAGGTTTGTCTACTGTACTTATAGAAGAGAGAGTATTTGCTTGCTCATCCTGGGAACGTAGGAACACTGTTAAAGAAAGAAGACCATAGCTTTAGTTTTGTTGTACGGTTATTGCATATAGAGAATTTTGTATCAAGGAATTGGGTTACTAGAATTAATGTTCGGCTAGGCCCAATCGAGATTTCTTGGGCCCAGCCCAAATTGAAATATATATTGAAATTAAGAAATTTATTGTATTTATGTTGACGGGAAATATAAACCCTACGTGCGTTACCTCCAAGCAATCGACGTTATTGGGAAAAATCCAAGGACTGATTTTCAACCGAACTCTTGCTTCATTCGATCTAGGAGCATAAACCTCCAAAACCCTTGAGTCCAAAATTCACGCCATGGAATCGCAGAATGAGCAAGGACCTGGCAACAGAGAACTCTACGCTATGCTTCACGTATCGCCGGAAGCATCCGATGAAGAAATCAGGAGGGCTTATCGTCAGTGGGCGTCAGTTTATCATCCTGACAAATACCAGGATCAACATGTACGGAGAAGAAGAATTATTAGTTATTTTTATTAGTTTCTGATGTTCGTTTCTATTCATTCTCTGCTTAGATTTTGATTTTTCTGTTATTGGTTGCCGATTCTTTGGACATGGAATTCGCGTAGTGAGCTTGGAGTTGATTCGTTTTTCTTTTTCTTTTTCTAATCAATTGACTGACAGGTCTTTCTTAAATCGTGTTTAAGAACTACACCTCACGCTTGTGTATTTCGTTCCCCATTTATTTTTGTTTTTCAGTTTTAAGTTTCATTGATTGGGCGCTCTGCGCTTTCATTCGTTTTTGTTAGTTTCAGCGGTGCGCACATGTTGTCTAACAAATGTATCTTTTTTCAACTTTGTTCAGATGAAGGAAGTTGCTACGGAGAACTTTCAACGAATATGTCAAGCATATGAAATTTTGACTGATGAGAATAAGCGGGTTATATATGATATATACGGAATGGAGGGATTAACTTCTGGCCTTGAACTTGGTCCAAAATTGAGCAAGGTTGAAGAGATCAAAGAAGAACTTGAAAGATTAAAGCGAATGAGAGAACATCAGAAAGCGGTCTCACATGTACAATCTTCCGGTTCTATTCTGGCAAACTTATCGTGGCCCGACTTTAAAGGTGGTGATGGCATAATGAAAGGGTACTAACTTTATGTTGCGTTACTATTTTCATCACCATGATAATGCTAAAACGATATTATGTGCTTTTCCCATGTGCTGTATGATGTCTCTTTCCGTTACTCAGTGCAAAACAATATTGTTATGTCTTTTCGTATAAATAGTCTTCATATCTTCAAATTGTTATGCATTTCTTTCTAATGACTTATCCATTTGTGAATGTGCTCAGTGACCTCTATATTGCATTAATGACTGATCCATTTAGTGAAACCGAATTTCAATGCTAGAATGGCTATGGCTACTCAAGTTCACTCGCAGATATCAAAACGCAATCATGTTGCACTCGGCGGGAATTTGGAGGTTAATGCGACTTCTGGAGGCGGTGTAGCGACTGCTGTTCTCAGACATGAATTGTCTCCTGTATCTGTTGTAGAACTTACTGGTTCCATTGGCTTACAGTCAGTATTAGCAATGCAGACATCTCGGTAGGTTGGTCATGCGATAAAATTCATTTGTATTCGACCATTATTGCATATTAATAAATTAATATGTCTAGATACTTATAGTCGCAAATTGTGCTCAGACAATTAACTGTTCACTCTGCGGCGATTATGGGTGTTGCCGTCTCTCTTCAAGATGGATCTGTTATACTTTCAAATACATGGACCCGCCAACTCTCTGAAACGTCACATGGATCTGTTAGTCGTTCTCTCTGATTTATACTTCTAATTTCTGGATATGCCGCGATCATGAGAGTCCTTGAGTGGTGCGCTTTCCAAACATTTTCATAGTAGATATAATGCCAATTTTCCTTTGGAGTTTAATTTTGTGGTTGACGCAATGCCAAGGATATAGCCATTGCCATACTGCTAAAGCATGTATTACCTCTATTAGTGAATTTTCTATTTAAGTGGAATCTATTGCTACTCTCTCTAAGGAAATTTAAATTGACTTTCATTTTTAAATTTGACATTACAGATACAACTTTCTTTAGGACGAGAGTCGTCTATATCTGTGGGATGGAGGAGAAAAGGAGAGAATATGTCTGCCTCAGGAGATATTAAGGTATTTCCTCATTTAACGGTTCTGCAACTTAATGTTTATTTGTGTTGTTAATGCATTATTCACTTCGATAAAGTTTGTGTTTCATGATTTTACTTGTATGAGGCCATCCAATTGTTAGGTGATTCTTATAGTAGGCGTAAATAACCTAATGATCATGGGTTCTTCTATAATGGTTCAAGATGTTTGCCTCACAGTTGTTTTACTTACTCTGGTTTTTGGAAGTTATTTTTTAGTTTGTCCATTCCATGTATCCTCTATGGTCTATATGCTGATATGCACACGCTTCCTCTACTGGACTAGCACCTTATCCGTACATGTTTGGTTATAGGTTGGCACTAGCTCGGTTGGTGCTAGTGCTCAGTATACTCACAAATTTTCCTCAAAGTCACATGGGAAGGTCATTGGCAGAATTGGAGGGTATGTTTTTTTCCCCTTTTCCTTTGTCTTTCTTTATTTTGATTGGTAGTACTTAATGTCATGGGAGCAAGTTTCCTTGTTCTACTAATTAATGTGTGGGTGGGTTTATATAGATATTGGAATTTGGAATGGGTGGAAAAATGAAAAGATTAATTGAGATCACAATAACTTTGTTGTTTTTACATGGAAAAACCTAGGAAAGAATGGAAAATTATCTGCAAATGGCATGCATCGGATCAGATCAGATACCAGCTGAGGTTGATGATTTTGATGAAGTAATTACATAAGTAGAAAATTTGGCCAATCGTACATTGCTTTCAATCCACATTTTAGTTTTAATGCGAGTTCTTCTTGTACCTGCAATACCATATAAATACTTCTGTTACTTCTAGCATTCCCAATGTTCTCACAGTGGTGTGCTTGCATTTGAAATTGGGGGAGGAAGAAAGATATCTAAGTTCAGCACCGTAAGAATGATGTACTCTGTTGGTATCCAGGTACACATACACAAATATGCCTTATAAATTGTTTTTACTTTCATTATCAATGAATCCGTAGAGATAATTGGCAATGCCACGCCGTTTAGAAACTTCATGGTTTAGCCTGAAAATTCCTTGGGAGGGCTTTTTCTGGAGTTTCATTCGCATGCAAAGTTTGTGTTTTCCTTGTAAATCTATACCCCATTGAATTGATTCCTTATTATAATAAGAGTGAAATGGACCTGTTATTCATCGATAGGGCATTAGAAAATCACTACTTACAAGAAACATTCTGATCTGATAGGGCATTTTATGGCTTAGAAAATCTATACCCCATGCTGCTACGCCGTTTTGAATCTTGATTTAATTCTGGCTTAGAAAATCACAACTTACATGTTATGATGAACTCCAACATTCTGATCTGATAGGGCATTTTTTGGAGATTCGAACTGCATCGTGGAGGGCAGAAGTTTGTTGTTCCCGTAAGTTCAACCTTTTACATATGATCCAATAAGAGAACATTCCATCTAGGAGATTTATGAAAAGCATGTGCATTTTGACCTACCCATGAAGAAACATAGATATAATCCAACAAAAAAGGCGGATAGCTTCATTAAAAATGTTGATCAGTGTTCCTCCATACTCCTTAATTTTTATCGCTAGATTAATGGTATATATCCTTCATTAAACTAAGTGTTTTGGTTTAGGGAGCAGCACGCAAAATGCTATTGCTTTTCATCATTCATCTGTTTTTTTTTTTTTATAACGCAATCAATATTTACAGATGTTGCTATCTAATACCTTGGATCCTATTTTTGCTACTGGAGCATTCGTTATTCCGGCATCTCTTTACTTTGTTCTCAAGGTTTGATTCCCAGTTCTTGAAATAAATAAGTTAAAGAGTAAAATTATCAAGGAAGTTTCCGTTTTTTTTTTCATGTTTTTTTTTTTTATTTATCAGAAATTTGTTCTGAAGCCGTATTATCTAAGACGGGAAAAGCTGAGGGCGATAGAGAACATGGACAAGACTCAAACCCAGGTCTACTCTTCTTTTTTTTGTCCGTTGTCTTTGCATTTGCGTAATGGATATGCCTGTTGCATCTAGCTCATTATCATCCTCCCCCCCCCACACACACACACACGCATTAGGGCTTTCTTCCATTGGAACCTTAGTCATGATGCGGTCTTATGAGATGGAAGTAATTTCCCCCAAGATGTTTATATAAAAAAAAGAATTTTAAAAAATGTCGGTTCAAGAAAAACATAAATCACTTAGAATCTGATATTTCACAGCCCAAAATGCTCTTCTTCATTTCTCCCATGTTAGAGCTGCAAACAACGAGGATTATAAGTGAGGACTTTCCCTGAGACTATGTTTATCAACAATCTAGACGACGGTTCTTGCACTAAAGACAAAGAGAAGCAAATAAAAAATTCAAAAATAAAATAAATTGTCACAACCCGACCAACCATGAACTTGACATGGTTGTCCACAAGTCCCACTAACATTATCCAATGTCATTTGTAAAAATGTGATTGGTTTGTTTGATCTTTTGAAATTTTTATGATATTTTCAATTATCTCTTAATTTTTTTTATTTTTTATTTTCACCGAAATCCATGATTCTCACTCTCTCTCTCTCTCTCTCTCTCTCCCCCTTCCTCTCCAGCTTGCTCTCATTTTATCAAATGAATATGACATCAAAATCGTTCTTGGCAGGTTGTAGAAGCGAAGGCTGCAGCTGGGAAAGCTCAACAACTACTACAAACCGTGGCTAATAGGAAAAGAAATAAGCAACTAGAAGCGGGTGGTTTGATCATCACCAAAGCAGTTTATGGAAACCACAAAGCTATATCTGATCGCAGCGCGGATGATGAAACAAAAGATGATGAAATTTCATCACAGATTATGGATGTCACGATACCTCTTAATTTTCTCGTTAGTGACGTCGGCCAACTCAAGGTTTATCTCTTGCACGGATATGCATTGCTTTTTCTGGGACATAGTGATATCATTCATTTGTCACTTAGAGATGTCTACATGTGTTTGTGCACAGCTTCATGAAGGTGTAAAGAAATCAGGTATTATGGGCTTCTGTGATCCTTGTCCTGGAGAACCCAAGCAGCTGTATATTGAGTATACTTATGCTGGGAACAAGTACGAGGTAAAAGAAAGCATTGTAGTGAATTAATTTCTCTAGTAAAAACAATAGCACTATTTTCTTACACAACTCTCTGTATTTGTCAGGTCACAGTTGATGATTACGCGGAGTTGATATTACCCAAAGAAAAGCATAGAGTATGAACACAGTATTGTTTTTAGTGCTTTTGTAACCATCAGTTTTGCCTCCTTTTCTTGCTACTTTTGGAAGTTATTATTCTTCTTTCCCGTATGCGGTGGTAATAAGTTAATTCATGACATTTTTTTCGTTGCAGCGTCGTGAATGATTGTCTCTTACTGTAATAGATCAGTTGCATTGCAGAATGATGTACAATAAATGTGATGTTACGATTAATTAATTATCCTAGATTCCGAATCAGTACAACGCCACATGAAAGATCATTGGTATGGCACGAATTATTGCCGTTTAAATTAATAATAAGAGCACAAATGACACGCAACTTCCGTGCATGAGAAACTTTTGGATCACCCCTCAGTTGTATACACTTCCCCTTCCGTAGAATTTGCATAATAAGAAAAGCATGTGTTGCGTTGTAAAAGTTGGATCTTTTTGGTTTTCTTTTCATTTCGCCGAATGAAACATCGACTGACTGATCTAATCTAACAGAATGAGTTCGGGAGAGCTTGTTGATGTCGAGCCTTTAGAACTGAAATTTGCATGTAAGAATGACTCCTCCATTTGTGTTTTTTTTCTTTACCTTTTTTCGATCTTCCTTCGCTTGATCTCTCTCCAACATTTTCCTCTCTGTTATCTGATTAGTTGAGCTGAAGAGGCAGATCTCTTGTACTCTGCAAGTCACGAACAAGACCGAAAATCATGTCGCTTTCAAGGTTCGTTCTTTTTTATTCGTTTTTCGATATGAATCGCTCGATCTTATTGTGTATTCGTTTTTATCGCAGGTTAAGACGACGAATCCCAAGAAATACTGCGTTAGGCCAAACACGGGGATCGTTTTGCCCCATCTAACCAGCGACATTGTTGGTAATAATCCCATCCGTCGATTTTTCCGTATGCCACAATAATGGGTTCGAAAAAAGATCGTAGCTTGCTTGGATCAAAAGATGTTCTTCTCACTGGGTTTTCTTCTTCGCTTCTCTGTTTCTTCATTTTTATGTGCAGTGACTATGCAAGCTCAGAAAGAAGCTCCCCAAGACATGCAATGCAAGGACAAATTTCTTCTTCAGAGCAGCGTCGTCAGCCCTGGCCTCAATCCCAAAGACATCACCCCAGAAATGGTTAGTTGTCGAAAGGAGACAAGACATTTATCATCGTAGTATATATATAGGCAGCTGCTAATATTACTTCCTTTTCTTTTTCTGTGTTGTTTTTTTGTTCTGGGAAAAAAAGTTCAATAAGGAGCAAGGGCAGGTGGAAGAATGCAAGCTGAAGGTCGTCTACGTCGCACCTCCTCAGCCACCGTCGCCGGTCGCCGAGGGCTCCGAGGAGGATACCTCCCCGCGAGAAAACGGCGGCAAGGTACACTTTTTTTCAACCCTCAATCGCCGCCTTCCCTGTAGGACTTTTTTCTCACAGCAAACGACTGATGTTTGCAGGCGTCTAGGATGTTCGTCGATAGCCATGACAAGTCGCCGGAGGCAAGATCGCTGCTTTCTAAGCTGACGGCGGAGAAAGACGCTGCCATTCAGCGGAACAACAAGCTTCGTCAGGATTTGGTCAGTAGAAAGTCGCCTTTTTTTTCTTTGCTTTTTGTGTTCGCCGGCGTCGTTAAAAGTGGTTTTCTGTCTGCCGCCGTAATTTTAGGAGCTGTTGAAACGCGACAGCAAGAGAAGCGGCGGCGGCGGCGGCGGAGTATCGATCTCTTTGGTCATCATTGTCGGCTTGCTTGGCATGCTATTTGGGTACATCATGAAAAGGACGTAAAAGCAGAGCAGGCCAGCCATGGATTATTGGAAGCTCCATTTTCTTGATATTTTTTACTTTATCTGATTTTTGTAATTTTCACTTCTATTCTATTTCCCAATGGGTAATAAATAAAGATAGCTAGCTATTTTGCGAGTTACAGAAAAAGAGAGGCGTTTATTTAAGTCCAGTTTTTACCGTTATATTTATTATTACCTCCTTTTTCTTCCCGGCGTACAAAACGTAATTTTAACGAGGCAAAGTCAACTTTGCGTGTTCACTTCCATGGAGGTGGGTCTCATCCGAGGAATATTGTAATGTTTTATTTCTTGCCCACCTTCCCCCAAATTGTCCTACACCGTTTCTCTGCAGCCAAGAATCATCCAAGGAGAAACGGACAAGAGAAGAAAAAGGTTACTTTTGTGTGGATTCGTGGTCAAATATTCTCTTGAAATTGATCGATGGAAGCTAATCTCGACACGGGCGGTAGTGAAACCCTTCTCAGCATCGAACCTACGGAGCTCAAATTTAACTGTTAGTGTGTTCTATTTTTAGTTTCTTTTTCTTTGATTTCTCGCCGCGTTTGTAATATGTCTGTTTCTTTCTGCCTTGATCAGTTGAGCTGGGAAGGCAATCGCCCTGTACTATTCGACTCACTAACATCACCAGAAAACGTGTCGCTTATAAGGTTTTGACTGAGTGATCTTAGTTCAACTCAAGTGTACTGATTGATCGCTTGCTTAGTTAATTTAATTTTGTTTTTTCAGGTTATGACGACGAGCCCAGAGAAGTACTGTGTACGACCTAGTGTAGGAATCATTTCGCCCAGATCAAGCTTGGATGTTAACGGTATAAAAAAAAAGTTCGAGAAAATCGATCGTTCGTTAACGCCTCAGCTGCTCGTAAAAATGTCCCTTAGGCGGCGGAAAATCATTGCTAGTTGTTTTCACATCTGCAGTGACCATGCTTGCTCCAACTGAAATCCCAATTAAGATGCTGTGCAAGGATAAGTTTTTGATTAAGAGCTTCGTCACAAATTCTGCTGACAACGCTGAAAGTGCTCGAAGAATGGTAAACATATCTTAAACTCAGCTAACCACAGGCATAGAATATAGGCCAAAATATAATTTTAGGTCACTAAGTTCATATTTTTCTTTTTTGGATCACTATGTTTGATAATTACAAAAATAGGTCACTAACTATGTATGTTAAAACAAATCCGGGTCATCCTTTCAATTTTGGGTCACTAAGTATACGTGTTTTATGTTTTTGAGTCGCTATATTAAATCCATTTTCGCATTCATAAATAAATAGTGGCCCACAATCGAAGATATTATATACTTAGTGACCAAAAAATGAGTGGGTGACCCAAATTTGTTTTGACATATATAGTTAGTGACCTACTTTTGCAATTATCAAACATAGTGACCCAAAACGAAAACATGTATAATTAGTGAACTAAAATAATAATTTGGCCTCGAATATAATGAGTTTTATTTTCTTAAGTTTTCTCTTGCTTACTTTGTATACAGTTCAACGAAAAGTGGCGCCCAATTTCTCGATGCAAATTGAAGGTGGTGTACAATATTCCATCCGATCGACCATCATCCCCAAATGAAAGACCCGAGGCATTCCATTCTCCTCCACGTACACCGATTTCACAGCCTACAAATAACGATACTTCTGAGGTATTCGTTTAGCCCTTGTGCCATTTTTCCTTCACTCGGTCATAGCTAGAAATACCTGAATCTGAAGACTAACCTTCGAAATTTTCCTGTTATTTTGTTATGTTGCTATACGTTTCGAACTACGATGCTTCACTTTTCGGTAGTAGCTTCGAGGGATGTTTCGGGAAAACCGGCGAGTGTATACGGTGATTTATACGTTGATCGTTCAGCAAACTCAAATGCAGGTGAAACATGGTCAAGACAGAGACGAAAACGTCGGCCTCGAATTGCTGATGAAAGTTGTAGCCATTGGCTTGCTCTTTCTGGCTTCTTGTTACCTTATCGTAAAGATTCTTCCTTTCATATGGTAAGAAGCTTTCTACTCAAGCGATATAAGAAAACAGACAAAAACTTAATCGGGCCTCCCACTCTCTCTTTTTGCAGGAGTTTAACAATTATGCTATCGATGTTGGCCGTTAAGATGATAAAGAAACTGGTTTCAGATTCAGCAGAAGAATGGATCGTAAAAGCCCTTCTAAACGCTGTCATCCTTTTCTTTTCTGCTCTCTACGCTCGCTTGTGGAATAACAATGACGCAGAATATCGACGGTAGCTCGCCGAGTAATCAATCTATAGCCAAACGGTTCCATGAATACATACATTTTCGTACCGAGTGCATATAATAAAGTGCTCTTAAAAGAATCTGCAGTGATCTATCTATCAATCTTGAAGTTGAAGCCTTTGTACATTGTCTTGTTGATCCCTTGTATTGTATGGAAACATCGAGTTCTTTTGAGGTCAATTTGTATATGTTTTTCTTCTTCGTGAGAGAATATAATTTTCTTTTGGACCCTATATTTGAACTTAATTGTCAATCATGTCCGTTACACTTTGAATCGTCTAAAAGTTGGTTACTTTTGTTTTGTTAAGACGAGAATGCCCCTGTAACGAGGAAACGTGGACTGGGCACACAACTCTCATCTCAACTCCTCAAATTTCGTTCTCTCTTTTTTTTTTGTACTTCTTATTGAGGAGTTGGATAATCACTGAGTTCATCTTATTTTAATTGATACATAACCGAGATAAAAAGGAAAGCTATCATTCATCGAACGTCAATCTGCCACCGAAAGCTATCTTCTTTCTTTGTTCTTCACCTTCTCCCCCAAGAAAAAAGGCATGATTTTTTTGTTATCATTTATTCAATTATGATTCCTTTTTAATCGTCTTTATGTACTTCGTCACGTCGCTCTAATTCGTTTCTTGATTCCCAGTTCTTTTCAAGAATTATGTGGGTTTTTTTTGGATAGCATCCGTTAGGTGTTATTTTTTCTGCATACTGATTGTGTGTTTATGAATCCCTTCTTCTCTCTTGTAGTTGACATTTTCTTAGTTAAAAATCAGAGTTTCTTTTTTAGATTGGTTTTATGTATATTTACTTGAAGCAGCAATTGTATTGATTTCAGGTTGAATTGAATGGCTAAGAGCTTATTCAAGCAAGAACACGATCATGGTATGTTTATCCCTCCTCTTAATTTTTCTTGCTTTTCTTGACAAATACACAGTTTTTATGATTATTTGCTTCCCTTTAAAGAGAAAAGAGTTGCCGAGGCTTCGCGGATTAGGGAGAAGTACCCCGACCGAATCCCAGTAAGATACATACAAACTCTATTCTCTTTCAATATATTTCTCTTTGATTTGATGGTTCTTTTCTTTATGCTGTAATTGTTGACTACCTCTTGATAATGAATTCTCTGTGATCTTGAGAACTTATTGGTTGTTGTTCAATACTATGTGACCCTTTCACAATATTAGATTCTCTCCTAGTTATTCTTTATCTGTGATGCAAAAAAAGAAAAGGAAAGAAAAAGAGACTTAACCTACCATTGAATATTTCTCCTATTGTCTCCGATCGAAACTTAGAAAGAAATATGCATGTAATATCCCAAACTGAAAGCGAAGAACTCGGTTGTGGCCATACCCTTTGTAAACACTTACATTCCAAAGCTCTTAGACTCTCTTTGATGTATATAAGATAATAGCAAACGTTAAGCATTCATTCCTCTATAATGTGTTGCAGGTGATTGTCGAGAAAGCAGAAAGGAGCGACATTCCAAATATCGACAAGAAAAAGTACATACGTCCTCTCCATGTTTTTATGTTGTTTTCTGCTAATTTCTTGGTTTTCTTGGATCATTTTCGAACAGGTATCTTGTCCCAGCTGATTTAACCGTAGGACAGTTTGTATATGTGATTCGCAAGAGGATTCAGCTCAGCGCAGAGAAGGCAATCTTCATATTTATTGACAACGTACTCCCACCAACTGGTAAGTTATATAAATTCATTACAGATATATTCACACACACACACCATTTCTTCCTCGTTTGACTCGATTTGTTTAATTAAGCTTACGAGGCTACGTTGTAAATTACTAACCTTTCGCTGCTCATGTGAAAGGTGCTATAATGTCGGCTGTATACGAAGAAAAGAAGGACGAAGATGGTTTTCTCTACGTTACTTACAGTGGAGAGAATACGTTTGGCCTGCCTGAGATATGACGGAGATAGATAATAAGCAATTTACTTTGGTAATTCAATAAATATGATGACGACCTTAATTGCTTCAAAGTTGTGTATAGTATCTTGAATAATACAAGAGATATATAATTGTGTAGAGTTTCCAAGTCTTGGGAAGATGATGTTATCATTTCATTTCAGTGATCATTCGACTGTCTTCTCTGTTCTCTGTTATTATCTGATTATCTTGCTCGCAATTAATTTATGTAAGAAGGAAAAATTGCTTGCAACTAAATCTACACCAACGGGCTCGGTGGTTTCTTATTGGGCCGAGGTATTTTGCGCTTTCCATGTGCAAGTCCAGCCCATTTGTCTTGTTGGGCCGATGAATTTTTCTTTTGTGTCAAGAAAATAATACTCTCCCTGTCCCGATAACTTATGGACATTTGGTAGTTGGAACGATTTTTAAGAAACTGAATATTTAAATAATATAGTTCAATAAAAGGTAAAAATGTGTATATTTTCACTACTAGAAAACATGCATATTAGACACGGAAAATTCGGTGTCTAAAACCAATATTCCGTATCTATTTAGTGATTAGACACGGAAAGTTCGGTGTCTAAAATCAAAATTCCATACGTGTTGTTCTCGTGGCAAATTTGGATATGGATATGTACTGTTTCTAAAATGAATTTTGTCACATTTTCATTTTCATTTCTGTATCTAATCCGTGTCTAAATAAAAACATTAACTTACTTTTAATAAAATAGAAAACCATGTCAAAATCCTTTTCTAAAACTCATAATTTAGAGACGAAACCAATTCCGTATCTATTTTCCGTGTTTGATACTATGTTTCTTTGTAGTGTTTGACACGTCTTTTAAGCATATTTAATATTATTATATTGATTGTTTGTGATGGTTTTTTGCTAAATTAGTAAATGTACAAAAGATGACGGGACGCCCGATTTAGTAAAATGTACCAATATAGATTGTGGACGGATGGAGTAATAACTACCAAGTATGAAATGAATTATCATAATTCATATGCAAATGCGAACTCATTCTTGCTAGCTGTTGGATGTCTATATATGCATTATTAGTGTCACGGGATTTTATAACCGATTGGTGGATAATAATGATAGTTGTAGAAAAAAATTCCGATATTCATGCAACGACAGGCATAAAATCCAAAAATTCCAAGAATAACATTCATGAAATGACGAAAACATGTGCATGTGGCTTAGATCGAATTAATGTCTATTCGTCCACACATAGAGGTGTGCATATTTCAGTTTGGATCCGCATAGTACGTATTACCTTTGTCTGATCCTCACATTTTCTTGTAGTAATATGATGATAATATACACATCTTCGATATCTCTACGTGTCTGTTTTCCATGGAGATTCTCGGACAAAAATGGATGGGAGTCAATAGTACTATTCTCAAATGTATTTATTTAATAAACACAACCCCAATTGCAAAATTTATTATTTCCCAACGATCTCATCTTATACTACACGATTGGTGACTTCAAATGTGCTGTCATCACTTGATTGGCAACTTTATCCGATAAGTTTTTAATAATAAAATTGAATAATTTCAACTATAAAACCCCCCTCAATGCCACTTCACATTCTCCATCACACAACTTCTTTAGAAGCATCTTAATATACACTCTTCACTCTTAAGTCTAACACACCTCTTCCATTAATGGCTTCAAAAGCTGCTTCGAAAACAGCCCTTTTTCTCCTCCTAACAAACATTCTCTTCTTCACATTTGTTAGCTCAAACTACGTTCCATGCCCTCCACCGCCAGAAAAACCTAGTCACCATCATGGAAGCAAAGGCCACCATGGACATGGACATAAACCTAAGACGTGTCCTAAAGACACACTTAAACTAGGAGTTTGCGCCGACTTGCTCAACGATTTGGTGCACTTAGTCGTTGGTACGCCGCCCAAGACTCCATGCTGCACACTCATTGAAGGGCTGGCCGACCTTGAAGCTGCTGTTTGCCTTTGCACTGCTATAAAAGCCAACGTTCTTGGGATTAACCTTAACATCCCTGTCTCACTTAGCTTGCTTTTGAACTACTGTGGCAAGAAAGTTCCTTCTCAATTCCAATGTGCTTGAGTGAGGACGAGGTATTTGTAATGGCATGATGATTTGTGTTCTATCGTCAAGGTTTCAGTGTTTGATGTACCTTATTTATATTATATGTGATGTTCTTGTTTCCTATGTGATAAGGGTTTTCTTACAGGGTTTCTCTGTTATTTTTTTTTTCGGAAGGATTGGGTTTCTCTGTTATTAATTGTAGCTTTTTTCTATGGTGGCATTGGTTATGGAAGTTATGTTGTGCAGTAATCTTACATATAATTAAAGAAATGTAGGTGTCCTCATGTCCCTTAACTTAAAAATAAATTAAATAAAAAAATTCCACTACATTCCACATAACTGCTCACTTGCAAAATAAATTTAATAATAAATCTAGTATATACATTAATGCATGTACGGGGATCATATCCTCTGTTCCACTTTTTTGTGCCACTTTTTATGCCACTTTTCAAAAACATCAGTAAACATTGTTTCGATTAGTGTTAAAACACCCGAAAATGACATCATATCATAAATACTATTATACCAAATGCTAAACACAAAAAAAAAAAAAAAAAAAAAATCAATGTAACGGTACTTTTTAATATATCATATATTTTTCTCTATCATAATTATAGGTTTTATATAATTTTCTTTTGTGTTTTAGCATTTGGTATAATAATATATGATATAATGTCATTTCCGGGAGTTTAACACTCATCGGAACAATATTTAGTGATGTTTTTAAAAAGTAGTACAAAAAAGTGAGACAAGAGATTATCTCATACTATGTGTGATTCGTTCTCTAATGTGATGAGCTCATAAGCGTGTAGGCTTTTAATTGGGCCTTGTATGTGGGCTAAATGAGGCCCTTTAATAATGGAATTAAAGTGTACTCCTAGGTCAAACCAGTCTTTTAGTCTCAACAACTATTTGGTTTTGTATAACTGAATAATGATACCTCATTTAAATGCATGGCTAGTGGTAATAGTATTTTTAATCCAAGGACGCATTAATTAGAAAAGATGGGTCGTAACAGATGAATTCAATTCCTTCTATTATAACACAGTAATACATAATTACTGACTACGTGCCGCGAAAGTTGCCGCTGAATATTTAATTATATAATATATTTAAGATGCATATTATTAAATTTACACCCCAGGACCTAAGTATGTATTTATGTAAGTATTACATATACACGCAGATATTTACGTGGGTGTTACATACTCCCTCCGTCCCAAAAGTTTTTGTACATTTTACTAAATCGGACGTCCCACTTCTTTTGTACATTTCCTTATTTAGTAAAAACCCTATCACAAACAATCAATATAATAATATTAAATATTCTTAAAAGACGTGCCAAAATATATACTTTTTTACCTTTCCAACACACTATATTATTAAAATATTCAGTTTCTTAATTCTCGTGCCGACACCCAAATGTCCATAAACTTATGGGACGGAGGGAGTATTTTTTATTCATCGATGACTCTGATGGACCGTCAGTTGTACTTTCTTTCTTTCTAGGATTGCAAAGTTAAAATACTGTATCACAATTTTTACCGTAATAAAAGAAAACAAAATTGGAACATGTGCATCTGCTTGGTCATAAAGTAGGAAATTGAATAAATGGTTTGTATATCTGACATGTAATTTATTGCACAAATTTATGGACAGACGAAATGGGGGGCTTATGATGGCGATTTTTCTTTCAAGAAAAAAATTGATTTTTTCTCCATAAAATTTTAACATGATCTTTGAGGCGCACATTTGTTTAACTTTTGCCCATCTCATTATTTTATTTACCTGTCTAAGACAAGCTTGGAGTTCATAGATGAGAGCAATACTCAAAAGAACCAAATGAATCCATAAAGAATTTGTGTATTGGCTATAGTACCAAAATTAAAGAAGATGATGATAATTATTCAAATTAAAATGATATCTTATTATAAAAAAGAGTGGAGAAAAGAGCACGCGAAAATCACAAGTCTCGTACATTTATGTGATACAAATAGATTCTCAAAGCGTGAAACCAAAGGCTGTCAAAGTGTTACTTATCCCAAATCTTTATAAGACATAACACAATGAACCATCATTTAGATTATCACTAAATAGATAACACAAATATATTAATTACATTAGAATATGGATCGTGATGATTAGATATGTAACAATAAACTCTATGTATAGCTGATAATATTTGATCGGATTTGAATACGTTTTCGTAGATGATTTTATAATTTTGAAAACTACGTCGTAGATAATTTCTTTATAATGTATTGATAATTGGGTTACGACCAGTGCTTATTTATATTTTATAGTGATATTAAAATGCCAAGGCACGCCTAGCAATTATGAATCTAGCTTGTCATTAATTAAGGTTTGTCTTATGTAGAAGCTCCAATCTCTCTACCGTGTAATAAATACGTGCTTCGAATTAAAATACAGCCTTTGACTGTGAAACCCCACCAAAATCAACTAACGATAGTTACGGTACTATATATATATATATATATATATATATATATATATATATATATATACAGTAGAAACTCTATAAATTATACAGTTGGGGCCAGTCAAATTTATTAATTAAAAGAGTTATTAATTAATCTATAAATTAATAATCATTAATTTATCGATAAATTAATATTTTATTAATTTATAGTGTATATAACTTTCAAATTACCCAAACATCAAATACAAGGGGAAATTTTTTGTTGACCTATAAGAAAACAACCAGGAATTCTTACAATGATAAGAACAATTAGAGACAATATGCCAGGTGAAATTTATTTCAACAAAACACAAATGACAATTGATTCATTTTTCAAGTAATCTTTGTTCATGTAATATGAGAATGTTTTTACATATAAAATTATTAATTTATAATTATACGGGACCTATAGAAATTATCAAAAGTCTATTATCTTATATATATATATATGTATGTGTATATATGTATGTATGTATGAAGAAGATAGGCTTTCTTTTACTAACATTTGAATTTTCAGTTTCCATTCTCTTTCTATTCTCTCGAACTTCTATAGATTCCATATCCCACGATTCATGCCACACTTTCAAATATATACAATTATTTAATAATTTTATAAATACTTATATGGTTCATGGGGCTCGCAAAAGAAAGAGACGAATATGTTTTATTTCTGAATTTAACGGAATAACGAAAGAGACTAAAACTCATGTTGAAGGAACAAAATATCATATTATTCGTTTTGTTCTTTGGAAGCTGAAAGAGAAACTTGTGTACATTCCAAGACGACTGTTTGAAAACTCGTGGACATCTTGATATCACACAAAAACAAAATATATATGTGATTAGATTTTTTTTAATCAAAAAATTATGTTTATCTGAAATTTTTATGAACTTTGTTTCTTGCATTGAGTGCTGTAATTGCTTTACTCGTAAGAAAAAAAATATAAATCAGTTATAGTTAAGTTCAAATTGGTGATTGCTTCTTTTTTTTAAAGATATATTTATTTAACCCATTTTAATTGCTAATTTAGTAAATGATCATTGCACTGCACTCGGTACGTGTAATTTAATGCCAAAGTCATCCCAGCAAGTTTCTGTCTGTTTAAATACACACATAACAAGGAAACTCCATTTAGCTTTTTTTTTTGGACAACTTTAAAGATCGTTCCTTCAATATATATAAAAAAAAGAAGAAAAATATTTTTTTGTAATAAGTAATTTGTAGAATGAGAGCTCCCCACTTTTCGTTACAAAGAGGTCATCAAATTTCAATTTCACCTTTTCGTCTCAAACTACAAGGAATACCATTTAGATCAATTTTCAATTTTGACCCTTAGTAGTGATATTATACGAATTAATTTCTTATAGTAAGAGACGATCTTCATGGACGATTGCCGTATCATAAATAACATGAAACAAATAATACAAAAATGAAAGTAACGGTTCAATACATGAAGAGTATCGATGTGCCCATAAATAATCGTATCAATCATTAGAATTTTGAACAGGTCGAATGAGTTATTGTCCAAAAATAAATGAAAGTCAATGCTTGGACAGCAGCACCATTCTAACATTATATATTGGACGAAATTATTGTTTTAGCATTAAATATTTGATATATACAATAATGCGAAACTTGACAATTCACCCTTTACAAATAGAGATAAAGAAGTCACTGGTAATCACAACCGAATCAAATATGTTATGATGTAACTGAAACATTTGATATTCCGTTATAAAATCAACTGAAGATACTTTTGAAGATTATAGTATATTAGTACATTAAAAGAATTGATAGAGTTCTGATATTTTCTAACATTTACCATAATTGAGGAAATAAAAAGAGAAGAAAAGGGAACATGTGAATGGGGGACTGTACCATAATTGCCAAACAATATCATGCAATAATCGCTACAAAAATTTTAAATTGTCTGAACTCCCACCGTATTTAATTAGGTAGGTCCGATCAAAATTTTTTATCATCACATATATTTTTACCAAGAATTGTTCTACATAATCATAGTATTCTTCCACCCTAGAAATCCAGTTTAATAACGTGGAAGGGCAATATTGTCCTTTCAACTAATTGCCAATAATAAGGTACACATGTTATAGTTCATGTACTACACATATCTTCGTTTTCCTTATTTTCATTTACGTCCTCGCCATTACATCCTCTTTCCGAAACAAAGCTTCTTCCATTCTATTCTCTCCCAAGAAATTCTTCAACATACGCAAACATATACTAGATTTACATGCATATACATAGTACATAAATACATACAAACACACACACACACACAGAGAGAGAGAGAGAGAGAGAGAGAGAGAGAGATTGGAAGGGGGGTCGTCGGAATTAACAATGACGGCAGGTTGGATAAAATCCTTACAATGCAAGTCAAGCGCGGTAAACGACGTCGTTCACAACAACCACCGCCGCCCCACGGCGGACCATAAAGGCCACCACCGCCTACACTCATCGAGCTGCAAGAACGGCGTCCAAAACCTCAAAGACGTGGTCGAAACCACCGCAAATCCCAGCCGCAGCAAGCGAAAGCCTTCGAAGCCTGGAGAGCCGGCGTTTCTCCGGCGGCCAATGCCGAGAAGGCCCTACCCAGATTCGGACAGGCAGATCCGAACCCGGCCAAGCAGCGCCGAGCCGTCGTTCTTCCCCTCACTCGCTGAGCTGCCGGCGGGACACCCTTCTCGAAACGTGGTGGAGATAATCTTCCACACTAGCTGGGACGAGAGGAAGAACTTTCCGGGTCGGGTCGAAATGGTGTTCAAGGTTCAGAATCCGCCGCGAACGCTGACCCGGTTCGAGGAATACAGAGAATCGGTCAAATCGAGGGCGGCCAAGAACGAAGCCGCCGCTGAGGATTTCGAGGACCACGCGCGGTGCGTGGCCGATGGAAACGAGGTGATGAGGTTCTGCTGCCTGGGACCGACGGCGGAGCCCGTAAATGGCGGTTCTTACGAGGGTGGCGCGTGGGATTTCAGCAAGGGGGCTAAGAGCGTGTGCACGTATTCGGGGAGCGGCGTTGCCCACGAAAAGGCGGGCGGCGGAAAGGGAAGAAGGGCTATGCTGGTTTGCCGGGTTATTTCGGGTCGGGTTTGTTTGAGGCTGAAGCTCGACTCATTGGTCGAGGGCCGGGTCGGGTACGACTCCATCGGCGGGGAGAACGGCGAGCTTCTGGTATTTGACTCACGCGCCTTGTTGCCTTGTTTTCTTATTATTTATAAATTGTAAATCTCTTTTAATGTTCGGAAGAATTACTAAACTTAATTCAGCTTTTTGTGCATCAACTGATTTTCTTACTATTTTCTCTGTTTTTCTTCCTGTAAATATTCTATTAAATTGAAGAGTTGTGACTTATGAGCAGCTGGCCAATATAGCATTTATTGCCTGAAAATCTCGTATGCAATCGTTCATCTTATTCATCTACGGTATAGTTCAATATTCAAATTTTAAATTTAGTTAAAACAAGTATGACTATATTATATTAACTTATATTATCTCGATGAATCCACTACACAAGTGGTTATATACATGCCTAATTGCACTGATTAATATATGCATCATACAATTCATTGCATGTTTTAAATTGAGAGTTACATCACGAGTAGATGTAGAAGTGTCATCGCATGATTTTAGGAAAATCAAATCAGTAATAAACAGATAGTTACAACAACTATTCGGATAACACGTTACACTCGAAGATAGTTACTTATTCTGTTGAAATTAAATTTAATTAGATACATAGAACCAAGAACGACGACAGGACAGTACACCAAATATGAAAATGCATAATTGTAAATTACTTTATCTAACATCATTAAGGTTACCTGCTGATACTATAATTCGGAAGGCAAAATTACGGTTTGAAGTTAAGAAAATAGGATTAATCAAACAAGAATTTACTATGTTAAAGGATAAAAATGACGAGAGAGGGTTACGTATGATCATTTTCATGAAATCGACGTTTGCTTAGCATGTGATACTTTTTACAGGTTGTGCTAGATTTGGTCCGTAGCTTCACCATGGAATTTAGTGCATGGAACTTCACATATGTTTATACTTGAATAGCATTGTGTAAATAGAACTAAATATTTTACTAATCTGGACCACATTTTAGTGTATTTTTACGGAAGCTGTATGTTTTAGAGAACCTCATCATGTTATTTTTCATATTCAAAATGCCATTATTACACCATGGCATAAAAGCTCGAGATCCACCCAAACAAATTATCCTAATTTTTCTTCTCAAGAATAACTATGATTTAGAATTAAAGGCCATGTTTGTAGCTTGAAAAAAATCATAAAAAAAAAACACAAGCCGACATCAAGACACTTGGTGAAAGTAAGGACATAATATTAATGTAAGAAATATAACACATTCATACAAGTTGATGGATCCGCGACACTCGATATCTTCTCATTCGGATATCATTTCGATTCCACTTCGACTTGAAATTGTACATAAGACCACAGCACACGTATATAGTAATGGAAGTTTAAGAAGCTAATTAATTAATTATACAAAGCAAAAGGTCTCGCAAACTGTATTTATTGTCGGAAACATACGATCAAAGCTTTATCTTATTTAGAGAGGTTTATCGTATTACTATGCACTGTAACCTCTTTCCAAAGCCTTGCCGAAAAGGCTAATAAGCTGCTGCTGATGACCACAAGTAGCAGCGCAAGCCCTCTCAATTTCACGGCCCGAAACTTGTTCGTTGCAAATATTAGCAAAAGCCCGCATGTGCTTCATTCCGTACTCCGTCAACGGCCCGCAGTGGCTCTCGAATGTACGAACCGTCGACTTGAGGCAACCCCAGTCGTCCACGAGGGCAAGCCCGGGCCCCCTAGTCCGATTGAGGACCGACCCAGCCCGCCTCGGCCCGAAGAGAAGAATGCCTATCGTGTCTACGCTAGCGTCCAAGTGTTTGCGGCGCAATAATGTGTTGGTGACCTCCTTCATGACTTCGTCGGCGTCTCCTCCGTTCCCTTTACTCGCCCTCTTATACTGTCGGTCATAAGTGGATAACTTCGTAAAATACGAAAATGCATTCGTTCGTTTAAGAGACTCGGAGCTGCTAATCTTTTCCCTTTTCGGGTGACCCGAGAAACCCTGGATCGAGACCAGGTAAACCCCGAGGGTTAACGCAATAGGTTGACAATCAGATCCATTGAATCTTCAAATGGTCCGAGCCTAGGCCCCACTTAGACCACCCATAACCCTCTGACACCATGGATGATCTAAAAGTTGAAATAGACTCCTGAGTCATTTAAAGATCCAATGAATCTTTAATGGATCTGATTGTCATCCCTAACTAACTCAAGGCAGGAAGAACTGATTGTGAGAAATCTCAACCGCCCATAATAGTTGAGATCACCTCAGCTTTGACCACTAAGGCCATGACCTTATTGACAAGTAACTTTCTTTTTTCGATTTTGGAAGCTTACCCTTTCCCAAAGGAAGAGGATATCCGCATCTCTCTGGTCGACTACTCCCATCGGTCGTCGTCTCCTCGAGTCGATTCGATTCGGTGGGAGGTTCACGGTCGCGGGATCGAACCCTTGGTAGAGGTATAGCCTCTCGGGTTTGATCTCTTTCTTGTCTCCGTACTCCATCACGTGCGAACCCGAGTTGTACGTGTCGTAGTTCGACGTGCGCTCCTTCACGTGATCGTACTGCTGCTCCACCGTCTCTCTCTTGAGATTGTGCGACTCGCTTTACCATCACATCACGTATTGTATTTTTACCGTCGGTCGTATAAAGATAATGAAGTAAAAAAAACGAGGATAGACAAAAGGGCTATTATATTACGTACCTATCTTCCATCCACGCGACGCTGTAAAGGTCTCCCAGGCAGGTGAGATACTCTGGCGGCGGCGAAGGTTCTGCCCCCGGGCAGTACGTTCCCCAGCTGCTCTCTTCTGCGTTCGACGCCGTCGTGACGTATATGTTCAAGTCGTCGGGCATCATGCCTTCGAATACGCTCCCACTTTCGCACGCCTCGACGTATACAACCTAAATGCATAAGCAAAACGGGCGAGTAAAATGTGTAGTAATTATTGCGCCGCCTTAATTATTACTCAACTAATTATTACCATCTCCTTGTAAGTTCCTAACTTGTGCTTCTTCTTGAGGACTTCTACGAAATCCTTTCCATAGAGATAAGGCGTGTTAGGCATCCCTGCGATCGTAAGGTTCGTGGGATGCACTAACGTTCGATTACAGTATAGGGTCATTATTAAAGACTTGCGAATTGATTATTACCGAGTACGCCCGGCCCGCCGTGGTCGGAATAGTATATGAATATTCTGTCGTTAGGTTTGCTATCGACGACTTTCTTGTTTCCTCCTTTGACTGCATTTTTGTCACCGAGGATTACTGCGTAGAAGTTTTCGACCGTTACTTGCTCGCCTGTGTAGTCCTGTGCAACGAAGACAAACATATTGGAAATTAGAGGGCAAAAAAAAAAAAAAAACGATGAGTAATTGGAACTTAATTAGCTAACCTTTGGAACGCCGGCGTAAACGTCTTCACCTTGCGGATGGTTGATTATGACGCCTTTTCTTGGATTTAGTTCGTTCGTAGCGATGTCGTCGTACATGAAAACGACTATGTTTTCGTCTTTTAAACCTCCCTTTTTGAGTATCTGATATGTTAGTTGATAATCTCAAAGTTGGACTGGTAAGTTGAAAAAATAAAAACAAATAATAAAATAAAAAATAGGAAAAACACACGCATGGTTAGTGGCCAGCCAAGGAAGACCAAAAGAGGAAAATAAGAAAAAAAAAAGGGTTCAAAGAAGTATGCTACAGCCGAAAAAATAGAAACGCATGCTCTAGTTAGATATCTCATTTGTTTTTCCTTTATCATCTATATCTATATATATGCATGTATATGCATTGTAACGAGTGTGGAAAAATATAGAAGAGAGAACAAAGGGTTTCTCCAAGTTATAATAGTTTTCCTCCAAATACGTATCAAAATATTCAATCTATATTCTCTCCTCATTCGATCTTACAAAATTTAAAACAACAAAATGGTATCAGAGCCGATGGTGTTGCCAGCGCCGATGGAGCCGACAGAGCCGATGGTGCCGATGGTGTCGAAGCTGATATTATTTACCCACATGTTAATCCCGCAACTCACCCAGAATAACTACGCAAGGTGGAGCGTCGAAATGAGAGCTCTATTCAAATCACAAGGCTTATGGGAAATAATCGAAGATGGATTTTCACCAGATACGACGAAGTATACAAAGTCGCAACGGAAGACGTTGGGAGCCGCCGTGAGAGAAAATGGTCTCGCGCGCCTTCTCATCTTAGAGGCGTTAGATCTTACCGGTTTCGGAGCGATAGGCGCAACGAGAGAAGCCAAGAAAGCCTGGGATCTGTTGGAGAAAGCATACAAGAAAGACGCCGATTACACCAACCAAGTTCAGCCACAAAAACAGGGCGAACTTGCAACGACGAAGGAGGACGACAAGAACGTTGAAGGCGAACCCGTACGAGAAAAAGTAGCTCGTAACGAGGAGAGTAAGCGTGATAAAGATCACGCCGAGCCAGTGGTTGAAAAGAAAAATGACGAACCACAAAAATCCGAGATGGAAAAAGAAGAAGGCGAATCATCAAAGATGAAAGCCGATGGGGATAAAGAGGAGGATATATATCCAAAAGCCGGAGAGCCCGTGGAAGACGAAAAGGAAAAAGGATTTCCAAACGAAAAGGAGCACGAGAAAGACGAGGCGTATGAGGAAACGCCGCCACGACAACCTCCTGAGAAAGTCGAGGAGATCGACGCGAATACGTTGAAAAATGCCGACGCGATGAAAAACGAGGTCGACGATGCCATGCATGCGACGTCGGACGAAAATAAAAATAGATTCCACGAGGCGAACGTAAAAGCCGTAGAGACACGAAAGACAGTGTCCGAAAAAAGCGTTGAGGCGGTTGAAGAGACAACTACGCATGCTGACGAAGCCATGCAAGGAGAGAACCAGGAGCGCTGCGTGAAAGAGACGACCGGCGCAGCCACGACGGAGGTCCTGCGACATGGTGATCGCAAAGTCGTTAAACAAATGACTAGAGAACCTATCAAGGTCAGTCCTACCAACAAAGACCACGCTCACGAAGAAAAAGTACGTGAAAAAGACAAAGAAGTGAAGGAGTGGATCAAGGCGAGAGACAACCTTGAGGCCTACATGAACGAGTTGAAAAATCGAAGCAACGAGAAGTACAAGCTCGCCGAAAAATTAAAGGTGGACGATATCGCGACTACGACCAAGGAAGACCCCGAGCTGATAGACGATAACCAAAATCTGAAAGAAAAAGAACGTGACGAGAACTGCAGAAAAGTCGCAGAAGAGGCTACGAATAAGATCGATGCGCTCGTAAACTACGAGACGGAGAAGTACATGGTCGTCACCATGGAGGAGAACAAGAAGGAGTACGAAGGATTCGATACGTCAGATTCTAGCAATGAGCCGACGAGCCCGCTGACGGGCTACATCGCGAGGATGAAGAATGAAGAGCAAAATATTTATTATATCAGCGATAAGAAGCTGATGATCACGAGGTTGTTGAGAATCGACAATGATTTATTATTTATGCAGGAGCTGTACGAAGAAAAGAACACGTTAGAAGAAACTAGCCAAAACGCGAAGGCGGTCCATGAAGAAAAACTAGTGGTAGACGAGTACCATGAGATGGCAAACATGGCGAGAATCACGAAGGCAATTATTGACGGAAAATGGAGAGCCGCAACTTACGACCGACGAAAGCGGGTCAAATTTAAAGAGCAAATAAAAGACTCGAAAACTTTGAGATTAAGGGGGAAATTTGTTAGTTGATAATCTCAAAGTTGGACTGGTAAGTTGAAAAAATAAAAACAAATAATAAAATAAAAAATAGGAAAAACACACGCATGGTTAGTGGCCAGCCAAGGAAGACCAAAAGAGGAAAATAAGAAAAAAAAAGGGTTCAAAAGAAGTATGCTACAGCCGAAAAAATAGAAACGCATGCTCTAGTTAGATATCTCATTTGTTTTTCCTTTATCATCTATATCTATATATATGCATGTATATGCATTGTAACGAGTGTGGAAAAATATAGAAGAGAGAACAAAGGGTTTCTCCAAGTTATAATAGTTTTCCTCCAAATACGTATCAAAATATTCAATCTATATTCTCTCCTCATTCGATCTTACAAAATTTAAAACAACATGATATGCATGGCATACATCGGCCTGCGCCATATATGTCCAAAGTACAGAAGTGAATTCCCAGGTTGTAATGATGGAGATTTTTTAACTCGCAAGATTTGATTTTTATAAACGAATGTAATTGAAAAGCCATGTTCTTATTCCATATATCTATCCCGCCTGTGCTTCTTCATTAGGGTTTTCGCCCAACTAATAAAAGATCCAACCTTTTACTTGTCATTTTGGCAAGATTAAGACAACATAAGAGATGAAGACGGACTAACTTTGGGAAGTAAATTAAAGAGTATGCATGCAAGAATCATCATACATGAAAACATATGAAAAGAAGTGTCAATACTTCTTACCTGATGGCGATAGTTTCCGAAACCACTTGAACCAGCGACGAGCACAGCCCAGGTGGTGCCGTTGACCGTACGGTCAACCGGCGACCGAATTATCGGTTCCCAACGGTGGCGGCGCGTGGATTTTCCTTCGCACGCCGCGAAAATCAGTAGCACCACCGCCGTGGAAAGGGAGAGTAGACGACTACAGTACGACATCTTTGATCTTCTCCAGTCATTCAAGTTCACACACAGCAGTGTTTTGGTGGATTATTTTTCTCATTTATGTTGAAGAGAGCTGAGTTAGGCATGCAAAAGCAGGGCGTGGCACGTGTGACGACTGAAAGGAAAGGTGGCAGATGTGGGTCAAAATGGCCATTTAAGGCCGCATCTTAGTTTGACATTTATTGACCACTTCGAACGATAAAGATCGATGTAAGGTTTCATTAATTGATAGGCGTACTTACGCCTGTTGTCTCTTATGTGTAATGATAAAAACGTACTCTCCGACTCCAGTCCCACTAATTTTATCATATTTTGCCATTTTCATTAATTTTATCACATTTTCTTATTTAGTCAAGAAACTATCACAAACAATTAATATAATAATATTAAATATTCTTAAAAGACGTGTCAAAATATACACTTTATTACCTTTTCAATTTAATATATTTTTTTATGTGTCCGCAACTTATGTGATAAAGTTACGGGACGGAGGGAGTAGATTGTTTCTTCTAAGCCTGCAAAAGATTTATAGGTAAAAAGGTGAGGAAAGGTAGGGATCAGCATTAATGTTAGTTTTATCCATAAACATGGAATATATCAACTCAAGAAAGCATCAAATAAATAACATGTAGTGACGAAGGTCCGAGAACCCCAATTGAGCTACAGCCCAACCTGACCAAACCCAGTTATTATCCGGACCCAATACTCAGTGACTGAAAATTATATGTGCCAACAAAGCCTATGCTCGTAAGTCTTTGTTACAATTTACAACGTTAATATTAAATACTCGGTACGTGTGTTCCTTGGCAATTCTCGGGCCAACATCTAAATTGAATTGACATGGAAATATCTAGAAAAAATGTAGTTATTGGGAAGACACGTTTGCTAGTTTGTTGAGGATGAGAAGAATGAAATTGTCTCTCCCATCACTACCTGTTCCGGTTAACCAGAATCTAATACTAGGGCCAGCAGATTATCTCACTATTTTTAAATTATATTAATTTCACAATTCACCAAATAATAATCACTATTATTCTATGTGATATATATGATAAAAACATATAAATATCCCCAATTTATTCGTGATGTTATGATGATCAAAATGATGTTCATATCTTATAGTTTTCGATATCAATCATTAATTTTCAAATTTCGTATTTTGGAATATAGAGTGGGATACATAGAGTGGATTTGATCAGCATCATATATAGAGGCAAGCGATGTTGTGACAAACTAGGCGTGAAGAAAGGGGTCGTCGACATTTCAATAGTCAGGGTTAATATCGTATTTTAGGTACATGGTGATTTCGCCATTCAAAATGTCTTCGATTTATTCACATTTGAGGGGCCATAAGCCGATCCCTGAATAAATTTCTCAATCGTCCATAAAAATCTTTGGGACCTACGTATCAAATATCATACGACAAGAACATTGTACTGAATAAAACGATGTAAAAGAAAAGGGGAAAATAGAAGAAAACTAATCTACGAAAACGACCTTGTGGGCGGCACGGCATCGATGCCCTTGTGATTCTCTCTATATGGCTACAAAATCTTCAATAATGTTAATGTTAGAGCTTTCAACAGAAGCAATGTTGGGGTAACATTCTAGTCAACATCTGTTGGTCGAGAATGTTCCCTATGTCAGTTTTATTTTTCATGTCCAAAACTTATTTTATTAATGACGTGGCATTTTTATAGTATTGTGCATGATATATTTAAGGGATGGAATGGATGAAACCGTGTGGAAGAAGTGTGGATAAGCTAGAGCGAAAATAGGAAAGGAGCATGCTAAAAATAAGAAGTTTGGCGAGCAAGTGAAGACCGAGCTTTAGGAGCTGACCAAGTCGATCCATAAAGGCCACTAACGGACCAAATACACATTGTGGACGTTAGTGGGAGTTAGTGGACCTTACCAAGTCGTTGGTAAAGTCGCCCCAAAGTCGAAGACATATTCACTTAACCGTTTTGACGACGGACGAACAACGAGCGAATACGAGAGTATCTTGAGCGAGTATTATCTCTTTAGAGAGTTTTTCTTTTTTAGTCTAGCTTTTCAATGGTCGAAAGATGTTGTAGTTTGCAGAATCCTTTTGGTTCGTAGGTTTTGCTAGACGTGTCTTTGACTATTCTTTTTGATAGTTTGTAATCGATCTTTATAGTGAAGTTTTGCCCCTTGAGGCACGCAACAAGTTATTTGACTTGCTGCATAAAATTATATCGTGTATTCGTTTCATTTTATCACTAAGTTATTATCATTTCCGCTGTGCTATTCTAAGTGAGTGTGAGTGTTAGCCCAACATCACATTCAAAATCAGTTTACAACTTAGTGTTTTACATACATTTAGTACGGACCCCCTCAAATAATATTTGACATTTCCTTACCTCGTCCATCTGTATTTAGCATATTTTATATAATTTAAATTTGAGTTTGCAATTAGAGTCCCATCTCCTCATGCTTGTCGATTATAGGGCCGACCTTATTGTATGCATTCCATAGATAATATCTCCGTCGCCACTGTACATAGTATTCAATTCTGTCTTTTCCCATGTTATTATTTAAACTCGTTTTCTCTATAATTTAGAAGGAAAGCAGAAAAATCATCTCTCTCTCTCTCTCTCTCTCTCTCTCTCTCCGCGAATATCATGAATTCCTTCGCCGAAGCTTGGTCGGAAACCACAAAAGCCCTGGCCGAAATCACTACACTCTCTTCGACAACCCTCATCGTCCTCACAGCTACAGTAATATGGCTATTCCTATCATTCCTCGCCGTGAAGAAACGATCGCCGCCGCTGCCGCCGGGCCCCAAAGGCCTACCCCTCGTCGGAAACCTCCTCTCCCTCGAGCCCGAACTCCACTCCTACTTCCTCAACCTCTCCCAAACCTACGGACCCATACTCTCCCTAAAACTCGGCCAAAAACTGGGAATCGTCATATCCTCGCCGGCGCTGGCCAAGGAGGTGCTCAAGGACCAAGACACCACCTTCGCAAACAGAGACGTCCCCGTCGCCGGCCGTGAGGTAACCTACGGCGGCCAAGACATCGTTTGGACGCCGTACGGCCCGGAGTGGAGGATGCTGAGGAAGGTCTGCGTCCGAGAGATGCTCAGCAACACAAACCTCGACTCTGTGTACGATCTCCGGCGAAGGGAGCTCAGGCGAACGATTAAGGGCCTATACGACAAGAACGGCTCCGCCGTGGACTTCGGCGAACAGATCTTTCTGATGATCCTCAACGTGACGACGAGTATGCTTTGGGGAGGGACTTTGAAGGGCGACGACGAGAGGGCGGCGAGCGTCGGCGCTGAGTTCAAGCAGGTGGTTAATGGGATCACCGCCCTGCTCGGCCAGCCTAATTTCTCGGATTTTTTCCCCTGGTTGGAGCGATTCGACGTTCAGGGGATTCAGAGGAAGATAAGGGTTTTGGCGGAGAGATTCGATAGGATCTTCGTGGGCGTCATCGATCAGAGGATGGAGGGAGGAGACGCCGGCGGCGGCGGCGGAGATAGGGATTTCGTTGAGGTTCTGTTGCAGCTCAAGGAGGTTGGAGATGGGAAGACGACTTTTACTATGACCCACCTCAAATCTTTACTCATGGTAATTAAATGGCTTTAGTTACTTTTACTTTTAATAAATGACTGGAAATTTCTATACTAACGAATTATTCTAACAATTAAATGCTTTGAAACGAAATTGCTACACGTGGGATAAATGGAGTAGATGTCAATTTCATGACACTTGTAAAGTAGGGCAATAACTTTCTTTTGAAATGAGATTTTCCATGTCTTTGAAATCTATTATCCATAAATTCAATTTTGAAATCCAGCTTCGTTAAACTATAACTCCATGAGCTGACTATCCTGACTGACTCCTAGTCCTAACCTACTAGACGAAGAAAGTCGATGAGCCTAATTAAATCACTGTCCTAATTCCTCACTACATTATTTGTCGGAAAGAATTTGAATCATATCTTTTAACCGATTTCAGGACATGGTAGTCGGCGGAACCGATACGACTTCGAACGCCCTCGAATTCGCGTTAGCCGAACTAATGAAGAAGCCAGAAACCCTCCGAAAAGCTCAGCAAGAGCTCGACCAAGTGGTAGGCAGAGACCGAATAATCGAAGAGTCCGATATCCACAACCTTCCCTACCTATACGCGGTGATGAAGGAAGTCCTGCGCCTCCATCCCGTCCTCCCCCTCCTCGTCCCGCACTGCCCGAGCACTGACTGCACGGTCGGGGGCTACACCGTCCCAAAGGGCTCGCGAATCTTCGTCAACGTGTGGGCCGTACACCGCGACCCTGACGTTTGGGAAAACCCTACCGAGTTTTTGCCCGAGAGGTTTTTGGACGCCAAGTGGGATTATACTGGGAACGATTTTCGGTACCTTCCGTTCGGCTCGGGGAGGAGGATTTGCGCGGGGACGGCCATGGCGGAGAGGATGTTCATGTATTTCTTGGCTTCTTTCGTGCACTCTTTCGATTGGAGTTTGCCTCATGGGGAGGAGATGGACTTGTCGGAAAAGTTTGGGATTGTGATGAAGAAGAGGGTGCCGCTGGTGGCGGTGGTGACTCCTAGGTTGTCTGATGCTAGTCTCTACCTTTGATTGATTTATATTTGGTTGTTTTTTACATGTGCATTAATTGTGTTTCGATGTTTGGCAAACTAAGTCAAAGAAGAACAAGAGGCTCATGTAAACCTTATCGTGTGTATTGTCGGTTATATGTATTAGTTTTGGTTTCTCTTGAAATATCTATAGTGATACAACACACTGATTAAAATATTGATCTAGGAATGTCATATTCCATTTTTGAATACGAAATTCAGATATTCCATGATGACTAATATTATTATAATATTATATTTGATTAGAATTAGTTAAGAGCTTATATTTAACTTTTGTATTTTTTTTTTGGTACGAAATAATTTCATTACCAACAGATCAAAGTTTGTACAAAAACACACAGTCTTGCATCGCTACAAGACCCTCAAGCATTCTCACTTGCACTCAGCCTAATAGTACGTAGGAAAATAGGTTTATCCAAGCTGGTAATCCTTGATTTGCAGCAACATAAAATCCTTGTCCTAACCATACTGGTAATCCTGCTGAAAATAGCGCCCACTTCCTGTTTGGTACCTCCATGGACTCGAACATTACGCTCAGTCCAGATATGATAAACCACAGCAGCAATCCACGCGAACATTATCCTCCCTCGCACGCGCTTCCCCACTCGAGTCAGCCATCGTCTCCACCGATCGAATTGATGCGGCCAGCCGTCTTCATCCAGCCAATTCGCTAATAGCTGTAGGATGTTCCTGTTCACAGAGCACACACAAAGGCTGCTCTACTAAATCCCCCAGGCCGATAACCTATCTTTCGTGAGCAACCTTCCCTGAACCATCAACCAGAGGATAAAACTGTGTTCAAACCTCGCCAGTTTTATTTGCAGCAACCCGATAACCTATCTTTCGATTTTTAGAGCAACATAAAATCCACTTATACCCAGTTTCAATCGAGTAGACATCATTCACATTTGGTACCCATACATTCCCGACATATCCAGCTCTAAAGGTCTCTTTAGCCTTGTGTAACTTTTGTATTTTTTTTCTTTATTTTTTTCATTTCTATCCTTTTTTAAATTTTTATTTTTTTAATTTGAGCGGGCCAGGCCCGCCAAGCTTTTGCTGCTAGACTATAGGCGGGGCGGGCCTTCATTTTCCAGGCCCGCCAAACGGCGGGCTTACTTGTGCCCGCCCCGCCCAAGGCAGGCTTTGACACTACTAGTTGGGAGTTGGGACATTAAATTTTACTGTCCGAATCTTTTTTTCCTACTTCCTATGCCACGGATCAAAGGTTGGAGTTTTTTTTCTTGGCTACGGAAGTGTATAGCCAAAGCCAACACCTCTCACGAAACAAGTAATTTTTTTTTTCTCACTATATGTCAAGGTCAACGTACTACGGACAATATTCCATTATGTGTTCGGATCTTTTTGTTCTAAGCCCATTTTGTCTTAAATCGATCATGACAAAATAAAAACCTTGGAATCACCGGCCGGCCGATACCTCTCTTGTCTCGACCTCATCTCCAAACTTTAACACTTCCATTAAATTTCAGATAACATAATAAAGAAGTCATCATCATCATCACTAATCACAAAATGTCTTCAATCTTCATCTACGCAGCTTCCATCATCACCCTCTTATGGTACTCATGGCTCATTCTCAAACACCTAAGAATAAAAAATCGAACCCAACTACCGCCGGGCCCACGAGGCCTACCCATACTCGGCTACCTACCCTTCCTCGAGCCCGAGCTCCACGCCCACTTTGCAAAGCTGGCCCAAAAATACGGGCCAATCCTATCCCTAAAGCTCGGGACCAAAACCACCATCGTAGTAACCTCGCCAGCCATGGCCCGAGAAATACTCAAGGAACAAGACACCATTTTCGCCAACCGCCACCTCCCTACAGTCTGCGAAGCCTTCGAGTATTCGGGCAACGACATAGTGTTCAAACCATACGGGCCCGAGTGGAGAATGCTGAGGAAAGTCTGCGTCCAAGACATGCTCGGGCATTCGACTTTGGAGTCTTTCTACTGCTATCGAAGGAGGGAAGTTAGGGATACGATCAGATACTTGTACGGTTTGAAGGGCTCATCGGCCGTGAGCGTAGGGGAACAGATGTTCTTGAGCGTGCTCAACGTGATCACTAGCATGTTGTGGGGCGGGACTATATCGGGGTCGGAGAGGCAGACCATAGGGGCCGAGTTTAGGAGCGTGGTGGCCGAGATAACGGAGCTTTTGGGGAGGCCAAACGTCTCCGATTTCATTCCCGGGCTTTCTTGGCTCGACTTGCAGGGCATGAAAAAGCAGATGACGGTCGTGGCTGGGAAGCTCGATAGGATCTTCAACGAGATTATCGGGCAGAGGCTTGGAAAAAATGAAGTCGGGGGCGAGGGGAGAGATTTCTTGCAAGTTTTGTTGAGGCTGAGGGACGGGGGAGACGAGAAGATACCCCTGACTATGGATCACGTTAAGGCCTTGCTCGTGGTAATGCAGCAGTCCTTCACTGATTACAACATGCAATTTATTCCCGCATCTCCGTGGTGATCCTACGGGAGATTTTTCGTTTTTTTTTTTTGCGACAGAACATGGTGGTGGGAGGGACGGATACGACGTCGAGCACGGTCGAGTTCGCCCTTGCAGAAATGATGAACAAGCCAAACGTAATGGTCAAAGCTCAGAAAGAGCTCGACGAAGTCGTGGGACGGGACAAGCCAGTGGAGGAGTCTGATGTTGAAAAACTTCCTTACCTAAACGCCGTGATGAAAGAAGTCCTAAGGCTCCACCCGGCCCTTCCGCTCATGGTGCCACATTGCCCGAGCAAGGAGAGCGTTGTCTCTAACTACACGGTCCCTAAAGGGTCCCGCGTCTTCGTGAACGTGTGGGCCATACACAGAGACCCTTCGATATGGGAAAACCCTACGAAGTTCGACCCCGAACGATTTCTGCAGGGCGGCAGCGCAGGGGATTATCGGGGGAACGACTTTAGGTACATACCGTTCGGTTCGGGGAGGAGGATTTGCGCCGGGGTGGCTATGGCGGAGAAGATCGTGCTTTTTTCTCTGGCTTCCCTCGTCCACGGGTTCGACTGGAAGTTGCCCGAGGGGGAGGTTTTGGAGTTGCAAGAGAAGTTCGGGATCGTCATGAAGAAGATGAAGCCCTTGGTCGCCGTTCCCATCCCAAGATTGTCCGACCCATCTCTCTACGATTGACTAAAAGTTGCATATTTTGTTTCGATAACTTGAGTCCGATATTGTGCTGGACGATCGATTTGCTTTACGCCGACCAATCTCTGGCTAAGCATCAAACACAACACAACATAATGTACAACACAACAACATACTAATCGTGTTGTAGGCGTTATCTCCCTCAAGCGGACGCCTCCGACTTGCAGTTGGGAAGCTCGCTCTCGAAGTTCGGAGGTGCGCTAAGGATGGGATTGCTCTCGAAGAAGTTCACCGGCTTCAGATCGAAGCTCGACGACACGGTCGGCATGATCGGGAAATCTTCCTGGCAAGGAATGTGGTGAAAGCCCAAAGTGTACCACACCACGATGTCTCTATCCTCAATCTTTCGATCCCTGCAATAACGAAGACATGAATTTAAAAATTTCCCAAATCATAGTTTCATCCTAAAACCAATTGGCAATAGCGGGAGCAGCACACAAGCTTATTATATGCAATCAACCTGCTAGACCACGTCTGCAGCGTATCCTCGCCGTGGCTCTGGTACACAAAGAGCCCGCCGGCCCAAATTTCGCTCTCGTTGTAAGGGGTGACCCATATTTGATTTTCCGCAAACGCCCCTCTCCTCTGCGGGGGATCGTTAGGGTCCAGTAGGCTCGCGGCGGTGCCCGCGGGCACGACCTTATACCCGACTGGGTTTCCGACCCGTGTCTTCTTCGAAGGGTTGACGACGTGGAACTCGTGGGGGTCGTAGAGCTTGAGCTTTATCCGAGCTTCGCCCTCCGTCTTGGCCACGGTTCGAACCGCCTTGAGGTAGCTAACCCGAGGGGACTCGTCGGGGTTCGAGTATTCCCTCTGGAGGTTGACCTTCACGAAGGAGTTGTCCGAGCCATCGACGTCCATGTCGAGGTGGAAGGTTATGTAGTGGTCGTGGATTACGCCGACTACGTTTTCCGATAGGAGTGTGCCGTAGAGATTTTCTTGGTTGCTCACTTGGTTGGCGTTGGTATATGGCGTGCCTTTCACCATCAATATTCCGCTTAGCCCAACCTTTGATGCATGGAAATCATTGAACTTGTGATTAGTCATTCACATATAGAAGATAATCAATCAGCTTGTTATGCGAAATATTATTCCACTCTCCCTTTTATTTATTTATTTGTTTTTTTTCCTTTTTTCATGCAAGCCTAGAACTCCGCTCTTGGTTAATATCAAGCCAATCTAAACCTTATTATCACCAGATAAAAAAAAAATCTAATGGTCTGTGTGTATCTCACAATTCTAGGCAGCCTAGCATAAATCAAGATTTTTACGAAACTTTTACCTCCACCGAAAAATATCACCAATCTCAAGTCTTATCAAGTCCTTTTCCAAAAGTTAGGAAAAATTATCTTTCATAAGAAAATCGCCACTACTCAAAAAGAAGGGAATCTTCACTGGCTGCTTAACTCCAAAAATATCATGACGGTATGATATGAAAGTGAATGTCATTAATAACTTCAACGGACTTTCTATGATAAAAAAATGCAATTTAATGAAATATAGAATTTAATAATTTTAAGGTTACCTTTATCCTAATCAGCCCATCAGTTTGGAACTCCCAATCGACGATGTAGTCATAGTTAGCCACCGAAGCCGCCATTCTGACAACAAGCGTCACCTTCGGCCTCGCCTCTCTAATCTCCATCCCCGTAATCGGACTCTCCGAGTGCCTCCACGCAATATCTCCTCCATAGCTCTCGAAAACGCAGACCATGTTCGACCTAACGTACGGCGTCCCATCGCCGGCGGCGAACACGCCGTCCATGTAATAAGCGTTCCTCGGACAGTCGTCGAGCGGCTGCAGCGGCATCGCCTGAAGCCCAAACCCATACTCCCCGGCGTCCATGTAAGTCTTGAAGTACCAGGCGTCGGTGGGGTCCATGTAAGGCACGAATAGCTCCGACGCGAGCCCTTTGTAGAGCACGCTCCTCAGCTCGGCGGCGCCTGGGTGGCGGACCTTGGCCTGGGAGATGATTACGCCGGCTCTCGGGTCTGGCTTGAGGTGAAATTCCCAGTTTGCCCATTTCACCATGTGGTTGTCTTCGACTGTGAAGCTTGGGCCTTTGGGCTGTTCGATGGATATGGGGTTTATGAGCCTTTGGTATGAGTTTTGAGCGGAGAATCGATAGTCTGTGTTTTCGGCGCTTGGGATTGGGATGTTCTTGCCCTTGTCTGTGATTTTTAGGACCTTTTGTGTGTCTAAATCGACTAGAACTGTTAGCCCTTCGATCGGTCTCATGTAGAAGTTCGCCGTGTCTTTGGCTGAGTAGCACTGTACTTTGATTAGCCTTCGATTGTCTTCGTTCTTGCCTGCAATCGAAGGTTTTCCTCTGTGTAAGAAATCATCTCCACTGATGCAAAAGCTTAGTACTTTGACAGAGAGTGTTCATACCAAACCATCCAGTGGAAATAGGCAGGCAAGCGACGTCGGCCAAGTCCACGCCTCTCGCCACCACCGTCCGATTAAACTCGGCGCTCTTCATCGGAGCCCACGTGGCGGAAGTCATGTCCTCCACAGTCATGGTGGGATATCCCGTCGACGGCTGGCCCGCCTCGTGCCTCGTCACCTCGCCGGAGACGAGGTCGACGGTGAGCACGTGGGAACTGCCGCCGGCGCGTGCGATGACGGAGGCCTTCCTCTTCGGAAGTTCGTCGCCTTTCTTCCACGCCAGCACCGCCGCCTTGCTGGGCTCTTCGAGGACTACTGAGTGGAGTGCGTAGGCTCTGTTTTTGAAGGAGTCGTGGCTGCGCACGGCGTTTTTGACGCGGTTGAGCTCGGTGAGGGTTAGCGGGTCTAAGGGGTGGCGGGGAACGTCGGATGAGTGATCGGCGGCGCGGCGCGGCGTCGCTGATGTGGGTTTTTTGCCTTGGATGAGGCGGTTTGGGCAGGAGGGAGATGGATACGTGGCGCAATCCTTGGCGTTGGTTATGGTGGACGGTGGAGATGGGACGTTGAAGATTGTGAAGAGGAAGAGGACTGCGAAGAAGACGAAGAAGGTGTATCGTAGGAGTCTTTTGCCTTCCATTTTTCCAATTGAGCGTTTGATTATTTTAGTTTAGTGCATCACTTATCTTACTAGAGTTATATCATATAATTCGACTTAAATCAATATGAAAAAATATCTTTTTCTTTTTCGGAGAAGGTGTATGGATGGGATAACCCCAAGCCTGATGATGTTGACGCAAATTTGTGTACTCTCTCTCTCTCTCTCTCTCTCTCTCTCTCTCTCTCTCTCTCTCTCTGCACAATATAAGAGATTTTATTTTTGTATATTTTATGTTCAATGATATATCTATAGTCTTGATTAATGTCGAATAAGACATGGGCTTGCTTGGGAAGTGAGCTCAGCCAAATTAAATTAGAAATAAAGTAATTTTTTTATTTACCGAAATTATGTGATTCTCGTGAGGTTTCTCTGGCATGCAAATTAGATTAGATTCTTACGGATATTAATTATTTGGCGAGTAACATTGGGATTCGGTGACATAATTCTATGCTAACCATAGTATTTAATAAGTGGGAGAAGAGACCGTTGATGAGATGTTGGGCTGAGATTGAGATGTTGATTTTCATTATTATTGGGCCAAAAGTTCCAAATTTCATGAATCCAATGAACTCAGAAAAGATTTTACGAATCTATTGTCTTTATATCATCTTTATGTCCCATTTTATTTAATTGGATTATCTTACATTCTACCTTATACAACCGAGTAAAAAGTGAATATCTATATTATAAACACTCACCTCACTCTAAGGTAGGCTAGGGTTTGAAATTGATAAACAAGCTACTAACTAAAGGCCATACCACAATTAAATTCATACTTATCGTATACTATTTATTTATCTACATTCACCACTAGCTGGTACTATTATAAACTCAAGACGTCATCTCACCCCCACATGTTTTTTTATATTATTATTGTTTGTTTCTTATGTTTTTCATTTTCACCGTGTTGGTTGAGTCCACTACCGTGGGCTATCATTAATTGATGTGGTTTTTTATCTTGTTCTTTTTCAAAATATCGACAAACCGCTAGTGATCATCTCATACTTTGTTATGCAACACACACACACATATATATGTAAATATATCAGTACTAAGTTTTAAATACAGACTTCACCCAGCAATGGTTTCATTATTTAAATTTACGTTATTAATATTTATAACAAATAAAACGATGAGCATGCCAACACATACGCTTTATATATGTTACTTAAAATAATAATGATCCCATCAGCAGCGAGGCTAAGCTAGGCAACTACTATACAAATATTAGTGCATATCTTTGTCCACATTCAATTATTCTATGTCTTAAATTGCCGTACAGATGAAGAAAGTCAACCGCCATTGGCATTTTATTCGTCCAGACAATAAAATAGCATAAGCTATAGCTGTTATCGATATCATATATATAGTCGATTAATACTCTGATTATTTAATAAATTATTTAATATAAAATTTACGACCGGTCCCAACTCGGAGATGACGTTCTAAATTAGTAATTCTCTAAAATTATAAGACAATAGACTTTTGATAATTTTTATAGGTCCCGTATAAATTATAAATTAATAATTCCATATGTAAAAACATTATCATATTACATGAACGAAGGTTACTTGAAAAATGACTCAATTGTCATTTGTTTTCGCTGACTCACTTGCAAACAATAGTTACTGTGAACCCATTCTTTCAATTGCTTCTGAGTGAGATTAGGATTATCTCTGTTGTGATTGCATAATGCTCTTCGAACCTCGTCGGTCATTGTTGTTTTTTCACACCTTTGAGATGAGATGCCATATTGTTTGTACGAGTTGTTTGTGGGTCTGATTTCATAGTGTATATATAGAAGATATATTAATATTACTTAAATGTACATTAACACCATACGGATTATAATAGACTTGGGAGATCGAAGGTTTGATCCTTAATTTGAAGTTCATCAAGGACATATGAGATTGAAGGTTATTTTGATGTTTGGGAAGTTTGAAAAGTAATATACATTATAAATTAATTAAATATTAATTTATCGATAAATTAAAATTATTAATTTATCGATTAATTAATAACTCTTTTGATTAATAAATTTTAGCGGTTCCAACTGTATTAATTTATAGAGTTTATACCGTATATAGATAGTACAGATTCATATAATCTGCTCCTTTGATTTTCAAGGTTATGATTTATATACATAAACATATAGTAATACGCCAAGTATATGTATTAAGCTTCTGGTTCGATCGGTTGTTTCGAAAAGAAAAAAGAAAAAAGAAGTGTTAAATCATTTTTTGGGATGGGTTTCTCTTTTCTGATAAGTTGACTTTCCTCTTATAATAAAATATTTACTTGATATTCATAGCATCTTATTGCCCTTAATGAATGTCATTGCATGAGCCCTTTTAAGGTTGTACCAACTTGGCAACTTTAAGTGGACATTACCAGGTTATTATTATTCGAAAGTGGCCTTGGTTGACAATTTCATCTATATCTATTGAAAAATTAATGAGTTATTACTTCATATAAAATCGATTAATCTAAAACAAACCTTGTAAAATTTCAAGATTAATTAGGATACACGTAATAAACAAGCACGCCAATCCATATAATGGAGTCCTAATCTCACCTAGGATTAAACTATATTTTACGAAGAGCAAAAGTCAACGGCTTTGACATCGACATCTTTCCACGCATCATTACGTTTTGCTTCATTCCCCTTCTTTCCTTTCCTATATTTAAACCCAATTTGGACACATCTTATTACACCTCGTCATCAAACAAAAAATAATGAACTAGAAAATCTTTTTTTTTTTTTTAAGCAGCACAGAGACAGAAAAAAGCTTTCTTTCCTCCATTCACAACCAAAGAAAGCCCCAAATTTCAAGAAAAAAAAAGAGGAGAAGGAAAAAATGAAGCTAGTTTGGTCGCCGGAAACAGCCTCAAGAGCCTACATAGACACCGTCGAATCAGTAAGCCCCTCGTTTCATTACACGCAAAAAAGATTCGAACTTTATGATTTTTAATCTTAAAATAAAAAAACAGTGCCAACTCCATCACAAAGATTCGAGCATATCCGAGCTCGTGTCGGCCATGGCGGCGGGCTGGAACGCTCAGCTAATCGTCGAGACATGGTCAAAAGGCGGCTCGATTTCGACGAGCATAGGCTTATCAGTAGCAGCCCGCCACACCAAAGGAAGGCACGTATGCATCGTCCCTGACCAAGAATCGAAATCCCAGTACACGCAGGCGATAGAAGGTTCGGGTCAAACCCCGGGTCGGGTCGTAGTGGGTCGACCCGAGGAAGCCATGGAGGGTTTGCAGGGGATTGACTTCTTAGTGGTGGATTGCAGGCAAGCCGGCTTTGCGAGGATGATAGGCGCGGCTAAGTTGGGACAAAGAGGGGCGGTTCTGATGTGTAAGAACGTGAGCTCGAGGGCGGCGGCGGCGGCGGAGTTTAGGTGGCGGAGCGTTTTGGGTGAGAGGTCGAGGATTGTGAGGTCGGTGTTTTTGCCGGTGGGGAATGGGCTGGATATCGCTCACATCGGCGGCGAAGACGGCGGCGGCGGTGGTAAAGGAAAGAGAAGGTGGATTAGGCATGTTAATACTGAGTCAGGTGAGGAGTTTGTGATAAGGACTTAGTTTTTTTCTTTTTCTTTTTTCCTTTTGTCTCTTCTCTTTCGTGCTGTTTGAACGCTGTGTATGAATGAAAACGGATGAAGTTGGGCTTTTGACATTTTTCTTTTTGTTCATTTTGGTGTATATAGGTTTAGGAGTTGAGTTATAAGACTTTTTTCTGTAATGGTATTGACTGTTCTCATGTCTGCAGACTGCAATATGTTACTCTCTTTGCAAATATGAGATGAGTAATTGCAGATTATTTCTGTGACCATCAAGTTTAAGAACAAAATACTCAAACCAAAACTAAAAAAGAATGTCAAACAAAGAAACAGACAAGGAGAGAAGAGTTGTTTGCAGTTGAATGCTCACAAGAAGATTGGACATAATACTCAGAGACAAATAACAACAGAAGATAGCGACAATTTTCTCTTACATTGCAACACTGAAAAAGAACAAGAATCGAAGATAAACTGGGGGCAAAAAGACAAATAGATTTATCTTCACGTACTTGGTGTATGTTACATCTTGTTCTCAGTCCACACTGTTTGTCGACGCTGAACGCTATTCAACTGAAACTGACAACTAACTCCAATTGAACCTCCAAATATATCTTAATTTCCCCAGTCTAAACATAATTCCTCTCTTACCAGTTCTTGAAACTCCTTTGCTCTCCGAGAGATTGAAGAGGGGCTTTTCCTCACACGAGGAGAGTCAGAGAACGGCGATGAATGGAGATACGGAGCGAGGCGAGTCGACGGCGACGAAGAGCAGAAACCATTCAGCGTACTACGAAACAGACGAGTACGCAGAGTCGAGGCAATGGACGTCATGGCTCGTGCCTATGATCATCGTGGCCAACGTCGTAATATTCGTGGTCGTTATGTTCGCCAACAACTGCCCCCAAAACAACCTCCGCGGCGATGGTAATTGCGTAGCAGCGTTTCTTAGGAGGCTCTCCTTTGAGCCCTTGAGGGAGAACCCTCTATTTGGACCATCTTCTGCTACGTAATCGATCTCTTCAATCTTTGCCTCTTCTGATCTTTCTTGATTGAATATCCACAGAAACTACTGCTCATATAGTCACGAGAGAGAGAGAGAGAGAGAGAGAGAGAGAGAGAGAGAGAGAGAGAGAGAGAGAGAGAGAGAGAGAGAGAGAGAGAGAGACCTTATGATATTTCTTCATATTTTGCAGACTGGTAAGATTAGGAGCGCTCGAGTGGAAGAAAGTCGTGGGGCAGAACGAACCTTGGAGGCTGATAACTTGTATATGGATTCACGCAGGCGTTATTCAGTTATTCGCAAACATGCTGAGCTTGGTCGTCGCTGGGATTCGCCTAGAACAGCAGTTCGGATTTAGTGAGCAAACTCAATAGCCCGGCAAATTCTTGATTTCCAGACTATATATATTACATGTTTTCTTACATTCAAGAAACTTCGTTTATGGTAATGCAGTAAGAGTCGGCGTAATTTACGTGCTTTCGGGAATCGGCGGAGGCGTAATTTCTTCCATTCTTATCCACAACGGCGTCTTTGTCGGGGCTTCGGCCGCCGTGTTTGGACTCGTCGGAGCTATGCTTTCTGAATTGCTTACCAATTGGACGATTTACTCCAACAAGGTTCGTAAAAAAAAAATCGCTCTTTTGGCAGTTACAAGAAAGCCCATCTCTCCTCCTCGCAGGCGGCGCCTCTGTTAACCCTCGCCGCCGCCGTCGCCGTAAACTTGGCCGTCGGAATCCTCCCGCACGTCGGCAACTTGGCGAACGCCGGTGGGTTTTCGACGGGCTTTCTCCTGGGCTTCGTATTGCTTGCTCGCCGGCCTCAGTTCCGCCGGTCGGTGGGGAGAAGTTTTCCGGCGAGTTCCCGCCTGAAGCCGAAGTACGCTGCGTACCAATACGTTCTTGGGATTCTCGCGTCTGTTCTGTTCGTCGTTGGGTACAGCTCTTTACTCATAGTATTTTTTATCATTAAAAACTTAATCTTTCTTCGCTTTTTTTGTTTCAGTTTCCTGATTGAATCTGCAGATTTACTCTGGGATTGGTGAAGCTTTTCAGAGGCGACGATGGTGATAGTAAGTGCAGATGGTGCCATTACTTGAGCTGCGTGCCGACGTCGAAGTGGAGCTGTAACAGCTAACTGAGATACTTACTACACAGAGATATCTTCGTCCTTTGACAGAACAATTTACTGCTGTAATGAGAAAGTGTATCGATGGAAAACGATTAGAACGTTATTTCTCACATGTATAATGTATTTAACGAAACACAGACGTGGAGAAATGGAGAACTTAGATGTGGGACCGCGCGCGTTGCTTGTTAATTGACGATGTTACCCTTCAGTAGGCTAGCTGAGCTGCTCACGCTTCTTCGTATTTTATATAAAAACCTAATCTCTCTAATGTTCTTCTTCGCTTTATCCACGCAACAATTTACGCATCGTTAACAGTAATCACAAATAGAAAAAAAAAAACAAAGCGGAAGAGAAATCTTGATTTCTGTATTCGGGCAGCTGAAATTGTTCGTATTCGCAAAAAAAAAAAGATGTCGACACCCGATGAAGATGCCATCGGCACTTTTATCAGCATCACTGGCGCGTCTGAAGCCACTGCTGTTCAGAAGTTGGAGGTTTCGTTATTTATTATTCTTTTTTCCTAATTTTAAGTTTAAATGCTAATCAGTCGCTGGGATTCAGCTGCTGTGGTGATTCTTTCTTTGTTGATTTTCGGACCCTTATTTTTTTTTTTCAGTTGAAGTTGCGATTGTGTTTTGCTGCTTGATTGTGCGAGTGCTTAATTTTGTGAAAGGCTGTACCTTTTTTCCTTTACGTTTATCTGGGCAGCGAACGAACTGTGAATCTTTCTGGGTTTGTAGTTGCTGACTTTGACAATTACTGCTATTTTTAAGATTGAGGACGATACTGAAATGTACAAGATGGTATAGAGTAACCTATTAATACCATTTCCTAGTTTATTGTGCAACCATGAGATAACAAAGATGCTCTTGTGTACTGCTTTTTCGTTGTAAGGGTTTTTTTCTGAAGTTTTCCTTTTATATTTGCCCCTTCTCTATCGTCTTTAAACTTGTTCTTTCTTCCTTCGCCATGGATGCCGAGCAGGAGCATCGCGGAAACCTCAACGTTGCCATTAATGCTTATTTCAACGATAACGACAGAAACCAGTGAGTCAGTTGTATATCCCGTCATTAGAATCGTCAATAGCTCAAAATCTTCGCTTCAATGTTTTTCTTCATTTCCTCAGAAATCAGGCGTCTACGAATCCCTTAGATGCTGACGCCATGGACGTTGATGATCCAGTTGATGGCGACCCTCATGCCTCCGAAGACGCCTCTGAATCTACAATGGGCCAATTGACACAAGCGCGTGCCACGGTTGTAACCAACGACGATAGCAACGACAGCGTGGGAAATACGTCATCCACTCCGTTTATGCAAACCTCCGAGCTTGGAAATGCAACTAATGAGCCCAGCGCACCGCCGATCGTAGATTTGCCGGACTACAGCGATGGCATCGAAGAAGAAATGGTACAAGCAGCAATCGAGGCTTCCAAGAGGGATGCTGCAGTTTCAAATCAACAGTACCATCATCATCTCTTGCCTTTTCAGTGTTTCCAAAACTTCCTCTTTCTTCCATAGAGAAGAGATATCCATGTAATTCGTTAACGTGTTGTTGTCTATAGGCAATCTATGCTGGAGGTCGGCAGCTCCTCTGTCCAGCAAGAAGCTGATGATGAAGAAAATTTGCCTTCAGATAACGTCGAGATATTGAAAGATACCGAAGAATTTGACGTCAGCCAGCCTTCGAGTCCTAGGCAGGGCGATAATGGGCTTCAGCCGCAGATTCAAGAAAGTGAATTCCCCTCTGAGGTATTTCAGTTTTTAATAGATTCATGCACTCTTCCTTCCAAGATTCAGATGAATGTTCCCCTGTTTTACGCGTGAAATACTTTATTAGTGGGGTGGAATCTCCTCCGAGGAACATGACGAAGCCGTAATGCTAGAGGCTGCAATGTTCGGCGGAATCCCAGAAGGAAGCAGATATAATTTCCCTCGGCCACTGGCTAATGGCTATTATCCAAGGAATGACCCTCGCCCTCCATCTCCATCTCTTACAGCTCAGCGGTTGCTGCGTGAACAACAGGTTTGTTTTGTCGAATCCCAAGCATCGTTTACTAAATTTTATAGCTTTGCACGATTTCGAATCTGTTGACCCTTTTCAAATTTGCAGGACGACGAGTACCTTGCTGCACTGCAGGCTGACAGAGAGAAGGAGTTGAAAGCCATGGAAGAAGCTGAAGCCGCCCTCGCCGATGAAAGGCTCAGAGAGGAAGAATTGCGTAGGAGGGAGCAAGAGGAGCAGGTAATTAATCAGCTTTTGCATTTGGAATCAGTTGGGAAAAGCAGTCTCTTTACTATCGAACCTTTCTCATCGTGTGCCAGGAAATTGAGAGAAGTTTGGCAGCCAAAGAGGCTTCTCTGCCTCTAGAACCTCCCAAGGACGATGAGAATGCTGTGAATTTGCTTGTTCGTATGCCCGATGGAAGTCGAAGAGGTCGACGATTTCTCAAGTCCGATCATCTTCAGGTTCGTTAACGAAAACGTGCCTCTCATTTCCTATTCGTCTGCTTACTACGAAATGCTTCCCTTTCGCATGTTCTTTTGTGATCGTTACACAGTATATCTTCGACTTCATTGATATTGGCAGAGGCGTAAAACCTGGAAGTTACAGACTGGTATATCATATATATATGTCCCCTCTTTTACACACAATAGTTTTTCATTCTTACACAAGTTTATGGCTTATACTTTATCGAAAAAAACTCGATAGGTACGGCCTTATCCTCGCCAAGCGTTTAGCGAGGAAGAGAGATCGTCGAGGCTCGACGAACTGGGACTTACCAGCAAACAAGAAGCCTTGTATTTGGAGTTGATATGATGATACTATAGCAGTTATTATGCCAAGTTTATTTATTATTTTATCATCAAAGAATGCAGGTTCTTAATCTTTTAAGCTTGGACACGGTGGTTATATATATATGTTTCCTTTGGACCTTAGTGTGCGTTGTTTTTATTTGGTCATATAGCAAAGTACATACAAATTTATTTCTATTGGAGGATTATAATCTCCTCACAAATCAATTTATGTTGGTATTTTGAGCATGCATGAATGGAATTACGAAATATTTGTCATATATCTACTCTTCCAAGAAGAACATCGATTTTTCGTATTGTATCTTCAATAATTAAATAACCACGAAGCTGGTAATAAGTGTCCATTTGTATGGTTTTTCCCTTTACCAATACAACGACTCCACCTCGTCAGTTCAGTAGAGCCAAAATCTACCAAGGCCTCGAACTGTGTACATACAGAGACTTCTACAGAATAGGAGACAGCTTAGTAATTATCGAATTGATATGGGTTTGCCGGAGATGGAGTCCACGGCGTCGGCGATCGGCGTGTCCGTACCGGTTCTCCGGTTTCTACTGTGCTTCGCGGCGACGGTGCCGGTTGGGTTCTTCCACCGGTTCGTTCCCGGAGGACCGGCAGCTCGCCACGTGTACGCCGCGTCCGCCGGGGCGATCTTATCTTACCTATCGTTCGGATTCTCTTCGAATTTGCATTTCCTCGCGCCCATGCTGATGGGCTATTCGGCGATGCTGACGTCTCGGAGATACTGTGGCGTCGTCACGTTCTTTCTGGCCTTTGGTTACCTCATTGGATGGTAATTTCTTTCGCCGTTTTCTTTTTCCTTTTTTCTTTCTTTCTGATTTTGGTTATGTGGAGAGGTGTTGAATTGAATGTCCCCGAAGGGGAACAAGCTCGGTGTTCGACTTTGCTTTACGTTCGAAGGCTACTACATAAGTAGGGATAAATTTTGGACTTTTTTTGTTCTTATGTTTGAGGACTTGGGAGAAAAGTAAGGCGTTCAAAGGAAAAATCCTATCTTTCTTCATGAGCGTAAGAAAAAGGAAATAGATACAGTGCTGTTTGATTAATTCTCCTTTATAGTCTTGAACCTACTTGGGGTTTCTTTAAAGTAAAGCAAAACAAGTGTTTTAGTTTGCTGGTAGTATAATGGCAGTTTCCCTTACTTTGGAGCCACTTACGGAATATGGAGGGGAGAAATTACCCTTTGTGTTAAGGTAAAGAAGTTCTTGAATTGAAAATGGTCTTCTTTCTGACCATATATCCCGTAGATCTGTTTACCGATTAGTATAAACATTCCCCATGGCTGATGATCCACTAACTGCTGATTAATGATGCCTGTCTGTTTTCATTTACATTCTCTTTGCTTTTTCCTGCATTGGATCTTCATGCGCCTGAGTACTTTGTTTGTCATTTGATGGGAGGTTATTTCACCATGTAAATTTTTGATATGTATGTATATGTAGCCATGTATACTACATGAGTGGAGATGCATGGAAGGATGGAGGTATAGATGCTACAGGTAAGTTCCATCACAGAACGTCTTTTTTTACATTCAATACATTTTGATAATGGTGCTTAGAGTTTCATCTTGTTGATTTTGGATGCACATACGTCGTTGCAAAGTTCTTTGGGCCGTTTTTCTTCCCGTGCCATCGCTCAATACTATTTCTTGGTTTTTCTCCAATCGCAGGAGCGTTAATGGTGATAACACTCAAAGTCATATCATGCGCAATAAATTACAACGATGGAATACTTAAGGACGAAGATCTACGTGAGGCGCAAAAGAAGAACCGATTGAGCAATTTGCCATCAGTACTCGAATACGTTGGCTACTGTCTATGCTGTGGCAGCCACTTTGCAGGCCCAGTTTATGAAATCAAAGACTATCTCGAATGGACCGAGCGTAAAGGGGTATTCTCTTTGTTCACCTCCTCTCATAATATGCATTCCATTTCTGGCGTTAATTCGACGTATAATTTGTCTTCGACAGATATTCCAACTTAAAGAAGAGAAAGGACTAGCTCCTCCCTCTCCTTACAGGGCAACTGTTAAGGCACTATTACAAGCTGCTTTCTGTATGGGACTTTATCTCTATCTGTCACCAAAATTCCCACTGACTCGATTCACCGAGCCAATTTACCGAGAATATGGTTTCTGGAAAAAGTTGGGTTGCCAGTACATGACGGGCTTTAGCACTCGCTGGAAGTACTATTTCATTTGGTCCGTTTCTGAGGCTTCCATCGTTATTTCTGGCCTGGGATTTTCGGGATGGACTGATTCTAACCCTCCCGAGCCACGCTGGGACCGTGCGAAGAACGTCGATATTTTAGGCGTTGAGCTGGCGAAAAGCGCCGTGCAGATACCTGCTGTCTGGAATATTCAAGTCAGCACTTGGCTTAGACACTGTAAGGAGTCTTTCTTTCTTTCGTTCTTTTCTTACCTCCAGGGGACGAATTTCGCATTCTTCCCATGTACGTCTTTCAGTTCTCGAACAAACTTTGATTTACTTGCCTCGATCGCTTGCTAGATGTGTATGAGAAGCTCGTTCCGAAAGGAAAGAAACCGAATTTCTTACAGTTGCTGGCTACTCAAACAGTGAGTGCAGTGTGGCATGTAAGTCCAAAGCTCTGACTTACTCAATCACCATTCGTTTGCGTTTGCTTGTTTGAATGCTATGCTACCTTGTTTTTCAGACAAACAATCTAATCATCCGTTGAATAAAATTGTTTTGACAAAATATGATTAGCGATGTGAAAAAACGTTACCACTCTTTTTCGCAGGGTTTATATCCCGGTTACCTTATATTCTTCGTTCAGTCGGCCATTTGGATTGCTGGTTCAAAAGGTAAGAACCATATAAATAGGATCGTAAAAATCCTCGACACGCCAATATACCATCCATTTCTGAGTATTTTTCTCCGGCGAGCAGTTATTTACAGGTGGCAGCAAGCCAGCCAAACATCCGCGATTAAGACGCTCTTCGCATCTTTCAACTTCTTTTACACTCACATTGTCCTGAACTACTCCGCCGTTGGTTTCATGGTTAAGTCCTTCTCACCATTCTTTCACTCCTTTTTTGTTTTTACCTCAGAATTAGAATATCCGACAACAATTTACCTTCTGTAATAAACCTATTCTGCCTTAACCGTGTGCTTACAGGTTCTTAGCCTGCAAGAAACGCTAGCTTCGTATGGCAGCGTATACTACGTTGGAACAATACTCCCAATCGTTCTAATCTTGCTCGGGAAAATCGTCAAGCCCCCAAGGCCAAGTTCAAAAGCTAGGAAAGATCAGTGAGATTCAAATCTTGTAAGTTGCAACTGAAACTGTTAGAATGGCATACAGTATACATTCCATGGTCATGTTTTTAGATCGCATCCTTTTCTCTAACTTCCATATTGAGACATCTTAGTACGTGGATTTGAAATAAACTGTTGACTTCAGGACAAACATTGAAACACGCAGCTGTACATAAGCAATGAATATGCACATCACTTAAATTAAATATTCCCATAATGTTAACTCATCATCATCATCATCATCATCATCATCATCATCGTCCCCTTTGGACCATTCTCTTTCTCTTTAGCCAAGCAAAAAGTGCAAGTGTTTTGTCTGCTTGTGAAGTTATAGCACTGTGTAAATGCATGTGCTTTGAGACCCCAATATGAACTGGCTTCATCATCCACTTCATAGGATGATAACATAATGTGGACACTTTGCCCCTCAAAGAGCATATGATGTTTTCTCCTAAAAACACGCTATTATTACATTATACTGTTTCGATGCAAGCACTCATCTTCGTTGTGTTTTGTCACGCATAGAACCATTACATGTGTAGTACGTATGGTCACGCTATAACATGGCGGGGCATTTAATTTTCGTCAGATTAAATAATTGCAGTGGACATCGATGGTTTCATTCCAAATTAGGACAGAACATATTCAATAAAGAAAAAGAAAAAAGGAAAATGAAAGCAGCCATCCAATCACTTCAGAAAGAGAGAAGATTACACATACGTTAAGTAAATATGTGCGAAAGATGGGAACTACTCAAACAACTCACTTTGTGCTGTTTATATCTGATGGTGAAATGAACAATTCACATCGTTGTTTCTCTGACATTCTTGAAGCTGATGGCCACCCCCTATTTATGTTTTTTTTAATATAATATTAGTTATTATGGTTCAAGAAAATGGTTTCCTTGATTGGGTCGGGAATTTTCTTCTCGAATTTCCTGCAATAATTAGACGGGGATGAAAATCAAAATATATATTATGGCTAGCGTCACCATGCAATGCAACCCACAATAAAGGATGGGGTGGGAAAAAAATAATCAAATAATGACTATTACTTCAAAACGCCACGTGTTTCGTTTGTTTCTCTATTGAAATTAAATATTTACGGCTTTTTCATGGCTTCTTATCCTTTCATGTGAATTGTGGGAATTGGAATAAAGCCAAGGGATGATAAACTTCGGATAAATTATAGAAGAGGTATAGTATTTACACGGGTTGTCCGTGTATGTACAACCATAAATTACTATTATATTATTTATTTAGCAACCCTAGAAAAGAAAATATATTTAGCAGTAACTACTTTGATTTATATACTAACTTTCCAAGTCCAATCATTTCAAGTAGGGGGGGATTACCACACACCAATTTTTATTTTTATTTTTTTTGGTGTGTGTTTTAAACTATATTGAAACTTTTGAATTGTTTATCCAAAAGAAAAATATAATATTCATAAGAGAAATAAAATAAAACTAATGGACAGACGGATGCATATCCAAGAAAAGAATCTAACCCTACTCTGCAAAGGCGGACGATGTAAGAAGAAGCATCATCCTCTACCCTTATCTAACTAATAATGCAAACGTAAAACAATGAAATATTGAACTTTTTTTTTTCTTTTTCCTATTTACATCATGTCCCGCACCAGCCAAACGCAGTACATTAAACTAGAAACTGTCCAAAAAAAAAAAAACAGAAGCATATTCTCCTATCTTAACCACCTCCAACCTCCTTTATATATCATACAATTCAATGGCTATATATCAATATTACTCATACTCCCTCATGAAATTTCCTAGGAAGTTAGGTTATAACTTACATTATTTAGTATTTTGCTTGTGCACATGTTAGGCCGAGCTTCTCAAGGGATTTGTAAGCGTACATAAAGACCATGTTCTTGTAGTTGTTCTGACAATGTGGGTCAGAAGATAGACTTTGGTTTCTTTCTTCATAAATAGGCATACAATTTTGTTCTTAGCTTAGCAGACAAGCACTCAGAAAAACAATTACTTGTGCTTCATTTCATCAACTTCTCTCGATCAATTCTATGACCTTAGAGTACTTCGTGTAAAATATATACAGACAGAGAGCATCATGAACAAAGAGTATATGATGAGAATGAAGCAAAACAGGGCTATAATCGCCTCTTCGCATGTCAAGGCAAGCCAAGCCCATGTCCAAGATTACGATGTTTCTGGCTTGGACATTAGGCCTTGTGGAATGTTAGTTCAGAAGAGGAATTCAGACTGTTACAACAAACAGATTGATTCAAGCAATGTCGTCCCTAACATCAAGATCAAAGTTAAGTATGGTTCATCTTATCACCAAGTCATCATCAGCTCTCAAGCCACTTTCGGTAAGAAAAAGATGGTTCAATGACTTCCTCTGTTTTTTTTCTCTTTTTTCTTGGGTTGGGCTTATTTTTAGAACTATGGAATTTATTGCAGGAGATTTGAAGAAGATACTATCAGGGATGACTGGGCTACACGCCCATGATCAGAAGCTGATATACAAAGAAAAGGAAAGGGATTCCAAGGCCTTTCTTGACATGTCAGGCGTGAGAGATGGCTCGAAGATTTCGCTTTTCGAAGACGAATTGAGCAGAGAAAGAAGGCGTATTGAGGCTCGTGGGAAGGCGAAGATGGAGAAGGCTGAGAAAGAGATCGATGGGATAAGGCTGGAAGTTGATAGTCTATCCAGACAGGTGAAGATTCTAGGATTTAGATCATAGAAAAGCTCACTTTTTTTTTTGTCACTGTACTGATGAATATAATGGTATGAATCTTTGCTAGATGGCTTCCATGGAAGTGGAAATCAATGCAGGCAAGAAGGTTTCTGAGACTCCTTTGTTGAATTTGATCGAACTTCTGATGACACAGCTGATCAAATTGGATGGAATAGATGCTGATGGAGATGTGAAACTGCAGAGAAGAATGCAGGTAAATCAAAGCCTCTCTTGATATCATCAAGAAGAATTTTCCTTTTACTTATTACACAGCTGTGATAAAATACCAACTGTGATGATATTGAAGGTGAAGAGGGTGCAAAAGCACATTGAAACACTTGATCTCTTGAAGATAAGGAATTCTGGGCTTGGGAGAGTTTCGTTACAGCAGCAACAAAAGGTCTTTTTTGCAGGCCAACAAATGCCTGCAAAGTACCAGAGTAAGCAAGAACAGAGGAAGACAGATTATTACAATATTGGGCCTGTCGTGGTGACATCTAAATGGCAAACATTTTAAATTAGCAGGAGAATATAGAGGATGGGTTCTTTATTTTGTGTAAAAGTAAGATTTTTATACTTCGAAAATATGCATCGTATGTGTATATGATTAAAAACATATGTGTATGTATTCTGGTTTCGCCATTTTCATGGCATAGGTCAAATTGTGAGGTTTGTTGTTGTATTTACGACGTTATGTGGACATCAATATGGATAGATACATGGGCTTTCTCTATATTCACTTTTAATACTTCAAATAAATATTATTATGATGCAGCATATACATACACTACTTGTAGGCCAATTTTTCAATTTTCAATACATGTTTTGCATAAAAATACTCCGACAAATTAGATCTTTTTTTTTTCTATTTAATGGAGACATGTTCTTTGTAATCTCTAATAGGGATTAAACGAGGAATAATTATATCATTATTGGCTGAGCAGCTTAGACATGCAATCTTTTTTTTTGCAAGAAAAGGGTCCAATGATGTACGACGACAAACCACTAAGTAACGACGAATTGCACCGAAATGATTAGGCGAAGTGGTGCGTGTTTGACTTGTGAGCACACAAAAGTAAGCTTTAATTTCTAATTGAATTTGGTTTTAGGTTATTGTTAGGTTCGTGACAATTTAAAGCTACTTTCTTTTCTTTCATTGGAGTATGCCTTCCCTAAAAGATTCCGACATTCGAACTCGTGAAGCAAAAGACAACCTTAGTTTGAAAGGTGCCGCCCTATTGAAGGAATAGAGAGATATCGTAGTATAGTATAGACTATAGACCCAAAAGCGAACAAATGTGCTATGGCAAAGAAATTGAAGAGACTGTTACGCGACCAAGTTTTTTCTGGGTTGTAAGAAAAATGGAATCTTTTTTACTATCAACAGAGTGGACATTTCTCGAATTTTCCACTTCTTGTCCCTTCCGTTTCTGCAATAATAACATCTCTTGTATTCTTGCACGTATTTATGTGCTCTAATGTCTGACGAAAATGACCGTTCAAAGTAAAGCCCACATATATAGCTTCAAAAGTATTGAGTGGGTGTGGAGTGGAGTAAGCAACTAACTCTCTTAGTATACGTCCAATTTCAGGTACACATCTCTACTGAATGCCAGCCCATTTTATATTCAACTCAAGACTTCGAATGAAATAAAAAGTGTGTTGTGTGTGTGTGTGTTTTTTCTTTTCTTTGGCTTCTCATTTCATCTTTCCCATACTTCAAGAAAGAAAAGAAAAGAGATATAACTAACTTGCCCCAATGGGATCAAACTACTACCCATACATGCGTTTAATGGGATTAGCGAAAATGCATTTGTCATGTTTGGAAGAGTATAGTTCTAATACGGTCTTTGCTCTTCCATTCTTGGAATGGTTTAGGAATTTGCAAGAAAATCAAAGATTGCTTTTTTTTTTTTTACACGAAATCATATCTATATACTTCCAATTCCAATTGGGGGTTTTAAAGGTAAGCGTATCTGAAACTCCTACCTCTTTACTTTCCTAAAGAATTTACAAAAAAGGAAGTCTTCGAATACAATGAGTCAAGCTGGTAGATTATCAGGCTTTGGACATTCCGAGGAGTCAAAGCCTTTGACTAAACTGTCTGAATCTGAATCTTGACTGTCCAAACTTTTCCCAGATAACAGCTCCTTAGCTCTCAGTGCTTCGTTATCCCAATCAGTTCTCCTCAAAACAAGCAACATAGTCACGGCACAGCAAATTTGAGCTGCCAACAATCCCATCCACAAACCCTTGAAATCAAATCCAAGATAGAAGCTCAGCACTACAGCAACAGGCATTCCGACAAGATAGAAACATCCCATATTGATGTTCGCCGCCATCTTCGGCCGCGCCGTCCCCCTCAAAACGCCGCAGCCCGCCGTCTGAGGACAGTTTCCGAGCTCGCACAGCCCTATGATGGGCAAAACCGACGACGTTAGGGCCAAGATTTCTTTATCGCTTGTGAACAGACCAGCCCATATGTTTCTTACAGTGATTGCGAATATCAAGGCCGTGAAGCCCAGTAAGAAGCTCGAACATAGGCCCACCACGGCTGATATCTTCGCCCTCATCGGCCGATTTCCGCCCAGCTCATTGCCGACCCTTGTTGAGACGGCGAAGCTCAGCGACGAGGGGAAAATGTAGATCAAAGACGTTGTCTGAATCAAAATCCCCATCGAAGCAACTGTTGCGCGTGGATTCAACAGCAGCCCACATAGCAAAATCATGATTTCGTACCACCACCATTCCAGGCAGACGCTTACGCAGCTTGGGATCGCTAGGTTTACGAGCGAATTCCATTCTTTCAGACAATCCTTGGAAAACCCTGCCAACGTTTTCTTGCAGGCGTTGATGTGACAACGTAGGCGACCAACAAGCAGGCGAGGTTCACGTTGGTCCAAACGCCGGCAAAGGCCACGCCTTTGATCCCGAGATCAAGAACTGTGACGAGGAAGTAGTTTATGGGCACGTGTAGGAGCATGGCGAAGGCCGCGCAGAACGTCAATGGCAGCGTTATAGACTGAGTCCTGAGATATATCCTCAGTGGGTGGAAGAAAGACTGTGTAATTAGGTCTGGGAGAGAGCAGAGAATGTAAGACTGTGCTTGGCTTGCTATGTCACGATCTTGTCCGAACAAAAGCAGTATGCTCTTCATGTTTAGCCATAGAAGTGAAATGGGAACTGAGGTTAAGAGCAGTAAAAGCACTGTTCTTTGCAGAGTTAGGCCTAAAAGTCTGTATTTCTTGGCACCATAAGCTTGCCCGCATATGGGCTCCATCCCCATGCTGAGCCCTGAAAGGATCGAATGGCCTGTGATGTTGGCAAATCCAACGGCTAAGGATCCTCCGGCCAAGCTTAGATTGCCCAGATGGCCTAAGAAGAGCATTGAGATCATGGAGCGTGAGTATAATAAGAGGCCAGTGATGATCATTGGGAGAGAAATGTTTGAAATGGATTTGAGCTCTGTGAATGCTGTGGAGAGAAGTGTGCTTTGCCTCCTCATTGTGTGTTCTTGTTCTTGGGATGATGATGATGATGAAGATGATAATGGTGGTTTGGTAACTAAAGGGATGTTCGACATGGCTTTCGATTCTTTTGAATTAGTTTGATTTAGTTTCTTGTTTGAGGGAGTTATGAGTTTGTTTTGCAGTTAGCTTTTGAGCTTTAATGCCCCCTATTTATACTTGTTTTGCTGACGGTTTTATATAATTTTAGAAAGTATTTCTTTAATTATATTATGGTTTATCAAGAAAATTAAGATGTTTGCCGAAACTATTTTGACTTCGCTATGTCCACAAGATATAAAATAAATGACTTGCACTTCTGTAATACTGGCACCCAACAACTATGCTTGAAACCGCAATGTAAAATTTGAAGATAACATAACACGTCTTGAAAAAAGAAGGCGTTGAAATAAAAAAAAAGATCAGTTTTTTTCCTTACGGAAATGCAATAAATTACAAATCTTTCCTTATCTATAATAACAATATTTACTTTTTGTGAATCCATGGTCCAATTCAGATTAAGAGCTGAACACGGAAGGTTACTTGAATGAGTGCTAATTTGACTTTCAATATATGGTCTCGAAGTTTTTCGTGCTATCCTATTTGTTACTTGTACGAGTAATATCTAATGGCACAAACAATAATGAATAATGCAATCAAGTTCTATGACAAAGATCACGATGTGACATCCACTTCAAGATCGAAATAATGTTTGACCAATTTTAATACTTTGACTAAATGTTTCACAATTGACGTGGCAAATTTATAATCTTTGGCGTTAATCCACGTCAATATGCTACATCAGCATCCGGAATGCTTATTAATGACACCTAGAATGTGTTAATTAAGACGACATAATCTTATATGTCGATGTTGGATGTTGAAATGACAGGAATCCGTGTCACATCAACAGGCGCCCACATAAAGTGCTCACATGAAGTGAACACCGTAAAATTCCTCTATCAATTTCTTTTCTTCTTATCATTATATGGTAATCCGGCTGCATGGATTGCAGATACCATTTACCAAAATAAATAATTTATACGCATATCTATATATACGTATACAAGTAGTTTGTTGACCTAATATTTAAAATTGTAAGTATCCGAAGCAAATCAAAGTCAAATAGTATTTAATAAAAATGTGAAAAGAGATTAAAACACTAAGCAAAAAAAGCGACGAAAATAATTGGACGGGCTTTCAAACTTTCTCAGCCCAATTGTTGTTCGTGGATCAAAATCATAAAAAGTAAAAACCCTAAATTCTATTTTATATCTGAATGGCAAAAGCCTATGCAAAAGCCCACAAGTGACCATGCAAAAGCTGCTACGTTACGTGCGATGTTTTTTCCCTTCCATGCAATTTAGAAGTTTTCAGTCTTAGAATTAGAAAATTCTTTTCGAATTTAAATTTACATCACCCATAGCCGAATTAAATATCGAAGGAATAGGTACACATTTTAGAGAAATGATCAATCAGTGTATGTATACATCATCGTATCCTACCAAGCAAGGCAAAATTAAATTTCAGTGCAATAACAACTACCCAGCAAGACTCTCAATCAACATCAATACGAGAAGCCATCTTAAGCAGTCCGAGTAATAAATTTCAGTGCAATAATGATATGAGAAGCCATCTTCGAGGTTTCGATATTTTCTTTTCTGTAATTTTAACACTTAAAAGTAGGAACGTTAAAAAATGAGTAATTCAAAAAACTTGAATCCACACAACTGGCAAGAGAAGTTCAGACAAAGAAGTGTTAGTGCTTGTCAACTTCTCAAGTTTTCTTGCCTTTTTCTCCATGTTTTTTCCTACTTTTTTCGCATCGTAGGATCAATCATCCATATGTACGAATCACCTTTCTCTGTCTCTCTTTGTTACCTCAACATCTGCAAAATTTGAGAAGAACCTCTCATATACTTGCAAACTCAACTATCGCTTGTAATTGCTGTAATTTGGGAATAAATTATAATAACAATAAATGGGAGAAAACCCAAAAGAGTCCCAATGTTTACCCTATGGACCGATTTAGTCCCCGATGTTTCCGTGAACCAATATAGTCCCACCATTAGTTTTGACTGAAAGTGACACATGTCAACATGTGATTGGTTAGTCTTAAAAAATCATAAATGAAAAAAATTTCAAAAAAGGGAAAAAATATTAATGAATCACAAAATAAATAAAATTATAGAGAAAATATTTAGATAATAATTAAAATAAAATAAAAAGAAAAAGCGAATAAAAATATTCTAAAATAAAAAATACATTAAAAATAAATAAATTAAATACAAATAATACAAAGATTAGAAAATGTTTAGAATACATAAAAGATATTTATTTATTAAAAGACTAAAAACACGTGTTAAAAACAAAAATAAAAATAAAAAATACCATTTGAAGTTTACGAGAATCTCCGCTCTTATCCCTACCAAGTTACCGATGCAATCCTTCCAGTTCTTGAAAATATTTTTGTAAAAGAATACTTTATATAAAAATTATATAATTTATAAGTACCGTCTAATTCTGTAAACTTAGATATTTTTAAAGACTCTTTAAAATTATCTAATATATTTATATAGATTATAAAAACATCTCAAAAAATCGAGATATGGGACGATTGCATCCTCGTTAAGTTGATAGGGCGGGGTCGGATATTCTAGTAAACTTTCAATGGAATTTTTATCTTTTTTTTTTTTTTTTTACTTTACTTAGTTTTTAGTAAATTATTTTTAATTTTATTTTTATATTTCCTTATTTATTAGTTTATTAATTTATTTTTAACATTTCTCTCTTTCTTTTTGCTTTTACTTAATTTACTAGTTTCCTTTTTGATTTAATTTATTATTTATTATTTTAAATTTATTTTTATTCCCACTTTATTTTTAATTTATTTTTTATTGTTTATTTTTTTTATTTTCTCTTTATCGTTTATTTATTTATAATTTATAGGTATTATTGAATAAAAATTAATTCATGATTTTGTAAGACTGATCAATCATATGTTGACACGTGTCACTTTTGGTCAAAATTAACTGTCAACTAGTGGAAGGACTAAATTGGTTTAATTTTAGCAACAACAGAGACTAAATTTGTTCACTGAAAACATCGGGAACTAAATTGAACCAAATGATAAACATGGGGACTAATTTTGGTTTTCTCCCAACAATAACTCATAATATATATATATATATATATATATATATATATATATATGTATATAGGCCTGCAATCATAGTAATATATGGTGGACTTGGTCAAACTGCAGTTTCAGCATCAGACAACCTGGCTCTTGCTCAACCGATAATTTCCACTTGGGATAAGACAAAAATGCGTATAACATAGGAAGAAATTATATACGAAACAAAAAGAGGGAAGGAATAATCAAGAATAGTGAGTACGATCATTAGCTTAGCTAGACATGAAGTGAAGAAGAACGAAAAAGATTGAGAAATAGAGACCAAATCTCAGGGAAATAGAGAAGAAAAAGAAATGCAGTCGAACTGTATGAGAGAGGCATCAAAAGCGTGCCTCAAGACCTTCTGCGCCGCCGGCGATCCTCCGCCGGGCCCTCGCAACCCCTCCCCCGACGACGTCGACCCTCGCCGCGAATTCTTAGAAAAGGTTCTAACGACCCTACGCCCCAGCGCCGCCTTCACTAACCACGAATCGATACCTTCTTCGGCGGAGCTCGCTCAAGCCCTGAGAGGTGCGTTCCCAGGCTATTCAGACACGGTGCTCGCCGATCACATTCGCGGGCAAGAATATTACCATCTTATGCAGTCGAATCGCGTCTGCCTCGACTACTTAGGACATGGGCTTTTTTCTTACGCGCAGATAAAGGGCAGCATTCCATCTGCAGATATTGCGTCTTCGTCTTCTTCGTCATTACCTCAAATTCCGTCGATTTCGTGCGGGACCCACTTCGACGTTTCTTTCAATTCGTCGAGCTTGAGCTCTTGCCTGCTTTCCAGCGGCGGCGGAGAACCCAAAATCGAGCGCGAAATTCGGGCAAGAATCATGAGGTACATGAACGTCTTGGAAGAAGACTACGCATTAGTCTTCACGGCCAATCAATCCTCGGCGTTCAGACTTTTAGCAGATTCTTACCCTTTTCAATCGAGTCAAACCCTTCTTACAGTGTACGACCATGAGAACGAGGCTGTCCGAACAATGACCGAAAGAGCGAAAAGCAGAGGCGCCCAAACGCAATCTGCTATGTTTTCTTGGCCCAGCCTCTCGGTGAACTCCAAGAAACTGAGGAAGATGATCATGGCAAGGAAGAGTAGCAGCAACAAGCTTAAGCGCCGAGGCTTATTCGTTTTTCCACCGCAGTCTAAGGTCACGGGCGGGCGATACTCTTACCAGTGGATGAACTTGGCCCGAGAAAACGGCTGGCACGTGCTTTTGGACGCCTCTGCCTTGGGCGCAAAGTACATGGAAACGCTGGGCCTCTCTCTGTTCGAGCCCGATTTTCTGATATGCTCGTTTTATAGGATCTTCGGCGAGAATCCCTCGGGATTTTGCTGCTTGTTCGTGAGAAAATCTGAGATTTCTCACATCACTCAGCGTTCGTCCACAAGCGTAGGAATTGTCAGCTTATTACCAGCAAAGTCGAGCCTTTCCATTGATGAAACAGAGCAACGAATCCTAGAAAGTTCTTCGTCGTCTGAGATCGAACAAGAAATGAAGGGAGAAGGGAAGAAACAGTCGTCGAAGATTGAGTGTCGTGGCTTGGACCATGCAGACACATTAGGCTTGATTTTGATCGGCAACAGAGCGAGGTACTTAATAAACTGGCTCGTAAACGCACTGTTAAGCCTTCGACATCCTAATTCAATTAACGGGCTTTCTCTAGTTGCGATCTACGGCCCGAGGATTAAGTTAGACAGAGGGCAATCCATTGCGCTCAATGTATACGATTGGAAAGGCGAAAAGGTCGATCCTTTGCTAGTGCAGAAGCTGGCTGATCGTAATAACGTATCTGTGACTTGTGCGTGTCTGAAAAACGTATGGTTTGCGCAGAACTATCAGCATGTTAAGGAGAAGTTATCTGAGAATAGCGATGAGAAGAGGAAAGGGAAAGAAGAGCTCGGCGTGAGAGTTGTCTCTGTTTCGCTGGGGATGCTGAGTAACTTCGACGATGTTTACAGATTTTGGTGCTTCGTGGCTAAGTTCTTGGACGCAGATTACGTCGAGAAAGAACGGTGGAGGTACACCGCCCTAAATCAGAAGACCGTCGAAGTTTAGAGCAATTTTTTTTTTACCAGATTCTTTGATACTCTTTTATAGCCCTATTGTTTGTCTAGGGATTTTTCTTGGCCTGATACAAAGATTTCAAGAATGCAGAAGAACACAATCCTTCCCATTTATTCAGAACACCAAACTCATTCGGACAGAACACGATGTAATAAAACGAAGAAGAAACTTGCAGTACACGGAAGAGAAAGACAGCACAAATCTTACGTTCAGACAGACGAAAGAGGCACCTTCGTTTCGAGCCTCGTAGTGAAGTCGTAATCTTCAGGCTACATGGGTTGTTTTCTGGTTCGGCTTGAACACATACTTGACCAGAGATTCCTTGATGGGCAAAAGTTGGGGGAATTCTGTCTTAAGCTTAGTAGCATCGAGCTCATTGTTACTCCTCGGCGCGACAATAACCTTGGATTGCTCCTCGAGGGTAAAGTTCTTCCAAGTGAAGTTTGGATCTATGTAGTCCCTATACATCTCCAAGATCTCATTGTGGCTCACAACTCCAGGATTTGTGAAGTTGAATATCCCCGTTAGGTTTCTCTTTGCCATTTCGATGGATATGGGAAGGAGTTCGTCGAGGATGGTCATAGAGTTGGGTATGTCCACCACTTTCTCGTACCGAGTGATCTTTGTAATGAAGTTTCGAGGGTTTTCTAGGTCAGATGAGATGGGCATCCTCACTCTTAAGGTGCAGACATTTTCGTAGTTCTTCAGCAAATCTTCAACCTGAAAAGAATAAAGCAGAAGTTAGACACACACACACACACACACACACATATATATATATTACTTCATCAACAGCTGACAAAAGAGACAACATACTGTTTTTTGTGCTAACTGTTTCCACCATTTTTATGCAATGCAAAGGCCTAATCTTCACAGACAGCAAAACCAAGTAGGACCATGATGCAAGGAAACGAATCTACCATCCTAGTAAAGACCTAATCTTGACCACTAACGAAGAAAATCTCAGATAAAGATTGTCGTGGTTATCATATCAACACTCTTACACTAACAAAACAAAACAGATTCAACTCAACCGACATTTCCCAGATATAATACAAGAAAACATTCCTCTTTCAATTTATACCATGGCCTTCGTCTTGGAGTAAAAAGATCCGATGAAATTGGGGGTGTCCTCCTCCTTGAATCCCACGCCGGAGCCCAGAGGGTGACCGGCGTCGTACTCGAAGATGCATCCAGTGGCGTAGTTGATCAGAACCAAACCCTTTTCCCTGCACACGTCGGCGAGCGTCAGCGTGCCGACGACGTTGGCCCGAATGGTCTCCGCCTTGTGGGTCTCGCACCAGTCGACGTTGGGCCGGCCGGTCACGCCGGCCGCGTTGAAGACGTGGGTCGGCTTAACCGACTCGATGTCGGCTTGGAGCGAGCTCCGATTCTCGAGCCGGCCCGAACCGTACTCGTAGGCGATGTTCTGCGCCGTGCAGAGGTGGCCCAATAGCCCGCCGATCCAGCCCGTGCGGCCGTAGATCAAGAACTTTAAGGGCTGAGATGCGCCGTTGGCGGTGGCGACCATTGTTGGGGAGAGATTTGAGCTGTAATCACTTGGTGTGTGTGTGTGGGAGAAATGAGACGTATGCGGCCTTATTTAATGATATCGATGTGTTCCTACACTTAATCTTGTCTGAACACGATAGTAATATATTTGATGACGAAAATGCCCTTGCACGATTTTTTTTTTTATGTTTTTGGAAGATCTATGGAAAAAATGAGAAGATTTCAAGAATTCAACCCCCACCCCGAATAAATCGTTGATTCCTCAGATTGGATCTGATGAAATGAAACTACTACTATTTCATAGTAAGTACTTTGTAAATAATAATAAAATTAGTATTTTATTTAATATTGCGATACGGTAGGTGAACACACGTGCTTTTGTGTTGGGTGGGTGTGGACATCGAGTTTTAAGATTCATCTATGACCACAAGTATCTATATGCATACGAATGAAAATGTACCCATCTATTATATTTTTTCCCTCTAATTAGTGTCCTACTATTCACACCCCCTAGGTGTGAAAAATACATGAAATTTGTAAAAATTAATATCATCCTAATTAATCTTGCAAATTCAAGATATTTTTCCTACACCATATTTTTAACAATAATGAATTGTTCAACTTATTCACATTTCATTCGATTCAACATCATGTATTTAATCTTTAATTTATTTTTATAAAATTATATACTAATTTAATTTTTGTACGCAACTTAGAACTAAACAAGAATATTAATATTATCTCATTTAATATAGAATTCATATAATACGAATATTTCTTATTAGTGTATACAAATAGAACTGATATTTCATTTGAAGTACGACATTTCTTTTGTTTCGTTAGTAAACATTATAGCAGACATATTATATAATATGTTTCTCCTCTAACTTTTCCTATATACTCCCTCCGTCCATAAGTTTATGGACATTTGGGTATCAGCACGAGAATTAAGAAACTGACTATTTTAATAATATAGTGTGTTGGAAAGGTAAAAAATTATATATTTTGGCACGTCTTTTAAGAATATTTAATATTATTATATTAATTGTTTGTGATAGGTTTTTTACTAAATAAGTAAATGTACAAAAGAAGTGGGACGCCCGATTTAGTAAAATGTACAAAAACTTTTGGGACGGAGTGAGTATCATACATAGAGAAGGAAATATTCATAGAGTTATTTTTCTTAATTTCCATATACATAGAGGTGAGAAAAGGTAAGTAGTATTGAAGGCGAAGTAAAGCAATAAACAAAAGGTGATAATAAAAGAAGGGGGTGTGAATAGTAATTTAGCGGGTGCCAATATAATTACCCATAATTATTAGTTTATCCTAAAATTCAAGAAAACCAAATACTCCAAAGCCGAACAAGGTAAAGAAGAAAAACCAGTAAATAGATAGATCCCTTCTTACATATCAGTAGTTTAGTTTGTTAGCAGATTGAGGTACATACATAATAGGAAGCCAAAGCCATGCCATTTTTCTACGACTAAAACAGAGTGTTGGCAGATTGAGAAGAACTGCTGTTGTTGTGCCAGTTTCTCTTCCTCTGATTAATAAACCAGTTGTTTATCTGCTTCAGTTGAAGCCCAGTTTCCTCCACGAGCTTCGCCTTGTCATCTTCCTGCCCAAATACATTACGAACACAGAAAAAAATAAAATCATCATCATGGTATTAGCAATTCGATCAGTCAAAGATTCTTCTTTTTACAAAAGAGATCATCCTATCAATATCAGCTTACAGTAGGATAAGGCCATTTCGAATTCTGCTGCCACCAATCCTTGAGCAATGTGGTCGTATCCCCAGGCAACTTCCCAGCCCTTCTCTTCCTCAGTATCTCCTCCCTAACGTCTTCGATCCTCGACTTAAATCCCTATGCAATAATTATTAAGGTTTAGACCATTATGGGTCGTAAGTTATAACGTTTGTCTCATCTATGAGAGCACGAAGTAAGTGTAGTAAGAAGACCTGCTTGAGCTCAAACTTTAGTTCTTGTCTGACCCTTTCCATGACAGTCCTCTCAGATTCAGTAGGAAGCAAAGGCCCGAAGCCCATCATCATGTCGTGGTGGTCGTCGAACCCTTGGCATTGATCGTAGGATAAATTCGTCGGATGGTCGTCATCTTCGTCGTCTGACATTGTCGCCCCGCTTCCTTCGCCTACCATGGATGTACCTGAGAAATAAATAAAATTTTAATTGAAGAAAGGAAATTCTTGAGATTCTTTTTAGGATGAGATTTTGACGTAGTTTACAAGGAGAGGTATTAATTAGTTTGAGAGGGCATCTCAGAAACTCCTTCTACTGCCAAAAAAATCGTACATTTTTAAACGCTACCAAACGTTTTTGAGACAGATGATAAGATTGTCAACGAGTATGTTATGGGACAAGATAACTACCCAAAGAATTTGCTGTCCATTGTTACCGACTGGTTGTTGTCTATGTGTTTACGCCATAACATACGCAACTAATCTCCACGTTTTGTACAAAAGGTTTATCCTCAACGAACCGATCAAGGCATGAACAAACCATGTATGATCTGTATTATAATCAAGACTTACCAGACAATGCTATAATCAAGTCGGAAATCCTTATACATTCTCACTAATTTCTCGCGGTTGTTATGCAATTATGTCGCGGAGAAAACCAGAAATAAACGTGTACGGTGATACGTACACAATAAAACAATCACTAACGTCTACGGTTAAAAGGGAGACATTAAAGAGGCCTTTCACTGATTATCTTCGTCGTAAATTATTACCTGCGATTGATTGTAAGTTGTGCTCAATCTCACGGCATGCCATGACAGCTTCGACGGCATGAACTCTTACATGTTGCTGCAGTTGCTCTCTGAAAGAGCACAAAACTAGCAAATACTGTGCCTGAATTTAACACGTACAAGTTGTAAAGAAGAAAGCCCACAGAATTTTAAACCGCAGAAAATTACTTGCACGTGAGGAAAAATAAGGCAAAGAGAGAGAGGGGGGTATTATAATGAGTTCTTAACTCACCAAGAAGTTGTCAAGTTCTTGCCTTTGCTGTTGATTCGTCGTCGAATGAAGGGCATCGCCGCCGCACTGTGCGTAAGAACGAAGAACGTCTTGTGACTGAGATATCTGCGGGTCAATGAGGGGAAGCTGATCGATAGGCGTGGCGACGCGGAGGCACGCCACGTGTGCGGCCAGCAGCTGTTCGTACATGGGATGGCTTGCGATTTCAGATTTGAGCTGATGAAGACGGTGATGATGACTCATTTGATGTTCCACCGTCGACGGCGATGATACGGCGGCGTAGGTCGTCGGAAGCTCACCTACCAAAGCTCCATAGTGAATCTTGCTCGAGTCTTGATCTTGCATACTTCTCTTCTCCCTCTTTTCGCGTGTGTGTGTGTGTTTGTGTTTTCTTTTGTAAGTACTTTTTAGTATCAAAAGCAGTTGGGGATTTCTTTTTATGATGAAGAAAGCAACAGTTTGGTAGGGTCATTAATGTCATGTCATGAAGACAATTAAATTACAGACAGGAAAAAAAGAAAACAATTAATGGTCAATTCTTGCAACTGCTGTCCCCTTTTAAAAAACCTTCTTTTTTCTTAATTTCATTTCTGGGCCATCGCAGTAGCTTGACTTCAAGGGATGATCATGATCGTGTAATGTAAATTTTTCCTCCACTGCAATTATTGCTAAAGGTCCCTCATATGATAATCATCTTGATCATTAGATGATGACGATGATCTAATTAAATCATTAATTAATCAAGACCACATAAACTATTGGTACTGAGAACGACATGTCAACACTGACTCGATGGTTCTTTGTTTTAATACTTCTTCTGTTTGTCTTCTGAAAAATCAAGGAGAGATATATATCAGCGAAAAAGTACATTTGACAAGATCAGTCCCTGCAAATCATTTCCACATTCATCATCGTATTAATACTTAAAAGCAGAGTAGCTTTCCACCATATAAGAACCGTTTTCTGCTGAAACGTCAGATTTACAGATTTTCTCAGCGAGGAGAGGAAATCAGATCATTTATAGCTGATGAGTTGGAGAACACTGTAACAGCAGAAACCAACAAGCTATTGCATACATTTGCTTGAAAACAGAATTCTTGGAGCTGCAATGAACTTAAACAACACAGTTATTCATCATCTACTAAGCTTGACTTCAGCTTTCAAAGGCTTACCAGAGAAGAAAGCCTCCAAGTTGCTCAACACAAGCTCGTCGAGCGCCTCAAAAGACTGTGGAGTCATTACAGCCTTATGAGGGGACAATACAACGTTGTCCAGCCCAAGCAGTTCTTCTGGGACGTGGGGTTCATCCTCGAACACATCGAGCCCGCGCCACCTATCTCACCTTCGACCAAGAATCTGACCAAATCTTTCTGGTCAATTAATGGCCCACGTCCTACATTTACAATCACGCCCTTCTTGCCCAGCAAAGTCATTACTTCTCCGTTGACTATATGATAAGTCTCTTTGGTCAGAGCGCAGCAGAGGATTAAGACATCCACGTTCGATGCGAGTTGGAGAATGGTAGGGTAGAATGGATGTGAAACGTTGGGTTTTACTGTTAGAGAGTTGTACGCTATTTTGCACCCAAATGCTTCGAGCCTTTTGGCGATTCTTGAACCAATGCTGCCGAGTCCCACGATTCCTATGCGTTTGCCGCTCACCTGAAAAAATTCAGGTAAGAAGTGGGGAGGGACTTGCTATGGCTTTCTTGAATTACGCTAAGAGACATAAAAGAACATCGAAAGTTTTCGATTTTGACGTCGTAGTTACGAATGTCAAAAGCAGGGGAGTTGAAATTTCTGGTAAAGATTCAACCTTTGACCCAAGAGGATAATCTTTCCGCACCGGCCAAATTCCACGCCTGACGAACCTATCAGCAGCCGACGCGCGTCTCATGACGTCGACCACCAGCCCCACCGCATAGTCCGCCACGTCGTCGGAGAAAGTGTCGCCGGCGCCGGTGACCCTCACGCCGCGTCGCGCGCAAGCGTCCAAGTCGAAGTGGTTGAACCCAGCGCTGGTTCCGACCACGCATTCCACCGAAGGGTACCTATCGAGGTCCGCCGACGTCAGGGGAGTTGGGCCCAGGCACAAGACGGCGCGTGCGGTTCGTGATAGGGCTACAAAATTCGGGTCGGATGTGTCCGAAGTTAACGGGTCGAGGAGTGTGTAGTGTTTGGGGAGTTCGGCGAAGAGTTCGCCAAGATTGAAGCTTGCGTGGCGATGGATGATTATTGTGTGAGGGCGTTTTTCAAGATTGGACATTTTTTGTTTTTCCTTTTCCTTTCGATATTGTGGAGAAGATTAAGTGGTCTTGGCAATTGTCTTAATGTGTGAACTGAACATAGAAGACGTAGACATCCTAATCATATGAAGACGACGATAATCCAAAAAATCACCATCAATGGAGCCAGCCAATGATTGCCCTAAGTGCCGTCAGGGTGTGTGTGGGTCTTTTTAAAAAAATTGTACTTTGACGTTGTCAACGCTAAGAAAATAGGCTACAAATGTAAAATGACTTTAATGCCCTTACTAATTGTGGCGACCCTACTTTTCTAATTAGGATTATTGGCGGATTTCCGCAACGTAAGCCGCGGAAGGCCCGTCTAATTAAAACTTTTTCCTAAAAGATATTATAATACAACAAAATATTATTTTACATAATAGTATCTGTACAATGGGCCGAAGCCCCAAAATGTCAAAAGGTTAAAAATCCTATCGCCGCTCCACAGGTCTTCATCCATGTACCGCACCGCCCTCAAAAGTCCGTGGAGCACCGCCACCAGCCACCTCAGTCTTGACGCGTGTCAGCGTCAGACTCGGTACCTACAACACGTAAACACTGAGCGAATTGCCCAGTAGGTGAATAAAATGCAATGCAGCGTGCACTCATCCCCAATCCCAATTCTCGCAACATGATATAATGCACGCTCGTTCTCACATTTCTATCGTATCTCAATATCAGGGCCCTAGGCTGGACTCGGCACCTCGCGCGCAATAAAATATATCGTCTGGTCGCTAACGACAGACTAGCGGTGCCCACGCCGATAGTGCGCTGATCGATCACGTCAACGTCCTCCTATCAGGTCGCCCCTTCCGCTACACACTCATCCGACGGTTTGCACCTCGGGTCGCTCACGCCCGAGTAGACAGATCGCTCACGTCTGTCTCCCGTCAGGTGCCCAGCGAGTCCAACCTCAACTCCGCTACGAGTCTGACTGCCAAAATCGGCACACACTACCCCGCTCAATCGACACCTTAAGTCTTAAGGTGTCACCACTAATGTGGTCATTATCCCTCACCATGTCGTGCGATGTCATGCATATACGTGATACACATGAAACGTGATGTCACATAAAACATACGTAAAACACGTAAATCACATAAGTCACTTAAATCACAGAGTCTCATGGAAACACATGAATTCACATTTGTGTTTACGTATCGTAGATGGATAATCCACCTACCTGTCCTCCCGCTAGCGTCAAATAAAAGGTCTGACGTAGTCCCTATATATCGATCCTCTGAATAAATAAATATTATCATATCAGTATATTTGCTAGACTGTATAAGTTTTTAAGTTCCCAAAATAAATAAATCCTAAAATATTGAAAACCCTAAATATAACGAAATTCTAAAATACCGAAAATTTATTAACTAAACCAAAGTGTCGAAATCATCTAATAAATGTCGTGCTCTTCAGGCCATATCGACATCCTATAGATGTCGAAACCTCCATATATATATTTATACAAAAATCTCGGGATCCATCATATAGATATCTAATAAATGTCGAGGCACATAATATCAAGATTTTACCCTTACTAATGTTAGCACACCTCGACATTTTTAATAACTATCCTACCTCGACATTATATAAATGTCGAGACATAGATATCGACATTTTTCAAATAGTGTTAAAGTTTAGGTTGTGTCGATATCTTATTGATGTCGATATCTTCCTATTATACCCATGTGTCTCGACTTCTATCTACTGAGTATTTCGACATCTTCTTATCACTACTTATATATCGACATCTATCTAATATATATAAATACATGCATCTCGACTTCTTTGATAAGGAAATCATATAAATGTCGATATCATTGCTATTATACCTCTCGACTTTTTACCACAACATCTCGACATTTTCTATCATTATCATATATCGACACCTATATACATCTCGACATCTCAACTTACTACATAGCTTCTATTAATACATCTCGACTTCCTATGCTAGTCTCGACATCTTGGTTGTGAGATCATATCTCGACATTATTCATTTCAGTAAAGCATCTCGACATTTATCTGTTATATATCTCGAAATCTTTCCTAAAAACTGCAATTCTCCCAGAAAACCCTAAAACGAAATTTTTACATTACCCAAAATTAGCTCTCAAAATGATTTCTAATCCAGAATATCTTACACCCTAAAGCATGAAGCATCGATCAGGTATAACCATTAAGCTTCTTAGCTTGCACTTAACATGATAATTTCTAAAATTTCCTCCTATTATTCAAGTTTACGCAAACATAATAACACTCTAACTTTCGAACAATCACTATAAAAGTTCACAGAATTATTTCTGAATTTCGTGAGTAACAGAAAACTGCTTAATCTTATCCTATATATAAAAGAACAACAAAGCAATGAAGTTTCTCACCTCCTCCTTTCGACTTCTTGAATTATCAAAGGGTTCCTTTCCTACTTGCTTTCGTTCTTTTATTGTTGAGGGTTACAAATCGTTCTTATAAAAGAAGATATATATACATCATGGATAGGTATTAAAACATTGAATTTAGCGATGATGGGACAAGAGGTTAGACGATGTACTTCATCCCTAAGGATTCTTATTAGCTATTATATTTTTATGACTTTGGACTTAAACCTGAGCTTAAATGTGGCCCAATTCATATGATTTCAGCTAAGCAATGTACAGTCCAATTTCTAACTTAAGCATTACAATCACCGTCCAACATATATTTTAATTAAGGTTATTATTTTATTAATTTCTTTGGTGATAATTCGAATTATTATTATTATTCTTTTAGACTTCCTAATTCACAAAGTTACACATTTAATTACATCAAAATTCCGTATTAAATTTACGGGTATTACACTAATCGTGTCCCACAGTAAAAATCAATATGTTAAATTGGTACCACATTAAGGTAGGTGGGCGGGATATAGTCCAGTGATTGTATAGTCAGCACGAGTTCCCTGCAGGATGGGCGGGTCTCCTGTGCCTGCAGCATGGGCGAGTCTCATGCTAACATGCGCGGGGTCCCCTACTTTATAGCACGGGTGCCCTGCAGCATGGGGTCTCATGTGCTTACTGCAGCAGGAGACTCGCCCATGCATGACAGGGGACCCGTGCAGCTAGCAGGGACCTGCCCATTTGCTGCACAGCATGGGCGGGTCTCCTGCTAGCATGCGCAGGTCCACTGCTTACCCGTGCTATGTAGCAAGGGATCTCGCATTTTTTAAAAAAGATACCTTGTAGAAAGACGAAAATACTCTTACATTGAAGGCTCCTTTTTAACGTTGACCATGTCAAATGCAATTTTTTAAAGTTGACCCTAGTCAATTTTCTTAAAAATCCGCCAGTTTCTGTTATGATTATGGTGAGTAAAACTAAATTAATTGGAGCAAGACTTTAGCTTCGAATCCAAAAACAATTCCAACTTTTTAGCTCCCAAGGTGAAATTGCGTGAAATCCCTATGTGAGTCTGCGACTTCGACGAAGTGCGCCCAGAAATTGAACAGAACTGGAAAATATGGCAACCATTAATTAAAGAGATTCAAAGAGAATATCCGAAAAAAGAACAGAAAAAACTATTACACGAATCCCATAATACACGGGAACAGATTATTAATCAACGTATACGAAAGAAGAGCACACAAATCACGTCTTCCAAAAGGCGCCATTTCTAACGCCACTTAAAAAAGAGCCACCGTCGTCACTTTAAGAACAGCCAGTGCAATCACCGCCACCACGGAAACGCCTGCAGCCGCCACAGGACCGGCGGAAGAAGGCGACGGCGCCGGCGCCCAGGCGTCAGAAACGTCGATGACAAGCTTCATGCCCTTGGAGCAGTGCTCGGCGACGCCACAAATGTACCACTTTTTACCGGGGGCGGCGAGGGTAAACACGTCATTTCCGCTCTTGAAGATGTTCGTCTTGTTTTCGGTTTTCGAACACTGTTGGAAGTCACTTTGGCTCACTTTCATGACGTTGTGAGTAGCATTGTCGTACATGAACACTGAGTGCGTACAATCACAAAAAATCATCAGAAAATATATTACAAAGAACTAATGTGATGATTAGCCGTGTAATAACAAAACTCGTGAATCACGTACTTAGCGTATCTCCGACGTGAAACGTGATCCCTTTAGCCCATTCGTTGTAATCGACGCCTAAATTCCAGCCAGCGTCGCCTCCGACCATCCACTCACGGGCAAAAGAAGGAGCAGCCATGGCAACGATTAAGGCGATGAACAAAGCTTTATTGCAAGCCATGGCAGTTCCTCAAACTTTTTTTTATCTAATTAGTTATAGCTTGCTTAGGTTGCTTGGTGAAGATGAAGTTATTGATGTTTATATATATAGAGAGATTATAGAAGTCCTGCTACAAACTGTGTCCGAAAGCAGCAGTCGGCAAGCATTTTTCGTACTCCAAAGAGTATACGCCAAAATACAAGTAGTCGATCCTAGATTTCGACGAAGTTGTCCAACTGTTGTTCCACGAAAATAAGTAATAATTAATTTCGTGATAATACGACTACTTCGAAAATTTGAATGCCATGCAGGCGGCCGTTTTGTGCCTTGGAGCATCGTTCTTTGCAGTTGGTTCCAGAGAAATATGCATGTAATATTAATTCTTTGTTGTTTATGGCAACTTAGTCGTTTTAAACAACGTACGAAGGTATAATCTTTATTAGCCTTTCGATTATAACGATGTCACTAGCTAGGACGATGCAAACAAGAACTACAAAAACCAAAAACCCTATATCACTGATCTCTTCTGAACTCGTAATATTATCGAACTAGCTTTAATGTATCTTTCTAGTTTTCTATTCCTATTTGATCCCTTGCAGTTGCGGTTAGGTTGATCATCGTCTATCTTAGGAGAAGGGAACAATTAGAACACAAGAATTTATTACAAGAAAGAAGGAAGTACAGAGAATCACCAAATGATCCTCTTACACAATTTATAACCCGATATCATAGCGCTACAAACAACTATGACGAACGAAGCAAAAGAAATGCCGGCGGAGATCGCCGCTCCTCTCCTCAGCGGATTCCCGACGTGCATTTGTTGAATTGCCGGAATCGCAGCCGAGGAAGACGACATAAGCAAGTATCCCGCCAACTTTCAGACAGAGAAAAAAGCACCGTGAAAAAAAAAAGTGTAATTTTCTTTCGTATTTCGAGGGTGTAAGATCAAGTGTTTATTACCTGATCGAAAATGAAGCTGACGTAATCCGAAACTACGTCGGAGACGAAAATGCCCCTGTGTGCTATATCGCATATCCCCTTTGACAGCTGATAGACTCCGTAGAGAAATGTAAGAGCATTTACAACGAATCCGTACCTGGGCATGTTCACGCGTTTCACTTCAAGAACGATATGCTGAACGATCACTTTGCATAAACGCTTAAGCTTGAAGGAAGCGTATCACTTTTTTCAGGAAAAAATTTTTATAATTTATTTTCAACACGTTCCATCACTTGTAGTCTGATTTCGTTCTATCCATTATTAGACGTGTAATTTTCTTAAATGTAGGGACTTTTTCAGGCTCAATTATATCTTAAACTCATATAAGCACGTGGAATCCCTCTCTAAAACCAACTGGGCAACGAAGGGAGTTAAGTTATTCCACAATCTTATAAGAAGCTCTCGACTTTTTTAATTATATGATTTGACGCTTGGGTTTGACACCCAAATACTAAACTAAAACCAATTGGCAATATACTCGGACAATTCTTAAATTACTAACACTAGGACGGGGTAAGAGCCGAAGCTCGTTGATTGCCTTCTGAACTCCTTCTCGGGCGGCGGCTGGGCGGAGAGGGAGAGGGCGGCGGCGGCAGTTAGGACGACGGTGAGGAAACGAAGGATGAGATTGGCCGTCTGCGTCGGAGGTTGCCTCGAGCTGAACCTCGTCGAGGCGGCTGAGAAGGAGAACGGCGACGGCGTGTTAGGCAGCTGAGGCTGCAAAGGCGAGAGCGTAATGACGCTGCTGCTAGCCATCGTCGATCCACTCCCTTTCATCGTCTCTCTTCTTATTCCCTCGTCACTTTTATTACAAGACTTCTGATGAAATGTTTATTGCCAACTGCAGTTCAGTTTGTTTAAGGTTGGATTAGGTGGAGTCGGGTCAACGGTTTGGCTGTTTAATATATGAGTTGGGGGCAGTTTTTGGGTGGATGATTCTTTCTTTTTTCATTACCAAATAGCACCAAAACGCTCATTCATATATCGTTCTTTGGCTATGGAATCTCTGCTCTTACGATGGAATTCGATGTGAACATCTTAACGAGAAACTGTTAAGATTAGAGAGTGATCAATCAGTCGCATTCATCTTCTTCGATGCATGGGAAAGAATCGATTCTTGATCTTCGTCAAGGCCACCAGCGTATCTTTCATGTTGGGCCTATCGCCGGGCGCCTCAGCGCAACAGTCGAGCGCTACTTTCATAACCAGAGAAACGCACTCGACGTTCTTCTCCGACGCCCCTCGCTCCTCGCCGAGCAGGGCGGCGTCCATAACCCTAACCAATTCCCGAGAACTATAAGCGTCGTCGACCCAACTCCTCAAGCTCAGTTCCCCGTCGAAAATGTCGCTCCTCGGACTCTTCCTCGTGAACGTCTCCATCAAAACGATCCCAAAACTGTAGACGTCGCACCTCGTCGAGACCAGTCCTTCCGATCCATACTCTACGCCCAAAAAAAAAAAAAAAAAAAACGAGTCGAATCAGTTTCGACAAATCGACGCCCATCGCATATGGTGTTGGGCTTGTAAGCTTGTAAGCTAACTCCCCATATTCTCAGTGGGTTTTAGAGATAGAACGTCACAAGCTTATATGAGCTTGGGCTTGCACTGGAATTAGGTTGGAAAAATTGCTACGCATGTTACGATTTAAGAAGCCAAAAACTTCAACCTGGCGCAATGTAACCGAAAGTCGCTAGCGTCTTGGTTTGTTCTACGCTGTCTTCAGCGCCCACCAGCTTCGCAATCCCAAAGTCGCTCACGTGGGCCACCATGTCTTCGTCGAGAAGAACGTTGCTCGGCTTCAGATCGCAGTGCACGACGGGCGTTTCGTACCCACCGTGAAGATATTCTAACGCAGAGGCAACGTCTATCGAAATGTTCAGCCTGCGAAGGACCGCCTTCGGCCCTTCGTCATCTGAGCCGTAAAGCCATTTCTCTAAGCTCCCGTTCGGCATGTACTCGAGCACCAACGCTCTGAAGTCGGCGCTCGAGCAGCTGCTGAGTACTTTGGCGAGGTTACGGTGGCGAACGTTGCGAAGAACTTCGCATTCTCTGTCGAAGCTCTTGAAAGCTCCTTCGACCCGCGAGTTAAACACCTTCACAGCTACGACTGCTCCATTCATTAATACCCCTTTGTAAACAGCGCCGAAACTCCCGGCGCCTAACAAGTTAGCTTCGCCGAAGCCGTTGGTCGCCCTCTCGAGGTCAAGTTTTGAGACCCTCTCTATGTTTATTCCGTCGAAGGAGTTCGTCTGGGCAGGAATTCTCCTTTTCGCCTTCTTTCGACGCACGACGGCGGCGAAGACTATCAAGGCAATAATTACTACGGCCCCTAAAGATACCGAAAGAGGAATGAGAATCGCCTTCTTTAGCCTCGACTTTTTACGACCTTCGCGCTCGCAAGGTGGCTCGTCGAACCGAGGTGGGCCGAGGCAGAGTCCGTTGTTCGACTCGAAGGATTCGTAGCTGAAGAAATGCGCAAAGGGCCCACCGTTTGGGATTTCGCCCGTCAGCCTATTGAAGGAGAGGTTGAGGTGCGTGAGGTATTGTAGCGCCTCCATCGATTTAGGTATCGCGCCCGTGAGGTTATTGCGCGAAAGATCCAGTCGTTCCAAGCTCAGCATCTTTCCCAAAGTGTCGGGAATGGGGCCTTGGAATCCGTTATCTGCCAACGAAAGGTTGATCAAGCTGTTCAGGCCGACGATTGCGCTTGGTATTTCGCCCGATAGCTCGTTGGAAGACAAGTCTAAGGAGATCGCCGCCTTTAGGCTTCCGATTTCTTGAGGTATTTGACCTATTAACCGATTAGAGAACAAGTTCAGCCTCAGTAGGCCGGCGAGGTTTCCAATCTTCGGAGATACGGTGGAATTCAGCTCATTGGAATCGATGTTCAGGTATCTCAAAGCACTCATGTTTCCTAAGCATTCGACGAGCGGGCCCGAAAGCTTGTTCTTGCTCAACGTAAGCTCGCCGAGGTCTGACAGCATGCAAATACTTTCTGGGATTTCTCCATTCAGTTCGTTGCCTATGACGCTCAACGCCTGCAACTCCTTCAGACCGCCGAAGGTGACGGGAATTTCTCCAGTCAGTTTGTTGTTGTCGAGGTACAGAAACTGCAGTCCACTCATGTTACCAATCTCTCTAGGGAGTCTCCCCTTTATCCCCGAGTTGCTGGCGTCGATCTGATCTAGAGACGAGGAGAAGTTAGCCATAGAACGTGGAAGGTAACCTTCGAAGGAATTGTTCTGAATCCACATCACCCTCAGAAGCCTGCACCTCGTCAGGGACGAGAGGAAGCTCATCTCCTCCGAGGACTCGCTGGTGAAGTCGTTTTCCCCGAGGTTGAGAAAGTCGAGGAACTCGAGCTCTCCGAGCGAATTTGGGATTTCGCCCGTCAGCTTATTGGCGACCAGACTCAAATGGTTTAGGCTCGTGGCGTTCGACACCGACGAAGGCAGCGGGCCCGTTAGGTCGTTCTGACCGAGAAACATCGCTCCTAGGTTGGGCAGATTGAGGCCCATGTCCGCAGGGAGACGGCCCTCGATGCGATTCTGTCGCACCGAGAGGGTTCGGAGGGTCGACACGTTGAAGATCGAGGCGGGAATTTGCCCCGTCAGGAGGTTCGTCCCGAGGACGAGTACCTCGAGGCTGCGAAGCTCGCCGAGCTCTGAAGGTATTTCGCCCGTGTACGAGTTTGCATCCAAGTACAAGTCGACCAACGACGAACAGTTGCTGAGTTCTCTAGGAATGTTCCCTGACAACTGATTCTGTCCCAGGTAAAGTCCCTGTATGGAGGGAAGTTTCAGGCACGTGTCGAAGGGAAGATTTCCCGTCAGGTTATTCTGTCCGAGGTAGAGCCATTTCAGGGACGACGTGTTATAAATGAACGACGATATGGGCCCGCGAAGGCCGACCTCGTCCAACGACAAGAACTCCAAGTTGCCAAGGTTGCTGATGATCTGTCTAGGAACTAAACCTTTGAAGTCATTGTCCCCGAGGTAGAGGTTCACTAGATCGGTCAAGTTCCCAATCTCTTTCGGCACGGGCCCTTCGAAACGGTTAGACTGAAGCATCAAAGTCTGAATCTTCGAGCAGTTACGAATAGCTGAAGGAATTAGGCCATGCATTTGGTTTGAAAACACGGAGAAGTAGAGGAGATTCGGGGAATGCATGCAGATATTGTCTGGGATTACACCAGAAAGGCTATTAGAGGTTAAATCAACTTTCTCCAAAGTCGAAACGTTGAAGAAGCTCCAAGGTATCTCTCCCAAGAGCTTGTTCTCTCTCAGCCTCAGAATTCTCAGGCTCTTTAGGTTTCCAATCTCTTCGGGGATTTTCCCATCGAGCGAGTTGTAGCTCAAGCCCAGCGTCTCAAGCTTCGATAAGTTGAACAGAGGCAATGGGATGGAGCCAGCGAAGCTGCAGTTATCGAGGAGGAGGAATCGAAGCCTTTTGAGCTCGGACAACTGACTAGGCAAGCCGCCGCGGAAACTGTTGCTGCTAAGGTCTAGAGATACGAGGAAAGACAGTTTGCCGATTCCTGGGAAGATCGTGCCCGAAAGATCCATGCCCGAGACGTTCAGACCCGTGACCCGATTGTGGCGTGGGCCGCAAGTAATCCCAGCCCAGCTGCAAACGTGTGCGGAGGAAGACCAGTTTTTCGCCAGAATATGATCTGGGTCGACCCGTAAACCCGCTTTGAGATCAAGCAGAGTGGATCGATCGGTTGCGATGTTGAGTACGTTCATGGAGAAGACGGATAGCATGATGCTGCTCAAACACAGCGAAGCAGAAAGAAGGACGAAGGTAGTAATAATAGGCGTACTCATCTCTCTATGAAGCTGCGCGAAATTTTCCTATTCCTTCTCGTTTTCTTTTCCCATTTGCTCTAGCAAAAGTGTGGACGTTATTACATTGCTGAAATGTCAGCTGTTCTTCTCAGTGTAGACGTCAATCAATGGGACCATTCTCTCCGGCCTACCTCTAGCACGTCTATTCTATGGTCTCCGAGAAGATGGCAAAACTAGTCTTTTTAAGGGGAAATTATAAAATTAGGTAGTTGAGTATACATGTTTTCGTTTTTGGGTCAATATGTTTGATAATTGTAAAAGTAGGTCACTAACTTTTCTGTGTGAAAACAATTTTGGGTCATTTTTCAATTTTAGATAACTAAGAATATATTTTTTCGATTTTGGGTCACTAAGTTTACAGTTTTTTCAATTTTGGGTCACTCATTTGGTACTAATGTTATAAACATAGTGACCCAAAATTGAAAAAATCTAAACTTAGTGACTCAAAATCGAAAAAATATATTCTTAGTGACCTAAAATTGAAAAATGACCCAAAATTGTTTTCACATGAAAAATTAGTGCCCTACTTTTGCAATTATCAAACATAGTGACCCAAAACGAAAATTTGTATACTTAATGACCTAATTTTATAATTTTGCCTCTTTTTAAATTATAAGTACAAATCTAGTTCACTTTTAACATGGTACAAAACTAGACAACTTTTTCACTTATAATTATTTTTTTTTATTTTGCAAAACTATTTCAAATTATAATTCTACTCTCTCATTACTACAAATAAGCGATGTTTTAATTATTAATTATATATTTCACCCCAATTAATTATTTTCAATTAAAACATTTTAACTAAAATCAAGACCGCATTGAACTATCACGCAATCAACTAATTTCTCGCAATCAACATCGCATTGAACGAAACATCGCGTGGAAATATTCCACTATTTTTTGAAGATTGATCAGTGATTGCCAACTGTGATTACGTTGCCACCCCAATATAGCGTCACAATAATTGAATTCAACATAATTTCTGCAAATTGAAACCAAACTTTCAGGAACAAAGCCGAATTCACGCACAAAAAAAAAAAGATGATATGAAAATAAACAATAAACAGTCACATGGAACAATATGAAGAAACTAGCCTAATAAAAGATGATGTTTGTTCGAAGCTATAGATTGAATATGTGTTGTTATTCCTACTTTCTTCTTTATGTTTTTATAAGTAATAAAATAATGACACTAAAATAATGATATTCTATATAATGCAAAAGATTCTAACCATTGTTTAGACGTTGCGAAGCCTATAGAATCTTGATTTGAATTAAAATGTTTTAATTGAAAATAATTAATTGGGGTGAAATATATAATTATTAATAATAATATTGCTTATTTGTAGTATTGAGATAGTGGAATTATAATTTGAAATAGTTTTGTGGTCAAACTAAAAAAATAATAATAATTATAAGTGAAAAGTTGTCTAGTTTTGTACCATTGTTAAAAAGTTAACTAGATTTGCACTTATAATTTAAAAAGATGGACTAGTTTTGCCATTCTCTCGGCTTCAAATCATCCGTACCGCAATTTCTATCTTCTGTTCCATTCGTTAAAATTAATTCTTATCATTATTATCGAAAAATATATGGATATCAAATTCATCGTTATAAAACAATGAATTTGACTGCTTATTTTTTTTTATCAGAAATATCATGAAATAATCATGATTTTATTATTGTGGAATATACGGCTAGAAGAATTAATAAATAAAAAAGAAAATTTTTGAACGACAAGATTAAAATTCAACTGGTCTGATCTTTTGAGGCATAATTTGTAATACATATAATTTTTTTCAAACGATAAGCTTGCATTAATAACAAAGATACATTGTAATAATGAGTTTTTTTCTTATTTAAACACTTGTTGTAATGAAATTCATAGGTGTAATGATGTTTACGGGTGTTTTAACACTTGACCAGGGGAGGTATAACGATCTTCGTTCGTTGGAATACGGAGTGGAATACAAAGAGTGGAATAGGTGATCTCAACCGAGGATAACTTGCTAACTGGCCCGCTTACTTTTCCACATGGGAAAAGGCAGTATAAGAAAGCTCGTTAGAAAATGAGATAATAATCCTATCTAATCCTATACAATGACCGTTCATATTATGTTCACTTTCCAAGATAAGTTAATTGATCTCTTATTTCTATACATGTACAAATATACCCCTTTGACAATTTGCAAATTGAAACAAAACTGTTTCTGGAGTCCTCCCTTACACTATATATCGATATATACCGTTCCGATTCATATTTCCTGACCATAATTATTTCAATAGCAGGACCATGCAACTGCTTATCGAAACTTAATTCTTTGTCTTCATCACAAGCACTTAACCATAGCATACAATGAACTCGCTGTAAAGTTCATAAGAAATCATTGGAGCCACCATGGCAAAAACATTCATGTTCCATCCACAAGAGCCAATCATATTTGTCCAAGGAATCAAATCGTGACATCGTATTCGAACAAAAACATTGAAGGAATTTTTGTAACGTCTTGTGACATCTTCACGTCTGCATTTAGGTTTGATTGTTTATCGATTTGAGGGTATTTTGGTAATTGTCGATTTAATATGGAGGGTTGAGTTAATAATCTCGGCCCAATCCCCTGGATAAATAATTTTAAGAATGTGCTACTATTATCTCGGGCCAATATTTATAATGGGCTTATACTGATTGCAAAACTGAAAACTGAACAACATTTAATACTATAAGTTGGACCTTTTCTTGACTTATCAGCCAAACTAAACGCAGCGAGTAAAATTAATCGTTGTGTGGGGTGGATGGACTTTAATCGTATTTTATGTTAGTAAAAAAAAGAGTGAGTTATCAGAAATCCTCCTGTCCTAAGCATGTGGCCCGGCGTTTGGTTTTCTACATTCCATTAAAATAATTATGATTCGTATAATTGAGGATTAATGAATGATTTTATTGTTTTGACTTTTTTGTTGAGATCGGTTTCGTCTCGCTAACTTGATTCATTTCATTATAATTTTGTTTGTCGGAGTTCGATTCAACGTGATTATTGGTAGTTTGCCTGTCTTCCATTATTGACTTATTCAAATGTATCAAACTCTTCTTTGATTACTCTGCAATTATATGCCCAAGAAAAGGAAGGTAAAAAAGCCTCACCTCATATTGTTCCCTTAGTTCTATGAATTTAAAGGCGACTTTCGGGTAATAGATAAGAGAGAAAGGATCGTTCTATAATGTTAAAATTTTTCATGCTCACCTCATCTTTTTATTACCACTACATACGAACGCCAATAGAGCATAATTCCATTAATGAACTTATTAACTGCAAAGAGGACAAACTGTTTTTCCGAAATATGAATCGGACAAAAAAAAAACATACAGTGATGATCTGTCTGTATTATATTAGAGTCATCTTCTTCATCAACAGCAGTCCCCCTCACGACGACAAAAGCCTATACTGTAATGATAATAATAGTAATAGTAATAATAATAATAACAATACACACACTGTTCTTGTTTCTTCACACACACACACACACGCATCTCTGTGTGTGTTTCTGATTCTGAATGTATACAGTATATACACACAAACCACAAAACTACCGTCAATTGTACTCTCTACTTCTCTAACCGAATTAAGCAAACAATCGAATCATATAATTCATATAAAAGAAACAAAAAAAGATACACAAACAGCCGTACTTTTATCAGAAGAATATAACGAAAGGAACTCATCAGTTGTGTAGAGGGTTTGGTCCGCCTGGAGTTCTCCGATGGGAAACTCTGTAATAAGAAGAAGATTCATCACCACTGAAGCCTTCTTCATCTTCTGACGATTCCTTGGGCGCTGGAGCTGGGAAATGATCCCATGAATAAAGATCTGATCTTTCGATCGATCTCTCTTGAATATTCCGACAACTTGAGTGTTGTATCACCATCACCATCATCATCACTGTGATGGGAAGAAATAAGGGGATCCTCATAAGTTATGAAAAAAAATTGCTGAGACTGCAAATAGTAGTAGGAGGGATGAAAAGTACAGAAGATGAAGATGATGGAAGAAAACTTTGAGAGGAAGTTTATACGTGTTTTAGATGAACGTTCTTGTGTGTGAAATTGGTTGTTGTTGACCGAGACTTAACGAGGGTTTTCGTGTTAATTATATAATCGTAGCCATTACCGTTGACCATCTGACTGATTATTATAGTTTTTTTTTTATTTTGTTTCTTTTAAAATTAATACGTGAAGAAAGATGAAAGAAGCTGTCTGAAAAACACATTTGTTAGGTATTACATCTTATAACATGCAAGGAAATAACAAGGTGCTCGTGGATATAGTTGACAATAGCTAAAGGCGTAGCTTTAATATACGTGTGTGTTTCTGAATTCTATCAGATATTAATATACCAAATTATATTAAATCAAGGGTCAATTCGAGATCAGACCCCATTAAGGGTTTGATTTCGAATTCAGGCCCTGTTTGAGATTTTTTTGGTTAAAAGACCAATTTTGTGTTGTGTAAAAAAGTGGTATGAAAGATATATGAACTGGTATAGAATGATCGTTTTGTGTTACAAATTTCAACATACTGGTATGACAGAAAATGAAAGTGGCACTGCAGAAAATAATCTGGTATCTGATTATCATAGTACGGAATTATGGTTTTGTGTTACAAAATTTGAACATACTGGTATGAAAGAGCAATGAAGTGGTACTTGCAAAATGGGTCCTTAAAACTAAATTTTTCCTAAATGATAGTTATGTGAGGGACTGAAACGAAAATGCCCCTTAAATAAAAGTCGCATGTGCCGACATACCCATGGTGGCATTTCTTGCATATTATTTATGGGTTTGATAACAGGTAAGTGATGTGGGAGTATTAAATGTGGCGATTTCAAATGCATGATGTAAGGTGCCAACACAATGAATTTGATGCGATGGTACCTTACCTTGTAATTAAATCTTTGAATGTACCGTATAATAATCATTCTTGTTTATTTGTAGGGTCACCGATTTGAATGTTACTGACGCTCCACAACATTAAATAATAAGAATATTGACTAAGATCTATATATATTGATAAATATATTAAAATCTTTTCCGAATGAGTGCAAGATTAATGATTTGTCACGTTGGAAAATAGTGGAATACCAAACAATGCTTGAACGCTACTAGTATTTTTAGTGCAGTTCCATGGACGACCATGATTTCTAAGTTAAAATATTATATACAATACAATTATTCCTCACCAAAAAGGAAAATACAGTTTTATGTTTTAACTGTATAAAGAAGGGAGATCGTACCCTTCTTATTCTACACCCTTTTTGTGCAGGTCAATATGGCTAACCTAATAACATATGAAGTTCGTAATTCCGCATTCATTAACCACCTTTTCAACTATATTGCCGACATTAGGTAAGAAAAAAGTATCAAAATACAGTAACAGTTCAGAAATAAGTAAATTGGACAATGGAAGGGGAAAATAATTGAGCTGCGAAGGTTAGGTTTTTACCTATTGTACTATGTTTCGAGTCCAAGCAAACTTGTACTAACTTGTAGTTATGCTAAATTTGACCCACTAATCAAATCTCAATCTCATATCATCTTTCGAATTTAGGAAAGGAGTAAATTGAAATGCCGAGGACCAACTGGTATTTTGATATTTATGAAGGTTCTCTCTGCAAATAAAGCTCATAAAAACGGAGTCGGATCCGACGGTCAACCCGACCCATAAGATAAAAGGGTTACACTACGTCGCGCAACATGAGATTGTACCCCAAAATTCAAAAGGAACATTTTATCTATTTTATTTCCCTCCCCAAATTTCAACTATTTAGTCGCCCGCAGAAAATAAGAGAAACCCTAGCTAACATTTCCTTCCCAGCACTCAAAATTAGAATCTGAGAAAACAAACCCTAAAAGGAAGAAGATGCGTGAGATCCTTCATATTCAAGGCGGACAATGTGGAAACCAAATCGGTTCCAAGTTCTGGGAGGTCGTATGCGCGGAGCACGGTATCGACTCGACGGGACGCGCCGATGGAGTTTCCGACGTTCAGTTGGAGCGCGTTAACGTCTACTACAACGAGGCGAGCGGCGGTAGGTTCGTTCCGCGCGCCGTGTTGATGGATTTGGAGCCTGGGACGATGGACTCGGTCAGATCTGGTCCGTACGGGAAGATCTTCCGACCGGATAACTTCGTTTTCGGGCAGTCTGGTGCGGGGAATAATTGGGCGAAAGGTCATTACACGGAGGGCGCGGAGTTGATTGACGCGGTGTTGGATGTTGTTAGGAAGGAGGCCGAGAATTGCGACTGCTTGCAGGGTGGGTAAATTACTGTTCTGCCCTTCGATTTTTTAGCTAGCATTCACGCGTTTGTTATGTCTTGTTGATGTTGCTTGTTTTGTTCCCTGTGGTGGCTGTCTTAATGGTGATACTTGCGCTGTTTCCCTATTTCGGACACTCATCCTTAAGATTTTTTATTATCTTCGACGCTGTTGTGGGGGTTGCTGATATATTGTTGAGGAGTTTTTTTCAGGTTTCCAGGTATGTCATTCCTTGGGAGGAGGAACTGGTTCTGGGATGGGGACCCTATTGATATCCAAGATAAGGGAAGAATACCCCGATAGAATGATGATGACGTTCTCTGTTTTCCCATCCCCAAAGGTGTCTGACACCGTCGTTGAGCCCTACAACGCAACACTTTCTGTGCACCAGCTTGTTGAAAATGCTGATGAGTGCATGGTCCTTGATAACGAGGCCCTCTATGACATTTGTTTCAGGACTCTCAAGCTAACCACTCCCAGCTGTGAGTCCCATGCTCTACATTGTTTCCTTTAAGCTTGACCTATTATTGCATTTGATTTTTTTTTTCTCATCAGTTATTTATAACGTGTTGATATTTGTTAAGATTATCCATGGACTTTATGGTGCATAAGTTTGTGAGCTGTTTCTCAGTTTATGCAACCTTATTTGATTGTCTATTCCCACATCACTAGCCCTCTAATCACATTTGTTCATGTTCTATTTTTGTTCGTTTTCTCAGTTGGAGACTTGAACCACCTAATATCAGCCACAATGAGCGGTGTGACTTGCTGCCTTCGCTTCCCCGGCCAACTCAACTCCGACCTCCGAAAGCTAGCTGTCAACCTCATACCATTCCCTCGCCTCCATTTCTTCATGGTGGGCTTCGCCCCTCTAACATCTCGTGGCTCACAGCAGTACCGTGCTCTAACTGTCCCCGAACTGACCCAACAAATGTGGGACTCCAAGAACATGATGTGTGCTGCTGATCCCCGACATGGTAGGTACCTAACCGCATCAGCCGTCTTCAGAGGCAAGATGAGCACTAAGGAGGTCGACGAGCAGATGATCAATGTCCAAAACAAAAACTCCTCATACTTTGTCGAGTGGATACCAAACAACGTAAAATCGACCGTGTGCGACATCCCACCAACTGGCCTGAAGATGGCTTCGACCTTCATTGGCAACTCTACTTCGATCCAAGAAATGTTTAGGAGGGTCAGCGAGCAGTTCACTGCTATGTTTAGGAGGAAGGCGTTTCTTCACTGGTACACTGGGGAGGGCATGGATGAGATGGAGTTCACGGAAGCTGAGAGTAACATGAACGATTTGGTCGCAGAGTATCAGCAATACCAAGATGCTACTGCTGATGAGGAGTATGAAGATGAAGAGGAGTACGAAGGAGAGGAGGCTTAACTCGATCAATATGCTACTGATGGTATGGTATGTGTCTCTGTTGTTTCTTTATGCTTTGATTTTCTGATTGTCGTAGGTTGTCTGTTTGTCTTCTTTGTCTTGTCTTTATAAAATGTCGTACTTGGTTTTGACTTGAAATCCCCATCTCTCTTTATTTTGGTGTTTTTGTAATGGAGTATGGACCTTACCTTTTCTAATACGTTTTTGTGGCTTCTTAGTATTGGAGATTTTTATGTGGTCTGGATTGTTATGTGCTAAGTAAGCTAAGCTACACAATATGTTATATGGTGAGTAACCAAACAACTAGCAAAATAATTTGTAGCAAAAAGTCGGACAATTTATATTTTAACGCCGTTTACCTGAAACAGTGACAGAACTGTTTCTAAATTTAATGGTCAACATATGAAAGTAATGTTCTATTATTTCTTATCTCCTGATATCGACGAATTACAATTTGTTTGAAAAAAGAAATTATTTTAACCTGAGAGTGTGGAATTTTGCATACGCATGCGCAGCTTAGTCTGTTTGGCGTGGCTCTATTGGGTTAAAATGTGATAACTACAGCGACAGAGTTATTTCTATATATACTGGTCAATGAATGATGGAGAACAATGGATATAATTTTATATATTTATATCTCGACGTCAGCTAATTAATTACTAATTATCTGAAAAGTATTTGAACCAACCTGCGACTTTGGAGTTTCATATGAATGCTGTGGTCCAACGATGGTGATGGGTTAATTAGTTAGCCTGCGTTGCGTGCTACCATAACTAAGTATTTGGACGGGATAATGGTTGTAAGGTCACACGCTTTTCTAACATCATTCTTGAAAATTTGTGTTCTTTTCTTTGTTACAACACTCACCTAATATAACAGTACTTATATAATATTAAAATCTATAGTAATGGAGGTATTTAATTTTTTAGCTCGTGGGGGGACGCGGGATTGTTGATTGTTAAATTTAAAAAGTGAGGTGATATTGTATGTCATGACATATTAATTGTAATTAATCGACTCACATCCACTATATATATGTGTGCTCCTTCATTCACAAAACACCCCTTTAACAGCCACACTCGGTTCAATATTGTTAAGCAGTTAAGCCCTCCTATGTTCTCTATTTTCTCTCTCTATCAGTGAAGAACATAATAATTATAAGAAAAATACTCGTCGCGACCTATTGCTTGATCAAGTTTTTTGTTGTATGATCATTTCTTTTACCTTCGTAATTGTAAAATGGTAACAAAAGTGTAAAACGACTAAAGAGTGCGTCGACATTGGTATTATGATTCCAAGATTGTTTTCTTTCGATTTTATTCTCTTTATTTTTTAGCCTTTATATACTTCTGTTTTCCAACGAAACTTTTTCTTAACGTATCAGTAAGCATGCTATAAGTTTAAGATTACACTCAATCTTTACGTAATATTTATGAAATAAATCTTTGACTTTCTTTTTTTTTTTTCATATTTTATATATTCCCACTAAAATTTACATACATGACTGGCTGATCGGTGATCATATCATATGTACGTAAATCCTGCGTAGTATGAAACCCTCGGAGAAAGCAAAATGCATCACTCAATCAAAATCCCAGCACCTTCGCAGATTAAATTAATTGAAAAAGACGAAGGACTCCACATTAATTCCGTGAAGCAATTGATACCCATTTTATAATCTATGAAATCTTGGCCTTCAAGTCCAAGAAATATCGCTATATCCTCAAAAATCTCCTTCAGCTCTCTCTGACATTGATTCTTGACCGTCGTAGGTTGTTGGCGAGCATGGCCGCAAAGTTTCTGGCATGCGTGAGATTATCGAGCGAAAATGGCACCTTATCGCCGCGTCCACACTACCCATCAATGCCCAAGTACCCTAAGGGCGTCATCGTCTCCTCCGACGAAGAAAAATGCATTCAGGGTACGGAATCGAAAGCCCTCTTCGCCGTCCACGGCATGACTTGCTCTGCCTGCGCCGGATCTGTGGAGAAAGCCGTTAAACGTCTTCCTGGGATCAAAGAAGCCGCCGTCGATGTGCTGAATAACAAAGCCCAAGTCACTTTTTTCCCCGCCTTTGTTAACGTGAGTATATGCTTGCCTTGCCTTGCCTTGCCTAGATATTGCGTGTGAGATTTGTTGTTTTTTAGAGATGAAATGAAGGAATGCACTCTAAAGTGTTTGATGTAATGCGCAGGAGGAAACAATTCGTGAAACAATTGAAGACGTGGGATTTCAAGCCTCGCTTCTCAAAGAAGAAATCGACGAGCAATCCTCTGAAGTCTGCAGGCTTCACGTTAAGGGTATGACGTGCACGTCTTGTTCGACCACGTTAGAATCTGCTTTACAAGCTCTGCGAGGCGTACACAGAGCGCAGGTCGCTTTAGCCACTGAAGAAGCAGAAGTTCGTTACGATCCTAAGATCTTAGCCTATGATAGGATCATAGAAGCAGTGGAAGATACTGGCTTCGAAGCGGTGCTTATAAGCACTGGAGAAAATAGGTGCAAAATACACCTGCAAGTCGACGGAGTTCGCAGTGAGAATTCCATGAGGATAATAGGGAATTCCCTCATAGCGTTGCCTGGCGTTCAAGACATGAATATCGATCCTCAGCAGAATAAAATATCCATCGCTTACCAGCCAGATCTTACCGGGCCAAGAAATTTCCTCGAAATAATCGCATCAACTGGTTCGGGGCGTTATAAAGCAAAGATTTTTCCCGAAGGCGAATCAAGGGGAGTTCACAGAGACGAGGAGATCAGGCAATACTACAAGTCTTTTCTATGGAGTTTGGTCTTCACCATCCCAGTTTTTCTAATCTCCATGGTGTTTATGTACATCCCTGGCATCAAACACCGTTTGGACACTAAGGTTGTCAACATGCTTACCATCGGGGAGATCTTGAGGTGGGTTCTGTCTACGCCTGTTCAGTTCATCATAGGACGGAGGTTTTACATCGGCGCTTACAAAGCGTTAAGACATGGATCTGCGAATATGGATGTCTTAATCGCGCTTGGGACGAACACTGCTTACTTCTACTCCGTTTACTCTGTACTAAGAGCTGCTTCTTCTCCAAGATTCGAGTCGACAGATTTCTTCGAAACTAGCTCGATGCTCATCTCCTTCATACTGCTCGGAAAGTATCTTGAGGTTCTAGCAAAGGGGAAAACTTCTGAAGCCATAGAGAAGCTAATGGACTTGGCGCCCGAGACAGCGACTCTCTTGACCTTAGACGGCGATGGAAGCGTAATAAACGAGGAGGAGGTTGATAGCAGATTGATACAGAAGAACGATGTTATAAAGATTGTCCCCGGTGCAAAAGTAGCGTGCGATGGATTTGTGACGCGGGGACAGAGTCATGTGAATGAGAGCATGATTACAGGCGAATCAAGGCCAGTGGCTAAGAGAAAAGGGGACATAGTCATAGGAGGAACTGTCAATACAAATGGCGTACTTCACGTTAAGGCTACAAAGGTTGGATCGGAGAGCGCGTTAGCACAAATCGTCAGGCTCGTCGAGTCAGCGCAAATGGCAAAAGCCCCAGTGCAGAAATTCGCCGACCGAATTTCCAAATTCTTCGTCCCGTTGGTTCGTTTCTCCTTCTAACTCATCCAAGAACCCTTTTTTCAGTTCCTAAAATTATTAACTCTGTTATTGAATGTTGCTTTCAGGTTATATTTCTCTCTTTTTCGACTTGGCTAGCCTGGTTTGTAGCTGGGAAATTGCATGGTTATCCCAAATCTTGGATCCCTTCTTCCATGGATAGCTTTCAGCTCGCCCTCCAATTCGGTATATCCGTGATGGTCATTGCCTGCCCTTGCGCTCTTGGGTTGGCTACGCCGACGGCTGTAATGGTTGGTACAGGCGTTGGTGCTTCCCAAGGCGTCCTAATCAAAGGTGGTCAGGCCTTAGAAAGCGCTCACAAGGTCTTCAATTTTGCCCTTATTTGCTCTGTTCTAAATTATTTCGCTAGCAAAAACTATCTACTTTAGCCGTAATAAACTGCTTAGTTTAACTTGCTATTGGCAGGTGAACTGTATCGTTTTCGACAAGACGGGGACGCTCACAGTCGGAAACCCAGTCGTTGTCAGCACAAAGCTTTTCAGAAATATGGTCCTCAAAGAATTCTGCAACGTCATAGCTGCTGTTGAGGTACGTCGAGCTCTTCTGTCGTTAGAACTTTTAGTGAAAGACAACAATTTCGAGCGTTTTCTTGAGTTAGGCAAACAGCGAACACCCTCTGGCCAAAGCGATCGTCGAGCATGCGAAGAAGTTCAGGCAAGACGAAGAGAATCCAGTCTGGCCCGAAGCCCGCGAATTCGAATCCATAACGGGCCACGGCGTCAAGGCTGTTGTTCGAGGCAAAGAAGTCCTCGTAGGAAATAAGAGTTTGATGACCGAATACGGCGTCGGCATTCCCCTCGACGCCGAAGACATACTGTCAGAAACCGAAGGCTTGGCTCAGACTGGGATCCTCGTTTCTATAGAAAGAGAATTAGTGGGAACGATCGCCATTTCAGACCCGTTAAAGCCTGGAGCACGCCGAGTTATATCTTTCCTCAAGTCCATGAAAGTTAAGAGCATAGTCGTGACAGGCGACAATTGGGGCACCGCGAATGCCATTGCCAAGGAAGTTGGAATCGACGACGTCTTTGCAGAGGCCAAACCCGAGGATAAGGCGGAGAAAGTCAAGGAATTACAGGTAATAATAACATGGCTCAATTTTCTTTTTTCAGGGTTGGTTGGCAGTTTAGGGACAACTAATTTAGGGAGTGTCATTACCCCTAATTTTAGGGTTCCAGTAGACTAGGGTTCTGGTAATTTATGGCATTAGACCGACAACAACTTTCAAAATTAAGCAAATTAGGAACATAACCTAGGATTTGGGTATGTAATTTTCCTAAATTACTTAATTTCGAAAGTTATTGTCCGTTTAATTCCACCTCCTATTTTGCCCCAAATTCTGGGGTTTCAGGATACTAGAATTCTGACAAATTTGGGGAGTGTCGTTATAGGGACAATTGCGTTCAAAACAAGCAACTTTGGGTCAAAATTTTAAGATTTCGACGTATAATGTAATGTTACTAAATTGCTGAATTTTGAAAGTTACCGATTGCATAAACAACAGCAACATATATTTCGAAACTTCTCATATATATATCAAGTTGATCTATATCCTTCTCACAGGCCTCGGGGAACATAGTGGCGATGGTGGGTGACGGCATAAACGACTCGCCGGCGCTCGTCGCGGCGGACGTGGGGATGGCGATAGGCGCGGGGACGGACATTGCTGTCGAGGCGGCGGACATCGTCCTTATGAAGAGCAACTTGGAAGACGTAATAACGGCAATCGACCTTTCGAGGAGTACTTTCATGAGGATTCGGCTCAACTACATATGGGCTTTGGGGTACAACGTCCTCGGCATCCCCATAGCCGCCGGAGCTCTCTTTCCGGCCGCCGGATTCCGGCTTCCGCCGTGGATCGCCGGAGCTGCGATGGCCGCCTCTTCGGTGAGCGTCGTCTGCAGCTCTCTTCTTCTGAAGAATTACAAGAGGCCTAAGGTTCTTGATGATGGGCTTCGGATTAGAGGGATAACTGTTGAGTAGTTGTGTAAAGTACTGGGCTTTGATAGAAAAACATGTTTTATAAATAATGTTTAAGGAAGTAATTCAGGTGAGAAAGCCATTGTGACATAAATTAAGGTTAGGCTCATTGTTACTTAGCCCTCGTTTGGTTACCGGGTTTAGCAATTTTAAACATGGGTTTATTTAATGTTGGAATGTTTGGTACTTATGTTTAAATAAAACATAGGTTTATTAATACTAACATTAAACACAACTATATAGGTTTTCAATAGCCCACCTCAAAGGTGTGTTATTTTAAACCCACCAATTATTTTACAATATTATCCTTAGATCTATAACCCACGAGCACCACACCACACCCTTTCAACACATGTCAATGTATTTTTAATTTTTCTGCGGAATTGTGGGGGCATGAGCAATGGCTTCAACATATTATTTTTTAAAGATAGACTCAATTTTAGCTTGTTGATATTTGAGTTTTTTAAAGATTGACTATCGCACTTGTCCTTCAATATCGTTTTTGTTTGCTGAAATTCGTTTTGTTTGTGATCTAATAATTCGTTTCTGCTTACCCAATATTGACGGTATAAATGTATTTTTATCAAACATCCATTAATTAAACCCACATTTATCCAAACATATAGACTTTCCTTAAATTCACCAACCAAATACACATTTTAGTTTATACCAATTAATTAGGTTTATATAAATCTTATTAATTTAAACTCTTCTAAAAATAAACCCACCTACCAAACCAGCACTTAAGGTTTTGGGGTGTAATGGAAAATTGCTTGTAATTGGCACCTCTAAGGAATTAATGGAGATTTGACATAGTCTAGAATTTGGGCCTAAGGCCCATTCTTACATTTGACTGGGACAAAGACGAACAAGGTCTTACGATTAATACGAAGACGGTTTTCCGGCGCGCGTTATATACTCACTTCACCGCGCGTTTCGCGGACGCTCCGACAACTCTCTCCCTTTTTCTGTGAATTTTGATTGAAAGAAGATGCGTAATCGTCGACTCGCGCGCGTGCGTATTAGCGACGAGGAGGACGACGCGCCTCTCGCGAGGGAGGGAACGAAAAAGCGGAGGCTGCATCTATCCGACGAGGATGAAGACGATAAGCGCGCTACTAATGATGACGGAGACGGAGATGGTAAGATTAAGGATGATGACGTTGGCGCCGCTGAAGATGATCCCGAGGCGGTGCCTTTGGGGGAAGTTGTTAGGGTTTCGGGAAGAGGAAAAGGGAGGAAGAATCATTACTCTTCGTTTGAGTTAGATGGAAATCAATACGAGCTCGTGAGTTTTTGCCCCCTATTTTTGGTCAATGTTTTCCTAATCGTTGGGTTTTTTTCCACCTGCGATCGCTTGTTTTGTTGTTCTTTATTTAAAAAAAAAACTTGATTTTTTTTCATAGGCTTGTGTTCTGGAGGTGGGAAAAAAGGAGTTGAATTAGGATTTATAGAATTCGTTGTTAGGTGTTGAAGAGTCGAAATTGCATCTTTTCTCGTGTTTGTGATTAAGTGTAAAAGTGTGATCTTGTTACACACACGCACACACCCAAATGAAACTCAATTCTTACATCTTTAGGTTTCGTTTCTTCACTATATATTTGCAACACTAGGGTTTATGGTCTACCTCAGACTGTTGAGGATGATCATCACCGGGGTTCGTTGCTTTCTATTTTCACGAATGTTTGTAATAGAACCGCTTTGAATGTCGTTTTGTATTTGATTCGTTAATCTTTTATTTTGTGTTTTTGCGGATTTATCATGATTACATTAAATAGGAGGATCCCGTGCTTTTGAGTCCGGAGCAGAATGACCAAAAGCCTTATGTTGCCATAATCAAGGTGATTTTTCTTGTTTCCATTTTCCATTTTGGAGCTACTCATACTGAAATAGAAACCCACACGTGATTACTATATTGAGCATTTCTATTGTCTGATTATTGCGGAATAGACGCCAATTTCGTGTCCAAACTTCCTTCTGTGGGGGGAAAGGATCCATTGAGCTCATGAGTCACCAAAAACCCATTCTTGTTCCAAAAGTATAGCTCATATATGGCGTGTTATTTTTTAACATTTTTTCTTGATAGAAAGCGTATTGATGGTTGTCGTTTTCGTATAATCCTCTGGACATTTTCATTTCTCATTCATTTCATCCTTCGTCTCTCACAACTATTAATATTTTTTTTAAACATAGCCTTCTACAATGTAATTTCTTTTGTCATCTCTTTGCTGTTTCGAGTCATTAGTTCCTTTTCATGTACAGGACATATCTCAAGTGCGGGATGGCCCCGTCATGGTTACAGGGCAGTGGTTCTACCGCCCTGAGGAGGCTGAGACCCGAGGTGGTGAGAACTGGAAATCGCACGATACGAGGGAGCTATATTACAGCTTCCACAGAGATGATGTTCCTGCCGAGTCCGTCATGCACAAGTGTGTTGTACACTTCCTACCTCTAAACAAGCAGATTCCCAAACGCAAGCAACATCCAGGATTCATCATCCAAAATGTATATGATTCCATAAGTAAGAGGCTCTTTAAGTTGACGGATAAAGATTACGAAGACAACAAACAAGAGGAAATCGACCTACTTGTACAGAAGACACTCTCACGTATTGGAGATCTTCCTGATATAGAGACTGAGGATGTCAGTGAAGAGCCGAGGAAGAACAAGCGATTGTTGAGGAAGCAGAATATGATTCCTCTAGATGTGTCGAGGGACGACGAGACACCTTTGGTCATGACCCAATCTCCTAAAGCGCATACTCCAGCTAATTTGTCCTCCGAGTACTACATCGTTCTCTTGAATTCTAAGCAGTTGACTGGAGAAACGCACCGTGACAAGTGGTTGGAAAAGCTTCTTCAGTCCATTCGGTTCATGTGTACATCTTCTGAAAATAAACAGAATGGTGAAGAAGGGAAGAATGGTTCGGATGTGAAGATTTCTGCGGATAAGAATGATGGGTCGGCTGAGTTTCGCGATAAGATTTCAGATGTAATGCGTCATTTCTAACTACAGTTACCGAATTCTTGCTATGTTCATTTTCATTGATATGCCTTCTGTGTGTACGTCATAGGTTGATGCATCTTTTGAATGGCCCAGCGCAGTTGTTCCTGCTGTTGTTGCTCTTGAGAAGGCTGCCCATGATGCACTTTCTGCAGAATTCAACAAGTACAACCAGAAACTACGGCAGTTAACGTTCAATCTAAAGGTAGCTGTTTTTTTATAGTAATTTTGTTCTTGGTTCGAGGTGGTCAGGTCAGGATTATGGTCGTAGGATTAGCCGTTATACTTGTCTTTTAAATGCCATTTATGTATTTTGTCTCTCTCTGCTGTTCTTCTTTATTTCCTGGGCATCTAATCCTGTCCTTAAGTGTTTTCCGTTATTCATCGTAGAGCAATGCTGTGTTGGCTCGGCGTCTTATAAATGGGGAGTTGGAACCTGCACGGATACTTAACATGTCACCAAAGGAATTGAAGGTATCAGACCTAACCTTAACTCAACTTTTGATGCCCCATGTTTTTTTATTATTATTGATCTGAATGATCTTCCACATGGTACAGAGGATACTGTATAAAAACCAAGTATTTTTCTCCTTTATTACACACTTGATGAGTGGATGAGCGCTGGAGATGTTTTAAGTCCTTTTTTTTCTTTTTCTTTAAAACCTAACCATACTGTGCTCACCCTTTCAATTGTCATCTCCAGGAGGGTTTAACTGCTGAGGAAATTGCCAGAAAAGAACCAGAAGAGCCTAGCGAGATTCAGGTCGCTCAATTTACCTTGTTGATGACTCTGCTTATATCTGTTATTTATTTGTAATATCGAGCTACTCTGTCGTGTCGACATTCTCATGCATATTGCTTTTTATCCCGAGAAACAGTTTCGTTCTGTTTAATATAACCGCATTCTCATTTCGACCAGATGACTGATGCTCGGTGCCAAAGATGTACAGTGAAGCAAGTGAAGTTGATAGATATTATCCAGACTGGGAATAGCGATCGATACAAGGTTTGTAAACTGCCCTTCTGTTTTTCGATAAGTAACCGTTGCTCACTTCAGCAATTGCTGAATGCTAATGTGATTAACCAAGTAATAATGATCTAGCAAGAAGCCATGTAATTCTTATCGACTACTCACCACACACTATATCAATCTGCTAATCGTAAGTATCGTCGTTCCATGTTATCAGCTTGAATGCCTAGCTTGTGGCAATATCTATTACTCCTCTAGAGACGAAGCTTCAACGCTGACCATCGAAGGACCAAATTCAGTCAAGGGCGTTGGAACGGCACCTTTGGCCACTGCCAAGTTTGAAGACGTCGAAAAGGGTCTTGCGAGCCCTCGACCAAGCGAGACTGAACCAGCAAATGATGCCCTAAAGAAATCAACCGAAGCAGTCGTCCCTCTGTTAGAAAACGAGCTTTCTTCAGACAAAAACTAGACGAAATTTTCGACGAGGTGAATTAGATTTTTTTTTAGCTAATCATGGTTGATGTTGGAGTTATGAGCTTTGCTCGTGTATATTTTAGACAATGAATAAAGAATGAGATATATATACAGGAAAAAATAATGACAGTATTCTGACTTGTGATTGACTTGGATTGGCCCCCTCACGGCCCATCTACTCGCATGGGCATTATTATGCTAGCCTAGCAAATGCACTTGAGACTATATTAATCTTGAAAGGTGATACTTATATGGAAAAGAGTTGCTGTAGTAAATTCGACATACTGTGTTAAAGCGAAAAATGTCTTTAGTGAGTCACTCATTGAGATTGCCCCTATATCAAGGCAAGTTACTACAGTCGTCGTTGAAGGGTTTAATCACTATTTTGGCTGGTATGGAACATAGAGAGGCATGGCTGTCAATTTTCAATGTCCTTTAAATGGAGTTTAATATATACTCGAGTAAAACTGCGTTAATGGAGGGAACTCGAGACATTGAACGCCTCCCATTCATTGACTGCATAAATCTTGGGAAAAAAAATCGTGAAAAAAAGAGAAAGAAAGATGCATTCATATCGTCGCTCTATAACGTTGTATTTACTGCAGGTATATGAATTATAGCTTATTGGTGGCATATCATCAGTTCGACTTTCGAGAGGTAGTTCCCTTCCGACATGTGAATGGTTATGTACTTATATGACTATTGCAATGTCTAAATATGGTCACTGTCGCACAAACTAGAAACTAGAAAACTCACTCATGAAAGGTGAAAACTTGGGGAAATACAAACGATGTATGATTTGAGGTTGGTCAGCCTTTTCTTTGTCGGACATTATTGTATTCTTGTTCGTGTGAGTGAGCTGGCTTCATGATAGATATCATTTTAAATCAAGAGAAATATAACAAGAAACGGGGAATACTATATATGGCGCATGCAAGTTTCAGTGCCTTATTGTTGGCCGGCCATCCTTACTTTTTTCCCCTCGACTCAATTACACTAGATTACTGTTTCTTGAATATTTTTTCATACAGAAGGAAAGACTTGAGAAAAATCTTTTAGTAATAAGTTTTCATTGCCTAAAATTGCGAGGGATGGGTGCGCTTGGCTATGGATGCTTTCTGTGGATGTCTGTCTTCCTTCGGTTGTGTTCGTCTTCCTTCAGTTATTCTCCTTGCTATATATAAAAACCCTTCTTTTGGCAAGATTTTTCGGTTTCGATAATCTATGTAATAACAGAAAAATATTGGATCTTTGGCTATTCTTTTGCTAAACCTTTAGTCCACTTCGTACGTTTCGCCATATGCGTAGCTATTCTGCAATTGCGGTGAGCCTCTTGCGAGGAGAAGCAGAAGTTTGTAAAAGCGAAGAAGATGAATGGAGAGGAGATCGACTCTCTCTTGCCATCTTTTGATGTTCGTCTCTCCAATGGCGAGAGTTTAAGAGTTAGATAGTCAAGTTTAAGGTTCAGAGCTTGATGACTTTTGGTTCTGTGTGGCTTATTTTATAATATATATTCTTTTTAATATTGAAAATTAATCATTTATTTAACGAAGAATATACTGTTTGAAAAAAATATTACGCCGTTGCCGGGGATCGAACCCGGGTCACCCGCGTGACAGGCGGGAATACTTACCACTATACTACAACGACTTTCTGTTTAGGATTTTAGGATATCTTTTATTGTATGATTCATTTAGGTCTCATATATTAGTCGCGCTTTGTCGAATGGAAAACGACAAAACACCTCTTCCATAATGATATAATCTTTATATATTAGAGTATATTACATTTCAGCCCCTTTAGGTTTTTAAATCAGATTCAGGCATTTCTGCAGTACCACGGAACAATGAAGTGGTACTGCAGAAATCGAATCCTTAAAACTCATTTTTTTACCTTGACGGGGCCTGAATTCTAAATTCAAACCCTGACAGGGGCCTGAATGAAATTGCTCCATATTAGGGTATATTACGTTATTTACTGACTCAATCACGATAGGCGTTCAGGAAAACAATTCAGTGTGATCACATCGGATCTAATTTAAAAATAGCCCCAACAAAAAGATAAATTGTATAACGGTGTGTCATGTCAAGCCAAAATTGATTATATGACAATAAAAGCTTGCAGATATTAATTAATGCTAGTGGGATCACATCGGGTCGATATTATTAAATTAGGTCCAACCTCATGATTGTGACGTCGACGATCAGAATTCATGCATGACCCACCATCGATCGCATTGTAGTATAATATTCTATTCTATTGTGTGGTGAAAAAAATAGCAATTCGTCTTAGTTACATATTTCAGTTCCTTGTAAAACATTTGTCGTCGAACGTACTTTCGATGTGATTTTCCCACGAGGAAAAAAGGCAGCTATTATTAATATGAATGCATGCACATACGGTTACACCATGATGTTATTGAGTTTAACCCTTTCCCTTGCATAAACATTATTTTTGTTGACCCTCAAAGGATAGTTGTGAAAGGAGAATTTCGACTTTCTTTTGGAGGATTATATAAAGAGTAGTTAACTGGGTTGTGGAAATTGTGAGACGTGTTTTATTTTCCTACTACTTTCATATCGTCTGAAATTGACATTTTGGTCTGCATAGTTTGGGTTACTCTGCCGTGCTTAGCACCGTGTATTATATCATTATCTAGCACGTTTTTTCTTTCTTTCTTTCTTTCCTTTTTTTTTTACTCAACTAGATCTGGTCAAACTTAAAGTTGGAAGCTTTTCTCCATTTTCATTCTATATTTCCAACAAAAGAGAAGCTTTTTCTTCTATTGGTTTTTAACTACAAAATGATTAGGTTGTGAGAGGTGGGTTGAACTCTCAAGACCATACAAAGATGGACAATGAAGTTTTGCCAGAGAATCTAAAGAAGCGACTTGCTCTTGCTGTTAGGAGCATTCAATGGAGCTATGCCATTTTTTGGTCTTTTTCATCCTCACAACCTGGGTAAAAAGTTCGAATCTTTACTTGTAATAACCTCGCTGGAGAGATGAGCAAGAATATTGTTAGTTTATCATCCACGAAGTTCTTAGCTTCATCTTTCCCATCTTAAATCTTTTAGTGGTGTCAATTAGAGTTTTTTTGTTGAACTTCCACTTGATGCTTATTTCTGTTAATTAACTGTCAAAGCTTGAGGTTTTGTGTTGACTTTATTTTCCTGGGAACTCCCCAAATTTGTGTTGAGGGCTTACTGGTTTTCATTACATCTTTTCTGCATTTTAATGCCGTCTGAATTAAGACTTCGTAGATGCCATACTTTTTCTGCTGTTTCCTGATAGACTTGTCAAAGGGTTTTTTTCTTTGTAAGGTTTTTGTGAAATCTCTTAATGAATCTTATCAAGGGTTTTGCAATGGTGTGATGGATACTACAACGGTGAGATCAAAACAAGGAAAACGGTTCAAGCCGAAGAACTGAACGGCACGGATCAGCTCGGCTTGGAAAGGAGTGATCAGCTCAGAGAACTTTACGAGTCCCTTCATCTCGGGGAAACCAATCCTCTCTCTAAAAGCAGACCAACAGCCGCTTTGTCCCCCGAAGATCTCACAGATGCTGAGTGGTATTTCTTGGTTTGCATGTCCTTCGTCTTCAACGTCGACCAAGGGTAAGTAATTTCATCGTTAGTTCGTGTTGTGACAAAAAAAAACTGAAAAAAGTTGATTCCGTGTTGATCTGATCTGCGTCCGATTCGTGAAAGGTTGCCCGGAAAGTCATTCGCCAAGAATCGAACTATATGGCTGTGCAATGCTCACCGTGCCGACACCAAGCTTTTCTCTCGTTCTTTGCTCGCCAAGGCAAGTCTCATTTCATATACCTCAGAAGCTTTTGCTGAGTTCTTTTTTTTGAGCACTTCTTCGATTTCTAAGTTTTTTTTCTTGTTTCTCTTTTTCAGAGTGCTTCCATCCAGGTACTATATATAGCTAACCATGTTGAATCTTCAAGTATTCAGCTTTCGAAAAATTTATAATTTATATTCGCGAAAACCACCTCCCTCGATTTGCAGACGATAGTATGCTTTCCACAGTCGGGCGGTGTCGTTGAGTTGGGAACTACCGAATTAGTTCTTGAAGATCTGAATCTGATCCAACGTATCAAAACCTCATTCTTGGACAATCCCGACTCTGACTCAGCGATTCTTAACCTCATCGACAATGGACTCACACATGGAGTTCTTGATCACAATCCTGGTAATAAATAATTCCCAGAGATGGGCTCAATCAGCTTTCCGAATTTACCAGAAAAAGCGAATATGGGTTCGCCAGGCAATAGTTCGAATGAATTTTTGCAGACAACCTCCTAAGGGAAGGGTCGAACTTGCTTGAAGACATGGAAGGCGAAGAAGCTTCTCAGATCCAAAGCTGGCCATTCATGGACGAAGCAATCAGCAATTGCCTGAACAGTTCTGAGAATTCTAGCGACTGCGTGTCTCAAACCTGCAGGGGTCCAAAGACCCCTCGAGAATGTAACGAAGTTCAAGAATGCGATAATCGTCAGAACGACGACTCAGCCCATCAAGGCGAGGACTTTCACTACCAAAGCGTCATATCGAACCTCTTGAAGGGGTCCCATCAGCTGATTCTTGGCCCGTACTCGAGCGATACGAACAAGGAATCGAGCTTCGTCGGCTGGACGAAGGATGCTTCGTGGGGTCCGAGGATGTCTCAGCCTAGAAGGAATCCTCAGAAACTGCTCAAGAAAGTGCTCTTCGAAGTAGCGAAAATGCACAGAAATGAACAGAAAGTGGCTGCTAAGCAAGACGACGATGGCGATCGAAACCACGTGCTGTCTGAGAGGAAACGTAGGGAAAAGATCAATGAGAGGTTTTCCGTTCTTGGTTCTCTGGTCCCATCTGGTGGGAAGGTGCGTGCCTCTATACGTATATAAATGAAGCATATTTTCGTCGAGTAAAAATCTCGTCTTTTTTCACCCTCTGGCTTTTTGTAGCTCGATAAGGTTTCAGTATTGGATCACACGATCGAATACGTGAGAGAGCTCGAGAGAAAGGTCGAAGAGCTCGAATCTTACAAAGAGGCAACGGAGAGAGAATCATCAGCAGCAGCAGCGCAAAGCAGGGCACAAGATGCAATGGAGAGGACGTCCGATAATTATGGTCTTAATTGCGTGACAAATTCCAAGAAAGCGCTGGCCAATAAGAGAAAGGCGGGCAGCGAGGACAAAATGGGGGGCGAATGCAGAAGGGTTCGGCTGAGAGATTCAGACAGCGTAATCGTTAAAGTTTCAGACAAGGAAGCGCTGATCGAGGTGAGATGTCCTGGGAAAGAGCACTTGCTGTTTGGCGTAATGGAAGCTATCAGCAAACTGAATATGGAATCTGAAACTGTTCAGTCTTCGTATAGCGATGACGGTGTTCTCCATCTCAGCGTAAAAGCCAAGGTTTCGATTATATTCTGCTGTTAAACGTACGGCATCGAAATTTGGATTCTATTACTAATGATTCTCGATATTAATTTGCAGTTTAAGGGATTGAAAGCTGCATCAGCAAGCGTGATAAGGCAAGCTCTTCAGAGAGTTATAAAGAAGAGTTGTGATCAGAGATCATCGTCATAACTCATAATGGAAAGATTCGAAAAACTTTTTTTGTGAAAATTGCGTGTGAGCTCACAAAAACTTGTAACTGCAGGGATTGTATTGTGAAGAAAATAAGGAACTGTTCTTGCAGTAAATCCCAACTTTTAAGAAAAATAATTCTAAAGAACTTACAAAGAAAAAGAGCACACAACAATGCTCAAGTCTAACAATAACCTTCATTCTATTTTATCCAGACCGAAAAGGTGTCCGAGAAATTAGCTGTTCATTGAAAATCGAAAAGGACGCAATAAAGTTGGAAACTTCAGCTTCTGAAATCGTCTATGTATCTACAATGTCTCTTCAAACTCGCAGTACTAAAAGGATATCAACAATGGACTCCTCGAGAACATCAGCTGAAATATCAATCACAATTTGTTCAGTATCGCGCCGAACATCAAGCCACGATCTGCATTTTCTGACATCCTTCGACACGAGCTGATCCAACGTTCTTCTCTCCGTCCTCGGAAGTATAAAGAACTCTGCTTGAGTCATCACTTCATCGATCACAGCCTCCTCCAACTCCACCTGCTTGATTCTTGGCTTCTCGAAGGCTAGCCATGGCGGCGAGCAGCAGTAAACATCGGATAAATACAGTAAAACCTCGTTTATGCGATCGAATAGAAGCTTTGGGTCGAAGTAACAGCGATCAGTGAGTGGAAATTCCACGTCGTCGAAAAGGGATTCAGCGACGAGCTCTGTTTCTTGGCCTATTAACTCGATTTCTGAAAGGTAATCCCAGTTCAAAGAAGAAGCTTGTAGCACTGATTGCACGTATGGGGATATATGGTCTCTCTCTTCTATGCAACAGTGTTCCCTAACGGGCTGTTCTTCGAAATCGAGGCGAAGGGGCTGTAGTGCTTGTTCATCTGCAAATTCTTCTGATGAATAATTTGAATAAATAAGAAGGTGGGTAATGCAGTTTTATGATGTAATACCTCTCTGGCCCGTGGTTTTCCGTGGGCTATTCGCATCTTCGGTGAATATCAGCTCAAGAACAGAAACTGGGCTTCGATGCTCTTCTTGGTATTTGCTTGCGTCAGCAATTTCCAAGCGTTGGATGGTTGAAGCTTTTGATCTACTTCCTTCATGTCCCGAGACAGAGCCCTGATAAATGGAAACAGATTATAACGAAACTCTCGCTCCAAAAATGTATGTTATTAAGGACAACTCACTTCTATGGAATTCTCTGTCTTGTTGCCAAAATCCTGTGATATGATTGAGTCAGATTGGGCATAAGCGCTGCGGTTTACGTCACTCTCTGCCTCTGAGTTGTTCGATTCTCTTCTCCGAGTGGATTTTGGTGTTACGATCTTCGACTGGCCTAAACGAAGAAGATGGCAGACAGATCTATCGAAATGCAGAGTGCGATTTTTAAGGATAAAATTTCTTACCAGCATTATCATGTGATTCTTGGCAACTACTCCCTGGGATTAGAACCCTGCTTTCTTCTCTATCTGACACCTCTCTGTTTTGTCTTGATGGGCTAAGACAAGTTAAATGTCTTTCCTCTTTCTGGCTAAGGCCAATCGGCCTAAAATCGTGCTCTGGCGATTGAAGAATCCGCCCCAGCGTTCTTGGCTGTCTCTTGCAAGTTTCTGAAGCACTCACATTCTCCAATCTTGAAGAAAGATGTCTTTTTGCCTCCAAAATCACATCAAATCCTCGAAAGTCCAGCTTTTCCTTTGTCTTTCGATCGACGCAGCTTTTAATCTCAGGCCCGTAAACTAACACTTCGTTCCCTACTTCGCTGGCCGGCGATCCATTCTGAGGAAGAACGTACGAGTCGCTACATGTCAGAAGTGGGACCGGCCCTTTCGGGCCCACGAATCTCCTCTTCACTCCCTTCTTCATCTTCCTAAAAGAGAAAGAATCAGATTCATGGTGGCATCGCAGATCTGAGCAACGAAGAGATATGTCTTCTGAATACTTGTGGTTCTTGGATGGCTGGGCTGTGAAATTTGATTTCCTCAGCGAATCTTCTTCTTCTTCATTTGATATCGCCTTCGATGCTTCCCTCTCTTTTCTATCACTGCGTGGATTCTTGGCTGTATTCAGAACTTCCAAGGCCTCGGAGAATGATTTACACTCTGAGTTCAGCCGATCTTTGAGCCTTCTTTCCATGAACATTTGATCTACCAAGGCTCTGACGTTCATGGGAACTAGTCGATTCGTGCGGTTGATCTCATCGAAGGCGTCGTGCTTTCTTGCGCTGAAACTCCTCCTTAGATCTTCAGGCATTATCGCAGGCTCTGCTAGACTGTTGTCGTCATCATTGTTGGGAGACACTGTTCTCAACAATTCTGCAAATGTGACCTTCTTCAAAGGCGTTTCTTTGAAGAAGGGCTTATGGGCTTTTGGACTACTCATCTTCCCTTGAGATTCCATCAAATGATCATCAACAAGCTTAGATTCGGACTCCCTTTTCGATTTGAGTTCTCTGTTCATCAGCTTCTTGGAAGGTATGTGTTCTTGAAACCTTTGACACTCTTCATCAAACCTCGTGAGCTGATCAGACTCCTCGGATATTCTGAACAAGATAAAAACATGAATTATTATTACGAATTACCAGAAAAGTCTTTGCTTGCAAGAGCTGCTCTGTTTCTTAGTAGAAAGACGTTGCATTCATCGGCCTATTAATGGGGCATCACCTACCATTTTCAACCGACTCTTACACCGAAAAGAAGCATAAGATCTGTAATGAAATTACCTATAATCTGCCGTTTCGATGTTCTTCTTCCATTCGAAATAAGCTTTCGGCTAGCTCGGCGGCCCTGGCAAGACTCGAAGATGGTAAACAATCCCCACTTACACTTTGACTCTGTTTTCTCCTTCAGTTCTGGGATTTTATGTGATCTCTTAGCCATCGCCATCGTCTATCTGTCAAAATTAAACGCAATTCATAATCTGCAGAAGAAAACTGGGATCAGCAGCTTGGCATTTATATGCAACTCATGGGCCATCCATTAACAAGAAAATAGGTTTCCTTGCAAAAGATTCTTCATAAACATGCAAGAAAACTAAGGGGCAGAAGAGGGAAAAAAAAAAACAGGGTGAGAACTGTGAGAAAACAGGGGAATTAGGTGCTTCTCTGTTCTGTGTAGAGTAGATGAAGGAACATGTCACAGAAGAGAAGAGTACTAAAAAATATGCCAAGTGAAATATGAATTGAATCGTTTGTTTTGTTATGGTTATTTTATTTTATTTTTTACAACCTGCACTTGCAGCAATGCATTAAATTATGAAAATTGACTATATATGTCTGTACTGAGCAACCGTGTTTTCTTACATCCACTCGAAATATTTGGACTATAGAACGTACGAGATGGTATTATTTTTTCTGTTTTTTGTTTTTATATGTCATGATTTCATCGTACATGACAAAATAGGTCAATTATTCTACTTTTTCCCGTGTCCATGTACATCTGTTCATAATGTTTTTTACTACTTTTGAAATCATAGTTGTATTAACTAATCAAATAATACATTTATGACACTTCACTATTGAATAATCCGAGTAGTAACACGCAAGTATTTGCACGATTGTTCGTCCATAGTTCAGCTGTCTGTCAGCATTATAATTTTCGTTATATTATGTTAGAAGGTGAAAATAATTAAATAGCATGCGACCATAGGATTCCCTATTGGTAAATATTATATATGTCGTTCGAAATGTTTTGTCGGTCGTTAGGTTCATGGACCATATTATATTTATGAGTGCACTTATAAATGAAAAATGCTAGTTGCACGTCCTTGATAAATGACATAATCTTCTTAAAGTTAGTTAGTTTATTTTTTTCTTAGCAAAAGAAAAATATTTTTCAGTACATTATAATCAATAAAATTAAACTTATCATATTTTTAATAATAACTGACTAATTTTTTTATTTTACATTTGCACATTGATTTCAGCATTCAACGTTCCTTGGTTAATTATTTATAGTTTATTTAATTATAATTATAGATTACACACACTTATGAAGTTTGCAATATTAGTTTTGCCTTATTTTATGAAACAACATATAACTCATTTATTTACATAGTTTAGACTTGAATTTTAGTAGCAATATGTTCTCAAAAGATTAACGTTTTTATTGATTTTTTGATAAATATATACACCCCAATATATAAAACCCATGAAAACATAAACGGATTAAGAAAATTATTATATCGTATTTCTTCAAATATTACTATAATATAAATATTTTGGTATAGTATACAAATGGACTTTCAAACAACATGCCACAAAAATATTATGTTTGTATAACAGAAAGATTGAAAAAAACTTTCTTGTTTTATACTTTCTTGTTTCTAAACTTTACCTATTATTACCTATAATAATAATAATAATAATAATAATAATAATAATAATATAACTGCATTAAATTATCTCGATATAATACTAAACTTTATATATCATAAAAATATATACCGTAGTATACATACACGAAAGATAATAAATGCACAAAAGAAATCAAGTCAACCTAACATAGGGATTAATCGTATATTTATGTATTTTTTTTAATTATATCATTTATGTTTAAGATGTGAGAGAAGAGAATATAAGCAATGTAGATAAAAGATTTGTTGATAGTAAATAAAAGCTTTAATGCCTTTGCTCTTTCCAATAATAGGGCGTTTATTTAGTAAATAAGGGGTCTCAATAAAATTTCCCTTATAACCGCCTCCAAAAAAATTTCAGCTTCTTCCTCCCCTTCCTTTAGCGGAGGTTGGGGGAATCTCTTTTATTTTCCATTTTCGTGTTTCGTATTTTAATAAAAAATGGGTTGTCACCACCACCGCCCACCGGGGTGCGCCGGCACCACCATCTTTGGCTAGTCATCTCCTCCACCGTTCGATTAAGGGGGCTTCTTTAAGCCCAATCACCAGCTTGAGCCCGGAGCTTGGCTGCCAAGCTCGACCACCCACCACAAAAAAGAGCTCAAAAGCGATGGAAGGTCTCGGCAGCTGCGAGAGGAGGGGTGTGGCGTTGGTGAGGTATGTCGAGGGCAGATCTGTCGGCGATGAAGTCAGTTTGCAGCGACCTCCGATTAGATCCTGTGGATTTTGTGGTCCGGTGGTGTTGTTTCTAGCGGCGGAATTTTTTGTGGCGATCTGGCGATGGAAGTCGATGGTGGCATTGTTGCGGCGGCAGGTCCGGTAGGAGCGGATCTGCAGATTCAGTATGGCGAGAGGGTAGCAGTCTCGTTCTTCTGCTTTTGGTCGTGCGTGTAGTTTTCTCCTTTCTGGAGTTTTAAGTTTTTCTAGCCCGTTTATTCGTGGGAGCGTTTAATCTCTCGTGGGAGTTCCTTTTCGGTCATTTTCCCTTCTTTGGGGCTTTGAGAACGGATAATGTGCTATCATCTGTTATCTACGCGATAGAAATAGTCAATTATGATGAATTTTTGGCTATTGCTCTATTGTATCTTTGTATCCATTTGGATTTGTGATGAAATCCTCTTCTCAAAAAAAAAAATAAAATTTCCCTTATATAGGTCTATCGAAGGTCTAAATTGGACTCAAACGTTACGCTTTTGCTTGGGACCGCACATACGATATGAACATGCATTACCTCTAGAAACCACACCACCTTCTGCATTTATTACAATATATGTTTTTCTAACGACGATTTATTTAAATTTTAGCAAGATTACACGAAATTGTATTGGATTTTATGATACTGTTGCTCCTTCACTCAACGTCTTAATGATTCGTTCAATCAAATATATTCGTCTGTGGTCCTTTATAATATATGTGCCTGCGTACGTTCTTATGCAATTTGATTATATGGTTTATATGAGCTTAAATAAAATGGTCCATGCTGATAAGACAATACAATAACGATGTTGTCTCCTATAATAGATTACGTTATACTGTATGCTTTTCAGCAAGAAATATTATATTTAGCGACAAAACGGCTTTTATACATGCCGAAAAATATTGGTGGGTGTAAATACGTCGATATGTTATAGATGTTGAAAATATCAAATATTGTTTCATGATTTGATGGCCCACGATGTGTTGGCCCAAATGATAATTGGTCCAATACTCACGGCCCATTCTTGCTCGGACTTCGCAGAAATTTCATTTAAGACCCTGATATATCACACTACGCATCCAACAAGTTACTGTAATTCGATTACTGACCGCATTACTGAGAATACCTTCCACCTAGCTCCCTAAGATTTTCATCGTAATCAAAATTCCCAAATAAGCGAACTATTTGCTGTTGTAAACCCTAGCCACCATCACTGATCCGCGTCATGGCCGAGGAATCGCCAAAGGTTGACTTTGACTCGTCGGAGATCGAGTACGTTAGCTACGGCGGGGAGCACCACCTCCCACTAATCATGGACCTCGTCGATCGAACCCTAAGCGAGCCCTATTCGATCTTCACCTACCGATACTTCGTCTACCTATGGCCTCAGCTCACGTTCGTCGCCTTCCACAAATCCCAATGCGTGGGCACGATCGTGTGCAAAATGGGGGATCATCGGCACACCTATAGAGGCTACATAGCGATGCTGGTGGTATCGAGTCCGTACAGAGGGCGAGGCATTGCGACGGAGCTTGTGACGAGGGCGATTAGGGTTATGATGGATTCGGGCTGTGAAGAGGTGGCCCTTGAAGCTGAGGTCACGAATAAAGGCGCTTTGGGGCTGTACGGAAGGTTGGGTTTTGTCAGGGCCAAGAGGCTGTTTAGGTATTATCTGAATGGGGTCGATGCTTTCAGGCTCAAATTGATGTTCCCTCGGAAAGAATTGGAGGAACAAGGCGACGAGCCGGGGAATGAAGACAGGACCCACAATCAAGAATTGGCGTGAGGTTCTTGTTCATAGGTGCGTTTCGTGTTTCATGTGTTTTAGATAGGAGGTGGAATGCAGCTACGTTCTTGAATGGGGCTTATGAATTTGGGTAGAATGCGAGCTGTTTGCCTCCAAGTTTTGATTCATGAGTCAGTTTTTTGATGGGAGTTTCATTCCAAGATCTGCTTTTTCTCTTGATCTATGCATATGTATGCTACACCTGAGGAATTACTGGGCATGAATGACACCCTTGTGCGGCAGTGGATGAACTTATCTATGGAATGAAGTGTTTTTGAGTCGAGAAAAGCTCGTGTCGTGACTGTTTAGAGGTTGCCGTTGTTACAGTGATTTCTCCGATGGGTTCTAAGTATTATTGGCCATCGTTTTTCTGGATAATCTGCAAGTATATTTATTGCTTAATTTAATTGTGGAACATATAAATGTCCTTGATTTCGAATTTATTCACATTTGGTGGAAGTGGAACATATAAATGTCCTTGAGTTATTAATTAGAGTGACTATTGAAGAAGTATGTGATGATGGATGGATAAGGCTGATCTGGATTTCCCCGTAAGAATAAACATAGGGTTAATAACATATTAAACAGTGACATCATTGATATTATAACTAGTGACCGTCAGTTATTTAGTACAATTGGTGGGCCGGCACACAAAGTTGCATGTGGAAGTCCTTTGAATCTGAGTTGTCTTCCATCAAATGTTGTCTGATGATAATCATGCACAATATGCATTTGGTAAGTCTTGCATGCGTGATAAAAAAGGTGACATCTATTTCTTTGCTTAATTGAGATCTTTATTTAATAAGCACGAAAAGCTCACATCAACTTGTTCCTTTATGCTTATAAAAGATGAGGAAGTAAACGAGTAATAGTAAAAGGAATATTGGTCTCTTACCTAACCATGAAGATGATAGAAGATGATCGTTCACCTGCTTCTCGACTCGACACTATAATGAGATCACATATAAAAAGAAAACAAAATCATCTAATTAAATTTAGTAATTACATTGATTTTCTACAGAAGTTACGATCCTTGTGTTCATTACATTTATACCTCGTAAATTAATGTAATAGTATTCCTTTCCCAATAAAAATCTAAACGCAAAATTTCACGCAAAAATTTCGAAACTCTTGCATTTTCTTTAACCCGAAAAGGTAAGAAAAGAAAAAGAGACGTCTATAAAGCACGCCTCTCTCATTTCCTGGACACAAAAAAAAAAAAAGAGAAAACAACCATCTTAGTTGGAGAATCCGCAAAGTTTCAATGGCTGAGAACAAGGAAGAAGACGTTAGACTCGGAGCCAACAAGTACAGAGAAACACAGCCCTTAGGAACAACTGCTCAAACAGATAAAGACTACAAGGAACCGCCGCCGGCGCCTTTATTCGAGCCCGGCGAGCTAAAATCATGGTCTTTTTACAGGGCTGGCATAGCCGAGTTCGTGGCCACTTTCTTGTTTCTGTACATTACCATCTTAACCGTGATGGGCGTGAACAGAGCACCCAACAAGTGTGCCTCTGTGGGCATTCAAGGGATTGCTTGGGCTTTTGGTGGTATGATCTTTGCTCTTGTCTACTGCACTGCTGGTATCTCAGGTCAGTAAATTTTCTGTTTCGCATCTCAAATTAGGCCTAGAAGATGGATGTATCATGGATTTAACAAACTGAATCTTGCTTTGTTTTTTCCTGAAAAAGGAGGACACATCAACCCAGCTGTGACCTTTGGCCTATTCCTCGCAAGAAAGCTTTCTCTTACAAGGGCCGTGTTCTACATGATCATGCAGTGCCTTGGTGCCATTTGCGGTGCTGGCGTCGTCAAGGGTTTCATGAAGGGACCGTACGAAAGGCTCCAAGGTGGTGCGAACATGGTTCAGCATGGTTACACCAAGGGTGACGGTCTTGGTGCTGAGATTGTTGGGACTTTTGTCCTTGTCTACACTGTCTTCTCTGCCACCGATGCCAAGAGAAACGCCAGAGACTCACATGTCCCTGTAGCCCCTCTCTCTCGCTCTCTCTCTCTCTATCTCTCTCTGTTGTAGTGCTGTGGTTTTCATTTTACTTTTCTGTCGTTTATTGTTCAAAAAAATCTGATCTTTTTTGCTTGAAATGGGGATCATGATGGGCAGGCCCTTTGTTTGGTTATGATTCTTGTGTTGCCATGAAGGATTTATCGTGTGTGGGGTTGGTTCAATTCAAATAATATACTGTCTCGAAATCATGTGCTTCGAGTTGCTTTAGCTGCTTTTTAGGCAGTGAGCCCTTTTTACATTGGATAAAGATGTTAGTTTTGTCTTCTTGAATTATCTTGCAACAGAAAGATTTAAACTTTGAAACATTATGATGCTTATTACAACATGTACACATACATATGTGGTGTGCAGATCTTGGCTCCTCTTCCCATTGGATTCGCAGTGTTCTTAGTTCACTTGGCGACGATTCCCATTACCGGGACGGGCATCAACCCAGCTCGTAGCCTCGGAGCAGCGATTATATACAACAGAGATCATGCGTGGGACGACCACGTAAAACAACTAACTATTTTACTTTCATCAAGTTTTGAAAATTAACTTGCATGGTACCAAATTATATGTCCGAATTATCTTTATTTCGTTTCTTGCAGTGGATTTTCTGGGTTGGACCATTCATTGGAGCAGCTCTTGCAGCTGTTTACCATCAGATTGTCATCAGGGCCATTCCTTTCAAGAGCAGCAGAGCTTGACCGAGACAATTAGATTAAGTTTGCTGCGTAATGTTTATGATTAATTATCTTCCTTCCTTGTGTGTTGTGTTTGTATATTATTAAATCAAGTGTGTTGTATCAGTTTATCCGCCCTTTTGTGCAAGTCTGAATCTTGTAATGATGATTACGACAGTATGTATGTAATTCCTAGGATGCTTTGTTTGGCTGAATCTGATGTGATGTTTGCTGCTTATGATCTGAAACAACCACAAAGAGACCAAATGGCATTTTGTAATGTCTAAGAAAGTATAGAATAGATAATAAGACATTCAACTCAACCCATCTTTTGGTTAACAACTCAACCCAGTTTCTTCCCACGTCTAACCACTGTAAACAAAGAAAAGATGGATCAGTATGTGATGTTTCAGAGAATGAATATTGCAAATAATGAAGTTGCATTGTCAAAGATCTAACTGCTTCTCTACCCGGGCAGCTTCGAAAGAGACAAAGTATGATAGAAGATTTGAAGCTAGACAACTAAAATTTACAATTAAGAAGTGTTCCCTTGACCGAGTTTTTTCCAAGTTACAACATATACTAGGCTGCGTCCACGATCATCAACAGTGCCTGTTTCGATTGGGCGCTGGGGAGTTTTGCTTTAGATCCAAAACAGGGTCTAACCTCACAGGGTTTCTCAACAGTTGCTGAGAAACTCGATCAGCCAAAACGAAATGTGATTCGTAGGAGCCATTTTGCTTGCTAGAATTGCCTTGCTCGCACTTTTGTCCTGAAGCGCCAGAAGAAACCAATTCTTGCGATAAGTGGGCACAAACAATTCCTCGGAATATGTCTGATTTCTGATCAAGGCGGTAATTGTTAGTGTTTCGGGGCCTTGGAATCATAAGGAGTCCTTCGGGTAGATAGCTTTTGGTAGGTGGTATTTGGTGATAAGATGAAGTTCCTCCATTTTCGTGGCCATTCGGAGGAGTTGAGGCACCTGATGCAACACGTGGGCTCGAGATTGGAGAATGATTTTTCGTACGTCGTGGAGACTGTGCAACTGAAAGAGGGCTACTAATGGGGGAAACAGGGGAAGATTTGTTTCTTGATATATATGAATCACTGCCAAGAAAATTACAGCAACCAGTCAATGGCAAAGTTATGCACAGATATATGCCTGCATATATAGATGTTACCCGTACCCAGAAACAGCTCTTGGTCCTTTTAAGCGATTTGTTGATCCCCGTAATTCCACAGATTGGGTATTTCCGGGGGATTCAAAACCCTGAAAAGATGAGTGACAAAGGGTAATAGGACGGCATGAAGTGATCCACAATATCCCAAATACATTTCTGAAGGAAGAGACATACCAGCTTTTTGAACCCATGAGTGACCAAAGATAAGCCTTCGACCGGTTCAGCACCTAGAAAGGGCCTTTCGAGAGAAGCAGCGTTTTTAACGAATGGATGCTCCAAGAGCTGAGCAGCTGAAGGACGGTCATGCGGGTCGCGTTGTAAACACTTCATAACGAAATCCTTGCCCAGTTCAGACAGGTGGTCTGGAATTAGAGGAAGTTCCTTGCTATTTCCAATCTTGAACAATGCAGCAACCTTAAGACAATAAATCCAGCAATTATTTGAATGCAATGGATATAATTCCATATTCTTGATGCAGACAGGAACCAAAGACGTGAAATCTTCTAATACTGACCCCTTCATATTGACTCCAAGGTGGCTTTGTGGTGGCCATCTCCAGGACAGTGCACCCAAGACTCCATATATCGACGGCAAGGTTACAGCCGCTTGAATTCTTTATGACCTGTTAACACATTGCAAGATATAAGATACTCAAAGTAATATAATGCACCTAGAAAAATATTGGAATTTATTTACCTCAGGTGCCATCCAATATGGGCTACCCTTGAACGATAATGACAGGATGCACTAGTCATCTGTAGATTGAGATAAAAAAAGTAGTTGATTGATTATTGAAAAGTCACTGTCAAGCAAGTTCTCCGTTACAGGCTGATAAGGAAATTAGCTTAAAGCAATTGCTCTGAAGACTTCTTTGTGTTGAACTGTGCAGCATCTATTACTTCAGTGTATATTCAAGAAATAAACAAAACAAAAGTGTATGGTGCAGCAAAGACACCTATTCCAGCTTCAATTTTCAAAATAGGTGAAAAGTAGGTAAAAGGATTTTCTTACATGTTTAGCCATTCCAAAGTCTGCTAATTTCACCCAGCCAGTAGGGTCAACAAGTATGTTTGCTCCTTTGATGTCCCTGGATAAATGTAACCCAAACCAAAAATAGAATTTTATTCAGCTACAACCCAAAACCAACATGAAATAAATGGAGAAACAGAAACGTTCTTGAGAGATACCTACCTATGCACGGTGTTTTTGGCATGCAAATATGCGAGCCCAGATAATATTTGCTGAGTGTAGCTTCGGATTGCTGATTCACCCAACTGCCCATACTCCTGGAGAAGTTTGTATATTGAACCACCCGATACATACTCAAGATGAATGTAGAGTTTGTCATCCACCTGCAGGTAGAATTCGAAAAACTATGACGTGATGAATTAGATAATAGCAAACACCTCCCTAACAAAATACGGCACCATATTAGTGACGTTTAACTTGACCAATGAAAAAAGAATTAAAAGCATCAGAAAAGGGAAAAAATGATGTATGATGTTGCTATACACCAATTACTGAGATCGAGAGGAGAATAAAACTACTGTGACATTCCCGGAGATAATATCTTTTACGACTAGTTTCGTCAAATATTAAACAAAACAAAGTGACCAAACAATGATTGGAGAAGTAATTGGGTGAAGACTTACAGTCTCAGATCCATAATATTGAACGATGTTCGGATGGCGCAGACGACTTAGTAGTGCTATTTCCTGCAAGAACGAAAAGTTTGTCCAGTCCAGGTCAGATTTCCAAAGTAAGATGCTAACTAAAAAACAAGTATCTGTTCATCTTCAAATACAATTTCACAGCATTGCATCCATCAATTTCTACACAACATTAGGTTTAACAATAAACATTATTTAATGTTACTCAATGAAAACTCACTTGTCCAAGTTGCTGAGCACTTTCCCTCGACTTTGCGTCATCGGCGAATAATGTGACCTCCTTCATTGCACACATCTCACCAGTGTCACTGCAGATCAATCAACAAGAAGCTGAGTTCAAATACTTCCGCCTCCTCGGTATACCATTTAATTGCAGTAAAGGGTATCCCATACCAAATAGGCACAACTTTATCTAAAACATACCTATTAAAACCCAAATATACATGCCCAAATGTCCCTCTGCCAAGTAGCCGTCCTTTTTTCCAGCGCGACCCAGGGCTGAGAGCACTCTCTGTTCTAGCAGGACTACGTGGAATCCTAGGAGATGTCCCAGTTGAATATGATGAAGTAAAATGAGATTGGTTTGATATTTTAGCTGGAGGAAGAGGCAAGGGGTGGCTTTGTTGCTTTCTATCATCAGCCCGGCCACTATGTGACTCAATCGGTGGCCCAGCAGTGCGTGGATGCAATGGCGTCGCAGCCCCACTTTGTATTCTAGAGCTCGGCCCAGGGCTCGTCATTCTTGGGCTTGGTAACGGTGACCATTCTGGACTACGGTTGTGATGCCAAAGTAGTTGACCCAAACCATCTCCTGTAGTAGAATTGGGACTCGAAATTGAGCTTTCGGGAGCACTTAACGCAAAACCAGGTTGAGGTATCTGTAAAAGGGTAATGTTCGGGCTAATATGTCGCTGTCTTGGAGATGCACGGCCAGTTTGATTCTTCAATGAAATATTATTAGTCTGCTTTGGCTTGTCTTTTTTATTCTTCTTGTAAGTATATGGTGATTGATCTCTCTGCTTTACCCTGTATGTATACAAGATACACTCCAGCGTAATTTGATATCCGAAGTATTTAATACATGGTAAAACTCTCTCAAATAGCTACTTTATTAAAAACGACATGCTTACCCAGAAGGGCTAGTGACGGCAGATTTGGCTCCATTTTCATAATCAGATGCTTGGGGGCTTAGGAGACGTGAATCTGATGGATCTTCGGTATCACTGAAACTTTCACTAGTATCAGTGCCGTAGGCAAGGTCATCTTCACAATAAGTAATTTTTTCATGTTTGGCTTTAGGGACGGGCAAGAGCATAGCAGTTCTGAAACTTCTATTAACTGCTTGTTCTGTTGGCTTGCTTGGGAAAGAATTGACATGAGCAATTTTAGCAAAGTGAGTAGCTGGAAGAGGTAGTGGTTGAGGTTGTGTTTTTCCGCCGAAACTCTGACTACGTACAACTGGTTTAGAAGTAGGAGACGGAGATTGCAAATCTTCCCTTACTTGAGATTCTTTGGCTGAAGCAGAATCACTTCGTCGTCTTCGAGGTGTTCCGGGCCTAATGCATTTTCTGTGCAGTGAGCCAATAATGCTTTCACGATTTGATTTCTTCTTTGCGTCCTTGGACGGTTTCCCCCACCATGAAGGCATAATTACTTACGGAAGGCCAACTCCAGCCCTGCCGGTAATAATGAGAAAAAAGGAATAAGTTGTGCATCCATTTTCACTTCAGATCACATCTCAAGAATTGTGATAAGTATTGTCCTAATAAATGAACGTTATAGGCTTCTTAAAACCAATATGCTTCATACTGCCACACGATTAAGAAGCATTAGCACTGATTGATCTGCAAAATTTTGATAAAAGGAAAACAGGTAGACTATTCGTATGATGACCTTTTAATCAAAAGAAAAAACATGACCACTTTTAGTGATTGACATTCAGCACAATGATCCATAAATCCCTCCAATTTTAGTAGAACATCATAAGCTAAGGCACAATTTACGTATTTATCTCAAGGACACAGGGGATATAGAGCACAACATCATTTGACTAACTTGAAAATGTTCGTGCATATACCAATGCCTAACAATGAGCTGTTGCATAAATGGCCAAAAAGCAGACGTATTGGCATATATTCTCTAATAGGAAGCTCGAATCTCCACAGAGAAGTGGTAAAATTTTTTATAACGCAATGCTTCAAATGGGGGTAATACCCAAATGAGATAACGAAAGAAGTATGCAACTACCCAGATGAACGGTGCTGAATCAGGTTTAGAGACGGAACTGAAAGCTTCAGTACAGCACCAAAATAAAGCTAAAAATGCCCAAACCAAAAAAAAAAAAAAACACAACCAAGTTTCAGCTCAATCGAAGCTTCAACCACATAGATAGTCCCCGACTTCTGCCAACATCAATAGAACAGATGTCACAAGAATGAAAAGAAAATCTACAAAAAAAGATATATTTGTTGGAAAAGAAGTACACTGCACATCAACGCACTGATTATGCAATTTGATGGACATTAAGGGTTCTTATTGGACCAGAAAAAATCACTACATGATACACAATCAGAAACTAATTACATCACCGCCAAACCCTAACTATTAGTAGCTGCACTCACCGGTGGAAAAGGACCGCCGGGACCGAGAGTTCTCCTCCTTGCTTTTCGTTTCAGTTCACGATACTCAGTCAGCTACTAACCGAAGCAGAGTAGAGTACGGTTGAGCTGAGCAGAGTAGAGAGAGAGGGAGTCCAAAATCTTTTAGAGAGAGAAAGATAAAAAGTATGTACTGTCTGCTATTATTATATCATTTCGTTCATATTCAGTGAATGCAAGAAGTAATATAATATAATTAATGGCATTTGCCAACTTTCTTGCTATCGACAGCCTAGAGACAGCTAATGACACGCGTGATGCACTTAGATTACGTTTTTACCCTCCTTATGTTAACGGTCTCTTTTCAACCTATACTTCGCAATCACGGGCAAAAATGTCCGTTCAGTGTGTCAGTAGCAATTCTGGAGAAAGGAATCCCTTATGCAATAATGATTTTTCCTTCTTTCAAGACTTTTAAGGCATCATCGTTAGTCTAACTAACCTTCTCCAAATCAAACTATATGCATTTTTTTATACTATGACTGTATTTTGGATTTTACATCATGCATGAATTTCGATATTTTGACACTGTCTATATTGACAATTAACAAAGATATTTTCGTGATAAGATTACGACAATTGACATATTTCAAGATACCGTGCAACAACCTAATCCTACTAGATCGTAATATATGATCTAAATTGCCTATCATGCTTGCAATTTATGTCTCAAGATTACATACAATCATGGCAAGCAATTGGATAAAGCAATATATTTATCCATTCTTTCATTTGGAAATGCGTTGACCGTGGCCAAAATTGAGAAATAACTAAACTATTGTTGCAACTTGCGAGTCGTCGGCTTGTAGCAAAGTCAACGTATTAGTTAGGCCTATCGGCCCATATTGGCGTTCTTAGGTGGTTCGGCCCATCTAGAAAGACACGAACGGAAATGATATCTGCTATAAAAGAATAAATTAGAAGCAACACGAAAAATGTGAAAAACGAGCTATGATATTTTCAAATATTAACGTGGAAACTGGAAATATAAAAACCAAAGGAAGGTAAGCATTCAATAAGAGTTGGGTAGTAGCAGCTTATTAGCAGTAGTATTTAATGATCTTACCAAACCAAACGTACCAATAACGCATACATAGAAATAACGATTCTAAAATCTTAACACTTTTTTCAAATGAAATAAATATACTCGACGAACAAACCTACACAAAACTCAAATAGCTCGAACCCCAAACTTCAACAAACTGCTGATCTTTCCTAGTCACAAACATCTTATTCCCACCAAAACACAAACAACCAACCCGATTTCTACCCGCATCCTTGACCCGACCCATCAAGTTCTTTCGAAAAACCCTATCCTCAACCGACCCATCTCCCTTATCACCAACCAAAACCTCGGACCACAGCTCAATATTCGACCCTTTACTACAAAACAGATGGTCGCCGTGCGCCTCCATTTTACAGCCATAGCCTTCCCTTTTCCCACTACTCGTCGCTCTCCTTTCGTCCTCGAGGCAAATCCAAGGCCTACCCTCGCCGCTGTTCATCCTTCTCAGGTCGGCGAAATACACCTGGGCGCTCTGAACGCCGACTTTAAACATAGCAGAGAGCGTATCTGAAACCGTTACATCAGCAAAGCAGTCAGCTTTCTCCTTAAACTCCCACACAGCATTGCCTGACGACCTAACGTCGTAAAACCGAATGTTCCCTGATACTCCCGAGGGGCTGCTGTGAGAGCCCGAGGCAGCTAACAAGTTATGAGCGACGAACCATTGCAGCTTAGTGGCGGGCAGCCCAGAATCTAAATCAGAGCCGAAGATTTCGTAATGGGCGATCTTCGAAAGGGGGCGTATTGTACTACCACTGAGATCGTACATCATGATGCAGTTCGAATTCCTCCTGCTTGACTCGAAGCTTGCGAACAAGCATTGGGGCGATTTTCCAATGGCGAGAACCGTGGAGCTTGATTTAGTGATGTTTTCCCAGTGTAAGGTCTGTTTGACTTCGCCATTTTCTTCGAGATCTATGATCTGTAACCCCGAGAAATCTGTCGCCCCAGCAGCCGCGAGGGTCGGGGAAAGGGCTTGCAGAGAATCGATGGCTGTGAATTGGGTTAGGACGGTGGTTTTCCTATGTAATGACCAATCGAAGGAGGTTATTTTACTGCCGTGGGCAACATGGAGCGAACCATATTGGGTCGTCGATATGGCTGAGGGCGTGTCACGGCCATTTAGGGGCAAAACCATCGATTTTTCGAGGTCGAATGCATCGAACTGAGATGGGTCGGACAGGGAATTTAAGAGGAGATTTTCGATACCGTAGAATTGGGATTCGAAAATTAGGTCTTGGATATCATAGGCTTTGGATTTGGAGGGTAGATTCCCAGTTCTGAGAAGGGAAAGCATGATGGAAAACAGTTCAGGGTCTCTATCGATAAACACAGCTGCATCGTCGGAATTGGAAATCGTGGACAGTAAGGAATTCGAACCAGCTAGAGAAAGGGTCTGCTTTGTGGTTTGAAATAGCTGACCGCCCACATCGATCGTCACCATGTTCGATTTAGAATCGTTATGGAGAGGGTTCGATTCCCCAATCGGCGGCGGCGGCGGCGGCATCTTTTCAAATAGTAAAAAAAGCCCTAATTTTCAGCAGATAACAACACTGCGAAGCTCGGAGTAAAGTAGCAAAATCGAGACTTTATTTCAGTTCTGAAAGCAAAATACCTTCACCAAGCAACGAACAGCTGAAAATACGGAACCGTAAAGAATCACCAAAACACGGAACCGTAAAGAATCAGTACCTGAAAATATAAAAAAGAAACTCGCGATTTGAGCTGAAGAGATATGCTAGAGTTGGCAGACCACAGCCGTAGCGTTTGGTAAGAGTTGAGAAGATATTTTTCATTATTTTTAGTGCTTTGGTTTACTTGGATTTATTAATTTTAAACCTGGGTTTTAAACATGTTAGCATATTTGGTTCGTTAGTTTATCTAAACCTATGGTTTATATAAAACCATTCTAAACTCATACAGACGGGTATAAACACACATCCTCACATGTATTTATTTAAACTCACTAACCAAACACACATTTTATTTATACCCATTAATTTGTTTATATAAACTCCTACTTAAATAAACCCTCGTAATAAACCTATCAACCAAACGAACACTTAAAGATTTAATTAAACATACAATTCTTTGCTTATAATGGACACAAATTAAATGATTTACTTATAGCTACAATCCACAATTATATTATATCTCGTAAAAACTAGTAGGGGGCTGCAATTTAAAATACTAGAAGTCGTGTGTATGATTGTTTAATAATGCAAATTCTGAAAGCCCAAGGCCTACATACATAACTTTAACAATTTTTAACTTTCTTTTTTGGATGAAATATAGATATTCATATGACAAAAAATTAAATGGTGTTTCAATTAGATTGGCGTTCAGTTCAGAGTTGAAATGCCTGACCAACCAAACTCTCATGGCTTGTTTCCTCTGTTTTGCTAAATTCTTGATACTGTACAAAAAGATGCCACGAAGAATATCACCAAAAAGGAAAAAAAAGTTGCGCCATAATTGATTAAGTTCGTATTACTTCAAATAAGGCAAAACAAGTGATGTGGGAGTTCATAATTAAAAATAAAAAAGAAAATGACCTCGTAAAATATTTTTACTTACACTTTACAGTAAAGAAAAAAAAAAAGCCCGTAGAAACATTAGAACTGGAACGCAAAATTGCGAAATCATTCCTACAACGCGGCGCTAATTGCAGAAACCTCCCCAACAAAATCTGAAATCCCAGAAGCGGCCCAAAGCTTCTCATTAAAGCTCTCCTGCAAATCTTCAGGGACGAAGAGAGTCCTACAAAGAGGACACGTCTTCTGATCGTGGTCCATCCAACGGTCCACACAGATCCGATGGAACAAGTGCTGGCAGTTCGTCAGCCGTCGGATCTCGTCGTCAATCTCAAACTCGTACAGACACACGGCGCAGCTCTCGTCGGGCCGCCGGCACTTCTCCGACGCGACGTCGCCGTACCTGACGACGGGGAGGAGTTCCCTGATGAGGGACGCCGACACCGAGGCGTTAGGCGTCGGCCGTTGCGGTGGCTCCGCCTCCTGATACGGCGGTTCTGGGTCGAGGAGGAAGCCCAGGCCGGTCAGTGAGAGGAGGGCTAAGATTAGCCGGCGAATTACGCCGAGGAGAATCAGCGTATGTACGAGGAGCTTTGGGAGGAATAAATCGGTTAAGGCCAATGGAAATCCCATTGTCGATGGATGGATTTAGTACGTTAGTGTTCTTCTTTGATTGAGTTTTCGCAGAGAAAGGGTGGAGAAGACGAAGGGTTGGGTGGTTATATAGGGGTGGCTGTATGTTAAATTACGAAAGAGGGCATGGATGTGTATTATTTTTTACGCTTGGGGAATATTTGAGTCGAAGTTTATAGTGACTTTAAGCGTGATTCGTGATTAATAACTTTAAGCAAATATGTTTCTTTTTGTTAAGTGAGAGAGGCTTAGAATAACTACCATCTAATTAATTTAATTAATTTGGTGTGTCGATGATAATTTCAAATTTACCAATGATATTGATATATATTACAATTATCCTCAAATCAATTGTCTTATACATAATAAAAGTAATAAAATTAAATTTATGATTTAATTTTATAATAAATTAAAACATAAAATAGTATATTTAAATATTACAAATGTATAGAATGTGATTATATACTAGTAATATATAATTTGTTAGGACGTGCGCCTATTCATATAAAATTCTATATTTCGTATATGTAAATTTAAAGATGATCACTAGTACAAAAAATGCGAGCGTGTGATTAGATGTGAATTCATACGTGCGTGGTGGAATTCGATTGCCGAACGTCGTGTGAGAAGGTGGACATGTGGCGCAGTCGTAATTTATTGAGGGATATTTAATGTGAATTTGGTGTTAGAATTAAATGTTCTTTAAATAAAAATGTCGTGGATAGTAAATGGGAGTTAAAGATAAATAAGTACAATGCATCTAGGTAAACCGCATACACTAGGGGGTTCCTTTTCCAATGCATTATATATAGATTTCCAACTTAAACTTCAAAAACTCGTCTTGCCTTAGGGTCGTTGAAAGTTCGGTATGGCTAATATAGGCTAACACTTTACTATACCAAAAATAATCTATATCGACACATATATGAGTGCTGAAAATTAATCGTATAAGACGAATGAGAAAGAACAAAATGAAAAGAGCAAATAATGATTGTGAAGGATGAGCTATGAATATGATGAATAGGGACCAAAAGGGTAAAAAGTAAGAAAAGCAGCTACCTGTGGGCCGGGCCCTTTGTTGTGTGGTGGGACTGTCATTTTCCACTAATTATACGTCGTTGTCCGAGAGAGAGAGAGAGAGAGAGAGAGAGAGAGAGAGAGAGAGAGAGAGAGAGAGAGAGAGAGAGAGAGAGAGAGAGAGAGAGAGAGAGAGAGCTGCATGAATGGCCAACACAATTCTTGGATCTGTCTCTGTATTGTGGCCCAGTTTCCGACAATGTGAAACGGACCTAATTACATTAACTCGCATGTCCGTCCACTCTAAATTATTTTCTTTTTCGTGTTCAAATAAATGTACCAAATGTGGTTTTCTCGACTACTAAGTACTAATGATGCCACGATTCGTTGACACCAATCACATATTCAGGGAAATTTGATACGTATACTTTGACTAACTTATTCTTCATATATGTAATAGCAGTGACGAAGAGAACGAAACATAAAATTGAGAAGGTAACTTATTCACTTGATGGCGATATCAATTTGTTAGCATATATATATTATATATATATATATAGCTATTATAATTTTATCATGTATTTTATCAAGAAGTCATACAAAATTTGTTGGGTCGCTCGAAGAATACGCCATGCAATAATTCAAAACATAATCAAGTTGGGCATTGAGATGTTTCACAATCGCAAGCCAACTTGTCAATTGTCATCGGCCATATATATGTGTACCAATATAATCCACATCATCTCGTTTCATTTTTTTCCTTCAAATTCGTTTTTAGAGAAACTTAGTGCGCCAATGCAATCATCCACTTTGTTTGCAAAAAATAATATACAAAAGATTCGGTGCCTTGCTGATTATATTTAAACGTGTGGATATTAAAACAACGTGTATTTAGGTGATGTTGTAGGTGTGATGGAAACTGTCTCATCTCATTACATAAAGAAACCTCAAGAAACATCATCTCTTTCGACGTGGATTTTTGGGTCTCCTCTATTGACTCTTACTTTGGAGTTTTATTTTACGGGGCTGTCCTAATACAATCTTATTTAACTTGTAATCGAATTCTTGATATGAATTGATGTGACTTGTTCGTAATTTCTCTCCATACACTCTAAAAACATAACCTTATACATTAATTCCTTGGACTCCCTCCGCAACTCACACAGTAAACACATCTTTTAGACCAACGAGATCCTAATTCGCATGTAATAGCCCCATAATTAAAATAAATAAATAAATAAATAAATAATATGATTGGGAGAGACAAGATGGGTCAACATGTCATGTGGGTTGTCGCTTGTTCTCTTTGTAAGTAGTTAATGTGTCGCTTCAAAAGCCAAATGCAGAAAAAATGGAATTTTGAGGTGAATAAAATAGTAACATCTACAATCTCCAAGCAAATATTAACAAGCTGCTGTTCTGTTCTAAAACTTGTGGGCTTATGGGTTGCTCAATTGCGCTATTATCTTTTTATAGGCCTTATGGGCATTCAAAATTTTTTTGCAAACATATTTTAATTTACATTATGTGGTGCTTGACTGTTATTTTATATTTAGTTCATTGTAGTAAGTAATGCTATAATATACTTATCCAATCATATGATATATCTACATGAACATTATCATTATATCCAATTAACGAATCAAGTACGTACGCTGGACATCAAAAGTCTTCCTATAACATGAATATATTATATGATGTATCATATCGTACATGTTTAACTCTTGACTTTACACGGGAGTCTTTTTTTTGGCGTGCATAGTATATATGAGACAAATAAGGTTCTCGAACTCTGGTTTTGTCTATGTATCATATTATTTAAATAATTGCCTTAATTAATTATGTTGGCGCTTTTCTTCCTTCTTTTTTTCTTTTTCTTCCAATCTTCGTAGAAATATATCATCCTAGTTTAGTAGATATTGTCAAAATGGTCGGACTAATTGGTTTCATCAGTTGATGAATGTGATCCAAAACTTTTTGGACATATGCAAACCGCAGGAAAAAGATTTTAAAAAAGTCTTTCGTTTGTTGGTACCATTTAAAGTATTCATTTTTTAATTCAATTAGTTGAAAGGAAGGACAGCCATATCTCGTCTCATTACACATCTAGAAGCAATATTTATCCCATTATATTGATCTTCCGACTACCACAATAATAGAAAACTTACTAATGAAAGTCTACCTTTAATGATTATAAAATTACTGCTTGAACCGTATGGTTTATATACAATATGAAAAATATTCTTGGAAGTCTTATATATGGGTCCAATTAATGTTTCTTTATTTGTGTAAGAACGTTATTGATTGGGGAGAGATCGATGATATATGACAAGGACGATAAATCCATGAAAGGAAACCTATTTTGTGTGCATGCAAAAAAATTAATCATCGTTGATTGACCTTTTCTTGCCGTAGGAAGACAGATTTTATTGCAGCTTTCGTACGTAATATATAATGTTCTGTATTCCATTGGACTTGTAAGTAACTATCAAATACACGACGACATGAAAAAAAAAAAAAGACCCAAACCTTGATTTTCTACAACAAGGTGGACTAAAATGTATATACGGAACAAAACAAACGACGATGAAATATTGTGTATTTGTATTGAAGTTCAATATTATCAAAACTTTAGCAGGTTTAGATAATTTAATTAAATCTACGGATTCAGATCAACGAACTAGGTTTGACATTCTTTCATGGGGGCATTACATGATTAATTTTGTATATTTAATATATATTGGATTATTAAGATTAGCTCGGTTTAGATCACCTAATCCATTCTTTGTATTCCAATCCGTATTCCAACGAACGAAAATGAGATTAGCTAGTGTAAACTCCATGAGATAAAAGAGTAAATAAAGCAATGGTCGTAGTTGCCCCTCTCTCTCTCTCTCTCTCTCTCTCTCTCTCTCTCTCTCACATATATATATACACACTGCTACCTCTGTACTCTACCTAGTATATATCTTGATAAGTGTGTGTTGAATAAACGATAATCTTCTTTCAGAAAATAATATATTATGGCTAATCCAAGTGATGAGGAGGAGAAACCGATTAAACGAGACTATCCAACTAGTGGTGCTTATTGCTTCTCAGACCTCTCTTCGAATGAAAATCAAAACAGTACACTTCATGCCTCTTTTTTCCAGGGTTTTCTGCCGACACCATCATCGTCTTCAGAGATCTACAGCTTCAATCCAAGAAGCATGGAGACGATGACGATGATAGGGTTTCACTCGAATAAGGGTATTAACAGCGATGATTTAAATAATATAGTTTCTAATAACAACAACAGTAGTGCTCCCTTGGCCGATGATCCACCGCAGAGGTATGTGTTCCCTTGTGAAGCAAACGAAAGGCCAGGGCAAGGCCTTTCACTTTCTCTCAGTTCATCCAACCCCTCAAGCATAGTGCTCCAATCCTTCGAACTGAGACGGCGTAATGATCTCAGTAATTCGATGAGGTTATTTGGGCCATCCTCGTCGAGTTATTCCGTGTCTGCAAGTGATGTTCGAAATCTTCATCAGCAGCCATCGTCTGAGCAGCTTCGGATTATCAGAAACTCAAAGTATTTGGGCCCAGCTAAGGAGTTTCTGAATGAGTTGTGTAGCCTTATTGGAGATGAGAAAGTAAAGGGTAGGGAAAACAGTGAATACTCGGAAGCTTTGGAATCTGCTAATAAGAGTCAAGAACTTTACTCGCTCGACCCCATGGAACTGCAGAGAAGGAAAACCAAGTTGCTTCAAATGCTAGATGAGGTAATAATAATAATAATCTTCTTCTAGTATTCTACATATGTGGTTTTCTTTTATGCAAAAACAACATCTTTAATTAATTAGTCCGTTTTATTTCAGGTGGATAGAAGGTACAAGCAGTACAGAAACCACATGAAAGCTATGGTAACATCATTCGAAGCAGTAGCAGGTAACGGATCATCGGCGGCGTACACATCTTTGGCTTCGAAGGCCATGTCGAGGCACTTTCGTTGCTTGAGAGATGGAATTGTGAGACAAATTAAGGCAACGAAGGCTGTAATGGGAGATAAGGGTATTGTTATTGCAGCGCCAGGAACATCGTCAGGATGGAGACTTGGTAATTATATGATGGAGACTACTTTTCATCCTTGGAGAAGACGAAGAGGTTTACCTGAGAAACCAGTTTCAGTCCTCCGAGCTTGGCTTTTCGAGCATTTCTTGCATCCGTTAGTATTCAAACTGCCAAACCCTTGTTTTAAATGCTTTATACGAACTTTCGAAGTTTCAGTGTTAAGATATTCTATCATCATGTGTTTGCTGCTGCAGGTATCCAAGTGATGCTGATAAGCAAATGTTGGCCCTCAAAACTGGCCTCACAAGGAGCCAAGTTAGCCTTTTTATCCTCTTACAAATTTCGTTTCGCAAAGGCATATGTAATTACGTTGGGTTCAAAGGGTAGCTTGAATAAAATAAAATAAAAAGGAATATTTTTAAGCTATTATTTTCGCAGGTATCCAACTGGTACATCAACGCTCGAGTCAGGCTATGGAAGCCAATGGTTGAACAAATGTACTTAGACGAACTGAAAGAAGAAGGAGCAGCAAATCACAGCCCTAATCTTGACCATCGTCATGATCGAAGTTACAGATTTTCAAGAAAAGACTACGACGATGATCGCGAGCCAGCCCACGATCGATTTTTTCGAGCGGTCGTCGATGAATTACCCAATCATCAAAGCTCATACGACGAAGATATGCAGCAGCAGCAGCAGCAGCTCGATGAATTCTCAGAGTACAGTGGGGGCATGAATAATGGTGGGGTGTCCTTGACTTTAGGGTTGAATCATCGTGATGTTATTACGATAAGTGGCGGCGGTAATGAGGGCTTATTTCGACCATTCTCTTCATCGACGCAAAGCTCACTCTTTTACTACCCTGCTAGATCAAGATTCTACGAAGATCATGGCCAGAATTTGTCGTACTCATCGCTTGTGGATGATGGCGCCATCGATGATCAAGGACAGGCTTTGATTCGAACGGCGCAGTTGCTTCACGACATGGATGCGTAGTTATTACATCGACGTAAGAGATTTTTTTTTATTCGAAGAAAGATCTTAAACAAGACTTGGAAAGGTGTGTGTTTTCTTTCTTTTGTGGGATTAAAAAATGTATTCCAATGTTGGATAATTAGTTTGAAGGTTTTTTTTTTCTAAAAAAGTGCGAGCCATTATGTTCAAAATGCAGTTAATGCGAAGTTTTAAAGTTATTCACTTTGATGTTATTCAGTTTCTCCATATCTCATTCGAAAAGGACTATACAAAAACGTATATTTTAGACGATGAACATTTGTATATGAGCATCTATGAGATAGTTATGAAGTTTAATCGGGAAATAAAGTAGTTGGAAGTCGAAAAGAAGCGAGGGAGCATCATAATATTGGCTTAATATAAAATTACCCTTGTTATATAGACTTACCACTAACTATATTTTTCTGGTGTAAATTACCACTAACTATATTATTAAATGTGAACGTGCGGATTTTGGATTATAAATTGTGTAGGTGAAGGGTATTTTTTGGCAAAATTATAAAATTAGCTCACTAAGTATACATGTTCTCGTTTTTTGGTTACTATGTTTATAACATTAGTACCAAATGAGTGACCCAAAATTGAAAAAAATGTAAATTTAGTGACCCAAAATCGAAAAAATATATTCTTAGTGATCTAAAATTGAAAAATGACCCAACATTGTTTTCACATGAAAATTTAGTGACCTATTTTTGCAATTATCAAACATAGTGACCCAAAAACGAAAACATGTATAATTAGTGACCTAATTTTGTAATTTCCCCTAAATTTTTTTGTCGGTGAGGTTATATATATTGTCTGAATTAGCAAGAAACTTACGAACGACAGGCATACATCGCGATATTGGGAAAGCAAGATATATCTCAACTAATATTAGCATATGCTTGGGTAGTATACATAATACTAAATAGGGAAAAACAAATTCTTAATGTGCAATGTTTGTGGTTTAATGATATTATTATTGCTCGCGTCCAATCAATTGAATGAAATGATAAGTTTACTTCAATTTTTTTTACTAGAGTGACCTTTACAATACTCAATTGGAGTCACAGGAAAACCCTAAAGAGAGATTAGAAGAATATTAATAAACCCTACCTAGATAACAAAAAATATGATTTTATGTGTTTTATCACTTAGTTCTAGGATTAAAACTTAATAATTTGTGCACCATAAACTACTTGAATACCTTGGATAAGTGCCTTCAACGTAAGGCCATCGACACAAGTTGACTTAGAACATGTGTGTTTTGTCTCTGTACTTTGCTTCCATGGATTATCCTCGTTACAACCGAAGCCCATTTATTGTACTACGAATTGGTTGTAATAATTGAAGTTAATTCAGTAAAGAATATTCGGTCCATATTAACAACGATATATTTGTGTATACCACCTTATGCATATTCTTTCTAGCTATTCGATTGAGAATAGAAAATAAAATAGCCGTTGACTTTTCAACGGCGCAATTTCCTTTAAAGACGTACCTATGAATTACAATAAATTGAATATCGTTTCTTTCTTGGTAATTTATGGGGGAATCCTTATCCAAACAAGATATGCCGATTACTTTTGAGAAATTCATCTATGTTGTTCTCATTTAATCCTTACCGCATTTCACCTAAAAGATGCATTCTCATTTAATTCTTTGACGATGTGATATATAGCGGTATATGTGGGCTATAATTAAAGATCTATTCATTGGGGGCATTTTCTTCCCTTTTATATGCGACAATAAAGACAGTTCCATTAAGTTGCAAAATCTTGTTAGACTCTCATTTCAAATGATGAAGACTTGTGACGCTTGTGGTCCTTCGTTTCCTTATGATACGTTCATGTTTCTCGTACCCCATTGCAAGAAAAAAATAAATAAATATTTGCAATACATATTTATAAATATTATTTATGTGATGGCGTACGGTCTGGCCTTATCACCGTTGTTCTAGATTTAGTCCAAATGGTATAGAGTTATCGTCGTTCGCGAAAGCGATTTGCATCTTGTCAGAAATCTGTCGTTAGTTATATTGGGCCTATGGCTTGGTATTTGGGCCCAACTCTTGGAATGTATAATGGGCCTTAGCCCATATCGTCAAATAAAAAGTAGGATTAAAATAATTAATGAATAAACAAAGTAATGGTCATGAACAGGATTTAATAGGAGTTTCAAGATTATGATCTTGACCCGACAAAATCAAATCAATTCATCTTCACTTTCCATCTCTGTGCAGTCGATCTCGGGTAATGGTAGCTACTGAAGTTTATATTTCGGGTTTTGCTTGACTTTTCTTCTACCAGTAACATGGGGTGATTGCTTCAACGATCTGTGTTATAGATTGTTATTCGTTGTTTTGGATTGTTTGATGACCATCTTCACACTCGTCACTTATTTTTTATCAGTTGGTGAAGTTTAAGCAGCTCAGTTAATTTGGGACGGAGCTAGATGGATTTTGTTTCTAAATACCAGGTGATTGTCATCATTCGGGTGGAAACAGATTTTTACTCTGTTTCTTGGGTGTAAAAAAATGCTAAATTGAACTACGTCGTTCTTTAGGTTCGACTTGTTCGTGTATTGATTAAAATTGCGTGGGTAATTTATTTTTTTATGCAGGGTGTTGTTGGGCGTGTATTTCGAAATGATAACTCGGGCAATAGTGATGATAGGTAAGGGATTCGTGCTTCTGTTAACGTGCTTAAGAAATTTATTGATATGCATTCGACGGATTAATTGTGGATTGATTATGCAGGACAGTGTCCGTTTAATCCTTAAATTTAGATTATGCTAAATATATGCTTTTGATGGAGCTTCTTTGGCCTCTATTGTTTTTCTTTCTTTTCATACTTTTCTCGGTGACCTCGTGATTAATGTGATTTCACAAGGCTTCCCAGTATTTAGCTTTGGCAATGCTCGTCTCGGTTTACAAAACTCCATAGCATGTAGATGTTGATGATCTTATTGTAGTGTTGCATTATATCTCATACATTATCATCACCACTATTAGAATTATTAGTAATATATCATTATCTCGGTAAGCGATATCACAGTTACTAATTTTGTGCTTTGACTGCTTTCAAGTATAGTTATGTCGAGCGCTTGTTGGATCGGATTAGCAATGGTGTCCTGGCTGACGATAGGAGGAATGCCATGGTTGAACTTCAGGCAATTGTGGCTGAAAGTCAAACAGCGCAGTTAGCTTTTGGGGCAATGGGTTAGTCATTCATTCTCACTGGGAAAACTAGTCTTTTGGCTTCATTTCAACTTTATGATATTTGATGTCAAGCCTTTTCCTCCTGAATCTTGTTATAGGCTTTCCAGTGTTGCTGAGTGTCTTGAAGGAGGAACGTGATGACATTGAAATGGTTAGAGAGAATTCTGTAACTTTATCCAGAGAAATTTAATTCTCATGCCCTAGCCATCTCCATTCATCATTGATTCATTGGTCTCATCTAAAATTTCGGATGGACTTGTATTTGGCGCTAGGAGTGCATTATGTGCCCTTTAAGTTGCTCATAATTTAACTGATTTGTATTGATATACCTTAATTTCCTATCACATCTGTGCATTCTTGTAAGCTTTCAAAAATTATGTAGGTTCGGGGGGCACTGGAAACTTTCCTTAGTGCATTAAGTCCAATTTCACATGCAAAATTGTCAAAGGATGAGGTTCAGCCTTCTCTAATGAACAGTGATTTGCTCTCTAGAGAAGTAGACAGCATTTCTCTTCTTTTAAGTCTTCTGGTAAAGTTTTTTCCGTCGATTTCGAAGGAAATGAAAGTGGTTTGGCTGTCTTTGTTGCTTCTAATATGATATCTTTCTAGTCAGAGGAGGATTTCTATATTCGGTACTACACATTGCAGATATTAACGGCTCTTCTTTCAAATTCACAAAATAGGTAGATATTTGTCTTATTTTAGTTGGAAAATATTTACCTTGAATAGGAATTCTATAGTTTATTATTTGGAGTTCTTTACAGGCTACAAGAAGCTATATTGACGATTCCTCGTGGCATCACACGGCTCATGGATATGCTAATGGACCGCGAGGTATATGGTGTTTGCAAGCTTAGTGAGATTTTTCGTTTCTTTGTCATTACGCTAATGTCGTTGAAAAAATGAGTTTCTCAAGGTCATACGCAATGAGGCATTGCTACTCCTCACATACTTGACTCGTGAAGCTGAGGTGATTTTTACCGGCAAAAGTCTTGAACTCTCCATAATCAAAATTCCGTGGTTACATGATTTCCTGATCCTGTTTCATCATTTTTCGTCGCTGTATTTTGGGTTTTTGCATCCAGGAAATTCAAAAAATTGTAGTCTTTGAGGGTGCTTTTGAGAAGATTTTTAGCATCATCAAAGAGGAAGGAGGTTCTGAAGGTGGTGTTGTTGTCCAGGTGCTTATATATCCTCTAATATCAATAATGACTACTGTTTCGTCAGACAGAAAACGTTTTCCTATTTTTGTTCATTTAAGTTGTCCTCAGTTTATCTGTTTGTGACTTCTTGACCTGACTAATACCCTTTAGGTGATCTGTAGATAGCCCAGAAACATTTTAATACTCTTTATTCCCAATAGCCCTATAGTTTGCATTAGATTAGTCTTTCAACATGATATCTTCGCGTAATTCTGATCATTGGTGCTGCTAATAGGACTGTCTGGAACTGTTGAACAACCTTATCCGCAGAAGTACCTCCAATCAGGTTTTTTGGTCCTTATTATGTTCATACATTAACTAATGAGTCAGGTGGATAGCATTTTCACTAACTGAGCTCATCCGCAAGTGTTGTAGGTATTGCTTAGGGAGACAGTGGGCTTTGATCCATTGATATCAATTTTGCAGCTTCGGGGAAGGACTTATAAGTTCACACAGCAAAAGGTTAAACAAACTTCCGTCCTTATCTCTTGCATGTAATCCCATTCAATAATTCATGTTTTTCTATAATTTTTTTCTCTTATTGTTGGCCAGTAGACAGTAAATTTAATCAGTGTGTTGGACACGATAAACTCATTACTTTATGGAGGTCCTCAAACTGATACTACTAAAGACTCCAATGCGTTGGCAAATAAAACAGCCTTGGTTCAGGTACGTCCAAACTCCAAGCTCATATATTCCTTTGATAGATAATTTGAAGGTCAAGTATATGTTTGTTCGGCAAAATGTTAACTTTGATGTACATATTTTTCTTTACTCACTAATATCCCGTACGATTGTAGAAAAATATAATCGATCATCTCTTAGTGCTTGGAGCTGAGAGCCAATGGGCTCCAGTTGCTGTCCGTTGCATGGTATGCTGCGTCCTTTATTATTCCACTTTTCGTTGGCTTTGGAAATGGCATTCTACCTGGAATTTCTTGCAACAAATTTTATGGATAAAACAGAACGCATATCTGATTTACTAGTCGATTCTGATGCATAATTTTATTTGAGAAATAAAAAGGTGATTAATAATATCAAAATTGTTCCTTGAACCAGTTTTTGGCATGATTTTTTTTAGAACTTATATTGACATATTGGAGTTTTTAGGCCCTCAGATGCATCGGTGATCTTGTTGCTGATCATCCTAAAAACCGTGATGCCTTGGCGAAGAAAGTACTTGGAGATGATCCTCGTACTCAGCCTGCTCTGAATGCTATACTAAGCATTATTCTGCGAACTTCTAGTACGCAGGAGGTTGCAGCAGCAGACCATGTATTTAAGAGCTTTTGTGAGGTTCGTATAACTTGCAACATTGGCATAGCTCACTTGGTCAGTCAGCTAATTCAATTGGACCAATAGATGCTACTTACAAAAAACGAACTGAAATTGTTCCTTCAGTGAATTATTTTCTTGTTTGAAGTGCAATCAACCATCTTCAGAGTATTGGATAGTTACTTCTGTGACTTACTATTCATCTTTGATTCCTATCTTTCATGATATGACCTTAAAACAGGGAAATCCAGACGGTCAAGCGATGCTTTCTTCAACTTTGGTTTCACAACCACCCACAAGCAATGTTGCTCCTCTTGTGGAGGATGTTGACCGGTCGTTTGGAAGGTAAACTTGGGTACAGTTTCTCAACATCTCTCAGTTATTTAAGGTTTAGATGAGGATTTTAGAGTGCCATGACTTTTTTTTTGCAGTATTCTGTTGCAAGGAATGTCGCCAACTGAAAATGATGGCAATTTTGAGGTAGTACTGCTCATTTTAGTTGGTATCTACGAACTTCTCTTATTTCTCTTGTTTTATATGCAGAGTTGCTGCAGAGCTTCAAGTGTCCTATCCCACGTATTGAAGGATAATACTCGAGGCAAGGAGAAGGTGTGCCGCCCTTCTGCTTGTTTTTCGTAATTCTATTTTCTTTCAATTCCGAAAAGAGCAGCCACAATAAAGCTTCTACAGGTTTTACAAATCGAAGTCGAAGCACCCTCATTATTGGGAGGCGCCGAGCCCCTAATGCACCGCTTGGTGAAGTACCTCACAATGTCTTCATCCACGAATAAAGACGGAAAAGCGGGGGCATCTGACCCAATCTATGTACAGCCGATAATCCTAAAGCTGCTAATTGTTTGGCTCCATAATTGTCCCAGTGCTGTTCAGTGCTTCCTCGAACCACGTCCTCACCTCACATACTTACTCGAGTTAATCTCAGATAAGAACACAACTGCTCTTGTAAGAGGATTATCTGCAGCACTTTTGGGAGAGTGTGCCATATTCAACGAATGCAGCGACAGCGCAAAGAACGCTTTCAGCATCGTCGATGCCATAAGTCAAAAAGTTGGGCTCACTTCGTTCTTTCTGAAGTTCGACGAAATGCAGAAGAGCTTAGCCTTTGGGTCCACAGATCCAACCATTACAAGAAAACAACCGCTGGCTCGATCTGCCTCTGCAAGCATGTCTGAGATTGAAGACGTGAACGAAGGTGAAGCCCTTGAACTGAGAAACGAAGATCATCATCCAATGCTAGCGATGGCTCTTGATTCTCAGTTCGTCGAATTCATTAAGACTGTCGAGAAGACCATTAGAGAAAGAATCGTCGAAATTTACAGCCGTCCCATGAACCAGGTGGCTGTTGTCCCAGCAGAACTCGAGCAGAATACGGGAGAAAGCGATAAAGATTACATCAGAAGACTGAAATCTTTCGTGGAGAAGCAATGCCTTGAGATACAGGTAATTTTTCTCGACTCAACATCTATAATACAAAAACTGTGATCTTAAGCCTTAACATCTTAACTTTCTGTGGCTTTTATGCTTTTCTCCGACTCTCAAGGACCTTTTGACTCGAAACGTTGCCCTAGCTGAGGACCTCACTAAGACGGGTGGGGCCCACGAACCCCAGCTAGAGAACAGAGCCAGCAATGCTTCAGACAGGGTCATGATCGACACGCTACGTAGAGACTTGCACGAGGCGAAAGAAAGAATGGAAACACTCAAGGCAGAGAAGTCGAAGGTAGAACAAGAGGCTTCGAATCAGCAGAAGCTAGCCCACAAGCTTGAATCTGATCTTGAGAGCTTATCGTCTGCTTACAATAGCCTCGAGCAGACGAATTTCCAGCTCGAACGTGAGATAAGAGCGTTGAAGAACGGCGGGGCTGTGCCTTTGCCCGATATTGAAGCCATAAAAGCTGAGGCGAGAGAAGAAGCTCAGAGGGAGAGTGAAGCTGAGTTGAACGATCTGCTGGTTTGTCTTGGACAAGAACAGAGTAAGGTGGAGAAGCTTAGTACGAGGTTAACTGAGTTGGGTGATGACGTGGACAAGTTGCTTGAAGGCATTGGAGATGATTTGGCACAAGAGGAGGAGGAGGAGGATGAGTGAGGTTTTCTCTCTTTTTTCTTCTTTTCTTTTTCTGGTAATTTATTAAATCACGGGTCCTCAATCAATTTGGTCAAACATATTTCGTTGAACTTATTAAATCACCGTCTAATAATCAAGTCGTTGTTGTTAGGACAACTAAAGGCAGTTAGTTTATCTCCACCGACAAAAGAGACGTTGGGAAATAAATAAAAGGAATTTGAATTTCCGCAAATTATTGGTCCCCAAGTGAGAACTCAACAAGAAAACTGCTACAAGATGATGACGTGAAGGCGTGAGAATTAACAGCTATACTATAATAAACAAACACATAAAAGCACCATCATAGCACAAGGCAACTAAATTTACTAAATATTATATTGTTAAAAATTTATACAACTTCAGCAACCTCGCCTTCCCTGCATAATCCCACCTCCAAAACCAACCTTTGACTTTCCGAGCTCAATACCCTGCAACAGTTTCTTCTCGGAGACTGCCAAAAAAATAAAAAATTCAAGATCATAATCAAGATGTTCCACGTTATGTCCTAACTCCCCATTTCTTTATTGTTAGTCGGTGACTTAGTATTATGGTACAAAACCTCAAGATTTAAAACTAAGCATCACGTTGACCTTTACTATACATGCAATTTCTATGCTATTGTGCGTGTTTAACGTCACCTTTTTATACTAATTTTTTTCTGAGCATATAATCAAGAATCATGCGAACAGTAAAGATTGCGAAAAAAGTTAAGAGAAGAGAGGCTTACCCTATCCCACAAATGTGGATCTGCCTTCTTATAAACCTCCACCCTCTCAATCCCATTAGGGTCAGCCATCTTCCATTTACAAGCTGGACGAGAAGAAAGTCGATGCCTTTCATACGCCGTGCGAGTCAAATTCGTCTGATCTTCAATTCCCGCCTTCGAAAGATAGAAAACGAAAGGTTTCTGACAAGGGTTTCTCATCACGGGCCTCGTGTTGAAAGCATACGCCGTGTAGTCGGCCCTTCTGTACCAATTCAAGAACGTTCGCGAAGGCATTTCGATTTCCCGAGGGGACAAAACCCCTCGAAATATCTGGACAGCGAATCCCCAGGACACAGACAGCGTCCATTCGTTCGCCTTGTGGTAGCAAATTGACTGCTGCATAAGTCCCGAGGAGTCGAGCTCCATGGGGGCTTTGAGCCTCTTTAGCGCTTGAACCCTCGTTAGGTTTGGGAATATGGGTTCGACCACGTCTAAGTGATGGAGAGAAACCAATGGTGCGATGGGGTGAGACGCTAATAGCCCAAATAGATCTCCATAAACATCGTACTGCATTGTAATAAAGCAGAAAACAAAGAAAGCATGTAAGAAAGACCAAGAAGCATTGTCATACATTCTTTTGGCTATAGTCTGTAAGAAAAGCTCAAGCAAATCATCAACTTATTCCATGCAATGCAAGTAACAAAAGGGTTAGAGCATCTAAAAAACCAGAAAAAAATCATGGGAAAAAGAAAAAAAGATTCAATTTTTACCTGATGGAATCCAAGTTCCTTGGTCAATGGGACGCCTAACTCAGCCATACAAGCTTGCATTCTATCGTCAGAGCCGTACAATCCTGGATATCTATGTATGCACCTATCTTGCATCTTCTCAAGAGCCTTAGCCAACGGATAACTTATGGCGAAACCACCGCCGCCATAAGCCATGCCGTAAGAGAAGTATATGTTCTGCAAATGGCTTTCGCTCAAGCTCCCAATGTAATAATACTGCCTATGGTCATACTTCCTCAAGATCCTCACAAGATTTTCAGTCACAAACACAGTGTCGTCGTCTCCCATCACGAACCACCTCACGTTGTTGTTGCGAAGCCCGCCTAACCTTAGAGTCTCAGAAACGATTCTTGATATCCTAATCGCCGATCGATGGCCCTGTTTGTTCTTGTAAGGAAAGCGTGAGGTGTCCGAGGAAATCCTAACTTCGGGCAAGGAAAGGGACTCGTTCTTGTAAGTCTTGACTGGGTTGTCTAGCCAAACAGTTCCTCGCATTCGCGGCTTCCACCATAGCTTAATGTACTCTTTTCTCTGATTCCACAGCTTGGACGAAGCTGCAATGCCAAAGACTACGTGTTCCAGCCCAGTCGGATTCAGTTCTTGATGTCCATCTCCGACCGCCGGCGGTGAATGGTCCGAAGCTTGGGTTAGGCGAAGATCGTTGAATTTAAACATATCGTCGCCGTCATCGTTGCAAGAAGCGTGTGAAGAAGAGAGGAGATTGAGTGTGTAGACGACGTACGTCGCCGAAAGAAATAGGATTAACCATATCATCAGCTTAGGTAGGGATTTATTACTGCTGCTACTGCTACTGTTACTGCTACAACAAGTGTTGTTACCTCGTGCGTGTGAAGAAACGAGACAATCCTTGGACTTAGGCTTAAGGGATTCCCATAGGTACTTATCACCATTACTCTGAGCCTTCATTTTCTTTTTTTTTTTTCTATTTCTGGTCTAGAGAGAAGAACCAAGAAAACAAAACCCAGAAGCAGAGGAAAAAGATAGAAATAAAAATTGGATTTTTTCACCAGAAGCTAAACGGCATACGAAGTCACCGACATCTCCTTCGCATTCATGGGTTAGATCTAAAAAGCTTGTTGTGGGACTGTTGAAGGAAACTGAAGAGATGGTTGTGTGGGTAGTAATGAAGATATTAATTAAAGAGGGAAAAAGAAAAAAAAAAAAAAAAACAGAGCAGAAAAGAAAAAGAATGGAATGAACATATTGCAGACAGGTGGAAATGTATATTCTATTCTAATATATAACGACACAACTAAATATTTTAATGATGAACAAACATATTGCGTCTCTTTTTACGAACTCGTGAATAAATATTTGTAGCCTCCATTTGTTTCTTCTTCCGTGGATAGTGATGATAGAAACATTTAAAATAGTGGATATCATTTGCCTTTCTGCTTATGGTAAAAAAGGTAAAAATATTTACCAATATAACTGCGATCCAACTTTTTGCGTATGAAACTGGAATCCATTGTAAATAGTGACATTGAATAACGTTGTCTTGCGTGTAGACAACGTTCATTCCTCACAACATTCATCTATGATAATTATGTGTACGATTTAGTTAATTAACTATAATGAAATGATTTTAGTCCCGCGTGGGTAGGGGTGTTCAAATGGGTTAAATTTCGGTGTTCGGGTTATTCGGTTCGGGTTATTCGGTTTTTTTACAATTGAGACAACCACCCGCAAACCGAACCAAAAACCAATTAACTATTTGGTTATCGGGTTATTCGGTTTCGGGTTAATTGGTTTGGTTATGTAAGAAACCAATTAACAAGCTTGCTACTCAATTATAAAGAACATCGTACGTGGGAGTGTTCATTGTCCACAATCCGTCAACAAAAATACACAATAACAACAACATTATACGACACGAGTGTTCCAAAACACAAATCATCCTTCACTTTCAACAAAATTCTCTCATCCTACAAAATATTACAAGTGCAATATAAATAACAAAAATCATAGGTAGTATGAGTTATAAGATCAATAACAAAATGAAAAACTTACTTAGCACTTGAATGAGTTATAAGATCAATAACAAAATGAAAAACTTACTTAACAAAAAGCGTGATGGTAGGTGGTGACTCCCGTGGGTGGTATGTGGTTAATTACGCGAGAGATGATTCCCGTGGGTGGTATGGGTTGGTGACAGCGATGGTATGGTAGGTGATGGTTTCAGTTGGTCTTGAGAGATGGTGGCAGCGATGATATTGGTATGGTAGGTGATGGTTTCAGTTTTTCCTGCGAGATGGTTTCAGATGGTGTTGTGTGTGTGTTCATGTTGGTGATGGTGTGTGTGGCAGTGTGGGAAATGGGAATGGGATCGATGCCCTAGGTTAGTGTTATTTAACTTGGGTATAATAATATTAATATATACTTGGGTCACCCAGATAATGAACACCCCTACGCGTGGGGGAGCAAAATGCTCGTTAATGTGAATATTTATTGGGCTTTCATTATTATTTCACTGCTGGGCTTTTTTTTCCCTGTGTTTTGGACCGCAACATCAAAGAGGACAAAAAAAAAAGGGAATTATGCTGCTCCATCTCTGTGCAACATATGTTTCATTACACCATCAAACCCTCATTAGTAGTGTTAGGTATATCTAAACTTTAGAATCTTAATTCCTTGTAACGCAAATCTAGGACTGGGATTAATATAAACTTTGAAATACAATTTTTCTATTATTGTGTGTGTATACAATCATAATGTAGAGGTAGGAATATCTCAACATGAGAATGAATCAAGGATCCATCCAATTCCATTACCCTTCTTCACACTAAATATTCCTTTTCTTCTTCATAGCCCATAGTTGGTCTCTCTCTCTCTCTCTCTCTCTCTCTCTCTCTCTCTCTCTCTCTCTCTCTCTCTCTCTCTCTCTCTCTCTCTCTCTCTCTCTCCGACATGTCGTCCAAGGTGAGGGCTCCCTCTTATTTCTTTCACGACTTGCATCAGTTTTAGTAAGAGATCGATCATTTTTTTTCTCACGTTATTTATAATTGCAGAAAGTGGTGTTGAAGCTTCAGATTCATGACAAGAAAGAGAAGCAAAAGGCAATGAAGGCAGTCTCAGGCCTCTCTGGTAATACTATATATTAATATAGATATAATTTTACTATATACACCTTATTACATATTATTATCTGCTGGTAATTTAATTAATTAATCTATGGCGTTTCATCATCAGGGGTAACGTCTCTATCAATGGACATGAATGACAATAAGCTAACTGTCATAGGCGATGTTGATCCGTTTGAGGTTGTCAAGAAACTGAGAAAATGTTGGCCCCACGCCGAGATATTAACCGTCGGCCCATCAAAAGACGGCGGCGGCGATGGCAAGAAGAAGAATAAGGAAGGCGATGATTGCAAGGGAAAATCAGAAGATAATCATAATCAGAATAAGTGTTACATTATTAATCATCCTTATTATTACCCACAGCAGTATTACCACGTGTACAGCTGCGCCGAGGAAAATCCAAACTCTTGCATCGTATCATGATGATGAACCCATGTACAATATGTAATTGCTGTGTTGGATTTTGTTTTTTTGTTTTTCCGTTAAGTACGATGATCATCGAAGCTTGCCCATGAATTCAACCAACTACTTACCTGCGTACAGTACATTCACCATAAAATGTATCTTTCTTGGTCAGCCCAACAAACAATATGTACGTACTACTAATCATCGGCTTTTCACTTGTGGGATTGTTGGTCCTTAATTTCTCCGTCAGTTCAACTAACTACAAGCAAGAACTGATTTTCTTGCATTTTAAACGTGTTAAAAAAGCGTAAACCTCAATCTATGTCATTAAGTTTAAGGTAGAAGAAAAGTGTATCTACTGTAATATCTCTCTATATGTCATTTGGGGTAGCATTCGTATCGTAAGAAGCTGAAGCTCCTCGAAGAAGCTTCGACGCACGCCGAGGCAAAAGCTTCCCCGTCGAAGCCCACTTCAAAGTTAGCTGTCAAAATCGTCGTAACAATTAGCTTCGAAACAAAAGCAGAGAAGATGGAAATTTATCATCAACCTTGTCTTTTGCTTGCTGATAAAAGTGTCTCAGAAGTATGTTTTTTGCTTCAGCCACAATCACTGCGACGGTAAAGCAGGGGCGATATATAGAATAGAAACGTCGAATATTGATGTAAGAGGGAAATATCGATCGATTTTGATTCAAGAATTCTTTCACTAATTAGTTAAGATTACCTTGATGAGGTGGTGGTATGGTTCGATCATGAGTAGGATTATAGGTAATCTTCTGCAAGAAAATAAGCATTCAAACAGATAAAAACGTTGTATTTTACCGCAGTGGGAATTTGATGTCTCAAATTTCACGACCAAAAGTTCAAAGGTCTCAAATTTCATAGCTAAAATTCCATGCCCTCTTTTTCTAATCACAAGCGTGATCAGAAAAATCATATGAAAGAAGAAGAAACGACCTATATAAAATCACTGGCGAAATCCCAGCAATTTTAAATAGCAGGCGAAACACCAGAAACCAAGAAAGCACAAATTTAATCAATAAGCAAAAAGATTACTAAAAACAACAATCCAGAGATTGAGAAAAGCCAAAAAGATGTAATCTTTGAGCAGGGAAACGAAAAAAAAAAATGCTCGATACGTACCGAGGGATTAGAAGGATCATTGGGTTTAAACTGGCTGAAGTTCTGTGGGTCACTAGACGGCCAACTGCTGAGCATTCTTGCATCATATACATCAAGAGAAAAAGTTCAAATTGATGAGAGAAATCTATGGAACAATCAAGAGAGTACCAATGCTACTGTAATGATTTGATTCCTCCAGTCTCAAAGTTCAGTTCTTTTGGTCCTTTTTTCGTCCTATTTACCGCGAAAATTGATTTGGATATTAAATATACATTGATTAAGTGATAAATTACCTGACATGTTTGTCAAAGGTGGATGCTTAAATAAAGTTATGGGCCAAGATGGCCCAACATATAGCTCCACTCCATGGCTAAAAAGATGATGTATAACATTATTGTCGCTTTCAAATTTTACAGTGTGTGATGATATAAAACCTTATTTTATAAAATATGACTATGTAGTGGAGAATCTCTCCGTCTCTATCGTTTTATTCTCTTCGAATTGCAGGAAGATACTCTAAAACCTCCACAAATTATTAACATTCGGACCATAGAACTTTATCAATTTAGAGAGATAATAATATATCGATAAATTAATATTTTATTAATTAAAAGAGAGACTCTAAACGATTTGCAAGTGCGAATTAATGAAAAATACTGTTTGAAAATTTTAGTCAAGGTACAATATCAAATACTCTCATGATATCATTGGAGTATCGTTCGGCCAACTTTCAAAAGGGTGGATATTAAGCGACACAAAATGGCGAACAACCCTTCACAATTTTTTTGTTGCAGCTAGAGAACTCGGCATCGGAACTATTGACTGCAACTAAAAAATTTAGGGATAAAATCAAATTAGATTTAAATTCAAGAAAATCTAGTAATAAATCGATTCTTATTTTAGCAAATCACCGTGATTTATAATTGTAATTTTTGTGAAATTATTAGTTTAGAGTTTTAATGGGACCTACTATTTATAAAGGGATTTTCCAAAAAATATATTATATTATTATCTCATCGAATTTGATGATTTTTTTACAAACGCCCAAGTCGGGACCGAAAGATTTATTATTTTAGAGTATTAATTTATAGAGGGTTTACTGTATTGTATTTTCACGGCTTAGACCAACCCAGCAACAAAAATAGCAGATTATCTAGTAACAACTAACAAACAGTAGTTAGCTAGCTATAAACCGTTATAAATACCATTAAAAAAGAATTGAATCGTTGATAAATGTCATTCTTCTCCAATAACTCCATTGGAATGATTCTTATCACCATCAATAATCCTTTTTTCTTTTCTTTCTCCTTGTGCTCTCCTCTCCCTATTCTATAAAATGTCCATTTCCTAGGTATATAGTTGATACCTCATTCATTACATCGAAGGCAAGTAGTGAGTAATTGAACGAAAGTTACAATCATCGCGAGGTTTTCCGTCGTTCAATCTTGAATTCGATTTGAATCAAGAAAATGAAAACTCTTCATGTCCATCAATTTTTATTATAAATATAAGATGATTTAGGCTCGGGAAAAATATATATGTTAATAAGTTCGAAGCGCCGTATAATATGATATGAAATAAAACTCAATTTGCTCAGTCACTAGGCTTAATTGATGAATAAAAAAGAAAAGACCTAAACTGCCTAAAGTCTACAAAAATAACCGCGGGAGAGGCTCATAGTCAATAGTAACCACCACTTAATCAATTTGGTGTGTCAAGTTAAATTATAATTTTACCCATTTTTAATAATTACTATTATATCCTCAAATAAACTTTCTTATACATAATAAACGTAAGAAATTTAAACTTACAATTTAATTTAAAATAACTTAAAATATATTATATTGTAGTGGATGATGTAGGTGTGCGTGGCTGGGGTTAATAAATCCAAATTTACAAAGTTCAATTGATAATTGTATTATTAGGCATGGACACAACTAGGTGGAGTTTGTCCTAAAATTCCAATCTCCGACTTTACGTATGATACAAATATATATTGTATGTATGTCCATCATACACGCATATATATATATATATATATATATATAATTCCCCGAAGTACACGTAAAATGCAAGTTGCAAGATTGATATTCTCAAAGGGTCCTAAAAGTCCATCTCACCGTTTTTTGAAAAGCAAATGTTGAAATTATGAACAGATACATCTTCTTGGGGCCATGGTAGGCTGTGGTTACATCTAGGGTCACTAAAACCACGGTTTGCAAGTTGTGTATATGGGGAAATTATCTTCCTCTTTTTTGCCTATTATCTTAAATATTACATTTTGTATTCTATTATTTCGTTGTTCTTAGTCTAAAATATAGGGTTTTCGATCATCAAGTAGCAATCTCAACAAAGACCCTTTACGTGTATTATTATTGACACTTTAGATCAAGCGATGGCTTTATTTTATATATAATCATGAAACTGAGATTGACATTATCCGTATACTAAGGTATGGCCATGGCATTCAGTTTCTTGAAACTAAATAATGGGCGTTCATTGCGAATCTTAGAAAGTGGGGGATTTTATTTCGTATGATGGATATACAATAGAGACCAATATCATCTTCTGAGATCTTTAAATATTTGAAACCGAAAGCGAGTTGTAAATACAGATATATATATATATATATATATATATATACATATAGATATATTTACATGTATATATGTATATTCCGACCATAATTGCCTTGTTCATAGTGATGTAAAGGGTAATGACGACATTATACATACTGACTACTTCGAAGATATGTCTGATCTGTTCCTTAAGTAGATATTTTGATGATAACAATTGATTAATCAAATACAGCGTTCACATTTCCAAATTATTTAAAGATATTATCGCAAACTATATTTTTTTTAGGAGAAATTATAAAATTAGGTCACTAAGTATACATGTTTTCGTTTTTGGATCACTATGTTTGATAATTACAAAAATAGGTCACTAACTTTTCATGTGAAAACAATTTTGGGTCATTTTTCAATTTTAGGTCACTAAGAATATATTTTTTTTTATTTTGGGTCACTAAGTTTACATTTTTTTCAATTTTGGGTCATTCATTTGGTACTAATGTTATAAACATAGTGACCAAAATTGAAAAAATCTAAACTTAGTGACCCGAAATCGAAAATATATATTCTTAGTGACCTAAAATTGAAAAATGACTCAAAATTATTTTCACATGAAAAGTTAGTGACCTACTTTTGCAATTATCAAACATAGTGACCCAAAAACGAAAAGTTATATATTTAATGACCTAATTTTATAATTTTGCCTCTTTTTTTTTTTTTTTTTTAAGTATACGCATGTTGCTTTCCGTGGTTAGGCAGTTTATAATTAAATCGTCTACTCTAATCTATACATACTAAATATAGATGTCACACTGGGATTTCGAATAGTTCAAACCAAATTAAGAGTCATGACTCATGGTACGGGAGATATTAAGTGTAATTAAGATAATATAGACTCAAACTACACCATTAATCGTGTCATGACAAATTCATATTTCCTAACGAGCGGGGCAGATTTAATTACCTAGGATGACTCCATAATTCATGTTATAAATTAAATTATACTAATAGCATGCTATATTATCTATAATTCAATTCCAAAAATATTATAATCACGCGTGATGCATACAAATAAATACTTCCATATCAATCTATCGAACGTAAGGCTAACGTCCTATATGACCCAACAAAAACTTCATATTTATTTTTGTACTTCCATTACTCTTTTTTATAAATATACAGTACATACAAACTATAGGAAAAAGTCGAAAAAGAAAGAAATAACAAGTGGTAAAAAGCTTGTGTATATTTTCCCAACAAGCAAACCCCCTTTGACATTGATGAAAAAACGTCAACCCAAACCCCCCAATCTCAGACAAAAAAAAAAAAAGATTATATTTATTACAGAAAGAAATTGCAAATACCCGCCGCCTCTTCACTGGTATATATAAACACACACCTTTCCCGATTTGTTGAGCATTAACAAATAGAATATTCATTCAACAAAAATCCAAAAAGCGGTTGCGCATAAAATATAATCTATACTTTTTCCTCTTTTCACACTGCAAAAAAATGGCTGATTTCGCCCCACACACAGAAGATTGGAGCTTGCAAGCCATAGTAAGAGGCTCGAGCGGCGATTTCACCAAGACTGTCGGCGCTGAAATGGACGGCCGTGATTCGCTCTCGGCAGGTTCTTACAGTCGTCACGATCGTCATCAGAAGGCGCTCGAAGATGATCACGATCTTCTTTCTAGTTTCCCCGATAAACTCTTCGAAGGTTCAAGCGATGAGTTAGAAGAGCTCTATAAGCCCTTTTACCCAGCTGACAACTTTGTTCCTCACAATCACATCAGCGTTAATGCTTCGTCGCAGTTTCATCATAAAACGTCGTCCACAGAGATGACGGTGATGATGGTTGAAGAAGACAATAAGACACTCAATAACAATCACGAATCTGATCATCAATCATCAGCTGCTGGAAATTATTCTGCGAGCAGTTTCAGAGATGGATACTCACCCAAGTACAAGAGAAGGTATGCGTGAGTTTTATATATAAGGGTTTCTTATTCTGTTTTTTTTTCGATAACCATTAGTCTATACGTAGGAAGAATTATTTGATTTATACCTTTACGTAGGAAGAATCAGCACAAAAGGGTTGTGATAAAAGTTTCTGCTGATTGTCTCACTTCGGACATGTGGGCTTGGCGCAAATATGGCCAGAAACCTATCAAGGGCTCTCCTTACCCTAGGTAATATATACATATACACATTTCTCTCTATCTGTATAGTATGTCTGTTAGAGATAGAGAGAGAGAGATTGTAGAGGAAAATTAGGGATGGTTCGGCACGGTATACCGTACCAAAACTGTGATACCATATATCGTACCGAAATTTCGATATCGAGAAAAATCATACCGATATAATACCAAAATTTCGGTATACCTTAAATTTCGATACGGTATCATACTGAAATTTCGGTATGGTATTGGTATCATACATTCTATACCATTCACAGGGAGGGTTTTTTATCATGCGTGTCTCGTAACTCGTTAATTCGGTGTTTTCGAATTTTTAGAAAATTCAAACTACTTAGACCCCAATAAGATGGATTATAATACCATATTTCCCAAAATAAAAAGATTTTTAATTCATAAAATAACCTTAAATAATTTATATATTTTAGTCAGTCTCCTTAGTAAGTAAATATGGTCGGCCCAATAACCTTAGAAAGTTGGGTATAGTTAAAAATTTATGAAAATTTATGGGCTAAATAAATTTATGTAGATCCTTATAATATTTTTATTCATTTTATATATTTTTTAAACAATATAATATATGTAGGCGTGTATATCAAAAATTTTAGTGTTTCGGTATTTCGATATAATCGGTATACCTAATTTTTAAAATTTTCATACCACTACCGTACCGAAAATTTTCGGTACGGTATCATACCTTACCGAAAACTTCGGTATACCAAAATTTTTTTATATTTTCGGTACGTTTCGATACGATAAGCACGATATATCGGTATTTCTGTATATTTTCCAGCCCTAGAGAAGATCATGAATCAATTGTTTATGGACATGCGCAGGAGTTATTACAGATGCAGCAGTTTAAAAGGATGCCTGGCAAGGAAACAAGTGGAGCAAAGCTGCACAGAACATGGAATGTTCATCGTAACTTACACAGCAGAACACAACCACGGCAAGCCGACGAGGAGGAACTCACTGGCCGGTACGGTCAGGACGAAATTTCCATCCAAAAAGATTAACGATAGCAGTAATAATAATAACATCAAGCAAGAAAATATGGAAGGACGATCGAGCAGTAGAAACCCTTATTATGGGGAAGATGCTAATAAGCAGGCGCGGCAGGTTATTACACTGTATCCTCAGCAGGCGGCAAGAATAATCAAAGAGGAAGAACGTCAAGGTGAAAATATGATCGATCAGAGACGACTCGAATGTGTCGACGAAGATTCGATGTTTAGCGATGATTTCTTTTCGGGGTTGGAAGATTTCGATGATTTTATCTCTGGATCAATGGTTCCTTCAGCTCATACTTCTGTTCAACAGTTTCAACTAAGGTTGTATTAGTAGCTTGTTTAGGGAACTGCGCCCTCACACAAATGGCCATATATAAAACCTACACCACTTTCCGAGACAATATATTTGTTAGAAAAGCGTCTTCAAGGAGAGATAATTTCGTCCGACCTTGTTTATTAATAAGTAACGTGTTTCATTGTACAGTTAAGATTAAAACGAATAAGATTCGTAACACATTGCCTTAGTTTCTCGTGTTAGTTTTACTTCAACCCTTCTTTACTGTTTCTTTTTAAAAAAAAAAAAATACAATGAACAAAACCGTAAAGAATGCAAACATATTGCAAGGCCAAGAGAAAAGTATCGTACTAAGACCGTTTAACAACGATAGTCGATAACTACATACACCCAATCCACGGACAAGGGCATATACACAAAAGCTTGTTCTCCTCACAAATTCACAAAGCACGCCGGAAAAAAAGCAAACACGGAAACAAAGTTCTAGCAAACAAACTTTCCTACCGATCAACGTGTAAGACCGCCCGAACTGCCAGCTGGCGGTCGCCTGTTAGAATAATCCGGCAAATTACTGTTCAAAGAAGAAGAAGAAGCATTCATGTTCGAGACTGGTCGAACGCCTTGAGCTTGCTGGCCCGACTCAACAACGAACTGGTTATATATTGGATCGACGACATAATTCGATTGGCCGGTCGATGCTCCTCTCATTCTAGCAGCAGTTGCATTCCCATTCTGTCCTGAAACATTGTTATTACCCGTCGAAAACGACAGCGAAGAAACCCCGACGTTATTATTCCTTGGAGATGGAATTCCTAATCCTGGCATGTTGTGAGTATCTGGGCTCGGTCGAAGGATGCTTGGCCTGGCTGGTGGTGGGCCAGAAAACATATGAGCTGTTCTGTTTGCTGCTGCTATAGTGTTTGTAGGTAGGGTTATGCCCTGTGAAAATACAGTGGGGTGGTGGCGGGAAGAAGAAGAAGGTTGGGTTCTGTTGTATGGATGATGGCCGACAGTTTGGTGCGTTCTGTGAGTAGGGTGCATTCGACTTTGATGCTCGCTTGGGACTCTGTAGGAATTTGACGTCGTATTGTCCTGTCGAGCGATATTCTGCATCGAGAAGACGTGCAGGGGACACTTTGAGTCAAGAGATGGGTATATAAGAACTGTAAATTGTAAAATTGTTTACAGTTGTTTTGGAAACTACATACCTGCGTAGAACTTGAGGTTGCTTGACGCCAAGAAAGATTGTTGGGAATGTTCTGAGGCATTTGTCTGGGGACGGAAATTGAGGTTTGAAGGGGAATGGTTTGAATTGGACTTGGTACTTGATGGCTGAACCTTCCCAACTCATTAGAAACCGTTGGATTATTTCCAAATTGGTTGTTGGGTGATAATATTGGATCAAAAACGGATTGTGACCCAGGAAAAGCGCTACTGTTTTGGGAAGATTCATGTCCCAATGGTGATGTGGAAGGCTGGGTTAAAAACGGAGAGGCGGTGGTTGTGAAATATGCGGAACTCGGTTCAAAGGTGTAAGAATAAACATCAGCCCAAGAATCATCCAACACATGGCCATCGTTCAACCCAGGCTCAAGCCCGTGAGGCTGAATCATAGGCTGGGTTTGAACAGTAGCTTGAGGCTGCTTTACGTCATCATTGATGCACATGGCATCATCTGTATGAGTAAGATCAAGAATTCTATCTGGGGACGGAGATTTACCATCTCCAACGTCTGGCTTCTGAGTAGAATCATTACTTTCAATGACAGGTTTCCATGACCAATCAGAAGATACGATGACTTCAGTAATGGTTGCAGCGGTCTCTTTCAGTACCTGCGAGGTAAAGAAAACCATCAGTTGAATTGCTGAGGATTAAGTAGCTATGATACCCCTTCAATTCTCTATTACACGTTTACTGAGGCCTTGAGAATGTATAAAATGCAGCTGTAGGTGAAGAATCACAAGTACTAAAGGCATTGATATTTTGAGAATGTATAGAACGCAGCTGTAGGTGAAGAATCACAAGTACTAAAAGCATTGATATTTCGTTATATAACTCGTTGAACAGAACTGTAAATTTTGTCTGAGTCAACATAATTAACTCCACCTCGGAATGCTAAGAGGTAATAGTCTTTCTAGTTATCATCAATAGTCCCTGTATCACATACCACTGCTCTTCTAGTTATCATCAATAGTCCCTGTATCACATACCACTGCTCTTCATACTTCATATTCAATAAAATGATAAAGTTACGTCCCAGTTTCTGTTGTGTTTTATATAGTTATATGAAACTGAATAATAAGAATATACCATACCACATGTATGCATATTTACATGATATAATGTGTCTGCCAAGTAAGGATACTCTAACTGAACATTATTAATCACGTATAAATTGCTACTTTCCTGGACCATCTTTTGGTCAACTCGCAGGTCAGTGAAGCAGACGTGCTGATTACAGCACGGGCAGCGCCAGGATGGTTTCCTTGAGTTTATGTCCATATAGTTGTCAAAATCAAAACACTGCAATGAAAGATAACTCAAGTTTGAGGTGTACGGCTGCTACTATCCCTTCTATTGCAGTATTGCTACACAACTTTTAGAGTAATACCTGGGTATGCTTGCATGACCGGCCTTTGACAGGGGTTTTAATACGACTTAAGCTGTTAAAAAGAGCACAAAGTCATCATAGTACACAATAAAAAGAGGAGGCCCGGAATCAGCCTAGCAAAGCGGGAAAAACATGAAACCTATTTGAGCGATGAATAAGAAAGCATGTTACCTGATAGGACATTTAAGCGTTATTCGAGATGGCCCCTCTATTAATTCAGAATCTGTCACGAAACAAGGCAATGTAGTTAGCAAACAAGGAAAGACGCAAATTTAGCAGTTAATATTCATAGCACGACGTTTGTAACAAGGCAGCAGAGGTCAGTAAAACACATCATCTTCACAGTGTATTTCTCAAAAGATTCTCAATTCTATAAAAACACGCCTGATTCCAGGCTCATGGGTGCATGATGTTCATATTCTTGAAGTTCACTGCTGTCAGGCTCTTGTGTCTCAATGGTGTGAGCAACTGCTACAAGATAATTTCCTGCAAAAGTACTGGAAAGTAAGAAACTGTAGGTTGATTAAACCGAATCTGGATATTTAATGCAAGGAAACTTTGAACAAAATGTACCATTAAATTCACCCAGGGCCTGTAGAAGATTTGATCCATATTTGAGAAAACTAGACACTACTGTAGGAATTTGTGGGCCAGTATCCTAAAAGAGGTTAGAATTTAATAGAGCTAATGTTTACGAATGGTCAAACAGAAGAATGACTTTCAGAAATAAGCCAGCAACAAACCACGAAGGGAGAAATCCTGCCTGCAACTCCCTTCCCATTAACCAAAAAGCTGCATAGTGGAAATCAGAAATTTTTTGCATTATTTATGATGTCAACTTTAAGATTGCCACAACCGTGTAAATTATCATTTTCTCTGTATCATGAGAGAGTAGCAAGGAAATTGACTCTGCTTACTTTACTTTCGCAGGACTGATGAGGCAGGAAGACGTTTCGACCATATCTAAATGCACAACGAATAACCTCTGCAAATACAAGATGCAAAAATAAGTAGACAATCAACTGATACTCCGGTCTCGATCTGTGTCTCTATCTGTGACTGTAACTCAATGACGGTGATAACTGAATCTAAGAATATTTTAAACTGCAACTAATTATAAGGACTTGTGCACTTTTTTTAAAGCTCAATAAAATCATATATAATATAGGACTCCTCAAAAAATATTTTTCTTATGAACACAGCCATGCAGAATTACAAAAGAATTCTGTGAGGTGAGGTGACTGGTGACCAAAGACAAATCGACATAAGTGATATATGAATTGCAATAGTGTGACATGACTATATATGCTTACGACTTTTCCTTCAGGAGGTGGCTGTTTCTTCGAAATCAGGAAGTCCTTCACATAAGCATCAGATCCAGCCTACAGAGCAAATAATGTAAAGCATATTCATAGCTAAAGGGAGTAATATGAAATTAAAATGTTGGATTAGGTAATTAAATAACAACCTTGGCTTCAAAACAAAATAACACATCACCCAATTTCATCCTAGGATAGAATCTGCATGCAAAAGACACAGTATACAAGTAATTAGATGGCAGAAAGCTGAGATTAATCAAAAGTTAACAGCGTATCCCAATAAACGACTTAAATGTCAAAACAGTGAAGTTCTCTGAGCACATTATATGATTCCTCAACATACTGAGTATAGGTTTACAGCTAAGATAATTCAATAACACAAAATGAACATGGTGAACAAATCTTAACATAACCATTAGATTAGTAGAAGCATCGGACAAACTTATTCGGTTAATGAGTAGAGAATCATCAATCAGAAGTTGCACGTTAAGCGTTGCCATAAAAGTTGTATTGATTCATATAACATTACATAAATGATATACCTTGACATGACTGTTGAGATAACAGAAAGATGAACACTATTATCAGCCTCAAAATTGGGCACATCACAAAAGTTTTTAGCTATCTGCACAGGCAGAAAGATATTAGACAGATTTAAATAGAAGAACTGAAGGTGATGAAAATAAAGTAATTCACCAACCTCATCGGCCATATTTCTAAGCTCCTCAGAATCTTTACTGGAAAACCACCCCTCATCGCAAGCATTCTGTCAGTTACAAAATTTCAATATCGAAACTAAGTACTACATATGACACCAGCTTTCCGATTATATATACAAAAATAAGGGCTGTCCATAAACTTACTTTGACAGAAATCATTAGGATCATAATAACAGCAAGCCATGTATCATCCTTCTTACATTGAAACACCTAGTAAAAAGGTAATGGTTATCAGTTTACAATGCATACGAAAACGGGAACGTGGGATGGGATATCCAGAACTAAATATAAAATGTTAAATCATTCTATGTGCATATAAAAAAGGTTATGGCAGTCACGCATTATGCACTATTTCCTAGGTTGTATATTAAATGCAGGAAATCAATGCAAGAACGTTATGAATCCATACCATCTCCAATACAACAAGTTACAAATGGTGCTCAGCAAACAACAGGACAAAAATAAAAAAAATGGAGAACGGACAAACAAACAAAGCAATGACCTGTTTTATTAGTGAAGGCAATTCGTGTTTTCTATCGACCTGCTGATGGTTTGCAATCGCAAAATCCAGACATCTGTATTTCACCAATTCCAAAGGAAAGGAAGTGATTAGAATTATGTTATAGATAACCCATCCAAGCTAAAATTCACCTTCTCTCAAAATTGAGTTAACATAACAAGAGGAAACATGCTGTACCAGTGAAATGATAAGATTTCACCTATAATCCCTTTCAAAAAGAAAAAAAAAACGAACTCATTTTGCACACAAAGATTGCGCCAGCCAAACGAAGTACACAACAGTCGCTTCCTCCCCACACAGCTAAAAGGTCACGGAGGGAGAGGACCAGTCGAAAGATTTCATACGCAGAGAAACAAATACATCATAAACATAGATTTTCTCCCAAGAAATTGAGTTGACTCCAAGACCAAACAAGAAACGAAACGACAACGACAGAGGCACTTAAAATTTCAACCCTACGAATCACCTCGACAACGAAATGCACATGCCTAGGAAGTCGACGTTGTCCTTTCTCAGGTGCGCTCTGCTGCCGAAGCAGACAGACAAACGATCGATTATTGCCGAAACACGCCATGAGTTGAAGAGGAAGGGACTATTCCTAGGATCAGGCGGGTTCAACGGAGCACCACTGCTTCCTTCAGCCGCCATTATTCCCAAAAAACTGCCGCTCGCCGCCGTGTTCAGTACAGTTCAGGCTGTATGTATCCACTGTTCGGTTTCTGCGCAAGGGAATGTTTTCCCACGGCAAAAGCGTGGCGACTTTTATTTGCCAAATGTATTAAATAAATGACTAATTTTACTAATAATATCAAAAATCAAAATGGGGATGTAGCTCAGATGGTAGAGCGCTCGCTTAGCATGCGAGAGGTACGGGGATCGATACCCCGCATCTCCATATATTTTTCTTTTTTGATTTTTTTCTCATTGATTTCAATGGATCATTTTTTTTTTGTTGATAAATATCATGGAAACATCCTACCAAGCAACAATACAACAACCATAGCATGTCTCGGGTCGAATTCGGGCCCAACAACCAAGTCAAAAACTTCCGACCCATAAGAGACACCTTTTTGCTTCGCTTCTTTCATCTTAATCTCTAACACAATCCTCCTCGAATCATCTAACATCTTGCAAGATCTAGTCCTATAAGATCCCTCCACTGTATATCTTCTTTGCCTCCTCGCCTCACCGTAATAATAGTAAACATACGCAAGAACGTTCGTCTTTATTCGGTTTATTCTTGCAACGTTTTTCTTCGTACAAATTACGGGCTTCGCGGCTTCTCCTTCATAAGCATGCCAGCAACTGTCTACTAGCCAACCCTTCTGTGAATTTATAGCATTTCTTACATATCTAATTATAATCTTTCATTTCAATGCAAGCAAATATATTAGGGAATATTTGATCTTCTTATTGCATTTTGACTACCTTGCCTCGACGAATGGTGAAAATGGGCTCGCCCGATCCATCCATGAGTATGGTTTCGTAGGGTTTTTCGACGTAGTTATCGACTCGAAATTCTAAGTTTCCATTGAGACCGAAAACTGCGTAGCCATTGCGGCAGCAAAAGGCGAGCGATTTTCTCCATACTGTCAATGGAGAAGAAGAAGTAGCTGTGGTAGTAAAAGGAGATTCGTTCTTCTCATCTGATTCTTGATGATCATGTACAGTTCTTGGCATGGAGTTTAAGAAGGGGAACATCTTATGTGATTCGATGACAAACCCTTAGAACACAAAAAGGTTGTCTTTTTTTTTCTTTGTTAGATATTTGTAATGGAAAGAAAACGTTATGCAAAGATGTGTGCTTTGTTGTCTTGATCTTATAGTGATTGAGGGCAAGCTTTTGCTGACCCAAAACATCGATACCTAAAAAAGTGGTATCGATCTTATTGAAACTTTTTAATGAAAAAAAAAAAAAGAGAGATATATAATATTGATGAGTCTTGAAAATACGTGATCGAACACCGTATGATACTTATTGGTTCTTTATTTCTTGATAAATAATAAATATCCTACAAATATCTTAAGCCACGTGTAATCACTTGTTATTTAAATGAATTGGTAACAATGCTCATAAAGCTTTAATCCTTTATGGGTTTTGTATTTCCTTGTGCAATGACTTCTTGTTGCTTGGTATTTAACTTCCGACACATTATGTAATTTAATCTTAATTTAAATACACATTCGAAATCGAAGCTATATTTTACGACTACAATAGAATATTAGCTTCCGTCTTAGGAACATAATCCGATGACATGACATGGAGCACTGAGGCGTTAGAGTCATCGCCACGTCAGCATATATGTATAACGAAGAAAATTTTAATATCAACTCTTAGATAAAAAGTGAAATATATGGCGACATTTGGAAGTGTTGAGTATTTTTTTCATTTTCAGAGACTAATAAATAAAGACCTTCGAACCGCCTTTATAAACATGTCTTTTTGTAGTACAGAGATGTTAATAGACGTCTTTATTACATTAAATCATATGTAGAGCTGATGTGTATGAATAGATTAGACAAAATTAAACGAAACCTAACTAAAAAAGTGGAAGGAAATAGCGACATGAATAAATATTTTATCGCATATGATCGAACTTTTGCGGATCTTTTTCCTATTTTTAGACAATAAAGCAAATCCAAATATTATGAAAAGTACTTCCTCGGGCCATTGACCCGCCGAATATACAAACTGCGTTAGGTTATTGATGGTCAATCTATTTTCTTACCACATTTGGAATTTCAAATTTTGAAAGCAGTTTGGAAACAGATACTTCTAACCCACGTGGACTTAAAGGTGATAAAAGGTTCTATTATTGCATGCATATATCAATTAAAAAAAAGGTGAGAAGTGCGGGTTATTGTATAGCGAGTGACATCATTCTTATATTTTTTTTTTCTATTCATTAAATGAAATGAATAATTTTCTGTCGTATTATTATTTTGGCCACGCATCAACCCTTATCTTACATGAGATTATCAACATTTACCATAAATTAAAATACATAATAGACTTGGTTATTGTTGGGACATAAAAATCTTCTGCCATGTAAATCCATGAAGGATGCTACTAATTGACAATAGATACCACTAATTATATAAATTCTTCATTTAACTAATTTAGGACTGAGTTTGACATCCCAACAGTAGTCATGAGATCTGATTCTTTGGATTTATTTATCAAAGCGGTGAGTTTGTCGTCCACACGTAACATTACAAAATCGGAAGTGAAAAATGATGTGTGATTTGCTATATTAATGTTAATGACGAGAACAAGTCGTCCATCATAATGGATATAAATAAGTCTTATAATCCAAAAATAAAAAATAAAAATTTCTCCCAAAAAAGAAAGAAGATGTCAATACGTCATTAATTGTATACGAAGCTCAAAAATTGGATGCAATAAACTTCATATAAAAAGATAGGATAAAACCGTATTCACCTATACACGACAAGTTCCCGCGTCATGTAGACCTAAAATTATACTTAGCACATATGTATATTATTGGTTCTTGATAATAATAATAAGATATATATGCAAGGGAGAGAGAGAGAGAGAGAGAGAGAGAGAGAGAGAGAGAGAGAGAGAGAGAGAGAGAGAGAGAGAGAGAGAGAGAGAGAGAGAGAGTTATGCATGTATGTATTTATACATTCATAATTTACTTGATTCAAATGTGCGGTGCCAAGGCACTTATAGGCGAGGCAGTTCTCTCTATAAACATATGACGTATATTAATATATGATAGATATTACAATGATATTTAATATATAACCCAAAATAACAACTTGCATTGCAAATTGAATTTGAAGCCGGCTTGAGGCGTTGCGTGTATTGCTCTACCACAAAATATGACAAATATAAATCGCATCGAACATCACAATTACTTAAACATCCGCACCGCACACTAACTTACATACATATATATTTACAAATCTCTATCATGGTATCGCCAAACAAATAAGACAATACAAACCAAGAAGAAAAAACAGTTAATAAAAACCTAAAACACCATCAACGCATCCCATGAAATGAAAGGGGCCATAAAACCCTTCACTACACCACCATTCAATCACCATAATAAACCTCCAAGCAAATGCTTCGTCTACTCTTTGCTAATCATAGTCTTTCTAAGCATAGCCCTTCTAATTCTAGGGATAATCTTTCTACGCACAAAGACTCCCACCCTTCGTACATCCAATGTTGTAATAATAAGATCGGAGAATTCCCCACTAAACATAACCATAGCCTCCAAAATCCTTCTGCACAATACGAATTTCGGTGTGTTCGAGTTTCGCAGAGGAAGCCCTAAGTTGCTCTACGAAAATGTTACCGTTGGGATTGGTGGTGCAATCGAAGAAGGTCGAGTTGATGGTAGAGAGAAGAAAGAGATGGGAATTAATTTTTATGTGATAGGAAAAATGTTCAATGATGGTAACGACGAGTTATTGCGTAATTTTAGTTCGGGCATGGTGAGAATGAGGAGTTACTTGGAGTTAAGAGGCAAAGTTCGAATCTTTAAGATTATGGGTCGGCGTAGAACTGCTGTGATGGATTGTACCTTGAATTTGAACTTGACGACGAAGAGCGAAGCAATTCATGGTATCTCATGCATGTGAACTTTGATGGTGAGTACTATAGTTTGATATGTATCTTGTATCAAAATATTTGTAGGAAGTAATATTGTGGGGAATTTATTTTTTCGTTTGTTATTTGTTTTCTGCTTGCGAGTGACTCACGGGGTTTATTGTTTTTGTGCGTAAAAATAGTAATTCGTTGCGTGTGTTGATAATTTATATTTTTAATGCGCTCACCGATTTAAAGCATCAAAATTTAATTATATATGTTTTCTTTTCGGACGTATATATGTTTTGTATGTTATGTCATCGATAGGATGCTGTTAACAGAGACCAGACGCTAAGTTCAAAATTATCTAACAATTGAAATTAAATGGTGTATTAGTAGTTTAGAGACTAGCAACCGTAGAATCTTTATAAATTAATACTCTATAAATTAAGAAACTCTCTAAATATTAAAATCTTTCGGTCCCGACTTGGCCCTTTCTAAAAAATCATCAAATTCGATAAGATAATAATATAATAATTTTTCGGAAAATTCCTTTATAAATACAGGTCCCATTAAAACTCTAAATTAATAATTCATAAAAATTACAATTATAAACTATGGTAATTTGCTAATTGGATTTCATCCCTAACTTTTTTAATTGCAGTCAATAGTTCTGATGTCGATTTCTCTAGCTGCAACAAAAAATTGTGAATGTATTGTTGCTATTTTGTGTCGCTTAATATCCCCACCCTTCTGAAAGTTGGCTGAACGATATCCAATGATATCCTGAGAACATTTGATATTGTACCTGACTAATTTTCAAACGATATTTTTCATTAATTCACACTTGTAAATCGTATTGAGTACATGAATATAATTGCTGAAACATATTTGAATTCTTTATCGTCAATACATTCTAAATTTGTTGAATTTAAAGAGTCTCTCTTTTAATTAATAAAATGTTAATTTTATCGATATATTAATATCTCCTTAAAATTAATAAATTTCATGCTCCCATTATTTATAGAGGTGTTACCGAAGATAGCAAGATTAAGAGCATTGATCTGTCAGTAATTAATTTTAATACATTAATCATTACAAGATGAGCACGTTTGAGTTTCTGCTGCAGACACACAAGCTCTTATGGCATTATAACAATCATTACAACATGGAATTAAGTATTTTCAGGGTTGGCCAAAAGATGAAAGAAATCACAGCAGCATATAGCAGAGGATTCTCTGTTCACTTCTACCATGGAAAAGCTTCAAGCTTTTGCACTATAAATCATGCGATGAGAAGAAATTGAAGTCCCTTCGCAACTGTGTCTTTCAAGCTTTGCAATCCCACTCATCGTAGAACTCTTTCACAAACTCCTCCATGAACTTGTGTCGCCTCTCAGCTCTTTCCCTACCCGCCTGAACAAACGATCATGTAGTAACAAGCCTTTTTTCCATAACAGCAACGCTAACCACGACTAATTAGTAGCAAACCTCGGTTTTCATCAGATGTTTCAACTTGAGAAGCTTTTCGTGGAAATGGTTCATGGTAGTCTGCTCTCCTTTCGCCATGTAGCTTTCCTTGGACAGCTGATGATCTAACCTAGGCTTGATGCTTGGATCATGCAAAACACTGTTCTTACTTCCCCCGAATGTGAAGCAACGAAAATATCACTTGATTTTTAATGTCTATTAGTTAATCTAAAGAAAAGATCTTTAATTAGGGGGAGTATAATTAGATTATGGGTTTTTGATCAAATGCCCAATTTTGTCGCGAAATGAGAAAAAAGCTTGTCTTGAAATCGACTATGGCCGTGAGTGACGATAATTGTCTGATTTTTACTTGCAACAGGACAGTTAAGTTCAAAGAATACAGTTTGGAAACGACGAGGATAAACAAAGATCAATTATTTATCTCAACCTTTTTCTCTATTACACGTTTGCAGGGACGAGCTTGAACCATTGAACCTCAGGATTTTCGCTACAAGTTGGAAAATCTTCAAGATTTTCTCCGACGCAAACGCACTCCTTTGTCACAATCGTCGATGATTCTGCGTTTCTCTCCAAACACATAAACTTCCCTTGCGAATCCTTCGCAGCCAACTGAAGGCCCGAAACCGAAACATATCTCCACTTAGCTCCATTACCATCGCAATCATTCGATAGAAGAGCTGCTTCGCTATCCCCATCTACGTTAAGACACTGTTTTGATCCGTACAGCTTGATGGGCCCACCATCTCTGTGTTGATCCCATTTACTAGCGGTTTTGCAGCTGTCCAAGACGATCTTTCCATGAAGAACGTTCGCGCATTTCCCACTCTGAGGATGGAACATCTTGTAATAAGTCTCTTGCTTCGATCTTGGATCTACAATAAAGGTGTAGTTTAGCATGATTTTTGAGATTTATGGAGAATTAACATAGAGAACCGTAAAAAAATCTTACCTTGGTTGATCTGCTTCAGAATTTGCAGTCTTTCGAGGAAAGAAGAGTTTCTGGGACGATCCCATTCCAAATCCATTACACCGTAAACTTCCTCCAAGTTGATATGTCCCTCTCTAAGCATATAACTGCCTTGAAATGTCCAAAGAGCCCAATCTAAATCAATCTCAGCCACAGCTGCAAGAAAACAGCTCATGTACCTATTGTCTGCCTCGTTCGTTCCCCTTTGATCCATTCCAAACTCGCTCAAGAAAAGGGGAAAAGAATTGCTTCCATTCTTCGTCAAGAAAAGGTAATTGTTCCGAGCGCCGTGCGTAACGCTGGCGCACAGCTTGTTGCTCTGAGCCATCCATTTTTCTGCAGAATTTCCGAATGCGTACCAATGTGCTTCGTACACGAGTTTGTTTCCGAGGCTGTTTCCTTCTAACAGCGGCTTATTCCTTAAGAATCTGAGGTTCGTGTCGTAATTTAGACCCGAAACAATCGCAAGAACTTTAGGGTTTTCTCTGTGGATTGTTTGTGCGCCTAGTTTCATGTACTTGTACCATTCTTCCTCGTTTTGCCTTTCGCCTCTTAGCTCGTTCCTCAAGCTCATCCCCACAACCTAAGACCATCAAAATGTTACCATAATCATATTTATTGAGCATTAATATAAGCGTTATTATTATGATTCTATGAATATCGTCTCATGGGTCAATATATGTTCTTACCGCAGAACTACCCTTATATGTTCTCGCAACTGTAGCCAAACCTTGCAACCATTCACTCGGGTCAAAACTCGGGTCGCCAAAAAACCCATCGCCATCGCTTCCACTGCAGCACCAATTCGGCTCACTGATGTGATTATCCAACACAACCATGATCCCATTCTTGCCGAGCTCATCAACCACTGCCTTGTGAACGTCGATTACACTCATGTTCAAGAACTGAGGATTGTTCTTACATATGCCTTGTTTGGCGACTGTAAGGTTGAACTTATCGAGCGAAGATGAGATAGTAACGTTTCCATAAGATGCCCTCGTGAACATGAATGTAGCCCAAGTGAATCGCACGCAGTTAAAGCCAGTTGAAGCTACTTGGCTTACGATGATGTCTAAGGGTTTCTTTTCGAGACCTTCGGGGATCATTGGTTCTAAATGCGCAACCCAGTTTGCGCACGTCAGTTTTACTCGATTTCCGCTCTTTTGATCGATTATCCACCGCGAATTTGTCGAGAGAGGAAGTGAATAATAAGATGATGGTAAGAGATGCAAGAGAAGGAAGAAGAATGGAGTGGCTTTGCGTACATTATTGGGCGATGACATTATTGCAGCATGCTTTGTGTTTTTGAACTGTTCCATCTCTTCTTCATTATAAACTTTCTTAAATGAGAAGTTCAATAAATTAGGCAATAGGTACATACAGAGAAACGATAATCAAGCTTTTGTCTTTTCAGTCGATTTGTTTGGCGGCAATTTTCAACAAAATTCAGTTAATCATCGTTATCGCTCGTTCATATATATCGTAACTCAAACACCTTTATCTTTCCAGTTCGCGTAGATATATTGTAATAAAAATTTATATATAGTCGGTGTTCACCTATTCCACTCTTTGTATTCCATTCCATATTCCAACGAACGAAAATCGTTACACCTCCCCTGTCAAGTGTTAAAACATCCGTAAACATCAATATACCTATGAATTTCATTATAACAAGTGTTCAAACAAAAAACTGGTATATTAAAATTCAGGCCCCGAAAGTGAATAAAAATAGTTTTCAGGACCTTTAAGAAAAAAAATTAGTTTAAAGGATCAATTTTTCATAAAATTTAAAGATAAGGACCTAAAATATACAACTGTTATAAGGTGTATATGAATTGTTATCAGATGATCGTTTTCTGTTATTTTTAGAACAATGAACTGTTACTGCGGGAACAATGAATTGATACTACAGACCAATAAATTGTTACTGAATCGGGTCCTTAAAACTATTTTCTTTTCTGACAGTGCCTGAACAAAAATTTCCGACCCTGACAGGGGACTGAACGAAAATTTCCCCACAAAAAAATTACATTATTACGTATTTTTCTATATTAATATATCATGCTGAGTTTTTCTACACCATATTAGGAAAATACATAATAATGAGTTTTTAGTTTAAACACTTACTGTAATGAATTCATAGGTGTAATGATATTTACGGGTGTTTTACCACTTGGCGTGGAAGGTGTAACGATTTTAGTTCGTTGGAATACGAAGTGGAATACAAAGAGTGGACTAGGTGATCTCAACCGCCGGTCAGAGTGACGTATTGATTGTTTATTACCTACTATAGCATAGCAAACACACAAATTATATCAGACGTGAAAATTGAATCAAACATTAGCTAAGACAGGCTGAAACCACTGGCCCATGAGCTTTTCTTGGCAAGATTCCTTTGGATCGTCTTCTTCCCCCAAGCACGTGCACTTCTTCGTCACAATTCTCGAAGAATTTCCATAACTATCCATTTCCAGGCACATGTACGTTCCTTCCCCGTCTTTGTTTGCTATCTGAAACTTGGAATTCGAAATAAATTCCCATTGACTTCTTTCGCTGGTACAGTCTGAGGAGAGAGACGCTGCAATGCCATCCCCAGGAGATGACGACACGCACATCTCCTCGTTGGGTCCCACTAATTTAATGTTGTTCTTTCCATTTTCTAACTGGTAATAACTCCATTTGCTGAAGCTCGCCGAGCAATCGCTCGCTTGGAGGGTCGAGTTCATCGTAGCTTCCACGCATCGGCCCGTTGATGGATGGTACAGTATGTAGTAGTAGTAAGATGGGCTCTTTGAGTTGGGATCTGTACGAGGATGTTATTACGTTAAAGAAAGAAAACGCGAATTAATCGTTAATATTTGAATCACCTTGAATCTTCCTCTGAAGAAGGTTTAGCCGCCGGCGAAATTCTGGGCTCCTCAAACCATTCCAATTCTTGTCCAACATACCAAAAGTCTCTTCGGGCCCGTGAAGCCCGTCCCTCAGGTAATAACTCCCCTGCAAAGCCCAAACGCTCCAATCCAAATCCATGCGGGCCAAAAAGCCCGAAAAGCATCCCAAGAACAGCTCATCTCCTCTGTTCCCTCCCATCTGATTAATCCCGAACTCGCTCACGAACAGAGGCGCCGGCGCCGGCGCAGCAGCTACTCCGCCGTCCTCCGTGAGGAACGCCGACTGGTCGCGAATCTCCTCCGTCACGGCGTCGCAGGCCTCGTCGAACGATTTGTCCGACCACAGCTTAGATTGGCCCGAAGTGAATGAGTATCGATGTGTTTCGTACACTGTCTTGTTCTTGAAACCAACTTCGAGCGGCCTTTTCTTGAGGAAAGTGAAGTCTAGGTCGTAGTGTAAGCCTGAGATTATTACGAGGAGATTTGGGTTCTCTCTGTGTACTTCCGCCGCCGCCTTTTCCACGTTTTCGTACCATATCGTCTCGTTTTGTAGCGGGCCGCGCAGCTCATTGCGCAAGCTCATCGCTACAACCTGCGATTTTCAGTTCATCAGTTTGACGATTTCAGACAGCAGTTTTTGTTTTTTTCTTTTAATTGCAGACGACGCTAAAGAAAAAAAGAAGAAGACTTACAATCGGCGTATCTCTGTATCTCCTCGCCACGGCGCTCAACCCATGCAGCCATTCGCCGGCGTCGAAGTGCCTGTCGCCGAAGAAACCATTGCCATCGCCGTCACCGCAGCACCACATAGGCTTACTGACTTGATTATCAAGAACGACCATAACTCCTTGCCTCCCAAGCTCATCGATCAGAGCACTCTGTGCTTCAACCACGGTTAGGTTCACATACCCTGGGTTGTTCTTGGCCAGACCATCCATGGCTTCTCTGAGTCCGAGGTTACTGAACGCTTCAGACACGGTGGAGTTCTGAAACCTAGTGAACATGTAAGTAGCCCAAGTTAGGCGAACGCAGTTGAAACCCATGTCGACCACTTGGCTCACGATTTCCCCGGCGGGTTTCTTGTCGAGCCCTTCGGCTAGCATGGGCTCGAGGTGGGCCGCCCAGTTCACGCACGTTAGCTTGACCCTCGAGCCGCTGACGTCATCTACTATCCACCTTGAGTTTGTTGATAGAGGAAGCGATGAGGAAATAGGGATTATTAGAAGGAAGATCGATAGTAAGAGAGGCTTTCGATGATGCATGGTTTTGGTGATCGTCTTTGTTCTGAGGTTGTAAGAGAAGTAAGGATGAAATGAGTTCTTGTAAGAGATTTGGATGGTTTTTTTTTTTCAAGATTCTAAGATTGGTTTTGTCCAACTGCATTGCAACTGAAATATATCGATATCTCACCGAATGAGGGGGATGAGGCATTTGTTTAGCTTCGTTCATGTGTATAGTAAGTTGAGGCTTTTTAAGTTAGTTTGTGTGGATTAATTTTACGAAATGAATATTGCACGGTCCTATGAATATGAAGTATTCACAATCTAGAATGTGTAGATTTCGCGGTGATAGCACAAGTTCGAGAATTACCCTGCCACTGGAAAAATGGACTTATACGACGTATGTTCAAGAAAATGGAAATGTTATTTTTGTATGTAATAATCCACTCGAGGAAGATAAAAAAATAACCTTACCGTTTATACGTGTACTACCATGAAGAATGTTGTCTGTGTAGATTTAGTTGAGCTAATTCGATAAAATTTTCAAACGGGATATTGGCATCTAACATATCATATGTGGCGGCAAGCATCGTTTATTGCAACCATTTAAAACTACAAAATAAAAAATTATATTATTGCAACCAATTGACTTTGATCATATCTATCATTCTTGTAAAGCTGCTTTCTTGACTTCTTAGCAAGCAAGTACTTTCAATTCAACTTCATTGCGTGCAAAATTGTACGCAGCCATTGATGAACAAATGCGAACCAAGATATAACTATAGAGGTCCTTGGAAATGAAAGAAAATGGGATTATTATTATTGAGGTTGATCCATTACTACTGTTTCTGGCAATCTACATATTCCATGCTCTGTCTTAAAATTAAGGTTCATATGAATGGCCCGCATGAATCTTGGGACGTTAGTGCATAGCTTGTTTGTGGTTTTTTTCATTGAGCATCCTATTCTAGCATATATCTGAGGAGAGGAGAATATATATATACATATCATTTCAACCCAAGAAAGACCATTAATTATTATTACAGCACCCACACGTATTGAACTCGCATTGCTGTCCGATAACTACCACACATGCAGAATTAAACTTGAAGATTTTTCTCCCTGAATTCGAATTGTAAGCATATTCTTTGTCGTCTGATTGATGACACAAGTTGGAGCAGAAAATATCGAATTACTACGCTTATTTTCGGGGAATTAAAACACAATCTCCTCGTTCGTATCGAAGCGAGTGGCTATCCTTTTACGCAAGACTTGTAAGAAGAAGGCAAGGCTGATATGGCTGCATCATCGCTGGATTTAGATTCCAATTCTCCAACAAAATGGAAAATTATTGAGGTTAATAAGCATATCTTATCTTCTTGTGTTTTTTCTCAGCTCCATTTCAATTCTTCCTTCTATTATTGCTGTGTATCTATTCTTTTTCTCCATCTTTTCCCTTCTTTAAATTGTTCGCCAACTCCCCTCCATTCCTTCCATTCCTACTACGCTCGTTTTTCTCGCTATCAAGCCCATCGGAGAATGAACGGAAAAAAGGGCAGTAGCAATATTAAAATCGACATAACTTCTGATCACGTTAGTACGCAAAAAATCCCATGCAAAAGATTCATTTCGAGCGTATTGGATTTCCTCAGAGAAGACAAAAACCGAGCGATCTTTTCGTTCAAAGTAGGATTAGCAGTTCTCCTCGTCTCTCTTCTCATACTCTGCGGTGCGCCCTATAAAATCTTCGGCGCAAATATCATATGGTCGATACTCACTGTCGCCATCATGTTTGAATACACCGTAGGTACATCGTTATTCGCTCGCTCTCTCTATTCATCAACATATAGAGTCATTCGACTTCTATCATAGTAAAACGTATTCGTTATCGTTTATATTATTTCAAAGGTTCGACGTTTAACAAAGGATTCAACCGAGCCCTCGGAAGCTTATTGGCTGGAATCTTGGCTATAGCCGTAGCCCAGTTGGCGTTGACCACGGGTCGAGTCGCCGAGCCAATTGTATTAGGGTTTAGCATATTTGTCGTGGGAGCGATAACTTCGCTTATGAAGCAATGGCCATCTTTAGTGCCTTACGAATATGGATTTCGAGTCGTACTTTTTACCTACTGCTTGATCATAGTCTCGGGATATCGAATGGGAAACCCTATTCGAACGGCCGTCGATAGGCTTTACTCTATCGCGATAGGAGGAATCGTAGCGGTGGCAGTTAATGTAATAATCTTGCCGATATGGGCTGGCGAGCAGTTGCACAGTGAGCTTGTCAGTAACTTCACTTCAGTTGCGGATGCACTTGAAGGTAATGATGGAATCTCTTTAAATCCTTCTTATTATAGAAGAGAATTTGAAGGTTTTCTTTTTTATGATTTCAGAGTGCGTCGGGAAATATTTATCCGACGACGGGGAACGACCCGAATTCACAAGAAACGTAATGGACGACTTTCCGGACGAACCCGCGTACAGAAAGTGCCGATCTACTTTGAACTCGTCGGCGAAACTCGAATTGCTGGTAATAATATGCATATAATAGCACTTATGCAATTTAAAAATTAAATTGTTGTTGCATTTACTGGGGCCGGATTTTGGGCTATGCACTCTGGTCTATTGCACATAGGACATAAGTATTTAGGGCTTAATATTAAATAGGGCCGAATTTTTAGGGGCAAAACTTATCAGTGTTATCACGTCTTTGAGGGGCTGACATTACTTTGTTACACGAACGGAGCCGTAAATATTTTTACAAAAAGGGACTTTCATATCCAACTATTTTGTCCACGTCATAGTTAGTTCGAAAATTTGCAGGCTACTTCGGCGAGGTGGGAGCCGCCACACGGTAGGTTTAACCACTTCTTCTACCCTTGGTCGGAATACGTCAGGGTCGGCGCGGTTTTGAGATACTGCACGTACGAGGTTATGGCTCTTCATGGGGTACTACACTCAGAGATCAAGGTCCGAATACTTCATATTGATGGCTCCTTTCTAAAACTAATAGGTGATAGAAAGAGAAAGTCTCTTATATATAGCGGCTCGAAGGGTTTGAATTAGTCTATGTAGAACAAACCCCAATTTTATAATCTCACCATACTTTTCGTTCAAAAAAAAAAAGAAAAATGGAGTCATAATACTCTTCTCGGTGTTTCGTCTCGTTCAGGCTCCTTACAACCTAAGAACGGCGTTCAAGAAAGAGATCCAAGATGCTACAAAAGACGCCGCCGACTTATTACGCTTCCTCGGGAAAGACGTAAGCGCCATGCAGTGGAGCCTGCTCAAGAAATCATCCGTTCTCAAGAAAGTTCACGCCTCGAGCGAAAGGCTCCAACGCGCGATAGACACGCATTCCTATCTCCTCACTTCGTCTGAAACTTTTAATGCGCTAAAAGACGACTCTTATTCCTACGAATTAGCGACGAGGAGAAAATCTAGGAGGCTATATTCTTGGCCTTCGAGGGAAGTCGACGCCACCTTTGAGGATGAAGAAGAAGAAGAGGAAAAAGGGCTTAGTTGCATTGTTGCGCCCAAAATGATGGCTTTGGAGAGCACGGCGACGCTTTCGCTCGCGACTTTTACGTCGATTTTGATTGAGTTTGTGGCTCGGCTCGACCATTTGATCGAGGCCGTCGATGTTTTGTCGAAGATGGCTAAGTTTAAAGAGGAGGAAGTTGCTTAATTCATGAATATGCGTGTGTATATGCTTCTTGTCAAAAAGTGTATTTATAATAACATATGATAATAGCTTTACTGCAAGCGGAGTCTTTACACATAAATATCCATTTGGAGAAAACTTGTAATTTAGTATCCTATCAGATTTTTTTATATGTAGGTACGTAGTAGAATAAATTTTTTTGCTAATAGGTACCCGATCTGCCGTAGGTACGCCATACAACACATTTAGGTACCCTATATCAACGTATTGTGGTATGTCATACGTTGAGAAAATGGTACGTCGTAGTAGCACATTTAGGTACGCCATCTTTAACATAAGGTACGCGTACAAGCACATGACATGTAGGCACCCTATTTCAACGTTTATGGTACGTCATACACACACAGGAAGTTAAGGCGTGACTGAAGAAACTGGTATACATTAAATCGGGTATCTATCTGTAAATAATTTTAACAGTGGATACTATATGTAAAAAAATTACTTAAGGATGTATTTATGTGTAGATATCACTTGGGAAAAACCTTTTTGATCAATACGCAATATTTATTACCGAACTTTACTACGAATTTTTTAACAGAAACTATATGACCTCTCATCGTATACGAGCAGCTATAGCTGAAAATATAGCCGGGCCGGCCCGATCTTTTACGGGCAGCCCAGGAAGAAAGCCCATATATGAAAAGCCCGATCTTTTACGGGCCTTTGCAATGAAGCTCAACCATGGCGTGTAGGTAGGTTGATGGAGGAAAATCCTCGACAGTCGCCCACCAAAACATACACGCAGACCATCCTTTTTTCGATCAATTTGGGAACATTATGGTGTTGTAGAACTGCGAGTGAGGATTCTAACGGAGTTGATTAATGTGATTCTCTCCTTATTCAGCCTAGATTCTTCAATAAAACTGAAAGAAACTTGCTTCAAGAGAAAACATGTTTCCCTCGAAATTTACGACCTTGGTTTCTGTTCTTGTTCTCGGGCTTTCATTATTGTTATGTTTCAAGGTCCCTTTTTCCGGTCATGAGAATTCAGAGTCCCCCAAATCCATTTACGAGTTCACAGTGAAGGTTCCTTCCTAAAATTAGCTTGTTTATGTTGATCGATGATAGTGTTGTTTCTTGTCCTTGAATTGGTTCCCCTTGGAGAAAATCATTTTGTTAGTTATCACTGCTACTCGTTGGTGTTCGTACGGACAATGTGTTTAAGGTTGTAATGAGTCTGCTTCTGCTAGGTGTTGACTTACCTTCTCTTTTTTTCCCCGCAATTGCGTCAATTGAATCAAACAGGATACAAATGGAACTGATGTGCCGTTGATAAATTATAGAGGAAAGGTTCTCCTTATCGTCAATGTAGCTTCAAGATGGTGAGTTGGCACAAAGATTGTTGCTTTGTTCACTTGGAATTTAGTCTTGCCGTATTTTGGCTGGCAGTTCATATCCTTTGAGTTCATATTATCCATCGTTCAATGCATTACAACGATTGCTGAAAGTCTATAACTTTTGGATTTGTGTCTCTGAAGTGGCCTTACAGAGTCAAACTACAGAGAGCTGAACATTCTTTACGAGAAGTACAGAGATCAAGGTTTCCTTTTTATGTGAAATATTTGTTATTACATACCGGATGAGATACAACTTTCTTGTCTCGAATAGATCGAGTTTACGATCCTCGAATCTTTCTCAGGCCTTGACATACTAGCATTTCCTTGTAATCAGTTCGGTCAGCAAGAACCAGGGTCTAATGAGGAAATCCGAGAGTCAGTTTGCTCTACATTCAAAGCTGAATTCCCAGTATTCGGCAAGGTTACTAACAGCATTATTACATTGGATTAACTTAGCATCCTTTGATTCGTGGACCCATTTTGCAGATCGAAGTCAATGGAGAAAACGCGGCGCCACTTTACGAATTCTTGAAGAAGGAAAAAGGCGGCGTGCTTGTAGATGCCATCAAGTGGAATTTCACCAAGTTTCTGGTGAATAAAGAAGGCAAAGTCGTAGACAGATACGCTCCTACAACTTCACCTCTTGCAATCGAGGTATGTTTTCGCCCCTTTTGATCATCTCTTTTGGTAATAAAATCTCTCCATCTTTAGCAGGTTTTTAAATGGAAATATCTCCGATGTGTTAAAGAGTGCCTTAATCCTCTTTGCAGAAGCATATACAAAACCTTCTTGCTGCTTGAACTGAGACGAAAATGGGCTTCCCTCTTTGCAGAAACTATTACATGGTGAATTCATGTATAACGAATCTTGAACAAAATGTAATAGAATCTTTTATGTCATCGTCGTATAATAAACAAATGTAATAGTATATTACGCTAACAATAAGTAGCCCTTTGTTTGTTATTACTATGCAGGCGAATGACCTAAAGGACAGCAATAAAATTTAGTTTTCTTAGTAACCGTTTGGACATACATAGGCAGAAACATTTACAAACGACGAGGTAGATCACAAGTGACATCAAACATAGGCCAACTAAGTTCATCTTCAACAGTTCCTTTGATTTGAACATTCATTCACACGACTAGTTCGAGTGATGTTAATGCAATAACATGTTGCAAAAACATAAGCCAAAAGCAACAAACAAACATATAACGGAAGTTACTAAAGAGAATAAACTAACTAAGATCAAACCTCAAGATTAACGAAAGCTTGTCCACAACAATAACGCAGCCCATCGTCTACCTTTTGTCACCATTTTATCAACCGAAGATCCCTCTCCTATAAATATATGCACACTCCATGTGCATTACTGAATATAGAATTACTGTAAGAACTAAAGTAAGTCCATGGCAGTAACGAAGCTCAAGAAACCTCACGTACTAGCCGTTCCATTCCCAGCGCAAGGCCACATAAAACCTCTCATGCAACTATGCCAGAAAATCGCCAGGCGAGGGATTAAAGTGACCTTCGTCAACATCGAAAGCATGCACGAAAGAGTACTAAATGCAGCTAATTCGAAAGATGGCGATGCGATCATCGTCGAGGATAATCTAACTCTAGCCTCCGTCCCAGATGGTCGTTTGCCCGAAGATGATCCCAACGATTTGTTTCAGCTTCTCGAGAGTCTTAGGGTTTCCATGCCTGGGCATTTAACCGAGCTTATAGAGAAGATCAATGTCGAGTTTTCCGATGAAGAGGTTAGTTGTGTGATTGCAGATATCACAATAGGTTGGGTTTTGGAGACCGCTGAGAAAATTGGAGCCGAAAAGGTTCTGTTTTCACCGCCTTCTGCGGCGGCTTTGGCTCTGATCGACAATGTTTCGAGGCTCGTTGACGATGGAATGGTTGACTCTAACGGTACTCTTCTTCTTTCAGTTCATGTTGTGTCCGTACTACTACTACATACGAGTGTTTGACTGTAGTCGATATTCGCAGGAAGCGTAGTCAACGGCGAAGAGGTGACTCTTTCCGACAAAATCCCACGTTGGAAGAAGAACGAACTGTCATGGAGCTTCGCCGGCGATCTGAGAACGCAGAAGATCTTCTTCGACTGCTCCTTAAGGGTCGAAAAGACTTTGCATTCGTACGATCAAATCCTCAGCAACACCTTCTACGAACTCGAACCAACGGCTTGCGGTCTTAACGAAAAGATAGTCCCGATCGGCCCATTGCTCGAAATCAACAGCTGTCCTAAAAACCCATCTTCTTCTTCGAATTACTGCACAATCCACGAAGAAGACACTTCGTGCTTGTCATGGCTAGACGCAAAGCCACCATTATCGGTAGTTTACGTCTCCTTCGGCAGCTTAGCGATGTTCTCCCAGCAACAGCTCGACGAACTGGCCCACGGGCTCGAGATCTCGGGCCGGCCCTTTCTATGGGTCGCCAGATCAGATCTTGCAAACGGGTCGCGGGTCGTTTACCCGAACGGGTTCTTGGAGCGGGTCGAAGGGATCGGGAAAATCGTGGAATGGGCTCCTCAAGAGAGGGTTTTGAGCCACCCTTCGATAGGTTGCTTCGTTTCTCACTGCGGATGGAATTCGACGCTCGAAGGGCTGAGCGGCGGCGTGCCTTTCCTCTGCTGGCCGTACTTCTCCGATCAGTTCTACAATCAGAACTATTTGTGCGATCAGTGGGAGATTGGACTGAGAATCGATGGTGGCGAGGATGGGATTAGGACGAGGGACGAGGTTGTTGAGAAGATTCAGGCAGTTCTCGGCGATGGTAATAATAAGCTCAGGGAGAACGCTCTGAGGTTGAAGGAGTTGGCGGCGGCGAGCGTCGGCGAAGGTGGATCGTCGTGGAAGAACTTCGAGGCGTTCGTCGAACGCCTGTGGAAATGAATCGACGGCGGTCGCGTAATAATACCCCTTGATATTGAAGTTATTTTTCTTGTAATAATGAAGCTTAATTTTAACGGTTGAGTATATTTCGGCCTCAAATAGATCTGTGCTTCGACGAAATTTGTGGGTAACGAAAACATTCGAACCCGAATTATTCGCGATATAATTTATGCCAAACTTACTTGCATTGCAAATTACAATGCCAATTTTACTATTATGAAAGTTTTGATAAAAATTAAAACCATAGGCGAGGGTGATACAGTTGCAGGCTTCTATCACGTTGTATTTACTTTACTGAATTGTCAATCGCAGTGACAGGGAAGTGAAGCACGAAAATGGAGAATAATGTAACTTTTTTTACCTGACTCTCGGGTACGTGTATGTATTTTTTTCAGAGTACTTTTTTTAGGGTTTTGTTAATGTTGATTCTGAAAATCTGACCGAAATGACTTGAGCTAAAGTTGTGTTCCTAAAGTATGGTAGTAGGAAAACCCATTTTATATGTGGTGCTCGACCACTTAAGACATATTCATTAAATGTAAGATCTGATCATTTCTGTTATTTTACGTGGGATGAGATGGGCCAGGACTCGCTCGAATAGTACTATGATCTCATATTAGTCCAGATTCTTAATGCATTCGTTAACCTCTAATAAATAATGAATAGAAAGGTTAAACATATGAAGGAGAAAAAAAGAAAAGAAAAAATGGAATACTGTGCTGAATATAAAAGGCTAGCTTAGCAACTCCACATCTGAGGATTCCAAAGTTCCAAGAAATTTAAACAAAAAAAAAAGAAAAGAAAGCGACACTTTGGTAATAGCAGCATAACACATGTATGGGAACTTGTTGCTATTAGCAGTGTTAGTGTCGAGGCCCAAGAACGTATGTATACGCCATTAACCCTTGTCGTCGCCGTCCTCGAGTTCGGACAAAAACCCTAAAACTGAATGCTAAATAATATACTTCAAAAAGCAAAAACTATTGTATCTTCTTTCTGCTTGAAATGAAAACCTTACCTTCGCAGTGATCGTCTGAGGATGCAGAAAATAAGATCTCATGATTGTACGAGGTATAAATCACCAGATTTAAACTGACATAGAACCCATAAGGTATTCATATATTTATAGGAGAGGGATCGATCAACTACTTCGAGGGTAGTGTGAGCAAGACAAAATTTGTTGAGAAAACAGTGTCTGAAAATGCATATACCATTAGTATGCAGAGAGAGAGAGAGAGGGAGCTCCCTTCAGTCCAAGAACAGGAAGTTTAAGATTCAACTTGACTCCCACTTCATACAATCAGTTACCGAGTAAGAGTTCTTTCTAAAATTACTCAGGCATTTGAATGAATGAGTCGGCAGCAAATTGAATCTCACAATAAACCCTAAGCTTGAACCGAAGAAAGCTCTCTTCTTATCACATTAAATACCGATAGATACTTATTCAAACCTTTACAGCATCGTCCCATATGGTCAATGACTTGGACAAAAAGATTATAAGCATTCCATAGCTGCTATGGAAGACAAAAGAAAGGAGAGAAATATAGCTAATATTTCGAGTGTGTTGTGTACGGAGGTTTTTTATTCACCGCCTTGCTTTTAAGCAGCTCATAAAAGATGATGATGATGATAGTATGGAAAACCTGCTTCTTTATATAGACAAAATGACGTAGATGGGAAACATATAATATTAATTAAAGATTCTTATTCTTCCCTTATTCATTTATATGTTTTAATAACATATAGTTCACCCCTCTTTTTTTTTGTTTACTAAATTCCTTTCCTTTTCGTTTTGATAATTGCCGTCCCAACTAAACTACTTCTACTAAGACTATCTTTATTGGTGACTTCCACAACCGGTTGTGGATTATAATCAATTAAAATAAATCAAAAAAATTAATAATTCCCACAACCGGTTGTGACCTAACCCACAACCGGTTGTGCACAGTTCTCAATAAACTGTTATATATGTTTTATGAATTTTTATGATACATTTAATTTATCTTTTAAATTTAGTTTTATTTTTTACCAAGATATATGATTTTTTTCTCTACAAATAGAGACTAGTATTGATATATTTTTTCTCTACAAATAGAGAATAGTTGTGTTGGGTTATTGATAAAGTTAAAAATTATTTAGGTTGGGTTGATGTGTAGGTTGTGGACGTGGAGGAGAGAGAAATTAATATTGTATTCTCATGACCGGTTGTGAAGGTCATGGATAAATATAGTGTAAGTACTATTTGTATTTAGCGGACTATAAGAAGTCATTATTAAGCACCAGTTTAAGTACAGTTCAGCCTTGTATTAAACCTAGAAAGAAACCCTAAAGAGCCTTGGATAAATATTTTATTGACTTAGGTTCAAGAGCTTTAATTTTTCCACATTTGGGAAAAAAACCTTTCAGACATTATTACGTCACAATCTCAGGGTCAGATGCTTTCATTACTGAACATACAATTCAGCGATATAGAAATGACCTCTATATAATCGGTATTTTTATGGTGTGAATCTTGAATTAAAGATAAAAGAAGCAGAGAACCGATGGGACTAGTAATGGTGTAGATGTGCTTGAAATAATAAAATAAACATTTAGATAAAGAAGTGTGCATTGTGAGAGATCACATGACATGCAATGGGATTCTCCCTTCATTGTAGAAGAAAGAGAAATGTCTTGTCAAACTAAAAAGGCATGTGTGCTGTAAATTGAAATACAAGCTCATGGCTTACTATTTTCAATATAATTTCATTTCAAGCCATTACAACATTGTCCCACACTATCTCATCAGCTTTTTTCATTCATATCAATCCACCCCGTCTCATCCCATCCGTCCACGCATCACCAACATTTTTCTTTTTATTATTCTTGATCGCAATATAGATCTTGATAATGGAGATACAAATAGTAATAAAAGTGTCAGAAAATATCTAATTTTCTAACATGAAAACGTTATACCAATTAAAATCGAATGTAGTCGAGATAGGCAGGAATTCCATTCGTTATTATTCAATTAATGTGTTTACTATGTGTCGGTAAACCCTAATTGATCGCCTTGTTCAAAGTTTTTGACGAATAAAAAGTTAACTTAGTGCGACACAAGTACCAAAGCAAAACCTCATAAAAAAAAACTTATTTTGTGTAAAAAAAAAAAAAAAAAACAAGCACAAATAATACCGAATTTCTTAGGCAGAAGTGGTTTCCCATGAAATGACCTGGCTCACTCATGCTTCAAACAGCTATTTCTTTCATATATATATACATGTATTATATAGACACACCATCGACCACTTTATTTTGTTATTATCAAAAGATATAGCAATTTTTGGGGTTCAGAATTGGCTCGTCTTCATATTACATGACAGATTTTAACCATTCCGAGAATTAGTTCCACTTAACTAGCGAAATGGTTAATCTCTACAAATGTTACCGAAAAAAAAAAACTATTTGAAAGATCATTATGCCGTGTTAAAACATTACAAATGATGAGAGCGAATATTACTGATTTAACAAAACCCCGCGTGTATATTATTAATGGGGTATTTACAGAAAAATAGTCATTTATATAAAAAAATTCGCAAGTCGGTACCTTGTCAGACTAATTTATATGTAAGTACTTATTAGAATAAATTTTTTGCACATTGATACCTGTTCCGCCGCAAGTACGTCATATGACACACTTAAGTGTCGTAGAGGACGTATTATGATACATAATACAGGAGAAATTTGTACGTCATATAACACATTAAGGTAACATATAGAACGTATATAGGTACCATATGTGGGTACCATATAAAAGCGTGACATGGTACGTAAAAAAACATATACAAAGGTACGTCAAGACTGGAAAATGGTACACACAATCGAACAGATACTTATAAACAAAATTTCTGACAGGGATAATGACTTGCAAATTTTTATATGAATGGATATTTTTATGTACGATTCACCATTATTAATCTCAACCATTCTATTCTTCAACTTTTTGACTGTCAGCAAATTTAAAATTGTTAATAACTACATATTCTTCTTGGCTCTTCCTTAATACTTATGCCATTACATTACACATATATTGTCACACCACAACTGCCACCTATTTCAATGGGCCCTTCCATTTCTATTCAAATCGTACTTGAACGATTTTGTTTTATTTTTGCGTTGTTACATGTGATTCTAAGATCTCCTTTTTCCTTTACAGTTTCTCTTATGTTGTCACTTATCGATGCACTGTCCGAAATCTCAAGCAAGATTTACAGCTCACGAAAGTAGAAACTCCTTTGTGTGAAGAAAAGAGAAGTCTTTCTTTCAGCGTTTATGTTCCTGTCCTCAAAAACGTGACAAGTCATGCACACATCAACTATTTTTTACCTTTGTACTACTATCTACAAGCCCTTTGGTTCCTATTGATCATAGCTTATGTAATAGAATAATTCAAATTTGAATTATCATCGAACCATTCATTTACGGAAAGCTTTTTGTTTGTTATTGTATAATGAAAAAGAAATCGCAATAATTGCTATCGTAGCATATACAAATAAGTTCGACATTATACCTTACTACTATCTACAAGCCCTTTGGTTCCTATTGATCATAGCTTGTAGGTATCATACTGTATAATTATGCAAGGTTCAATTCCTTATGTCGGAAATAAGTGATATAAAAAAATTTAATTTTCCGAAAATATGGAATAATGCGTTGTGTCACACAAATTTTTATGATATAGTACTCCAAAGCACCCGAGAGGGGACATCACTATACTTTTGGCTGTTCTTAAAGAATAATAATACGACAAAGTATTATTACATGCAACAGACCGTACATCAAATAAATCCTAAATTACGTCGTTCTTACTAATATTTAACGTCAAGAACTCGACGATAATAGGTAGCACCATAAATCGGCATAAATTCCTCCTTTTATTACCAAATGAAACTAAGGGAAAGTGGAAGAGCATTTGTCTAAAGCAGCATTAACTATTTCTTTATTGCAGTTTCATCAACAAGACAAGAATCATAGCTTTTACTCAGTTTTAGTATCTGGGTCGCTGCATTGAAAGCTTACAGAGGTTTGATGGGCTTAGGCACATTAAGGAAAATCTTATTTAAATGGGCCGAGGCTCAAATTCCGTAACAAACACACGCATTTCACTATTTCAGAGTTCAGACCTTTATTATCAACTAGTACTTTTTTTGCACACCCTACGGGGTGCTTAAAATATAATTATATTGAAATTATTTTAAAATTTGAAATTATAATTTTTTGTGTTTAAGATGAAATCTAGTTTTTAAATATATAAAAAAAAAACTTAGTTGTAGAGGTATAAGTACAGTAAATAAAAAGTTAGAAGTGATATAAAAATACTTAATTAATTAGATTACAAATGAGTGACAAGATTGCAAATAAAGCACGCACCAAATTGTGGCAGTTTATATCCATCCCAAACCAATTATATAATAATATAGATAATATAGATAATGGATAAGAGAAAACCAATTGCAGTCCTTTCCTTTAACCGGTAACTGACAAGCCATGAATGATCCTTTTACCGTTACACAACAAATAAATCTTTGGGGCTTTTAAAGTTCAGGCCCCAACATAAATTTCATTTATATTTTAGGACCCTGTCAGAAAATTCATAGTTTTAAGGACCCGATTTCTGCAGAAACACTTAAGGGGTCTTCTGCACCACTACCACTTCTCTGTTCAATAGTACCACTTTATGGATCTACAGTACGACTTCAATTGTCTATAGTACCACTTCACTGTTCACCAGTATCACTTCATAGATCTCCGATACCAGTTCATGTACACTGTATCACAATTGCGAAAAGTTAGGTCCTCATCTCTAGATTTCATAAAATAGTGTCCTTAAAACTATAAATTTTCTGACATGGGTATGAAACCTAATTTAAAACATCTTTTTTGCCCGACTCTTAATTTGCACTAAATCTTTCCCATTGTCTTTAGACTATTTGGACAAAACCTCACTAACAGAGAAAAGGTTCCATGGAATAAAATAGGCGCCTTAACTTTCGAAATTGATATCAGGAACAAAATAAAAAAAGAGAGAAACGCAAAAAAAAAAATACATTCATTGTCCGTAAAATGATAGCATTTTGTAACACGCAAACATTACAGGTGGATCGAAAAGTGGGACTAAACTATATTGGTAAGATTCGTTGCAAACTATGCGCTGTATTAAGGCCATTTTTTTGCTATGGATTTTGCAGGTAATTAACTGTATTTACGAATTATCTCCAAGTTCTTGGACAGTTGGCGAAGGACGTTGAATCTATGGGGTTTGGACCAGTGTAGGCGGCGGGGAACTAAAACGTGTAAAATAAAAATTACAGAAATAAATAAATATATCTATTACGTATTTGTACTTATTTAAATCCATAGTCAACGTATTTGTTAAGAGTACAGATTACAATTCCATCTGTCCATGCATCATTAATGATTTTGTATAGAAAATAAGCACTCTGTCTCAACGGACCATCTTGAAACGGTCGTAGATATATTATTAACACACCATAATAATATCAACTCCGTAATAGGAGTAATAAAATAAACAAGATTTTCAACATCCTACATGAGATTTTATTTCAATACAAAATAAACAAGTTTTTTTCAAGCTCGCTGCAAATCTCTAAGATCACATAATATAGCTTTCCGTCAAACGACCACCCACCCATCTCATTAATTGCAAAAGCTTCCGTCATTATATATACAAAGTAAACAATATATTTTTTAAAAAAAAGGTCATTTTCTAATCCACATCTTCTTGTGGCATATAAATCGAAGACGTGAACGTCGCCCTATGCAACACGTTATATTGAAATCCGACAAACCATACACAGCATTATAAAAAACCCTATATTTCGATCGGAGAAAGAAAAAAAAAAGAGAGAAGAAAAGATAATTAGAAGAACCATGGAACAAGCAAAACTAGCAAAGCCAAGGCAGACAAGATCAGAAAATTCCAAGAAGAAACAAGCAGCAATATGGGATTGTGGAAGCTCACTATACGATTCCTTCGAGCTAAAGTCCTTCGAAAAGCAGCTCAGCGCAGCCATTTCATCAGGTCCAAGATCGATCTCCATGCCTCACTTATCGTCTTCAACAGATAGGGTTTCTTACAGCCACGACCCTAATCATAAGTACAACAAGAAGCTTTATAAGCAGCCCACATCGAGTAAGATCGCTCGTTCTTTCAACAAGGTGATTAAAGCTGTCTTCAAGCCCCCCAAGAACGGTAATAATAAGACGAAGAATGAAGGGTCGTCGTCGTTCTACGCTATTTATGATCATGGGCCTGGCGTTGGTTGGCTTTCGACTATCCCAGAATCTCCAGAATTCGACGATGGGTTTTCGCCTGCAGATTTGAGGTCTATTGCGAGGAGAACTGCTTCTGATCGATTTGGTGTTTCAAGAACTGTTGGTATCTCATGTCCTTAGATCTTTAACTGGTTAGAAGTTTGTTCAGTTTTCGAGGGTTTAGTGCCTAAATCATCTCTTACGTAGCTTGCTTGTATATTGTATATGCCTTTGAAGCCCTTAATAAAGTTCTCGATCTGTTATTGTAGTATGCTTTATTGCATAGAGACGCTAATAATTTACATTTACATATGTAAGCTTTGATTAACCTCCAGTTTTTCTGAGTTGTGGGCAAATATATATGTACTCCAGAATTTATTATACGAATATCATGATCAGTTCTCTTTACGCATTGTATGGTATGGACGAATATATTTATTTATTGTCATATTATTCAACTACTAGTGGGGTAAACAGAGGCGGGAAATAAAAGAGAAACAAACAATTTGCAGAATTTGGAACATATCACATGCAGACATTATAATCATCAGTGCTAAGCATTTAAGGAAACTGGTCCAACTGAATGCTTGGTTCGTGCTGTTAGTTGAAGTGATTGCCGTGGGGCTCCATGCATGCTTTTCTCATTTTTTGAACCTCATCAGATATAATTTTTGATATACAAACTTCATCATTTCATTCATTACAGTACAATCATACTAGCAAATATGGTATGGATAGAGATCACAGAGAGATTATTCAGACATAGTTCTAGTTCTCTTCCAAATACAATTTTCAGACAGAAACTTCATCAGGCGTTCTTCCCTTTGTTCTGCATTAAAAATAGATCAAGCAAGTTATGTAAAACAATGACCTTCTTTCATCACAAAAAAAAAAAAAAAAGAAGAAATAAGTTGAACTAAAGCTCAAATTACCTTCAACTTGCCCATCTCATTGTCACTATCATCACTGCTGCTTCCACTATCGCTCGAACTATTTCCACAACCACCACACTGCTTCTTATTATCCTTCTTGTTCATCCTCTTCTTCATATTCTCAATCTGCTCATGCATCCTCGGCATACAATGCCCTCCATTCCCATGCTCACCTCTATTCACCTTATTCTTTTTCTTCTCAACGCTAATATGACCCGTCGTTCCAGTCAAGCCATTGGAATGGGCAGAAGAAGGCTTTATATGCACGTGATTGTTAACCGAGGCGTGCCCATTATGAGCACTTCCCTGTCCCTGGTGATGGTTGAACATGTCTTAGCAGAGTTAGCCATTTCCTTCACTTTGTTACCGAAGGAATTGTTGTGGCCCTTTTTGTGGCTTTCTTCTTCGACGTCGATGGTGGTGATGGTCTGTTGTTGGTAGTGAGTTGTGGTATGGACTTGGGTGGTTTCCTCAGGTTTTTCACATTGGATCGAAGCCATGGACTGCTTTCCTTACAACTAAAGATGGTTCTTGATTGTTTGCCGGGGAATGAGATGAGAGGAACGCTCTAACTTGGCTATAAATAGGATGAGATTTGGCCATAGGCATTGTGGGACTATTTTGATCTAAGCTTGGAATCCGCTTTTGATCAAGAAAAGAAAGAAAACGACCGCAACAATGCATATTTTTCACAGTATATATCAAGAAAATGGAGAACAGCTTATCTACCAAGATTCCAATATAATATTAGATTCAACAGCAAAATGTTTGCACCGCTAACCCAACGTGAAGAAAAAGGAAGGGATGGAACAGATACGTTGAGTATTCTGCGAAGAGCAAGAGTACTGAATATATACTGCCCTAGAGAAATTGATGCCAGGAATAAACTTAGTGGGGAATGAAGAAATTCCACTACTTCACCAATAATGCAACCATCAACATCATATTTCTAGAGAAGATAGACAAACAATGTCATCCATCGTCAACTAATACGAACGGTGCATTCAATTGAGGTTAGTGAAGCTTAAAAGCAACAACACAAACACCTTACAGGCATATCCAAGTTGACTGCGAAAATCCTCACAAGCCCAGAAAATAGAGTGAGTAATGATAAAATTAGATCTTAAGTAACGTAAACATTAAAAAGAGTCCTCCGATCTTGATGAAGCGTCGTACCTGGTCCTAAGATGGCTGGCTGCCTTCACTATTCTGTCTCTAGGAATTTTCAACGCAAATCTTGAAGAACATAAGAAACCCACGAACGAAAAAACTGAAGAATCCAACATTTTTGTTGGCCTATATAGAAATCGATTCGAATCAGAAGCCCTAGTTCGTTTCAGTGACGACGGTGTTGATTTTCGCGCGAAATTGAACAGAAAGCAGCGAGCAGCGAAAGAAAGGGGGGAAATGACGATAAAAGGCCTCGGCCCAAATTGCTATTGGGCCAATTTACAGATATGAATCTATAAAGAGAGGACAAAATCGAACAAGGCAAGTAAAAAAGCAAGAATAAAAGAATCTGAAAAAAATTCTAAATAGATATGAATCTCGAAAAAGAGAAGAAAATCAGATAGAAATGGACAACGCCATCGCCTTGTCATATTTCCCAAGAGCCAACTTCTTTTTCTGCTTTTTGATTGATTAAATTTGAACTTTTTGGGTGCAAAACTGCATACCATACCCTTTTTGTTTAGTGAAGTGTGCATGGGATATCATATATTCCTCATACCTTTTTTTAAGTCAAAATTCTGCAATTTCTAATCCACTTGATCATGTAGCAGCCCATCGTTTTTCATTTCGTTCTTCGATATATAACGGGCATGTAGCCAATCATACTTTCATGATCAAGAGAAGATAAAATAGAGCCAAAAAAATCTTAATTTCAAAGCATTGGTTTCTTCCCTCTCCCTCAAGCGCTTCTGATGTTATGGCAAAACCATTAAACAGCTAAATTTTTAAGGCCAGAGGCGCTCTGAGGTTGAGTTAATAAACCTCGTTTTGCTTGTTGAGAGTGACGAACAAATATTGGTCCTTTTTTTCTAATTATTTGAGCTTATTCATGCAATATACGGCTTGATCTTAGTTTCCTTTTCGATTTGATATTTGTATGGTCCTTGTTGTCGAGTTTTATTTTAACTACTAGTAGGACACGTGCGTGTGCATGGATTTTTTGTGGAAATAATTACTCCCGTCCCAGCAACTTTATCACATAAGTTGCTGGGCACGCAAACTAAAGTGGCATTATTATAATAATATAGTACAATGAAAAGGTAAAAAAATATATATTTTAACACGTCTTTTAAGAATATTTAATATTATTATATTGATTGTTTGTGATATTTTTTTGCTAAATAAGGAAATGTGATAAAATTATTGGGACCTCCGAAATGGAAAAGTGTGATAAAATTAGCGGGACGGAAGGAGTAGTAGTTTAGTATTGATGATTACTATTGCATCATGGGTAGGTCGTCACTTGTGTTCACACGTGTGAGATTCGACTACTGCCAATCATCATAGGGAGGAACTTAGTTTAGATCTTGAATATACATGAGCATGGGACGGATAAGATTAATTTAATTATCAAAGTCAATGTTCTAAAAAATTGTGATTTTAGATCGTCCAAGCTACGTACAAGAATATAACCTCAATGTTCAATTTCCAACACCATTCTATAATATAATGGAGCTCATGAGAGACTCCATTATGTAAGTGGAGGTGAGCGAAGCCGCAATTATATGTATGCTGGAAAATAATTTTTCAAAGAAATTATTTTTGTAGGAGTGTATAGAAAATAATGAATACGATAAAAAATTATCAGAAACGATCACGAACCATTTCATTGCATGTGATGTTATGTTGAAAAATGGAAGCAGTGACGTGATGTCAGCTTTTGTTTTTCAACCTTTGTTGAAAAATGGAAGCAGTGATGTTATGTTTTAACTGGGTAATATACAAAAGTTGGAACATTATCTATCGTATCAAAGATGCTTTCGTACATACAATAATGTTACCAATATTGGGCGTTACATCTATCTATCTGCACATATACACATTCTACCTTAAATAACTCAGTTGTTTCTCTTATATATTAGCTATTTTCAGATGAACGGTTTACTTTTGCATGATTACTATACAAAGGCTTATAAATATTAGATGCGTTCTATATCAAAATCATCGTAGTATATATCAATTGACGTTAAAACAAAACCCTAATTTAAAGAGTGGGATTAAGCAAAGAGACGATGAAAATGCAAGTTGAAACCCCACCTCTCTCATTGATCTAATAGAAAAAAAAAAATTAGGAGATCAAATATGATATTCATCATCGTTACAAGTAACAATAAAATATACAGCCGACACAACCACGTTTATATATTAGCGGGATACATACATACATAAATCCCATATAACGAGCAATTACTACTATTACTACTACTCTACATTTGATTATATTTTGGATGGACTGTATCTTCTCGTCATCGATGATCTCTTATTACAAGCTGCGAATGATCTTCTTCTTCTTCTTCTCGTCAGAGTTGTTGATTTTTCTCTACAACCCTCACTTCTTTCACGGATCTAAGCACATCGGCCTAACAAGCCCATCATCAATCATATCATAACGCAATATTTTTTCATACTAACCAAATGTATATATGAAAAAATACGAACCTGAGAATCATTGATTTCAACTGCAAATCCATCAACGATGACCAAAGAAAGGGTCTTGTTGTAAGTGCCTGGCTCGAATGTTTTAGCCAAAACCTCATCATGTTTCCTACTCAAGTATAAGTCAAGCTCTTGTGTGCCTCGCTTTGTTCTGATCATCACATATATATTAGAACAAAACTTTAAACGCATACATAATAATTAGATCATGTATACAAACACACACACACACACACACTTATGTAAGTTTCTGTGCAAATAGTGACGCAATATAATATACTTGTTAGATAGAAGCCGCTCGTATTCGGGATCATACTTCATGAAGACGAAGTAAAGATCAGATTTCTCTCCATCCATTTCCTTTTTTTCTCCAGCGATAACTTCACCTAACTTAAACACTCAATATATATACAGTTGAGTTGAAAAGCCTATAGAATCGTTTTTCTTTTTTGTGTGTGTGTCTCTACTTCCAAATTCCAAGTGATGTACTCTACTCTATTTATACATGCGGACAGCTGGGCTTAGTTACCGCTTATCTTCGGTCTTTTATTATGATGTTCCATTTTTAGAAGAAAAAAGAAATCAACTGGTACATGCATTACTATTATATTTGAAATTTATTTTTTTTCCTTTTAACCATAGGACTTGATCAACTGGTTGGATAAAGTAAACCATTTCTAATTGAAGTTCTCGCGTTTCAAATCCATTTCGAAAATTGACTAATCGAGTCGTGGAATACTTCGGGATAGGAAACAAATTTATTATATTATATATATAATAAATATAGTTATAATGCGAAGTATTACCATCACGCAGAAATATGTGTTTCACGCAAAGACTGAATCGAAGTGAAGAAAATACGATCGAGGAATCTAACTCGAAACTTCTCGTAACTTAGGGTTTTGTGAAGTTGACTAATTATAAATCCTAATGAATGAAACCCGCGCTCGTAAAGTAAAAGTCAACAAAAATTAGTAAGATTCAATCATTTAATATAATATAGTATATAGGCTCGTCGTGTGTTCACAAGGTTACTTTTCCTATCCATATTTTTCTTCTGATATTTTTATAATAAAAGCATGCAGTTATAGTTCGTTTTGTTTTGGGCAATGTTTACGTTCTCCATTCCATTGCAATAGTTGAAGGCCCAAAACTTATAACATGCCGGGCCATTACATTATCGAAGTCGAGCCTAGCTAGAGGATTATTTATTATATCTTCCTTTTTATATTTCTCTTATATAAACAGTTATCTAAAACTGTAATCAATCGACTCAACTAAATACTTGTATTGTAATAATAAACAACAAAGTTTATACAAAACCAACGGTTCAAAGTCAAACATAAACACTTAACCAAAAAAAAAAAAAAAACGGAACAAAGAACTCTGAAACAACCTAAAAAGAAAAATCAATTCGCAAGAAGAACTTCCCATATCAATTCAGGATCAAACGAAGGCAAAGAACACCACTCGTCGTTGGAAACTGAAACGTCAAGAAATCCGCTGCTAAAGCTCTCACCGCTCACCCCAGATCCTTGCTGGTTCGAATCCGCGCTCACAACATCGTTAGCGGACGCCGACGCCGCAGCGTCACCGTCGTGTCCCGCGGCGGCGCCCTCGAATCTCGTTTTCCCTTTCAAATCGCCGCGCGATTTCTCGACGACCCCCTTCATCTTAGCCCATACGGCCCTTAGCTTCGAGTCGACGGCGTTCTTCAGAGCGTTCGTCTTTGCCCTGTCGCCGATTCCCAGCTGGGATGGATCGCGCAAGTTAGGGAAGTTCAAGCGCGCGTATTCTCCGCGAAGCTTGTAAGCTGCTCGATCATATGCGTAGGCGGCAGATTCGGCCGTTTCGTATGTGCCGAGCCATACGCGCATTCTGTTCTGTGGAAGTCTTATCTCGGCGACCCATTTTCCCCATTGTCTCTGTCGAACGCCTCTGTATAGTTTTTTCTTGCTCGTAGTGAAGTAAGTGAGAGGGTAGGCGCGTTCTTGGGAGGATGGGCTCGGCTTCGTCTGGCCGTGGAGTAAATTGCTCTGTTTTAGGTAAACAGAGGAGGCCATGGTTTGGAAGTTGGCGTCGGTTGTGAATGGTTTTGGGATGTTTTGGTGGTGGTAAGAGAATATGGAGTCCAATGTGTTTGAGTTGCTGTTTATGATTAGTTGTGATAGTGAAAACCCTATGTGGGGTGTATTCTGAGGTGGAAACTGAAGGCTCTTTTCTTCGATTCTTGCCATTGTCTTCCTCGTTGCTGCTTCTGCAAAAGGTTCTTGAACTGAAAGAAAGAAAACAGGGGAAGCTATTGGAATGGAAAAACAGAGTGGTTCAAGATATCACCACACAGGCGCTCAGAGGATTCTAAGCTTTGGGGAAGATTCTTGTTAACAGAAAAAAAAAAAAAAAAAAAAAAAAAAAAAAAACAGAGGCTCTGAGAATGAAATTGAGCTCTACTTCGTGGAAAGAAATTTTATTGGGCAATTCTTGGACGAGTACGTATGGTAAGGAGATTATGTGAGGGGATTGAAAGTCCTCTTGATGTATTTATAGCTGCACTACAACTGCATTTATGACTGCTCTAACAAGGTGGAACCTTTAAGCAATTGGATTTTCTTGACAGTGGTAATAACTGAGAATTTATCAAGCTGCTAACTTGTAAACGTTTGTGTGTTGTGTAATGTTCACATGCTGAGTCTCTTCGTGGACCACCTTGGCTTGGTGGTCCGTACGTATGAGCAGAAAGGGTTTAAAGAGCTACTTTACGAATTTATTGCTACGATTGAACAACTCAAAGGACACTTTTTGGATCAAATCAAACTCGAAAGTTGTCCTTTGCAGTGGTATCATAAGACATGGCGTATTCGTGAACTTTGGTCCTAATCTTCTTACACTTTCTTCTTCTGGTTTCTTTTCGTGGCTAACATAAATGCCATGTCTTTACGCTGTAAAGCTGGTATTTTTATTTTATTTTATAGTTCTTTACAATTTCTCTTAGTCTTACATACGCTATTTCTGTGTGAAAATAATCGTTAGGGTCTAACCCGATATAAAAATCAAGTCTTTCTTTTCGCATTAGTTCGATCGCATGTGCTTGAAATTCCGAAATTACTATTGTGTAATAGTGTAAAGTATTTGGTTTTCGTAATTTTTCCCTAATTTAACTTCCAATAACCTTTCATACACTTCAAGTATCGATCACAACATCACGTATTAAATTATTTGATCGATCATCAACAGGCAAGTGGGAGCACAGCATGCCTCTAGGGTTGGGCAAGACAAGACAATGTTGTACATCTAAGTAAATCTAAAGATATTTTACCTTGACTAAACTAATCTGTATAATAAACACCGAAATTAATCAATTAAAAGCCTAGAGCTAGTAGCAATATCCAATATGATCAGGTAAGTGGTAAGGACATATATGTAATTGGATGAACGTATGTCGAGGTCGTAATATTTCAAGATTGAGGGGGGTTTAAAAGAAACGACTCACAATAAAGGCTTCCTTTGTCGTCATGTGAAGTATTGGTCCCCATTATCTTTATGATTTTCATCTTTTTTTTTTTCCGATAACTTTTCTTATCAATTTTGCTCGTGAAGGTACGAGGGAAGTCAACTCACACAGTGACGCCACCATGACGACCCGCTTCTGTCATCTTTAATTTATTTTTTAATCATTAAAAATAGAACGTTTATTTCTTTTTCTGGAATTATCATCACACTCGATATATCGAATATAAAAGTACGCTCATGTTTATCTGAGTTACGTCTTAATCAATAATGACATGTTTATGGGCAAGCAATGCAATGGTCGGTTTGAAATGAAATCACAGAGCTGTCTTCTGATAGAGATTTTTCGACATACTCAGTTTATTATTCATTTATTACATGCATATCTATTAAATTATTGGTAACGTACAACTTCCATCTTTCTTGGACATTCAAATTGGATTAAATTCAACTCCTCCTCAATCTCTACCCTATCTTTAGAGCAATTTGACGATACTTATGGGTTTGATTGATTATTGCACAACTGTCATTATTCGAACTTAAGACATGACTCTAAGCAATAATCCAGAGTTGTCTGGAAATTAAACATGTAAAGAAATGGATTGGGCTGAGCCTTGTGGTTATATCAACTAGCCCAATTAGATTGATTGGTCTGGGCCTTGTGGTTATTTCAACTAGCCCAATTAGAACCAACCATGGCCCTTCTCATTTTTCTAACAATTACAAATACGTAATATTTAATCGCAAAAGGCGTTGTGATTTTATTACATGTATATATTATATATAATAAAATAGTGTTACGTATGTATGTATGATTCATAGCAACTACCCCACAAAAGGGAGCACAGGCATGTGTGTAATCTCATGATCGCTTGTCTATCATCGATCGTAACAAATTCAATTATATACGCTCACGTCCTCTCTGATTTCTTTCCTTTCTTTTTTTTTTCCTTGTCTTTTCTTGGAAGCAATTAATTAGTATCGTGAAAATATTAATTAAGTTGCTTTTTTTTTTATATTTGTTTAGAGTTAAATATATATTGTTAACTTATTGTTCGGTGTATTAAAGTTTGTCCAAACACGGTCTTGAAGAGGTGTGACGTGGCGCTACATAACTGGTGGACGGTGAGGGCACGTTGTGGGGCCATGTGATTATCATCAATCAGGCAAATACCATACGAGACACAATAACATTGTGTACGATAAACATCTTAATCAAGCGTAATAAATATTTATGTCGGAATTAGGATGGTTTTCTTCAGAATAAATTGTAAATAACATAGATAAGGACATTGGAAAATATTACAATACACGTCGTTTTACATTTTTAAAGAAAAATAACTTGAACTTTTATAACTTTACCCCTCATTTTAAAAAGAAAAATTATTAGATTGAACATGATATGATACTTAATTAAGGGTATAATAGAGATTTTGTTTTGTTTCTTAATATGTGCAGTTACCTTAAACCACTTGTCTTCAGAACACATGGAATTAATATGTTATCTAATCATTTCTTCCTACAGTCAAAAAAGGGCTTTGGGGTCGGTTAATTACGATTCGTTGTCCTGCTAAACATTTATTATTGTATTTATTTAGGGTAACTACAGTTGTGAATAAAGTTAGTATGCATGCCATATGTGTAAGTACATAGAGGTTAGTTGGTCTCAATTTAATGCTGGGGATTGTATTTTTCTGGTCCGAATGAAGTACCTAAAAGTTGTCGATTATCGTATTTGAAATTTGATTATATGCTTCTTATTATTGAAAATCAGTTATCTACAGTTATTTCAATGAATAAATACTGTTAGACCTCGTGATGTTTCAGTCAAATGTCTTATGGCTACTACAAAGTTTCTGTGCCCTAACAGTTGCATCAATATGACACAATTCACTGCTTTTTTTTTTGTTTATATGTAGCAGATGCGTTGAATAGAACACTCCAAGAATAAATAATAAGTAATGAACAAAATGCATTTCAGAAAACCCTTAAAAGATATAAACATCAGATTGTGCTTTTGTTTCTGAAGAAGGATTTTAAGAACTCTTATGACAATAATGCAATAAGTTACAAAGGAAGTATGGGACCTTCGTAATCCACATGGATTCTGGTGTCGGATTTTGTAATGCATTTTCATCTCAATTCCACTCGCTTTTGTAAATAAAAATTAACTATTTTTAAGTATTAGTAATTATGTTTTTTTTAAATGCCATGAATAGTAAAACTTAATAGAGAAAGAGAGAGAAATGTTAAATCTTAGCCGACGAAACGAACCACATGCGGCCGCAAATTTCTGGGACCATTTCTATTTTTATTTTTATTTTCTTTCTATTTGAATCATATAATTCATTCACTCCTTGATTTGCGGTGATATTTATTGTATGCTATATAATTTTGAAATTCAAATTAGATTGATAATAATAGTGTGTGGACTTCTTTTTTGATGCATCTTACCTTTATCTGCTTCCACTGATTTAGGGGATAGTGTCATGTGGTGCATTTGTCAAAACCATATACCGAATAATAAATGCCGGAAATAAAATAAAATACAAAATAATCAAGTTTTTTCACAACACTCACACACACTGTCTCAATAGTAACCCTAAAAAGAAGGCAAAGAATAATTGAAAAAGTAAAGTCAAGAAGCATGCGGTTGTGTCTAAGGTATATGATATCTTAGAATGAACCCTCTTTAGATGAATGTAGTCTGACACATTCTAAGATATTCGAGCAGCTTTCATGATATCACATCATCGAAGCACATAAAATGTAAATGAATATTAGTATAATTACAAAGTAAAGATATGAAGAAAAATAAATTGGAAGAAGGAAAAAATGAAGCAGTGGAAACAGTAATGCTTAATGCTGTCTCCTCCATCAACGGCAAAGATCACTTTTTCCCCTGATATATTTTTCTAATGTGAAAATCAGAAAAATCTAATGCTTCTCCGCTAAAAAAATGTAATTAGAGAAATTGTAAAGTTACATTCTCGGTGCTGAAACAAATATTCCAAGACGACAAGTATTTAGGTTGTATATCACTCTCAATTCTTACATTATTAACGTAACATCATCATACAAAGATGATAATTAATGATGATATAACTGTAATTGGGAACCCATCACCATCAAACAAGAAAAGTTCGAGGACCGCATAACCTGTTACCGGTTTGGCGGGTTTCAGTCGGTGTTGGTAATTTTAGTTATTATATTTATTTTTGGGAATAAAATATTTTCTGCCACCGTAACACGACCGGCGATGTCCGGTAATCACGGGGACCTGCTCCTTTATTGACCTATATATGACGTGTTCAAATTTCGTGTGTTCCATTACGGTGCTCGAGGAAAAATAAGATAATATGTTTTTTATTTATTTATCTTTAACTTTATTTTGTAAGATGTATAGATTTCGTTTTTTTTTTTTGGCTTATAGGGCGATGGCCGTTGATTGCGGTTAGGAATAAAGTGTTCGTTAGCTAGTGGGGCTTTTCGACATTGAAGTTTTAACTAACCTCCTCTCCTTTTTTGGCTTTGTATTCCTTTTCTTTTTCCCTTTTTTTTTTTTCTTTTGGTGTTATTTTTATTGTGGAGAAACGTAACTATATCTTTGGCGCGTTGTTTTGATTGTTGATAACTAATATTTTCTGTCACTTCTTACATTTTGACTCTCTGTCTCTAGTCTATGTTAAGGAAAGAGTTTTTCGATGCACTCTCCGTTTCTGACAAATTGACAATCAAGAACTAAGAACCCATCTTCCCAATGTTCACATTGGTATTAGCTAACAAGTACTTTCGAGCAGGATTGTTACGGCATTATATTATACGGGAAAATTATAAAAATGAGTCACTAACTATGCCAATTTTCGATTTTGGGTCACTATATATGCCAGCTGCAAAACTTGGTCACTGAGTATGTAGTAACAAAATTATGTTACTGATCTCTTTTTTCTTATTGTATACATCCTTAGACTCAAATTAATAAATATATACATACTTAGTGATCTAGTTTTGTTACTATATACATACTTAATGACATAGTTTTGTAACTAGTGATCCAATTTTGTTACTATATACATACCTATTGACCTAATTTTGTAATTGGCAAAGTAGTGAACTAAAATAAAAAAAAATGATATACTTAGTGACCCATTTTTATAATTTTGACTATTATATATATATATATCACATAATGTGAATCCATGGCAAAGAATTTGAACCCATTTGTACTAATTTCGATGCGTTAGGACTTAGGAGCGTGGATAGTAGCATCCTTTATAATGAATTATTTTAAAGGATTATTAACATAAGGGCTTTCTTATGGTTTATTTATTTATTTTTCTTTCCTTAATGCGTCGATAATTGAGTTCTTGCAATAAAACGTTGCTCGATCCAAGAGTCGAGACAAGAGCCGAACAAGTGATTATCGTTTTTTTATATGAGATATGAACCTTCGTTGCAGTATTTTTATGAATCCAATCTACGATTAAAAATAGAACTAAATAACAGAATAAATATTTGTCGGTGCGTGGTGGTTTTCACAATGTGATGCAGATAGAAAATCAATGTGTCTCAAGTGTTTTTTTTTTGTCTTGCCATATACTAAAGGAATTGTAATAACACAAGACGAAATAACCGACAATTTACACGATAGTGTGGAAATTTAAGTGTGGCTGATTATCATGTTCTTGTTAATGTGGTGAAATAACAAATTTGTAAATAAAGTTGAAGAAAGTTGAATTATGAGCTAGTTCGCAAATCGCTAATGAACATGCAATAGCTAGAAGTCACATGGGCACATTGTATTTCCAGGTAGATCGCTTGTATAATTATCAATTATTGATTGGAACATACGTTCAATTAACCATACATTAACACAAACATTTCTAATGAGAAATCGAAAGGTAGGGAATGGGTTTAATTACATGGACAACCAGATTTTAGCGATATCTTATCTTATCTTCATGATTTTAGTTTCTTTAGTTTAATGTAGTATTCCATAATTAGAGATGCTATATTTTTACCCACACCCTAACATATTTATGTAAAGCTATTACATCTAATAATGGACATATGAATTGAAACGCTCACATTGTGATTTACAGTTTTTCAATGATAAGCATCGAAGGACTTGAAATAACGGTTCGCATCCCTTGATTTTAAACCTTTTTTCCCCAAAATAACATACGTGACCTGTTAAAAAACGCAATTTCTTTATGGGGAAAAGCCTAATATAATTCAGGTCCCATCCACGATTATTTTCAAGTTGAAAACGAGCCATTAAATAATTTCACGAACCTTTGAGTTGACCAAATGATGATTCAATGATATTGTGTTCTTACATCTAACTATCACTCAGTTTTAACCAACAAAAGGTCAATTCAGACAATTCAGTTTCGGCCAATGAGAACTCTGAAGAACGCTTTGTTTGACTGCTGCAATGAAAACTCCACTTCTTAACTTCCCAAACCCTATAAATAAATCAATAATAATGAAAATAAATCCATAATCTCAATTAAACACCATTAATTAGCTATTACACACAGCTGTTTAACGGTAGTAAAAAAAATCTTCATAAGCAAAATGCCGACCCTTTCCTAGCGAAAGCAACCAAACAAAAGCACATGCATTCCTCTGCCCCATTCCCATCTCTCCCCTCATTAAACGTCCCCTTTATTTAATTTCCCTCACCTTTTTTTTTCCCTAAAATAATTAATATACAAAAAAAAACAGCATTTATTGAATTTCTCTGCACCTCACTGCGTCCATCGTCCTCAATATATACTACCCCTTTCACCTCTTCACTTTATCAGCTCTGCATTTTCTTGATAGAACAGAACAGAGCATCCTTTTTTCTCTCTGAACTATCTTTCATCTTGTACAAATATACATTAAGCGAACCACATTACACAACAGATCTGCTTACTAGTCGCAATTTCTCTGCCAAAATGGTGAAATCTTCGAGGCTCTGTTTTTCTGTAGCTCCCCTGTTTTTTGTTCTATTAGCTCATTTCCCCACTTCTTCACTCGCTGGACACGACTACGCCGATGCTCTGAGCAAAAGCATTCTCTTCTTCGAAGCTCAGAGATCTGGCTATTTGCCCAGCAACCAAAGAGTTAAATGGAGGGGACATTCTGGCTTGAACGATGGGAAAATCAATGGGGTTGGTGTGATAAATATACACGTCCTTTTTTTACCGTTCTATTACAGCAGACAGAGCAAATCTCATAAAGATGCGTTTTTTTTTTCCAGGTGAATCTCGTGGGAGGTTACTACGATGCAGGGGACAACGTGAAGTTTGGCTTGCCGATGGCATTCACCATAACGATGATGTCTTGGAGCATAATAGAATACGGTCGGCAAATGGCCGCCAGCGGCGAGCTTGGCCACGCGCTTGATGCTGTGAAGTGGGGCACTGATTACCTCATCAAAGCTCATCCACAGCCGTACGTTCTCTACGGAGAGGTAACTGCTATGCTATCATCTCTTTCTCTCGACCCTTTCTTTCTTTAGCAGAAGGAAAAAAGAGACCATTTTTTTTTCTCTCTTTTTTGCTGGCGATTTAGGTGGGAGATGGAAACACAGACCATTACTGTTGGCAGAGGCCAGAGGACATGACGACGTCACGCGCCGCCTATAGGATTGACCCTTCCCACCCTGGATCTGACCTCGCCGGAGAAACCGCCGCCGCAATGGCCGCTGCTTCCATCGTCTTCCGCCGATACAACCCTTCGTACTCGGCGGAGCTGCTCAGCCACGCCAATCAGGTCATTTTCATCGTCCTTTCATGTTCTCGATCGTTAAACTACTCGATGGCTAGACGTCAGACGAACCCTTATGTGAACTTCAGTTTAGCTATTAGGAAAAAAAAAAAAAAGAGTACGTAATTACGTGCGCATTTTAGCGAGCGGTTGGGGGACGATGCGTAGTTTAGCAAAAACGGTCGTAGTAATGGCGAGTTCAGCTTTCCGTCAGTAAAATTTTATTGTCGGTGGGACGAAGCGGATTCGATCTTTAAATGGGACATAAATCTTTTTCGAGAGAGAGAGAGAGAGAGAGATCAAAATTTCGATTTCGAAAAATTAAATTTGTGGGGCCCGTAATGATCTTTGGGTTAAAGTTTAAACCTTTCGGCGCATAAATTGGATCATGCGGGTGGGTTCGGACTTCGGATCCAACCCTGCCGTATGTCACGGGTCAATTTACATTCGATATAATTTTTCATCAACTATAACCATAAATAATAAATAATCCAATAAGCAGCTAAAAATACAATTTTTATTTTCTTGAAATATTTCAGCTGTTTGAGTTCGCGGACAAGTACAGGGGCAAATACGACAATAGCATCAGCGTTGCTCAGAAGTACTACAGATCAGTCAGCGGATACGCTGTACGGACGGCTTATTTCTTTCTTTCTTTCTTACTCAATCGACCCTTTCTCATTACATTGCAATAAAAAAAAAACTTTTTTTTCTCAATCCTTCCTTCCGTAAAGGATGAGCTGTTGTGGGGCGCCGCATGGCTATACAAGGCGACGAGTAAGCAGTACTACTTGGATTACCTCGGCAACAACGGCAATTCGCTCGGCGGAACTGGTTGGGCGATGACCGAGTTTGGCTGGGATGTTAAGTACGCCGGCGTTCAGACGCTAGTCGCTAAGGTAAATAAGCTGCGTTAAGATTCCATCATCTCTTGTCCGAGTAATCAACGGCGAAGTTATTATATGAACCTTTCTCTTACAGTTCTTGATGGGAGGAAAAGGAGGGAAGCACGCCCAGGTTTTCGAGCAGTACCAAGAAAAGGCGGAGTTTTTCATGTGCTCGTGCCTCGGGAAAGGCTCGCGCAACGCTCAGAAAACGCCCGGCGGCTTAATCTTCAGACAACGTTGGAACAACATGCAGTTCGTCACCGGCGCTTCTTTCCTCGCCACGGTCTACTCCGATTACCTAACCTCGGCAGGCAAACCGCTGAAGTGCTCCTACGGAAACGTCTCGCCGTCTGAGCTCCTCGCCTTCGCCAAATCTCAGGTATGCAAAGAAATCTCAAGATTGGTCTGAGAAATGGGATAAAGGACTGACCTTTTTGTGTTTTGGGCTGAACCCATAATCAAGGTTGATTACATCCTCGGAGACAACCCACGAGCGACGAGCTACATGGTGGGCTACGGCGGCAACTTCCCTCAGCAAGTGCACCACAGGGGCTCGTCGATCGTCTCTTACAAGGTGGACCCCGCCTTCGTCAGCTGCAGGGGAGGGTATGCCACGTGGTTCAGCCGTAAGGGGAGCGACCCTAACCTCCTCGTCGGCGCGCTCGTCGGTGGGCCCGACGCCTACGACAACTTCGCAGATCATAGGGACAATTATGAGCAGACTGAGCCAGCCACCTATAACAACGCGCCTATGTTTGGCGTCTTGGCTAGGCTCCACGCTGGCCACGGTGGTTATAATCAGCTCCTCCCAGGTTAGAACACAGCTCAGATTCAGAATTTTAGCTTCAAGATTTTATCGAATTTTGAGTCGTATAATGAGTTATGCATGATCTCCTCTGTGTTGCAGTTGAGCTACCATCGCTGAAGCCGATAGCTGCTGCTCTGAAAAAGCCTGGTAACAGCTTGGTTTTCTTTGCTTCCGTTCTCTGGTCGGTTTTTCTTGAATGTAGTGAAATGACGGAGGCATTTTTGTACGTTGCAGTTTCATATTCTAGCCCAGTTGTTATTACGCAGAAGGCGACAAAGTTTTGGGTAGCAAAGGGTAGAACTTACTACAGATATTCGGTGATCATCGCTAACGATTCTGGGAAGAACTTGAGGAACTTGCAGCTTTCGATTTCTGGGCTGTATGGTCCTCTGTGGGGCCTGACGAAATCGGGGGAATCTTACTATATTCCTTCGTGGACTGGCTCTTTGGACGCTGGGAAGAGCGTCGAGTTTGTGTACATTCACGCTTCTTCTCCCGCCACGATTTCGGTGACAAGCTACCGTTTCGTGTGAGGAGAAGAATCTCAAGATCGTAGCTCGAGTTTTTTTTTTATTTGAGCTTATGATGGATGAGAAGTGTGCAGTTATACTACGACGGGATATGGTCCGAAAAACGCGTTTTCTGTTACGTTTTCAAGAATCTGTGTAGTAGCTTGTGGTCGTTAGGTGTGTTTATTAGCGAGTGTTTTTTTTTTTTCTTGATCCGAAAAATATGGCGGGAATTGGAGGAAGAAAGGAGCGAAGGGACGTATCGAATAACAGGTGCTCATCCTCGTTCTTTCTCCTTTTCACCATTTATTACAAGGATAGAAGAGAAAGCTGCTGAGTGAGAGTGAAGATGGATCAGAGTCAAGAAACTTCAAATGATCACTGTGTGTGTGTGTGTGTGTTTGTATGCTTTTCTTATTTATGCTTGTACGTTCTTGAGAGCAAAGTCGAGTTCTCTTCTGTATTTGTTTATGTTGTAAACTTCACAACATTTCTGCAACTCTTACTTGCGTACAAGTCAGTTGTTTTTTGGCTACCTATTCCATTTTCGTTTCTCTTAGAAGTTGTCCAATTCCTAACAGAGAGATCACACGATTTTTCCTTAATGTTCTGTAAAAAATGATGGGAGAAGATGCCCTTACAGAAAGGCAAAACACGTACAAAGGAACAATAACAACCATATTACATATATGCATCATACACATGACATGAGAGATAGGGTTTAAGTATGGATAATAGATAGATATACAGAAAACAGAGTCTGGTCGAAAGTGACATGTTTGTGGATAAGATGAAGTGTGAAGCTCACTATTTAGCACTCTTGTACATGTGGTCAATGGCACTCTGCAAAAAGATATACAGTTCTACATCAGTAAGTTATGCATATCTTTGAGAGAAGAAAAAAGAAAAAGAAAAGGATAAACTGATAACCTGGTAGTATTTAAGCAACTGAGGTCTCTTCTTCTTGAATGTCGGCGTTATGAGGTCCCTTTCAATGTCAAATGGGATTGGATCAAGATGCACTGCTCTTATGAATTCAAAGCCCTTTAACTGAACCCACAAGAATTTTTGGTCATTTTTAAGTCATAAACACTGCTGTGCTGTAGTAACCACGAAAAACGTCGTTGCAGAGGCAATTTACGAACCTTCTTTTCTTTAGCGATCCTTTTGAGCTCTTCAAGGAAGTATTCCTTCACTTTGGCATTCTCACAGAGGGAATTGAAATCGCCAGACACGCCATTCTGTTCAGCATATTGCTTCACTGCTTGTTCGTTCGGGTTGATGACTGCAACGAGGGAAGACTCGAAGCTATTACCGTAAACCCATATCTGCAAATAAATCATCTCAATTTCACATATCAGATGAACAGATGGAAAAGCTATATTTTAATTCGATGTTTCTACTTATTAAAGGGAAGAGGTACGCAGAAAAGAAAAAATGGATCTCTTCACACCGAGTCGACATCAGGAACTTGACCGTAGATGTTTTCCAAGTTCTCTACTGCAACGTATTCTCCTTGTGATAGTTTGAATATGTTTTTCTTGCGATCGATAATTCTCAAACTACCATCTGACTGCCATTCGCCGATATCTCCTGAAGAAAACATATGAGTAACACTTTTATTCAATTTACACCACGACAGAACTGAAAACGAAAAATTCAACAAAACTGTTAAAATATGATGATTTTATTCTGAAACTGATCGATTTTAGGTGGAGCAACGTCCTTCAATGGCATATTGAGTCAGGCTGATGCCATTAACCAAAGTGAGATTACATTATCGACGACTGAGTAAGGACGAACCTGTGTGAAACCAGCCATCAACAAAGACTTCTTGAGTAAGGTCCTCACGTTTATAGTAGCCCGAAAATAACGTATCACCTCTTACACACACTTCTCCACGGGGCTGAGTTGAAAGGGCATCGTAGCCCATTTCAGCAACGGATTCGAGGCGAACATCAACGTTGGGAACAGGAGGGCCCACAGTTCCTAGCATGTTCATCTCGTCAGGGATGGAAACAAATGTACCAGCACAAGTTTCAGTGAGACCTATATGAATCCCCAACAATAAGACCATGTGAGTGAAATATTAAAAGAGGGAAAGTGAGAACTAAGCTGTTACTTTGATAAACTATTTTGGAGTTATGCAAATTTTGTATTGATGTGTTAAGGGTTGTTCATAATCTTCACCATATCCTTGAAGAACATAAGCGCATGAGACCACACGTAAAAACTCTTCCACGTGGGAGGCAAGAGGAGCTGCTCCAGATAAGATGAGTCTTACTCTCCCCCCTAAACCTTGTTTTACCTGGAAGACATGTACGTGACAATAAGCTTTCCTTACTGGAATTTTAAAGTATTTTATTATCTTTCTTCGGGGAAAATGAATCCAGATAAAGTACCTTACTAAAGACAACTTTGTCAAATAATGGAGATGCCTCTGAATGTTTCTGACCCTTCTTCATACTACGCAGTTTTCTGAAGATTGAAAAAGCACCGAGAAAATGTCATTCTTAATACCTTTTGCAGCAAAATGACTGAACCAAATTTGCAAGTCATAGCATTTTTCAGGTCATCTCCAAACAGTATGAGTATGCAAAAAATCTTCGTCATACAAGCAAAACCAGTATAAATGAAAAGCATTCCAGATAGGAAAGACTGAAACCCGAAATTCAGATCGCAAATGGGAAAAAAAATTAATGGAATTTTGTATCAAATAAACTTACAGAGAATATCCTATATTGAACATTGTTTTTTTAATGAAACCACCAGCAGAAATCTTCTGTTGCAAACCTGATAAGAACGGAAGGCAAAAGTCCATAAGAAATCAAACTGAAACAAAACAGAAGTAAATGTAGACACATCATTTTCTACAAATTTGACGGTCGAGAACAAGATTTCTCAACAATTTCTCGAAAATTATGAATGTGGAAACGCACAATAAATCCATCATCTGGATAAGAAGTACTACTAAAGCAAGCAATAATATACATTATCATGGAAAGCCAACCTGAATAAATTCTATCTAATACTCTCGGAACAGCGCAAAAGATTGTAGGTTTAAGCTCTCCAATATCTTCAACTAATAACTTCACATCCTGTATAAATTTGAGAACGAATATTTTCAATCATTTTCTGAGAGTTAGTCATTGAAATATTTAGCAAATATTCTTACCCCCCGCCAAAATCCAATTGAGGCACCATGATTGATGAAACACTCCTCAATGACCCGATCAAAGATGTGAGCCAAAGGAAGATATGACAGGTAGACATCGTTCACTGTCAACTGCAATCGACATATAGGGAACATCAACCCATAATATAATTTTGGGAAAAAAAAATAGTATTCTTTGCTTAAGATAAGATCACTTGGCGTTTGATGGCATCACCAGGATGAGTTTGAGTAATTAGTGCAAACTACATGAAGATTTGTAATCTCACCGATTCATTCACACTTCCAAGAAGACGCTTTACTCCTGCTATCAAAGTAACAATGCTATTATTAGAAATCATAACACCCTTCGGATCCCCCGTTGTTCCACTAGTATACATAATTGTACAAATGTCCGTTTTCTTTTTCGCTGGAAGATCAAATTCATGGTTTCCACCCTGCACATCATCAAATTGAATAAAAAAACGAATAAACACTTTCTAATGCCAAGACACAACTAAGATGCAGTGCATTAACTGAGAGATGGGAAGAAGATAAGAAAAGAACAATTCAACTTAGACTATTTCGAAAGCAATTTGAGAGTGAACTTTATGTTTCAAAATAAAAACATAAAACGCCGACCTTTTGATCTTTATGCATTTCATGGCATCTGCTAATTTAAATCCCATCCCCATCCAGTCATATTAAGCATAAAAACAATAAATCAGAAAGGTAAAGAAACTAAAAAGGACAAATTAGCCCCACGGAAGAGAATTCAAGATTTTTCAAATTTGATGTCGAAAAAGACTTCTACTACGCAAGCTTCATCAGATGGCCATTTCAATGTAAAACGAAATATGAGCGTCGTTGAACAAAGATTTATGATGATGGATTTACTCGAACAATGAAAACAAGTTGCTACAGCAAATACCAATTAACTCGAGATAACTCAGCATGGAGGAATAAACTGGATTCACTTCACCGAACATAGAGAAACGTTCAAGTAAATAGTCACACCATGTTTTCAGTAACTCATATTTTTAAGTAAACCAGACTCACCACTGACAAAAATTCAGTCCATGAATAAATAGTCACACCATGTTTTTCAACTTCTTCCTTCTGCTGACGAGTAACTTTCCCGAAGCTTACAACAGCTGTAATAGAGAAACACGATTATACACATCACGAACACCAATACAGAATTAAGGGAAACCGGACAGCAAAGACACTTACTTCGCAAGTACTTTGCTGAACCAGGAAGTGTTTTCAATAACTGAAAGCCAAAAAATTCATGTTAGTGAACTTCATGAATTTCATAAGCTAATACGATATACAGTATATCTAGTTTCAACTCAAAGAAGTCAAAGCATCGAGGCAAACCAGACAAAACATCCAATACAAAATACTCAATAATCACTTCTCCTTCTCCTTCTCCTGAGGTAATATCAATACCTCGGGTATTTTACTCTCTTCTACAAAAGCAAGTGAAACTTCAGCATGGTTGATAATGAATTCAACGGCCCCAGCACCTAAGAAGTCACAAATAATATAATGGTAATATACTGATTCTGCTTAGTATGTCCCTGAATTGCTGACCATTGGCCAACGACAGAGATGACCAAGAACTAATACAAAAAAATGTATATAAATACCTAAGGTATCATACAGAGGTACGCAATAAAGTCCGTGAGCATTACACGCCTGCATCAAGTATAAGGAATTGTGTGCAATTACTCATGAAATGATTGCAAATGATTGATGGCTATATTATGCAGTATTTAATGTGTTTGCAGTGAATGGCATCTAAAAAAAATTTTCAGAAGTTGCTGGTGAACACTTGTTAAGGGGAAGCCCAATTCTCGGCAAGCTTACATACCTCCATACTCATAATCCACTCAGGGCTGTTAGCACCATAAATTCCACATCGTCCTCCCTGCATTGTTAGCAAGTGGAAATGAGATTAATGGTAACATTGTACTCACAGTGGGGCATGCAGACAAGTGTACATATAACATAATATATTAGCAGGACCCAATTGGGGGGAGGACAAAATTTTGTCATCAACAGATTTAAATTTTTCTCAGGAGTACATGAAGGAATATTATGATATGTTCATAACAATTCTTACTTGCTCAATGCCACAACTGCGGATGGAATTCCCAACTTTGATCACAACGTCGTATACTTCTTTGTAAGTCATCCATGTATAGTTACCAGCCTAGAGAGCCACGAATAGCGATTTAGGCTGACATCATACAAGAAGAACAAAGGAAACAGACTAGCTCAAGCCAGCATGCATGAGCTCCCAGAACAGTATACCTTTCCATTGGTAATTTCACGACGACCAAGCATCTTGTTATTGGGAAATTTCTCTACAGACAAACTGTACCAAAAACCAAAAGAGATGAATTCAGGATAATCCATATGAAGGAAGAGTCGAATTACACAAGCTATATACCAATTCTGTTAGCAGTTTTCTTAATTCCATGTTGCGTAGCATCAAGAAGAGCGATAATTCGAACGAACTACCATTTTATCACTTAGGTAAGTAACGGAAAATTCAGAATCTCAACGTATCACCAGAAAAAGCAGAGTCAAAATATACAACACCAAACACCGACACACACACGCGCGCGCACACAACACTAAATCAAACGTTCACCAGCTCATAAACTCAACCTCTCGTTCAATAGGCGGCGTAAATGAAACCATAACATATCAAACTACCAGCAAGGAACTTACCTCTTAACAATCTCAAAACAAGGAAAAAAAAATCCGGAAAAGTTAGACGAAATAATACCGAAAAATATCCCAGCAGCTCTCGAGACCTGGAATCGGAGGCGGAAAACCATCTTTAGCGAAGACACTTCGATACACAGGCCCCATCGAAGACTTTCCATCCTTCGCAGGCTTCGAAGGTTCAACCTCCACTATAAACTTCTTTTGCGCCATCAGAATATCTCTAGCACACTCTCTGTGGTGTAATGTATATGCGTATATTTGTTTATGTGAAGTTGTTTTATACTTGGAAAGGACGTAGGCGCTTGAGCAGCTGCGCAGACCAGACCAGTCGTTGTACTGTGTGTGTGTGTGAGAGAGAGAGAGAGAGAGAGAGAGAGAGAGAGAGAGAGGATTGACTTTGAAGACGTGACGAATATTATTAAATTACTCGAGAGAATACGTATGTATGAGAAAAGAAAAATATACCAAGTCAAAAAAAAAAAAGAAAAGTTTAATCAAATTTTGACGTAGCATACTACAATTGAATTTCCAGAAACTCTTGACTATTTCCGCCGTGTTGACTTAGTCTCTTTTTTAGAAGGATATCTTCTGCCCATAGCTTGACTCGAAACCCAACACTTACTGCAATGCAAAATAATAGACTTTTACGATAACTCATATCCATGTAATAACTTGCCGCATTCCAGTCAGATTCTGAAGAAACTCAAGCAGTTGTCATCACTTCTGCTTAAGAAGCTCTTTTTTGACAGATAGATACGTGACAATAGCCAAGTAAGAAGTAGAAAAGAGGTCCATAAAAAATTTATATAGAAGTACAAAGCAGCCGCACTTTAAACAACAGAGCATCAAACAAAAAACTGAATATGGGGTTTCAATGTGTGCTTTCAGGAGAATGATCATGTATCCGACTTATATCTAACGCCTCAGATGGCATCATCATATCAGAAATAACAAAGGGAGGGTCACACTTTGAATCTATCAACTTCGATTCCTCATTAAGAAGAACATTATGACTAGCGAGTTCAATGGGTAAACTGCTATGAGCATATTCACCATTTTCTTCTTCGGGTGACGGTTCTTTCCCTTCGACTTGTTGTCCCACTACACAGCTCATGTCGGTTTTCTGTTGCTCGTTTTCTTCATGTCGTTCTTCATTTTGCAGACGATCTTCGTTAACGCCAGCATAGCTTTGAAGAGCATCAGTTGCACCTCCAATGTCAGTAGCCCCTACAAGCCCACTTAACAGAGTGGATTTTTCGTCATCTTCTTTTGCGCAGATGCTTTCTTTGCTTCTCTTATAAAGGGAAATCGATTCCTGCATTCAATTTAAACAACCCACTCAATCACTCTGCCACGAATATTAAACGGCAACAATTCAGGAGAAAGTAAGGCTACACCTAATCCATACATACTTCTAGCAAGCGCATACCAAATTTAAATATTTGTGGCAAAGAATATACCTCATATACAGAATAGTCAACAGATTCAAACAGTTTATAACTCAAAAGTCTATGAAACGCCCTTTTTGACTCCAAAGCATTCTGCACCAGATAACAAGTATTTATCTCATTCAACCGTATAAAGGTAAAAACAAAACAATTGGGTCATGCATATAATCAACCAATCTACCTCCACATATAAAAATTTGACGTTATCTGCATCAGATAGGATGTCGCGATCCACATCGACCAAGCCCGTGCACTTGGCAAACAGTTCAGGTTCCGCAAGGTCTGCAGAAATGTCAAGTTTCGAAAGGTAAAACTGACAGAAGCACTCATCGTCTTTCTTCAAGATTGCTTCTTCCCCATTAATCTCCTCCACTATGGGAACCTCCACATCATTCTTCTTAAATTTCTTTGACAGGCTGGCATCGGTGACTGTGCTATCAACTTCCACATCATCAGCTGAAACCACATCTGCACTTCGACAATAGTTACTATTCTCTTTCTCAGAATATGATCTATCCACACTCTCAGTTCTATTCGGACCCTTGGAGAAATGTCCTATGTCGTCCAGCTTCGAACCAGCGGGTAGAATCCTTGAACGATCAGAATCTTGTCTACCATACATATGAGGTTGTTGACCAAAGGTAGCATTACTAGCATCCCAAGCATTCAACGAGGGAAACGGATGGTTGACCTGATTTCTCCATCCAATAGCGTGTCCAGGACCAGGGAACTCCATCGAGGGATGGACACCAAACATAGGTGGAGAAGGAAAAGGCTGCATCGCAGCTGACGGGAAAGCAATGGGATTAGCATGAGGGAAAGGCAAGAAATTGTTGGCCACGGGAGAAGGCCAGCTCGTAATCCCTCTCCAACCATGTCCCGATATTCTCCCCATGTGTGGATCACCATCGTTCCTCCGAGGACGTATGTGGGACCGACCTCTGGCATCATCTTCGGCAGAACCAAATGGTAAAGGGCTGTCTAGACCGGTCCTAATGGGTGGTGGTGGTTTAGAACTGCCAGAGAGATTATTGTTTCTCGTAAAAGGAGATGATATGGATAAACTATCACCATCAGCTTGAAAAAGTTCATCTCCATGTGGTACTTCGATGCCTGATTCTCGGTTTACCCTGACATCTTTAGCAGAATATTGCCTCTCTTCACGAGAACCACCACCCTTTTGGATTAATTCTTCGACACTCACGTTCAGCCTTATGACATCTTCCCTACTGAAGTTTCTCCTAGCGATACTTGATGAAGGTGACTTATCACCATGCTTCTGCACAGAAGAGCGATCCAAATAAACATCGTCCTTTTGAACAAGTGGTTCCGATGACTGCGGTGGAAGAATCTTTTCAGACCCTTACACGTAATCTCTACTAGATGTTTTATCGAGCCGTACCTTGTCTTCATGCTTGTGATCTCTATACTTGGATTCATCCGAATTCAGCAGCCTAAACGCACATTCGAAAAAAAGAAAATTGTAATATTGTGTCAATATCATCGCCATTTTTATTGGTTAAATTGCTCAATCTAGAATCCAACTACCATTCCTGAAGATGAACCTTACAACTATTTCCAAAAGAAACAGCGAATCTAGACCAACAATATAATCTAAAGAAGTGCACCTGTCATAATCCCGCGGAGCATAAGAACGAGAGGTGGGTGAGCCCCTCCTTCTGCTATGGCTGGAACTAAGTTCTACCACCGAACCTTTAAAAGTTGACCTCCCTCTCTCAGCAACCAGCTCCGGCCTTCGAAACACTGTACTTCTCTTTTCCACATCAGATCTTTGATCCTTGCTAACGCCAGATCTGGAACCATTCTCATTTTCATTGGTCCTGTACCTTGTTGGATCATCATGGTTTGGGCTATCATCACATGCCGTGGATTTTTTAGAATGATTAGTGCCAGCAATGGCATCATCCCTAGAGCGCTTCTGCTCGGACTTATCACCAAAACGATGCTTTGAAACATACTCGTCCCTGTACTTGGTATCTCCATGTCTCTTCTCCTTACCAAAATCGTCCATTTTCTTACTATCGTATTGATGGGTGTCATGTTCAATATCTTCATAGTACTTTTCATCCCTCCGATCTCTATGGCCACCGTCTCCATAACCATGTCTATCCTCTCTCTCTCCATGACCGTGATATTTCCCATCAGCACGTCTACTTTCCTTGTCATCATCTTCATCATATCGATATTCCTCGCGTCTACTATCCCTATGTCCATCATCCTGGTACTTGTTATCCCGCCTACCATCTCGTTCAACGGCTTCTCGATACTTGTCATCCTTCCTCTGGCTACCTCCATGTTCATCTTCACGACGTTTGCCATCTTTATGTTTATTGCTTTTCTTAATATCTTCACGATGCCTATCATCTCTTCTATTGTGATCTTTTTCAGTATCACCTTGATGTTTATCATCATCATAATAATAATAATCCTTATCAGCTTCCTCTCTGTTCCTTTCATCCCTTCTCCTGTCGTCTTTATAGTTATCTCCCCGATATTTTTCGGCATATCCTCCATCCTTCTGTTTGTCATCTCTGCGCTTAACATCCTTAAGACGATCACTTTTAGCAGATGATCGCCTGTCCTCAACATGTTTGGGATCATCATAGTATTTATCTCTGTCAACCGAAACTTCTCTTCTCTTACGCGACTTTTTATCTAGTTCGTAGTCAGAATCAGGGTTTCGCAAGTCATCCATCATCGTTCTCTCTGAGAATTAAATATGTGAAAATGGTAATATAATGGTTATTAAGAAAACACTTTGCAGCAGACACTATAACCAACACCCTGAAAGATAGAGAAAGAAAAGAACTTAACGTTAAATAAGAATTTCATAAGCAGAATCAAGTATGAAATCACCACTTCTAACACATTAGTTTCATCCCAACGGAACTGAAACTTTCTTCGAAACAGCCATAGAAAAGAATAACTGATACCGCAGAGTAGAAAGACACCATAAAACTATACAACTCCCACCAATTCTGTTCACGAACAAACAGAGAGGAAAAGATACACCTTAAAAATTTGAATGAAGCACCAGTGACGTATATACCAGTTACAAGACCAAAGGTCTTTCATCACTGGCAGCAATAATTCTTGAAACTGAGCCTCCTTTCATACCAGTGTAAAAATATTGTGAAAACAAAAAATCACACGAATAAAGAACCTCTTGGCCGACAAAGAACTACCTACTTCTCAACAGTAACGCGCAATAGGATTGAAGGAGAGGAGTTACAGAGAATAGAGACATTGCTATAATCATGTGGGTACACCAATCATCCCATAACTAATCTCCAAGGGAGAACAGTGACCAAATAAAGAACGATTTCGAGGCAGTGAAACACTTATACAACTTATACATCTAGGTTAAGAATCCAATACTGAACCTCATGCACCAAACTAAATTATCAAACCTTACAAAAGTTAGTTCTTAACAAGATGAGCCAGAATCACAAGTAAACGAAGCAAATCCATTCAGGAGCTCCTCGAAAGGAAGGAGACTTTTAATTTGCTTCAAAGAACGAAAAGCTCTTTTAGAAGTAATCAAACAATATTTGCTGGTTAAAGACAATTTTATGCAGGCAAATAAGGGATTAAAATATGCGAGAGAAAAAAGAAAAACAGAAACAGTTCAGAAGCAGAATACCACATGAGAACAACTATCAGTGTTCCTACCATCAACTAGAGATCACTCACCAGTATTTTCTCGAGCACGTTTATGTTGGTTCTCTTCACCAACACCCCCTGACTGACTCTCATGTTCCTTCCCATAATCCGAATCTACTAACTTTACTTCAGTCTCACCATTGTTACTCTGCCCACCTCCATTCTCCTCCCTACCTGACCTTCGACGCTTTTCCTTTGACTCCTTCCATTCTTTCCTTGCCAAAGAATCCTTCTCATGCTTCCTTCTCGAATCCCATTTACCATTACCCTCTTCTTTATCCAATAAAGCAGATGTCAAACTCTCACCTTTGCTCTCACTCACATTCCCACTCTCATACTTCTTACTCTTACTCTTTGACTCAATTCTCAAACTCTCAACTTTATCACTACTCTCCTTAGAACGAGATCCATCCTTCAAGTTTCCCTCAATATGAGGCTCCTTCTCGAAGTTCCCATTACCACCCGGCCTCTCAATTTCGCCACCGCCCCAACGATCAACAACATCAAGCTTCTCTTTCCTACGCTTGGAGGAAACATACTCTTCCAACACTTCACCATTACCATGACGAACCCTACTGGAACTGTCATCTCTAACGCTCCTCCCCTTTTTCTTAACTACATCATCCTCTGAGTTCGAATGATCTTTCGAACTGTGTTTGCTACTTTTATGAGATTTGTGCTTGGAACTCCTAGGCATAATAACTCTTCAAAACTTCCGGCTAAATCAAACCTAAACTTTTCCCAAGAATAACATATACCCCAATCCAATCCCAGGCAAGCAATTTGTGGCAATTGACACCTCAGCCGCAGGGAAAATAAAACCAAAGCCCCGAAACCCTAATTAATGACTTGAACAAGCAAAATGATTCCAATAGAGATTACAAAAATCTTAAAAATGGAATCTGAAACACAAAACGCTGAAAACGACAACCGCTAGCTCGAATTCCCGTTGAGCCCTCATAATTATCAATTCAGGCGGCAAAACCTGTCTGATAAACGGCCTTCTATCTTCTCCAAAACGTGCGCGCGCGAATCGCCCAGTCGATTAAAGGGAGAAAACAGAAGACAAATTGTTAACTGAATTGGCAAGAGAAAAAAGTTACTATGGCGAGTCGTCGTCGTTTTGTTCCCCTCGAAAATTAACTTATTTGGTAAATGACATTTACCACTTTGGTGTCCAGAAATTACAAATTTGGCCTTTGCCTTTCCATTACTTTTTGTCCAATTTCGTCCTATGATCCTATCAAAATAACTTAGGTGAATAACTAACTGGATAATTTTTCACGCCCTTCTTCCTATATGAGACATTACTTATATTTTGTAATACAAATCTAAATCTGCGACATAAAATATTTGAAGTCAACAAGGCCTAAGGATTACAAATTAACACAAGATACTATTTGTGCCATGTATTGACTTATAATCTGAGTGTCAAAAACTAAATTCTGAATTGGGCTATTCGATTTGTGTCCGAATGTTGAAAAAAGAACCCAACTAATATGGGCTTATCAAATTGGCCCATATGTTGTCTTACCTAGTTCAATAAATGGAAATGTCAAAGTGAATTTTTTTTCATTTTATATAAAGAAATAAATTAGATTTAGATTCCCTCCATAGGGTGATTAAGAAAATTTCATCTTTCGTGACTTAACCTTGCCAAGTCAGAGTTTCTCAGAACAATTGGAGAGGGCACAATTGAACTTTGGTCCCCAAAACATTTCAATATTTGAATTTGGTCACTTTAATTTTTCGTCTTTTTTCATCTTGGTACAGTTGTAAACTATCCAATAAAATTTTGTATGTGTACGGATATTACTTTCGTGCTGCTTTGTAAGGGTAAAATCGTCATAATAGAACCGACAGCCACGTCAGCATCCGCCTTTGTCCCTTGACGACGACCAACGATACCTCAGTACCTTAGCTTTCTGATTCTCTCTCGTTACCGATAATCATCGTCTCTGCAAGTTATCATCTGGGTAGTTCATGATCAAATTCTAAAACTTTCGGCTTATTCCTTTCAGAGATTATTGCGGCAAGGATTTCGAGCTTGCAGGTTTCAATTTTGACCGTTCCTCGTCTGCTTATCGAGAAAGATCGGTTAGAACTTGCTTGTGATGTTTATCTGTTTCTTTTTATGCTTCGTAAATAGTTTATGGATATGCAAACGCGCTTATTTTGATTTCTGTGGCTGATGAGTTTGATGTATCTTTACAGAAACTTGTATGGGTTTGTTGCTGTTAAACGATTCTGTTAAAAAAAAGGCATTTTCTTTTTAACGTGTTTTATGGGATGTTTAACTTAATAAGACGAAGTTACATAGTTTTGGGTATGGATCATGTAGAATATCTATCAGAGTTGTTTGGTTCTGTTCGTCACGAGTCCATGATGAAATTAAGCTAATCTTGAATCAATAGCGCTTGATTTTTCTTAGGGAAGGCGAGCGAGAAGTTCTTCATCGATGTTGAGATTTTTTAGTTTGAAGGGTTTGCCGTGGAGAGGCACAGATGATCAAGAAAAGGTGGATCGAAGTTTGTTTCCGTTCTCCTTGGCTAATAAAACATAGCTTTTCACTTCTCCAAAAACTCAAAAGTCTTACTGTGTGCAGGTTGTATTGAGTGCAGTCGAGGTTGCGTCTCTTCGCTCAGAAATATCTGCATTAGAAGAGCGTGAATCTCACTATAGAGCTCAGTAAGAAAGACATTAACATATAATTCATATCTTCACTCAACATGTTTAGTATTGCTGAAATGAAATCAGTTGTTAGAAATATAAGTGAAAAGCCCCTTTACTCAGTTGCTTTCTGCGCACTTTCAATTCATCTGTAAACCATATCTATTATCTTCTTATTACTTGGATTTTCTTCACAGGTTAGAGCACATTGATGAGATTCTGAGATCTGCTCGTCTTTCGGGCTATCTGTTTTTAAGATCGGTGAGAATGCTCTTTACCAACATCGCAATTCAAAACATACCTATAATATCTTCGACTTCCTTTGTCTCATATGATCCGTTTATACGTTTATTTTTTTCCATAGAGATGGGCTGCCTTACCCGGGGATCCTCCTCCTATTGATGACGTGGAGGTTGATGATTGGGTCCCACGGTTTGTCGTTCTTCAAGGAGATTGCATCTACTTGTACAAAACTGCCACAGGTATTTGATTTTAGTTCTTTTTCTTCTGTATAATTCCACAATTATCACCTTATCTTTTTTCCAGATTTAAGCCCGCAAGACTCCACTTTTCTGTCCGACGTTGTTGAAGTGGGCCCGCTTCCTTGCATAAACAGAGAAGGGGAAGAAACTCGTTGGTGTTTCTATATCCTAACTCGTCATGGGCTGCGATACGAATGTGCAAGCACTTCTAAGATACAGGTATGTTATTTCAATTCAAACACTTTTCTTTACAAAAGTGGATGTGGTGATTCAAGGATCGTAGCTTTTGGTGTCTATTTTATCAATCATATATCGACAGTGTGTTTTTTTCTTCAGGTCGATTCTTGGTTGGGGGCGATGCGAGTCGAATGCAAGTTATCATCAGCTTCTGATTCAGCTTGATAGTCTTCCGTTGAAGAAGACCTTCAGATATTCAATGTACAGCATGAAACTCTGAAAATTAATTATGGAGATGAATAGCTTTGCCTTAGCTATCATTATCTGCACTAAAGTAATTATTCAATCAACTGTGAATTGTGGTTATTTTTTCATCTTTTCTTTGGTTTTTTTTTTTTTTTTTTGCACTTATTTGTATCCATTATTATTTGAACAGATAGATATCTTCTTTTACCCCAATCAATGACCTGTTTTTCTTTCTTTGTTTATGCCATCCCTTGGATAAGAAAAGGTAAAAAGAAAGGAATACTGGAATAATTTCTATCATTAGAGAGATTAATTGTTAAAAGGACACATCGGGGGTGTAGCTCATATGGTAGAGCGCTCGCTTCGCATGCGAGAGGCACGGGGTTCGATTCCCCGCACCTCCACTCTAAATCTAATGACCTTCTTTTTCACACGTATTAATTATTTTTTCTTCATCAATTAATTATTATTCCCAACAAAGTGAAGTAATTCTGTTACACCGAACGTGTTTGGTGGAAAAGTAAAAAAGGTACATCATCAATCGAAAAGGCTTGTATCTAATCTTAGGCCTTAGCCGTTTCTCCAAGCAAAAACATGATCGACATTGGAATCTATATATAAATATTAGAAATTCATAGAGTCCCACTTCAAAAATGAAAACTTTTTTCCACAGTCAATTCACGATATAGTAGAAGATTAGGATAAAGCTTTTAAGAACCTCTTTTGTCTAGCCCATCAGGAATAAAGTGATCTATTCATCAATCGATAGCTTGATAAACGACCCCTTGTTTGTTGTTCCTCGATAAAGTCTTTTTACTTTGTTATATCATAAAAACGATCTTTCCCCTCATAATTTCTTAAACTCGTATCCTTCACATGTTTGGTACTGCAACTACTGAGCCATGATTGATCTTAACACAATCTTGAACTAAACGATTCAATGTAACTACAGAAGAAGAAAGGAATAAGGAATTCGAGCCTTTGTAATAAAGTAAGAAAAAAAAAAAAGCAGAAAAAGAATATTTTTAAAGGAAAAATTGTATCTTTTCCGAATATTACAGAACCGAAAGCAAACTTGATAACGTATTGTTTTCAATGGAGAAACGACAATTGATTCCCAATCTCACGTGACCCACCTGAAATTTCGATATTATCTCCCATTAGATTTAATCTCTCTCACCTTGTCTATAATCAATCATACGAACAGTTTCTTATGTATGTAGTTGGTCCCAATCACGTGTCCTTTGCACAAATAAATACACACACACCTCACTAAGGACGTTGATTCAGTCCTACTCTTTCCTTCCTCTACGTAGTTAGATCGCTTCGCTTTTCAGTTTTCTTGTTTCGCCGTCGTCGAAAACAATGCCGGCTAACATTCTTGTGACGGGCGGCGCTGGTTACATCGGCAGCCACACCGTTCTTCAGCTGCTTTTGGGTGGGTACAAAGCCGTGGTTGTCGACAATTTGGACAACTCATCCGAGGTTGCCTTGAAGAGGGTTAAGGAGCTCGCCGGCGGGCATGGATCGAATCTCGTTTTTCACAAGGTTTGTGCTTTTTCATTTGTTCTTTGCGGCCCAGTATTTGATTTGTGCGTTTTTGGGTGTTTTTTTGAGCTGCGAAGCTCAAAGTTTGCTGTTCTCATGGGGATTTATTTTCCGTGTTTTTCTGCTGTTGCTGAATGTTGTTAGGAGAAAGTGATTTTGATTCTGCTTGGTGATTGAGTTTAGTCGTCGATCTGTTAATTGTACTAAGGAGTTCGTCTTTCTTGATTGTACACTGAAGAATATGCTTAGGGGAATCCGTAAATCATAGTTTAACCTCATCTTACTTGACTGTTCCTTTGCTATTGATCTAATGAATGTCTCAAAGATGCAGATTTATGATCTTTAAGCATATTCTGAATTGATTGAACGATCTTAACGACGACATTTTTCTTCGAATCTTTAATCAATTCAGGTTGATCTTCGGGATAAGCCCGCACTTGAGAAGCTTTTCGCCTCTGAGAAGTAAGTTTTAACACAAAGAACGATCCATGATTAATCGAAGAAACTGTTGTAGTTTCTGTATTTGAGTTGATACTTTACATCTGTCATTTGTTTTCCATACGAGGAAGACAATCAATCCATGGCTAACACTTACCTCTGTTTTGTATCATCCGTCAAAGGTTTGATGCTGTGATCCACTTTGCTGGTCTAAAGGCAGTTGGAGAAAGCGTTGCTAAACCCTTGTTGTATTACGACAACAATCTTATCGGTACTATTTACCTCCTCGAAGTCATGGCTGCTTATGGATGTAAGAAGGTAATCCCATAATCCCCTTTTTCTTTAAAGCTCTGATCTTTTCTTGTCCCAATTTCCTTTGTTCGACTGAACTCATATATGCTTGTTTCTCAGCTCGTTTTCTCATCATCTGCTACTGTTTACGGTTGGCCTAAAGAAGTCCCTTGCAATGAAGAATCTCCTATTTCTGCCATGAATCCTTACGGACGAACGAAGGTAACTTTTTTGGACCCATTAGAATATCATGAGCTCCATCTTTTCAATAAGTAGAGTTGGAAACTGAACGAATTATGTCGGGTTGAAATGGATCGGTCCAAAAAGTGGGTCGTGTTTTTTGCTTATATGTGTAAATTACTTTTTTTTTTTCAAAATTGTTGGGACTGAGTTCATATTAGTCACAGAGTCTTATCATCAACTAAACGACGTTTTTCTTACAGCTCTTCATCGAAGAGATATGCAGAGACATTTACCAATCAGACAAGTCATGGAAGATCATTCTACTGAGGTACTTCAACCCCGTCGGCGCACACCCCAGCGGCTATATAGGCGAAGATCCTCGAGGAATACCGAACAATTTGATGCCCTTTGTACAGCAAGTAGCTGTAGGAAGAAGGCCCGAGCTCACAGTTTTTGGCACCGACTATGGAACTAAAGATGGAACTGGGGTATGCAATAAACCAAAGAATCTGATAAAAGACGAACCTTTTCAGTAACTTTTAAGAATTGCATTTCTGTATTATGAATGTATTTTAACCTGCATCTTGTCTCAGGTCCGTGACTACATCCATGTTGTGGATTTATCAGATGGTCATATCGCTGCTGTGAATAAGCTCGGCGATCCTTCTGTGGGTAAGTATGAGTATTGAAATAAAGATTACACGAATGAAAGTCGAAATCTTGGAATTTATTCTGTACGGATTTCTGAAGGGTGTGAGGTCTACAATTTGGGCACCGGCAAGGGAACTTCCGTCTTGGAAATGGTAGATTCGTTTGAGAAAGCTTCAGGGAAGGTACAGTTCTTGAAAATCCACGTTAGATTCTTTGATTGGATCGATGAAAGGAAAAGCCCTTTATTTGATTTTTCGCATTCGAAATTTCCCAGAAAATTCCGCTGAAGAAGGCTGGCAGACGTCCGGGAGATGCTGAGGTTGTGTACGCTGCTACGGACAAGGCTGAACGCGAACTGAAGTGGAAGTAAGTAAAATTCGATCGAATGTCGATAAAGGAAATCTTGTTTTCCTGCAAAAAAATTGCGGGACTAAAACGATTATTCTTGAAATATTTTTTGAAGGGCCAAGTATGGTATAGACGAGATGTGCAGAGATCAGTGGAACTGGGCTAGCAAGAACCCATATGGCTACGAGCCTCAGCAGCCTACGAAATGATCGCAGAAACCAATCGACGACTGAATATCGTTTTCTGGGATATTTGCTATTACGCTTCTTTTTTTTGTTCGATTTTCTGCACCGATGCCATGAACTGAACTCTATGCATGTACTGTTATTATGTCCTGTACTTTGTGTCCACCATGTCTCAAACATGTGTAATAAGCAAGAAGTGAGATAAATGATATATGCTTTGCTTCTTTGATATTTTCAGGAAGAAATGAGTCGTTGGCCTAACTGTACCCGAAATTTCAACACTCATCTGCAAGATAAGGACTTGGCTACCTTCTCAACTAACGTAATAATAATGCATCTCGACGTACAACAACCAACCTAACTCTTCAGAAGTATATATACATCAAGGCCAACCACCATGTTGTAGCTTCTATTCAATTCCATTGATTAGGCTTACCCACCGTTTTATCAAGTTATCAATTATCATCATATTTTAACCAATTAATTTATTAGGACATCCTTAAACAAGTATACATCATTTATCTATAGGACTCGCCAAGAATCCTCTTTCATAACTTCAATATATACACACAATATATATTATACTATACTACACGATTCCAAGAGCAAACACTAGGCCTGATAAGTGATATCATCACCTTCAACTTTCACCGTTTTTCAACTCTTCCATTGTCTTATTGTTATGTTCAGAGCTTCAGATGAATTAGTTCGCAAACGTATGGTTCTCCTCTGCAAAAATGTCCAGAAGGGACAAAGCCTCGGGGACGTTGAGTTCGAGCCTGAACTTAGGACCATCGTAGTGGTGAAGGACGGGCCTGAACGAATCTTCTTCCAAGGGCTCGCAGATCTTCCTCGTCACTACGCGAACCTGGGCTGGAAACCGAGATTCGCCTGGGTTTTTCTTGTCCTCCCAAGCCGAGGGATCAATATTCGACCCACCAAAACTTGCAGCCTAACAAACATTTTCAGACGAAATATGAATACGTGTCTCAAAAAATAATCGATGATCAAAGGCTTGATATAATTAAGGTAATAAAGGCTGACCTCGAAAATTCCATGGAGTTGGTGCGTTGAGTAGTTGTAAAGAAAGAGTGGCAGCCCAGGTGTTATTGATCGGACTGAATCTCTGTAGCGAGGAGGCAAGCCTGGAAGTAATTCGGACAACAATTTAAGACAATTTTCATCAAGAACACTAGAATCGCAAAAAAGATCAAATAAAAAGCCAACATTTGACGAAAAGATTGTAGGAACATGAGAGCCCACGTACCAAAAAGCTGTCTCCTGAGGTTCTCAGCCATGGTATCGTTGTTACAGACGAAGATATACCCTCCAATCGTCTCATTCCTCGGCAAAGCCTCGGCCGGCGGCAGAGTCTTGAACCTCTTGTCCACCTTATTCTCGCTATTTCCCTCCTTATTACCACCGCTAACTTCCTTGTTATCCTTGTTTCCCCTGTTACTCTTCTTCCCAAACTTACCGCCGTGATGATACATGTGTTCGTCGTCGTTCTTCCCACCCTTCACCACCAAGCTGTTCAGAAAGGCCTTACCTTTATTATTATTATTATTACCATAGCCGCCGTCGAACCCATAACTGTTATTATTTCCGCGGAGCCCCAAAGAGGGACTGCTGTAAACACCCTTATTGAACCCGCCATTCAAACCCGAGCCCGACCCGAACCCAGCAGAGTAATTCAAGTTCAGCGCATCGTTGCTCGGAAGCCTCCACGAATCGGCTTTCCAAGAGTCGTTAACGTTGTCGAGATGCGGAGGCGGCGCCTTGATCGGAGGCTGCTCGGAAACGACGTCGTTTCTGAAGTCAAAGTTGCGCCTCTTCGAAGCGTAGTTCGTGCTCCATATCGAGTCGTTGAGCGACAGATCGGCCAAAGAATTCGTCTGAAGACGAAGGTTGTCGCTGAATTGCCAGAAAGAGGAGTTTGAGCTGTTGTCCATTTCTTTCCTTGAACAAAACAAAATATGTACTACTCAAGTCTTTGAGATGAAAGAGTTGTAGCTGTGTGTGTGTGTTTTTGTGTGTGTTTGTGTGTGTAGACTTAGAGAGAGGGTAAAGGCCGAGTCCTTCTTATATACTGTAATAAAGAGGAGGAAAGTTCGAGGAAGGTGAAAGGAAGAATAGCGTGTACACTTGTCAAATATCAGTGTGGTGAGAAGAAACGTTCGTGACGTGTCAGTCAGTATTTAATTATTTATTTATTATTTATTAGTATCATTAAAGCGGAAAATTCCAAAAAAGAAATACAGGAAGTTTATGCAATTAACATCATCTAAATCGTTTTATGTCTCTATTGTCTTATTATCTACCATGTATTTATTTGCATACGCTTAACCATTAAGTTTCGTACATGTAATAAGATGTCAATTTAAATTGTTTCAATTTGGTTTAATAGTATTGGTGTTAGTTGAATTAGGTGCGAGTGACGCATAGGACGCGGTTTTAGTTCAAGCGTAGGTGTTATTGTGGGGGTGAGTAATTGTTCCTTTATTATTATTAATGCAATACTTTTAAGAGTTGAAAAAGAGGCATGTCTTTTTCTAAAATAGTGGTTGTTTTTATTACTTTTTTTTTTCTTAAGTTCTAAACTTCTAGAAGGTCATGGTTGCCAAGTAAGATTCTAAGGAACGTTGTTGTGTTCACACTGAATCGGGGAGAACTTGGAAAGTTTCATTGATAGCATTAATACTTATAAAGTTTATTTTGGGATAAGTTTTGCTTTTGAAAAAAGAAAGCATTTATCCATTTCTCTTCCAGTTCTTATCCATTAAGTTAAGAAAAGGAGAGTAAACTGGAGGATAGAATCGAATTTAATATAAACTTTTTTTTATTTTTATTTGCTATAATTCATTTTCTTTTATGTTTGTAGAATATTTGTTGTCCGAAATACTCAGAATCTTTCAAGGAGTTTGGGTTGGTTTATGGGTAATTCTATTGGCACCCCCCTTAATTCTATTTACACCCCCCTATTTAATATATAAGTAGATTATTACATACTTACCAATTAAAAGTTAACTATTTTAAACTATTAAATACTTACCAATTTTAAAATGTTAGATAATTACCATTAAAAAGTCCCAAATATCCATCTAAGGAAACCAAAGAGAATATTATATTTCCAATGACGAAATTCACGTTATGGCATATACAATCATTGGATATTTACTTTCACATATTTAAACTGATACTTTGATCGACTATCCCTATATAACATAGTTACAATCATTAAACTGTATTTCTTTCAAGGTAGAAGGTGACGCGAGACGTGTTCGGGCGTGGATTTGAGTTCTCTCCTTTTTCTCAATAGACAAAAAGCCTATTCAACGCTAACATGATACCGGTAATTGATAACTTAGCACTTGAATTTACTGTATTTTTTTATCTCGTTAAATATATTCTTACTTATTTTATTACTTATTTTTTTACATATTTCTTATGCATATTTAGGTTAATGACATTTACGAAATAATCGAAGATGATGAACATAGAGGTGATGATACAACTGATGATGTGACTTACAAATTTTTCACTGAAAAGGTATATTTTTCATCAGTTATTATATATATCTTCTTATTACTATTGTTATTATTATAATATATATGTGCTAGTTTAGTTTCTAAACAATAATTTTTTAGGTGTTCGATTCTCGAGAAGATTTAATTTATTGGGTGCAAAATATGGGAACAAGTCTTGGATACGTAATTGTCACTAAAAGATCAAGGACATACACAGGTGGAAAGTGTTCGAAAATTATATTTCAATGCGACCGTGGTGGTATCTACAAAAGTAAAAAAATCTCTACAAGAAATACCGGCACAAAAAAGGTTGGTTGTCCGTTTGAACTAAAGGGAACGTCAACGCAAAGTAATTGCTGGAAGCTGACCGTTATATGTGGAATACACAATCATGAACCTGCAGTGGATCTTGAAGGTCATCCATATTCAAGACGACTTTCTAAACATGAAGATATATTAGTAGAAGATTTGTCAAAAAAGAACGTGAAACCGCGAGCTATCCTGTCAACACTCAAGAAGCATAACGTGGATAATGTTTCAACAATCAAAACGATATATAATGCTCGTCAAAAGTTTCGGGCAATGGCAAAAGATGGTGAAACTCAAATGCAGGTTGTTATGTCTTTTTTGCATGAAAAAGGCTATATTTTTGAAAGTCGATCCAATAGCTTAACCAATGAGTTGGAAGATCTATTTTTCGCCCATCCAAAATCGTTGGAGATATGGCGTGCATTTCCGCATGTGCTTTTGATGGACGCAACATACAAAACAAATAGATACAAGATGCCTCTTCTTGAAATTATTGGTGTAACATCCACTAATATGACCTTCTGCATAGCATTCGTTCTAATGCATAAAGAGAAGGAGGCCAACTATAGTTGGGCATTAAATTGTCTTAAATCGACGATGGATGGATGCGTTCGTTCTCCACGTGTTATAGTCACAGACAGGGAGTTGGCTTTACTAAAAGCATGCAACAACATTTTTCCGGAAGCTAAAGGGTTACTCTGCAGATGGCACATTTATAGAAGTATTATGAGGAAGTGCAGGCCTTCAATAACATCAAGCAAAGCATGGAATTCTTTCTATAAGGCATGGACAACACTGGTTGAATCTGAAACAGATGCAGGGTACTTGTCCAACTTGGCACATCTTGAAGCAACATTACACGACTTTCCAGGTATTCCTTAATGTATATTTAATTTTCTATGTTAAATTATTTATAAATTGTTATTCATAAAAACTTAATAAGCTTGTATAATTTCAGGCGTAATTGATTATCTAAATAATCATTGGTTGACGCCTTACAAGGAGATGTTTGTATCTGCTTGGACCGACAAATTTCTTAACTTCGGAAATCACACAACAAATAGAGTAGAGAGTCAGCACGCTAAGTTAAAACGGTATTTGGAGTCTTCACAATCAGATTTGGAGACATCATTATCTTTTATTCAACAGGTAATCGAGTCTCAAGTTACGGCTATTAAAGCAAGTATTGAACAAAGCAAGATTCTCATTCGGCATAAATTCACCGAGCCTCACTATGGAGAATTGCGTGGTTTTGTTTCTATTCATGCGCTTGAAATAATATTTAAGGAATTTGAACGATCAAAAGAAGCTGAATCTATTTCTGAAAGTTGTGGATGCCAGCTTCGTACAAGTCATGGATTGCCATGTGCACATGAGCAGGTCATGTATTTCAGTAAAGGGCAGCCTATCCCGTTAGATTTAGTTGACGAGTTTTGGAGGAAACTTGACCTTTCACCTTGCACGTCTCTAGAAGAAGACGAGTTATGTTGTGATGTTGAGTTGCAAGTTATTAATGCGCAATTTGAAAAGCAGTCAAGAACGGGAAAACTCAGTATTTTGAGGAAGTTAAGAGAGATAATTGCACCATCTACAACATTGCTTCGTGAGCCAGAAATTCATATTACCCGTGGGCGTCCCTCCCATAAAGCTAAAAGTTCAGCGCCAGTTCGAGAACATCTTCGACGTAGTTGTTCACCTATATCAAAAATCAGTGACCGAGATGATGGACAATTTCTAAAAAAAAACAAGTACAGTCACTCTTCGGATCCACAACATTCTTTCCATCCATATATTCATCAATTTCCAACTATACTTCAACCTTATATCAGAGAAGTGCAAGATGTAAAATCTGATGGAAACTGTGGTTTTCGAGCAATAGCTATATGTCTTGGTCTTCAAGAGGACGAATGGATTATCATTCGACGTAACTTGATTGAAGAGTTGGAGATGTATAAATTACAATATATCGACATGTTTGGTGCTGAAGGGTGGCTCAATGTCTATAATTCGCTAAATTTCTTCGAGTCAGATAGTCATGCGCCGTATGAGCATTGGATGACTATGCCTAATATGTGTCTTGATTGCTTCGAAGTATAATGTTATATTGCATGTTATAAGCAACAAAGGTAGTCTGACATACTTACCGCTTCGGTCTGCTCCGCCACCATGGTATCTTCATGTTTCTATTGCAATCGGTCATGTTAATGATAATCACTACGTCAAAGTTTCATTATCAGAAGGCTACCCTATGCCGAGTATCATGCCACAATGGGTTTATTTCAGAGAAAAACGTGCAGCAGCATGGATTACCCCTTATGTTAGTCGTATTAATAATTACGAAAAAATATTGCGTTCTAGTTGTGCTCCTGATTATGTTATATTGAATTAATTAAAAAGAATATTTATTATTTTTATTTTTAATGCGCTCATTTAATTTTGCATAAAATATTTATGTACATGTATATTTTATTTAAATTAATTATTTATTATTAATAAAATTTTAAAATTTTAATATTTTAAAGTTAATATAACTGTGTGGCTATTAATAAAATATACAATAATAGGTTAATTAAAATATTGTATTGTTATATCATTGGATAAAATAAGTTAATTAATGTTGTTGAATAACTTGTGCAAATAATGATTTGAATAACTTATGCTTTTAATGTTGTTGAATTCTACATAAAATAATAAAAATATCATTATTGTTGAATTCATTTAAGTATGCAACAAAATTCAAGTGTTAGGGGGTGTAAAAAGGGGGTGTAAATAGTAGAGGGGGGTGTGAATAGTAGGACCGCAATACGGAGAAAGACTAAATATTGGGCCTGTGCTTTTATCGGGTTAGTAGTATTGGGCTTAAGATGCAATTTTCCAGTTTCGAAAAGCCCGATTATGAAATCTATCCGGTGTGCAATATAATTAGTTATAAATGTAGGGCTGTTTGGAAATTAACGAAAATAGCCCAAAATCCCGCTTCGTAAAAGGCAGCTAAAATACTGTAGCAGCTGAAGCAACGTACACGCAGCAACTCTTCTCTCTCTCAACTTTATGCTTACAAAAGCTGTATCTATATGTTCTTGCTGGAGTAGTATATAAGCCGCATTGATTACTTTTGATTTCTGTTGAATTCCCAGACATCTTCTCATTATAGCAGAGGCAGCTATGAATCGGAGAAACGAGCCGAATCCATTTGACGAGGAGGAGCCTGAAGTCAATCCATTTTCGGTAATTGTTTTTTGCTTCCTTTTTGCCCCTTAGATCTGCCTATGTTTGGATTTCTTCCATCAGAGCTTTCTGGCTGATGCTTGTGTCTAGCTCGTGCGTGAGCTTCGTGTGTGTCGCGGTGATTTTGTGACTGATTTGATTAGATCCGATTCTGGTTTGAGTAGATTTCAGTAGGGGTTGTTTGTAGAGGCAATGAGTTTGGAGGTGTATTTTATGGTGTTTTTGGAGCTGTCGCGATTTTGGGTTTTATATGAAAGTAATGGTTAGTTGGACTGATCTGTTGAGAAAATTAGCTTGCGAAGACGAAGTGTACTGAACGAAGGCACGGTTTGGCATTTTCTGACTGAAGTTTCTAATTTTGGAAATGATGAGCTTATTCCATATCAACTTCTTTGTAGGGACGCTTTGACTGAATATTTGAGTAATGAAAACTTGTTGACTGGTGAAGTGCAAAATATTGTTGGAATATGATCTATTTGCGGAGTATAAAGTAGCGAATGCTCATTTTTCTTTGAGTCAAGATTATGTTGAGATCCATGGGAAAATGCTTTTGAAATTGTAGTATACGGTATTATGAAATGCATGGTAGGTGAATTGAAGGTAAATGATGCTACGACCTTGACCTTGACCTTGATGACTCCGTGACTGGTATTTTGTTTTCACTCTGACCATAGATAGTTCTGCTGGTTGGATTATTGCAGAATGGGACCTCATCAAAGTCAAGAATTCCTAAAGTGGTTGCTAATACATTGGGATTTGGTCAAAAGCATGATGCTACTGTGGATATACCTTTAGATACTATGAACGTAATGAATCTACTTGGTACACTATAGGATGATTTTATCTTCAATCCAATATTCAATAACTTCTTTTATATATTTTCAGGGAAACAAAAACAAGGGTACAGAGCTTGCTAATTGGGAAGCAGATTTGAATAGGAGGGAAAGGGTTAGATTTTGGCCTTGATCAATATCTTGGAAATTCTGGCATGTGTCAAGCAATATTAGCTGATATGAGGATTAGAATTCTTCTGTATGACATGAAGTTGGAGAAAGTCTGTTAATAATCTCATTTCGTGCTGTTATTGACTTCGGACGTGTACATAAAATACATGCTTTTGTGCTCAATTGCTTTGTTTTCGTTTCGCAGGAAATTAAACGCAGAGAAGATGCCATTGCGAGCGGTAAGTGAAAATATTAGGGATAACACGTCATGAATGCCGACTTCCACTCTTTGATAACTATCTTTATCATTCTATAACCCATTCATGCAGCTGGAGTTCCTGTTGATGATAAGAATTGGCCACCATTTTTCCCCATTATCCATCATGATATAGCTAATGAAATACCAGTTCATGCTCAAAGGTTACAGTATCTTGCATTTGCTAGTTGGCTAGGTGCGTATTTGGTGCCATAATTTACAAATGTTGCCTTTTAAAGTTTTTTTGTTCCTACTATTTTACTGTTACCTCGAGGAATCGTGTGTTAACCTCTGATGTGTTCGGGGCTGGGTATAGGTGTTGTCCTTTGTCTCGTGTTCAACGTCCTTGCGATCACCATTTGCTGGATAAAGGGCGGTGGTAAGTTTTAACTGCTTTTCGCATAAACATTTTACAAATACAAATCAGGATTTATTAAATTGCTAAAATGTGGTTTACTATCTGTAGGAGTCAAGATTTTCTTCTTAGCTATTATCTATGCATTTATGGGAATTCCTCTTTCTTATGTGCTCTGGTATCGTCCTTTATATCGTGCGATGAGGTAGGTTACGCTTACATCCCCGTCCTATCTTTTCCTAAGACATTGTAATGGAAATAACAACGGTTAATCTGTAAAATCTGATCTTCAGGACCAATAGTGCGCTCAAATTCGGCTGGTTTTTCATGTTCTATTTGGTATGTGTTGGCAATTGATACTCCACAAATCGTACATGAAATAGGTAATTATTCTTGATCATCTTTTTATTAACATATATCCATCGTGCAGCTTCACATTGCATTCTGTGTAGTTGCTGCTATCGCACCTCCAATTGTCTTCCATGGGAAATCATTTACGTAAGATTGATTTCAACCGTTCCCCCCAAAAAAAACTTTAGAGTCTGGCCTTTTATGAATGCTTGAGAGCTCTAAATATGTTCGTGTTTTTCTCTTCGCCAGAGGTATCCTTTCTGCAGTCGACGTCTTCTCTGACCACGTCTTGGTTGGGGTGAGATTTTCTTTCATAATTTTGCCTGAAGAAATATCAAATATCCATTGTTGGTTGCTTTGCTACGCTTCACGACGATTCTTTGCTTCCAAGCAGGTCTTTTACCTGGTTGGGTTTGCAATGTTTTGCTTGGAAACACTCCTTAGCTTGTGGGTACTTCAGGTAAAAGATTAGTTTTTTGCCTTCGTGAATATTTAGTACCACAGATTTTTTTTTTATTATTTTATCTACTAATTAAATATCTCTCTTGCAGAAAGTATACATGTATTTCCGTGGACACAAGTAAAATATACATACATCAAACTGCATGTTGGAGTTTGTGGTCTCTCATCGACGTTTATTTAAGGTTCTATTACAGAGACTTTGTTGGGTAAGAGACAAAGGTATTTCATTGTGATTTATCTATTTAAGTTTGGAGTTCAATCATCGCTGTCAGAGTAAAAGTCCAAATGTTGAACCATTGTTTAAAGATCCCGAGAAAACGATACATGGATGTGTAAGACTAATAAACAGATTTAACCACTTGAAAGTTCTATATGATCTGTCCTGTATTAGCCCCTAATTAATATTACCAAAAGTATACTCAAATAATGGACCCATTTTACAAAAGATGAGTGCGACGGACGTGAAAAAATTGTTTCTAGACGACTTTCATTTCATTGGATTATCTTGATTTTTGTATTATCAATAATTTTGACAGGAAAGAGAAAAAAAAGAAAGACATCCTTAATTTTAACAGTTGACATCACCCTCACCTTCGCACTTTGCGAAAGGATAACATTTTCTTTCCCCATCCCGAAAAATAATAACGCTAAAAAACAACTCACACTCACGAGCATAAAAACACAGAGAACCCAAAAAAAAAAAAGAAAAGCTTACCTTACACTAACTAAAAAATATTCCGTCTTCCGTTGAAATTCTCCTCCTTTCTTCGGCTTACCAAATCTAAAAGCAAAAAACAAAGCGACAAGAAAGTTTCATTGGTCCCTAAACCTTCTTTTCTACTGCACATGATCTGATCATCATCACCGCATTCTTCAACTCCACCATAGCTCATAAGAACACAGAAAGAAAAGAAAAAAAAAAAGATACAAGTATATGGCGACTCTCAGTGATATTGGTGTGTCAGCTCTGATCAACATACTCGGCGCATTTGCATTCTTACTAGCCTTTGCAGTTCTTAGAATTCAACCAGTCAACGACAGAGTTTACTTTCCCAAATGGTACATTTCTGGGAAGAGAACGAGCCCGAGAGGCTGGGGCGGCGTCGTGGGCAGATACGTCAATTTGAATGTCATGACTTACTTCACTTTCCTCAATTGGATGCCTAAAGCTATGAAGATGAGCGAGGCTGCCATTATCGACCACGCTGGCCTTGATTCTGCTGTTTTCTTGAGGATTTACGCTCTTGGGTACTCCCAAAATCCCAACTTTATTGGTCAATTTTCAGTTATGATTCTGATTATTGCAAGTCGGTTAGTATCTTGTGTTCTTTCTTAACCTCTGCAACAGCTTGAAAATATTCGGACCAATAGCCATAGTTGCGCACCTAATACTGATCCCAGTGAACGTCTCCGATGGAACATTGTCTTTCCTTAGCCGAGACTTGGTCGTTAGTGACATCGATAAGCTATCGATATCGAATGTTAAGCCCGAGTCTTACAAGTGAGCTTTGAAGTCCCTTTTCTTAGCTTCCCTTCTTCATCGGACATTGATAGAAAGAGACTCCATCTTGGCTTTTTTTAAGGTTCTTCGTCCACGTATCGCTCGAATACTTGTTTACTTTCTGGGCCTGTTTCGTGCTCTACAAGGAGTACGATAGAGTTGCAAAGATGAGGCTAAGCTTCTTGGCCTCACAAGGAATGCGCGCCGAGCAATTCACAGTTAGCTTCCGCAGTTCACATAGTTCGTCTTCTTTGCGCGTTTCTCTGAATTTTCTTACACCTAACTGATGGACTCTTCAGGTTCTTGTCAGAGGCGTGCCAAATACGAGCAAACGCTCTGTATCAGATAACGTCGAGGCCTTCTTTCGGAGGAACCATCCCGACCACTACCTATGTCACCAGGTAATAAAACTTCGGCGATCGAAAAACTGTTCGACTTCGGTCCTCGAAATTTATGATCTTCGATTGAAAAATTCCCCCATTTCTTCGTCGATGCGCGAATCTGTTTCCAGGCAGTGTACGACGCCAACAAATTCGCAAAGCTGGTCAGGGGAAGAAACCGTCTTCAGAATTGGCTCGACTACTATCAGCTCAAGTTCGAAAGGCATCAGCACAAAAGGCCTACCACAAGGGTATTATTACTTAACTCCTTAAACTCTGTCTGAAAAAAACTTTGCAAAGATTTCGCGAAACATGTCGTTGCGTTGTTTTCGTCGCTATCGCTCAGAGAGGCTTCTGTGGACTGTGGGGCGAAAAGGTCGATTCGATCGACTTCTACAGAGATCAAATAAAGTACCTCGACAAGCGCGTAAGTCCACGCCTGGCTTGTAATAATGCTCGAGTAAATCGCCGTATGCTAAGTTTTTCACTGCGATGCAGTTGACGATGGAGCGAGAGAAAATAATAAAAGACCCTAAATACGTGACGCCAGCTGCCTTCGTATCGTTCGATTCGAGGTGGGGCGCAGCTGTGTGTGCGCAGACACAGCAGAGCAAAAACCCTACAACGTGGATAACCGACTGGGCGCCCGAGCCTCGCGACGTTTATTGGAAGAACTTAGAGATACCCTTCGTCTCGCTTAGCATCAGAAAGCTCGTTATATCGCTGGTAGTCTTTGCGTTGGTCTTCTTTTACATGATTCCCATCGCTTTCGTGCAATCTTTGGCGAACATCGAAGGGCTCGAGAAAGTTGCTCCTTGGCTCAGGCCAGCAGTCGAATGGTAAGAAATAAAACAGTCCTCGAGTTTGTAGTCGAATGGTAAGAACAAGCATATCCCGTGATCTCTTTCGATCTTTTTTTTGTTTTCTTTCCGGGCAGGAAATTCGTCAAGTCTTTCGTACAGGGTTTTCTCCCCGGTTTCGTTCTTGAACTGTTTCTGTACTTTCTTCCCGACGTTTTAATGGTCATGTCCAAAATAGAGGGACATACGTCTTTCTCTGAACTCGAACGTAGAACTGCTTCCAAGTATTACTACTTCATGCTTGTCAACGTCTTCCTCGGAAGCATAGTGGCCGGGACGGCATTTCAACAGCTCAACGCTTTCCTTCACCAGTCAGCCACTCAGTAATCTCCACGAACCCTATTTTCGTCCAATCATGACTAACGCAAAGGATCCAAGAAAAGACTTCCTTTTTTTTTTCTCCTAATCGCAGGATTCCAAGAAACATCGGCGTATCAATCCCCATGAAAGCCACCTTCTTCATCACCTTCATAATGGTCGACGGCTGGGCTGGAATCGCCTGCGAAATACTCAGAGTGAAAGACTTCGTCGTCTTTCATCTGAAGAACATGTTCTTCGTAAAGACTCAAAGAGACCTCGAAAGGGCTATGGATCCCGGCGGCGTAGATTTGCCCCAAGCATTACCTACTCTACAGTTGTACTTTCTCCTCGGAGCTGTTTACATGGTCGTCACCCCAATTCTCCTTCCTTTCATACTCATATTCTTCGGCTTCGCCTGCTTCGTCTATCGCCATCAGGTTAGTTAGCAAAGCTTACATGATCATCTACGTCGGTCGAAAAAGAAAAGAAAAAAAATTCGACTTCGGTTAAAATTTCGCAGGTGATCAACGTATACAATCAGAAATACGAGAGCGCAGGCGCATTTTGGCCCCACGTCCACACTCGCATAGTAACGAGCTTGCTAATATCGCAGCTGCTTTTGCTGGGCTTACTAAGCACGAAAAAAGCAGCGCATTCGACCCCATTGCTCGCAATGCTTCCCATACTGACCCTTTCCTTTCACAAGTACTGCAAGAAACGCTTCGAGCCCGCCTTCAGAAAGTACCCTCTCGAGGTAAGAAACGTGCCCACGACGTAATAAAATGGCCCTAAAAGTATCCCATGATTTCGGGAACTCTTTTGTTTTCTTTATAGGAAGCAGTGTCCAAGGACGAGCAAGACCGTGCTTCTCAGTCTGAGGTAGAGCTGAAGGCGTACTTATCTGACGCGTATCTGCACCCAATTTTTCGCTCGTTCGAAGAAGTTGACTTGATTGAGGTGAAAGTCGACGAAAAGCAAGCTCGTGACAATACTCCGTCGCCTTCTTCTCCAAGCGAGCTCAGTTCGCCCTCGCCTTTGCACGGGGACAATCGTCAAGAAAATGAAGAGGATAATCGTCAAGAAAACGAAGGGACTCTACGAAACGTACAGCACTATGAAATCGAGCCGCCGGCTCATAACGTGTACCAACACTATGAGGTCGAAACGGAGCCTTACAACTTGTATCAGCAGTATGGATTCGAGTCGCCTAACGAACTGTATAGATATAATGAGTACGGTGGCGAGCAACACTATCAATACTATCGTTACTGAGCTTTATTATTATTACATAGTTTGTTGGCCACTAAAGAGAGTCTATGGGGGGGTTTCTGCTTGAATTATGCTGTCAGTTTATGGCACTACCTTCATTTAAGAGCTGTAAATCGATGTTAAGACGAAGCAAAGCTCGCGAATTCTGCGCGATTTATTACATCGTAAAAACATGCATGCAAAATCATAAGTAACGCTTTAGATACTCATGAACACGAGCGTATCGAACTTCAGGGTAAAGCTCGGAAGCAGATTCTCCACCTTCTTCGCCTATTTCGAAGTTCGTCAAACGCCCTTCGTAGAAAATATGGTAAAAATGGCCGATCCCAACTTGAGCAGCAAAGTCAGCACCTGCAATTTTTTTTCATGATTTGACAACTCATTTACGTACGACATCTAAAAGGCTATACATACTTCAAATTGCACGCAGAAGGTGGGTAATAAACGAACTAACCATTCATTAGAGCAAGAAAATCTTCCGCCGAAGTATTGACCTTCTCAAGCTCCTTGCCGGCGAGTTTCTCCCACTCTCCGATCAATTCTCGCTGGCCCATGACGTTTTCCGGCGGCCTCAAGTACACAGTCTTGTTTAGAGTCCGAGGATCGTCGATGGACTTCACTGCGTAGGTTGCTATGTCGTCTTCGTCCATAAAGACGGCTAGAAAGAAGAAGACATGGGAAACTGTGTCATAACGATTAATTTTGGCCGCATTTTTTCTCACTACCTTTAACGTTTCCATCTCCATAGACGAGGACTTTGTCCTTGGGAGGCACTAAAGTTCCCATCTGAGAAAGATTGCCGACGAAATAACCAGCGAAGCAGCTGCCCAAGACGTAGGTGTGCGGTATTTGAGCTTCTTCGATCGCTTTTCTCACAACCATTTTCTCGTCGAACGTCACTCTCCCAGGCTCGAGCGCGTCGCCCATCCTCGCCGGATCTAACCCAAACTCAGACGGCAGAAATCGCTGCAGATAATGGTAATGACGATGGTGAAGACGACGATCGGTGACACGCGCGAAAATAATTTATTGTGTACACGCACCTTGATGTTTCCAGCTTCTTTAATGGCGTCGACGAGCTTGAGCTGCAAGAGAATATTGTGGCTTCTGAAATGAACGCCGGACATTGTACATATGACGACGTCGACTTGCCTGACGGCGTCGACTAAGCTTCCATGGTCGGAGAATGAGCCGTCGACTAGCTTTGCGCCTTTCTGTTTGAAGTCCAATAAGATTTGCAGTTTGTCTATGTCGAGGCCGATTTCGGGTCGCCGGAGAATGTAGGTGGGGTGGCCCTCGGCCAAGCAAGCCTTCACAATCCTCCTGCCCATGTACCCGCTTCCGCCGACCACAAGAACCTTGCTCTTTGTTGCCATATTTCCTTCTTCTTCTTCTTCTTCTTCTTCTTCTTCTTCTTCTTCTTCTTCTCTCTCTCTCTCTCTCTCTCTCTCTCTCTCTCTGTCTCTATCTCTCTTATGGTCTATATAGTTTGTAATTATGAGATTCAATGGTGTATGGGGGTGGTTAGTGGGTATTTAGGTGTTGGGCGAATTATATGTTATTTTGAAGGTGTCGGTTACATAGGTTTGGTCTTCGGTCAATATGTTGTATTTATATTTAGTAGTAATAATGAATTCTCAAGCTTTACTCCAAAGTCCAATGTCGACGAGGGTTGCTGAGATTTGAGAGAAAATCAGACACGTGTTTTAGTTTTGCCTACATTCTTCCAGGATAAGTGACGAACAAATCAAGACCAAAGCAAAGCCACCTTTATAACACCTTTTTTTTTTTTTTTTTTCCGATCGTAATAATTATGGCTTTTGCTTTCTCTGTCTTCACCATAGAATAGAGCCATGACAACCACCACCACATGGTGATAGCTTTGCTTATACACCAACATCGGTGTTTTTTTCGCTTCGGGCAACAGCAAAAAAACCATCATGATACCGTAAAAAAAAAACCATTCTTTATTTTCCATGAGATTTGAGAAAAATACAGAATGTGCATTCACAAGAATATAATTAAAACAAAAAGCATAAAATAGCAAATATACAGAAGCAGTAGCAGTATAATAGGTGGTATGAAAAGGAGTCGAATGAATGGCGCATAGCATAGTGTTTGCCATTTTATTTCACTCGGTAATCGTCGTTGTCTCTTCAAGCGTAGGCACAACGGCCGAAGATAGTTCAATGTGAGAAACTCTGACCGCACCGATTAGCCTCTCAGGCAACTCATCGGTGGTGTTAGCCTAAAGTCACATCAGTAAACAAAATCAAACACAAACGACATTTTTACTGCAGAAATTGATTGATTAACAACCAACCACCTCTTTTCTTACTTACCTGTACAAGGAAGGCCATGTCAACCACAAGGGTTGTAATAACACCAATCACCAGCCCCAATACTCCATTTGCAACCGTCGACGACCCAATATCCACATCAACCTACAACACCATCCCATGATAATCCACCCCATAGCTTCTTATCTAAACATATGTGTGTGTGTGTGTGTGTGTGTGTGTGCATGTGTGAGCAAATTAATAGAGAAAAGGGTTTCCTACTTCTAAATACTTTGGGCCGCGTATGTAGTTGCAGTCGACTGCTTTCCCTAGCAGGCAAGGAGTGCTCCCAACGCTCTGGCGTACGATCCAAGATCCCTAACATGAAAAAGTAGGCAAAAGCATGTGATAGTGTGCAGTAATGGACTTGAGTTGAGGACTTTGTATATGTATGGGCAAGATTATCTATACAAGAGGACATGGTTCTTACCTTTGGCACAGATGGAATAAGCTTCAGTCTGCTATTACGAAACTCGTCGTCCCCATCGACAAAACGCTGCAAGAGAGATCCATGTACTAATTCTTGAGTCACAAAATAGAAGACCATGCTGTAATGTGTTGATCCAGGCACCTTCGATTTGTGAACATTATATCATCAGCCTCGGTAAAATTTCAAAAGAAACAAATGGTTAAAGAACTTAAGATAGACAGTTGCTTACTTGAAGATTAAATATAATAGAGAAATGTCCTTTCTCGGATGCAACCTAGAAGAGAAGAAGCACAGAAAAGGGTCGTTTAAATAGGGAAGCTATGAAATAAATAGGAAAACTAGAAGTACAAATCAGCAAATTGAATAGAATGCAAATATTGAAATAGAACAAAAAAAAGGAGAGAAAAATAATAACCTGAGCTGCACAACCACGGCGCCTGGCAACATGATCCATCCTTTTAGTATCTTTGAACCAGTCTACAGCGACGAGATCCATCAGATGTTTACCTGCAGGAATCTGCAAATGCAGGGAAGTTGTTCAGTTTAATGTACATTAATTTTTTACTACGTATCAGTGAAAAAAGAAAGCGATGATTCTTTTGACCACCTTCGACTTGTCGAAACAGAAATTTCGGCTACGAACTCTAAAGTTGTTGCCATCAGATACCATCCAACAGTTCCGAGACTTATCTCTGTCATCGCGGCGGAGGTTTCCAGAGAAAATGGACAGATCTATCTTCTGCTTGGGTTCTTCTTCAATGACTTCGATGTAAGAGTTCACAAGTATATTACAATACACAATTAGTACAATTATTCTATAAGAAGAGTGAAATGTATGCTTGCTGAATTCAAAATTGTTACCAGTTCTTCTGTCTTCAATCTCAACAGACGATAACAGATCCTGCCAATGATGATCAAATCGAAGGATAATGAGAAAATCACTTACATAACCCTTCCAAAATTCAACAGTGTAAAAACTCAACAGACCTCTAAATCACCACCCTGATAATCTTCATCTTCGTCAGAAAAGTCATCCATCAACAGAGCATTCTTATTTGCTGCGTGAATCTGATCGAGCGATGCGCTGCGATGATGAACGGAAGCTGACTGAAGTTTTCGGCTCCTCTTTGAAGTACCCGAAACTGATGTCATATTAACCATAACTGGAATCCTTGACGATGCTGGTCTTTCATCAGTTTGTGAAAGGTATTCGCGCAACCCTGACACAGTACATACCCAGAAAACGTCAGTTGCAAATGAGAGTAATAAAAGATCAACCAGTCAGATCCTATACCGATATATTAGAATCAATGAATATAAACTAATGACGACGAAGGATGTGGTGAAATTTCTTCAGAAAGATGCCGTTCAACAGCAGCTAATTTTAAGCTTTAATTTGAAGTATGAGACGAATATTCTCACCGGCAACACTATTTAACATTTGGAGAAGACAGTGCTGCTGAAATGATGAGACATAACCCACTCCCCATCCCTTAAGATCAATCTGCATAAGATGTTGCACCTGAGTTCGGGGCTTACCATCCCGAGGCTTCATGGGGGAAATATTGAATCCTCCACCTAAGAACAGTATAGAAACGGTACGAGGACATTATAGTAATCCACATTTTCTCCACAATGCTACAGAGTAAAAAATATGTACGGAAGGACTTTCTATATGGCTACAGAAATATAGCATTAGTGCTTACTTTCTATGTGAGCGCGCACAAAACCTGGCTGGGGACCACAATTATCGTGGTTCCTAGAACGAAATAACACAACTGCGCAGTAGCAGATTCGGTAGACAGAAGGGTCATAAGGTGGAAAATAAAACTGAAAACGTACATATGCTTGAGGCCTCAAACATTTACCATAACTCCCATCATCATTTCGCCGCCAATAACGCACATAGCAAAGGTCACGCGGCCATACAAATCTGAAAAGGTAGAGCAAACAAGTTTCTTGATGTAATAGAACATTCATAGAAAAACATAAATTATCATAAAATCCAACAGTACTTATGGCATCCTTTCCTCAGCAGTCAGGCGACAAATTGTAATCTTTAACCCACTCAAATCCCAATCACAGCAAAAGAAGCAAGATATATTTGTGAAATACCATAAAACTAAACTAAGACATACGTAGGAAACCAGTCCAATTGAAGCCTGTGGTAGAGTACTGCTGTATGACCATCAACCTCTTCAACTAAGCTGCCATACTGAAAGCTGCAATCCCACCTACATACAGCAAACATTAGTGTTAGCAAAATTAAGAGGAGCAAGAAACTGCAGACTGGGTAAGACTTGGCTCAATATGCACATCTAGGGAGCAATCCAGTATATTAACCGTGAGCAAAAAACCAATTAAAAAATGCAGAAGTTTTTTTTTTTCCAAATGGGAAATATAACTTCTATAAAAATGCCATGATGCATTAGTTGCATTAGCATAACAAAGATCACAATAGTGACTAAGAAACATATTTTAAATAGTTGAGTCATCAATATAAAAACTTACTCGCATCTGGTTGGATCCATGCTCATGATTAGTTCGAATACATCTTCACAGGTAGCTTCCACCACCCCAACAGCTTTCATTGCTCTACTGCAGCTTTTGGGCTATAAATAGACAAAAAAGCTTCAGATATCAAGGATTGACCATGACGAACAGCATCATCTTAATGTTCTTACAAGAAAATCCACTTCGAGAAGCTCCTCGAAAATTCGTAGGCCTGCATAGAAAGAGAGAATATATCATGAGTGACGTGGTCTAAATAAAATAATTACCAAAGAAAAAAACGCTATGCCATGAAAACACCACAAACGTGAATCAAAACAAACGAAAAGTAAACCATTTTGGCACTGGAGAAGGCGCCAATACTTCTGAGAAAAAGCCTGATTGTTAGCGCTTTGATTCGCCAAATCAGAATCCAATTCCTTTGTCCAGTCAAAGATCGAATCAGGGGGTCCTGTCACACTCACATTTTAAACAGGTACAGCCAAGCCAAGTTTACTTTACACTGAATCTACAATACAATATCAGCACTTGTGAAACTTGAGCAGAAAGTAGGTAAAGAGTGCTGACCATTTCCTATTGTCGTACGCCGCAACAAGTTTGGATGAGATGAATCTTCTTCATCATCCCCAGCACTTGGCCTGCAGCAACAGACCAACCAATGCAATGAAATCAAGAAATTCAACTAGATCAATCGTCACTGGCATTTTCTCATGACACTCTTCTCTAAGATAGGTAAATAAGGAACTGAAAGTATTCACTGAGCATCAGTCGCACAATACTTACTGACTTTCATGATCTGATGATGAAGCAGTCCTCCTATGATCCATACCCGATTTATATTCAAAAGATTGGTACTTGTTTCCATTAGTAGTACGCGACTCTTGATGCTGCACATAGCAGATCTTTATGAGCAGTTAGCTAAATGGGCATATTAAAGCACAAAACCACATGACATGCAAGAAACATAATGTCAACGACAATTACAGGACAATATATAACCTGGTCAATGACGGACTCGATTTTCTCTTTCCAAATAAGTGCCTCCTGAATGTTGAATGCTGCCATCTAAATGGGGGGAAACCGAAGTTAATATTTAACCATTTCATGCAATTATATTCAACTAAGAGGTCATAAAAAGTACAATAAAAAGCCCTGCGAGTGTAATCCTTTTTTCCCACAGACGCGGATGCTAGATATTATTTAAATAAGGAAGTAACCAAAAGAATGCCACGCACCGTAATTCGATTGTACTTCTCTTTCTTGTTGTAAACAGACACCACGTAAACCATCTGCCAAAAATATTGAAACAAGTGAATATACATAGTCACCGAATAAAAACTTCGCTAAAAATGCTACACAGAACTGGAGTCAGTATCTCATCAAAATAAAACCAAGGTTCATCAATTCAAATCTCTAAGTCGAAATTTCCAATCCATAAAATACAGTTTGAGTCGAACAATTAGGTGAAAAAACAGAAAAAAACCCTTGATCAACAGAAGGGACTGCTAATATAACAGTATCTCACATGTCCATGGTGCGTCTTCAATCCACGATCTTCCACCCTACAGTTTCCATCTATCACAAGGGTCTTGATAGGCACCTTTCCTCGAAAGAGAGCAATTGCAAGGTACAAAAATTAGCCAATGCGACAAACAATACATTACTAAACCATAAATAAACAAGGGTTCACTGCCAACATATAATGTGTCCTAACCAATTCTGCAAGCCAGAAAAACAAAAGCTACACAAATAAAGAAATATCACCAAGAAAATTTATTTGCTTTACCACATTGTCTTGAGGCTTCTTCTTGTAGTAAGCCAACAACCTTGATTCCAGCACAAAATACCGCATATGAATAAACGATCTCCCAATCTTCCTTCGACCATATCTCACCATCCATCCTTCATATATAACCTTAGAATTCGACATCTCCCCCAAGAATTACACTATCCCCAATATCACTCACAGTGCTCTTCTCCTTAATGTAAAAAGAACAAATGCTTAACTCCAACTTTTTCACCACAGAAGCTCACAACAGATTGAAAGAGGAGACAACAACTCAAAGAAGCTAATCCTACCAGGAAAGTTTGGCCAAATCCGACTCTGCACCTAAAACGAAAGCATCGATCTTTGCGGAACAAAAAGTAGAAGGTACTCAATAAAGAAAACTCAATAAATCGGCCCCTCACCCGACAAAAAAACTCAAAAAGTAAGATAAACAATTACACATTCCCCGTGAAAGGATGACCGATCCGTCTGAAAATTCTGCGATCCGCGACTGCAAATCAGATACAACAGAGAAAACTTATCAGTAACCACACAACTTCAAAATCGGTAACTCCGTAAGAATTATATACCCCACTCACATACCGATGACAAAAACGCTACACACGAGAAATACACCAAAACCCAAACCCACAAATACATACAAGTGTAATTTCAGAGAGAGAAGCTATGAACACATTTATTTGCCACGCTGGTATCAGAATCTACGGCAATTCACTGCCGTCAGTGAAATTAAATGAAGACGTATTTCGTACGAGTGTGAAATTACGAAATAAATTACGAAATATCTGTAAATGCTTACGTAAATGATGTGCCCGTGTCAGTGTATTTATGAATTTATTCATAATTTTTTTAACAAAAAACATGTTATTAATAATTTGTTCCTCAATTAATACGATTTAGAAAATTAAACACGGGTAAACTAATTGGAATTTATGGGCAATAACTATTGAGTGACATCTTGACCTAACTATTTGTTTTTTCTCCGCTTGCTTGATATTAATTTGTCCATCATTATTCAAACAAATATACTTCTGATCAATAATTGTGTTTAATTTTTGTTAATCACATTTTAAAAGAGGGACCCAAACTAACCTTTCGCTTGGCCAGAAGCAGCCTACTATTACTAATCATAAATAATTGTAATTTAGGATTCGATTATGAACTGTCATGGTAATTTGAACATATATTAAAAATTATTTAATTTCGATAACTCGTCGGCCATGATCTCTGAACCAAAAAAGTCAAACTTAAGTCTTCAAATTCAAATTTTCCTCTTCAAAATTTATAATTGTGCTGTAATGATCTCTTGGGCCTCATAAAGCCCAAAAAGCCCAACAGTTGAGATGGGCTCAGAATCTCGTAAGTCATAGCCGACTACTACTTTACCGTTGTTACGTGACGTCATCATTTGCATATTTTCCTTTTATTGTTATTTCTATTTCGTGTGTCTTTGACGCAACTAATAAATTTGAAAAGAAAAAATTGGAACTCCTTTAATTTTTTGGAAATGGTGAATTTCTCGTCACGTGGAAGGTTTGACTCACTTCTATATATAGTTTGATCAACGGGGAAAAAAGACCATGGGCATCTATTTAATTATTTCCTAGTTAGGACGTCTTTTCATGTGATTTTTTATCCTGACGAAAATAAAAGAATAAATAACATAATCTATGAAGTTATTTTATTCCATATTTGTAATAATAACGACAATGATAAAGCATATATAGGTACTTAAATGTAACGCGTTTCCCAAAGCAGGCATTTGAATAAACTACTTTAATCCTTAATAGCGTGAGTGGGTACAACTTGTTCACATCCAAGCGACAATGGATTGTGCAATTGACTTGTGTGCTAAGTGAAGTGATTCATCACTTATCCTTTTTGTTTTGTGAAAATAATAGTAATCAACAAAACTATACCTACTTTATGTTATTCTGTTATATTATTATGTGTATCACACCACACGCTATACCAAATCCACGTAATTCTTGGTACTGAGATTTTTAGTATTTTACCTCCCAACCACAAGTCGTTTAATTACAATCCCGAAACACTTTTTAGGACAGATATTTTCCATTGCAAAAACATTATATAGTCATGGTGCATAACATCAATGGACCAACCCCGTAAATAAAAAAAAAATTAAAATAAAAATTTTCTTTTTTGAAAAAAAAAAAGGCCCACGATTTCTTACCACCCCTAACCCCACCCAATCCCATGTTGCCTCACACCCACCATGCCTCCCCATCTCAACAACACACGTTAGGACAAACAATACTCAAAACTAAACAATAATAGACTAATTTATCTCGAAAAAAATCGTAAAAAGATACATCTTTATTGTATTTCTTGGCCAAGAATGAAATGCGCCATTATTGTACTGTAATGTAAGTAGAGTACCAAGTCACAATACTTCAACCACCTCATATTTCTAAAGATTATATATGCTATGATGGCTTCAAACAATTGTACGCATAGTTCAAAGTAAAAAAAAAAAAAAATTCAAAATCTTTATCTTTAATTCTTCTCGTTCCCAAAGCTTTGTTGGCTCCTTTTTATCAGCTCGCCACTGATGATGTCTGTGCTTCTTCTATGTTAGAATAACCCCTACATCTGACATTATATCGGTAGGTGAAATGTGATATTATGTTCTTCACTTGATATTCCACTGCGTGAGTGTGTGTGTGTGTTTGCGATGATTTTTCTTTGTGGGCTTCCCCTTTCGCATTACTTGCCAGCAACTTCGATTCGTAATGTTTCTTCGCTCTGTCTTCTTACTCTTTCCCTTTAATGTTGCTATTACTTCCTCTCTTTGTCTGAGAAATCTGAAGTTGCCCTTTTACCTATCTTGAAAGAAAGATTCGAACTTTGTCCATGGAGAAACCGTTTTCTATGCATGCGTGCTCCTATTAGTGTTACGCTCGCTGACAATTATCGCATCGCCTCTGCAGATTTCAAAGTTAGCTTCTTGGTTGAAATAGGCAGAGAAACGGGGTTAAAAAAGCGATCTTTTTCGACACAATGAGTGGGTCATCTTCGGCATCTGTGGCGGTGGGCGGCGACGCCGGCGCCGGCGAATTAGGACACGGAGGCGGCGGCTATCACCACGCTTTCTTCACCCCAACGCAATGGCAGGAGTTGAATGACCAGGCAATGATTTACAAGTACTTAGTCGCCGGCTTGCGAGTTCCTCAAGACCTCGTCTTGCCCATTCGCCGCAGCTTCGAAACCCTCTCATCATCTCGGTTCTTCCCACACCCTTCGTGTAATAAAATCTTTCTACTTCTTTTTTTTTTTCTCTCTCCCTTAAATCTTTCTAGCCTTATTTGGTCGATTCTTTAGATTCTTGATTAGGGTTGAGACTTGAGCTTAATTTAGTGGGGTGTGCATCATCTTTTAATTTTATACATAATATTTCCAACACGCCCCTCACGTCTGCCCCGATTTCTTTATCATCTAGAGCTTTAGACGCGTAATTTTCTTAAATTGGTGGTCGCGAGATCTGTACCTAAGACCTCTTTGGTCACTGAACTCCGATGCCATGTCCGAATGAGCACCTTTTTTAGGTGAAGTGGCCATCCAACAATCAGTATCAATAAGACCTCTTTGATCGAACTCTGATATTGATTAGAAATTATCAGAAATTTACGGGTTTTCGTAAGAACCAATTGTTGATAGGAATAGATTGTCTCGAGCTTGATTTATTCGATGTTGGGGCAAACCTCATTTTATAATCTCAAAAGAACTAACGATCGAAAAAAAATCGTTTTTTCTGTTGCAAGTGGGAAGTTACCGTTCGTACGGTGGCAAGAAGTTCGACCCCGAGCCGGGCAGGTGTCGGAGGACGGACGGTAAGAAGTGGAGGTGTTCGAAAGAAGCCCACCACGACTCGAAATACTGCGAGCGGCACATGCACCGCGGTAGGAACCGTTCAAGAAAGCATGTGGAATCTCAGTCGTCGACCTTACCCAATAATAATAATAATAATAATAATAATAATAACAATAACGGTAATAATGGCGGAAGCTTCTACCAGAACGTTCCGTCGTCCTATGAGAAGGGTGGTCTCTGTCTAGAAGCTTCCGGAAGCTTCTCGTGGGATCTTATGCCTTCTCGGGTGGGACCGACGACAGAACACACGAGGCAAATGGGTAATGCGTCGTGGTCGAGGATTTACGACGATGGGTCGAACGAGAATCTACATTTGCCAGCTCGGTTATCCATCTCTACCCCGAGGAATTCTTCAGGTTTTTCTTCGAAGAATCGATGGGAATTTCAGTAACGCATCAGTTTTTTGTTCCTCCCGTGACTGATCAGATTTTCGTTTTAATTGACGCGCAGATTGATGATCGGTGAAGCCATGCGATATCTCGTATTCCGAAAACTGCTGTTTGCGTCGGTTAGAGTAAAGGCATTTTGTTCTATCTGATGTATGGAATCGAAACATTACGAGCGCCGTAGGAATTTACATGAGTTTTTCAGCGTATCGACTAAATATCTCGGCCAAAATGCAACCTCGAACCCAAAAAAACAATCTGAGTTGGTTACTTACGCCTTTTTGTCCATCAAATTACCGATCTTAAATCCCGGAAATGACGCAAATGCATTCTGCAGTTTTACTGCATCGTTGCCGCCTATCCATGACGGAGGACTTCCATGCTTCCCGAGAAAACCAGCTCTATTATCCCTAACCATTTCGAAAACGCTTCTCTTAGCAGCCATGAAACCTGAAACACACATTGCAAGGCAAACAACCCTCTCTTATTACATATATCTTTTCTTGCAAGTGAAGTGCAGAGTCTTTAAAGAAAAGCTCACGGTTGAGGGGGACGTCGAATAGGTGATTGGTAGGGAGGCCGATTCCTAAGCCGAGAAGAGTGAAGCCGACGCTTAAGCCTAAGCCACAGCCAGCGCCGACGTGGCCGATGGCCTCGGGCCCGAAGCCCGGGCCCCACCCGATGCCACAGCCGAGGCCTAAGCCTATCCCCCAAAACGCGCCGAGGGTTGGGTGGACTGGGTTCCAACGCTCGTATCTCTTCAATACGCCCTTTATTATCATTATTATTGCTCCTAATATTTCCTACACACATAAAGCAAACGCAAGCATCTATTTAGAGGTCGCATTATGTGAGAAAAGATTCGTTTTCTTTCTATGGTACGTTTGGTTATAAAAGTAAGAAAAAGGCCCATGATAGTATTAATTATATAAGCCCAGTATTATTTATCTTACCCCATATAACAAGTCTATTATTATCGGGCTTCGCGGGCTGATAGAATTAATTCCGGGCCGTTATAAGAAACCAAACACTCTATTATCAGTTATTATTTATATTATCTGGGCTTATATTGGATAGCAAACGGGCGCATATGATCGTTTTCGCCTCACTTTTTTTTCCACTTGAAAGACTGGCAAGCAGAGTGCAGAAAACAGACAAGCGACTACCTTACGTAGATAGGCAAAATAAATGAACAAGTAAAGAAGCGAAGAAGGCAAACAAACAAACAACCTCGTACCTAGGAATGAACACGCCGGGCTTCAGTGGGCGATTTGAGCTGGAGCTTCTTCTCTTCACGTAAAAATCATACTTTTTTTTTCCTTCTTTTTCGCATAGGAGGGATAATAACAGTGCAATGCAGTCGTTCTGTGTGGTCCGAGTTTTTTAACGTGATTTGGGACCACTTCAGAATTTGAGGCTGAGGTTGATTCTCGTTGGCCCAATTATGAGGCCCATAAATACTGATATATGAGCCGTATAGTATGTTAAAGCCCACACTCCAAGCATATATGGGCCGTTTCGCTTAATTTCGAAATAACCCTTGAACGGTTGACCGTTTTGCAGATCGAACCTTTTAATGCATTGCTTGGAAGAAATTTCATCGTCTCTAACAACCACTTTAACTAAAGAAGTACAAGTTGGTGGGCACACAGGTAATCCTCAACCACAAAGGATCACAGCAAACACAACACAAACAAACATACATCTCTTCCTCAATACAAGGTAAATTTAAGTAAACAAACACACAAATTTGGACTACAAAGTCCAATAATTCACTGCAAAGGTTTCTTCTCCAAGGAGTTCCATTCTTTTCAGTAAAATTTACACTGCAGTTGCTGTACTGCTATAGATTCGTTTCAACCCAGGACACGCCGATCGCAACATACTCATGCTAGACGAAGACATCTGTCGATATAGAAGCAAAAAAATCTTAAACATTTACTGCTCCGATATATGTATATATATATAGACTAAGTTGAACTAAAAGATCGTAAGATATATCCATCACCTTCGGACAAAAGCGAACATCTAACGTCTCCAGCATATTACAGCGGGCTATGGCTGCTTCAACAGCTTCCTCTTCGAGATTACACGACTGATATTAAAGGCATGTCAGATATAATCACACACAATCGTAGTAGCAGCTAATATAGGTTCCTGCCAAGAGCGAGTGGAATGAAATCGAAGCATACCTGAAGAAAGAGACTGGTCAGTTTAGGACAGTCGAGCTTCAATGTTTCCAGTGAGTTGCAGTTGCTGAACAAAAGGCAGAAACCATGACCGAGGTAATAAGCAAACGAAGATATCAGAGACTAGATTGCCGGAGAGCTATTACAGCAAACCATACCTCAAGTTGAGAACCAAAAGGCTTGGACATGATATGTCAACTTCCTTCAAGTTCGACGACAGCGAAAAGTTTAGTGATGTCAAATGTAAACATCCCGCGGCAGAAGGAATAGCCACCTTCTTGATGTTCGGGCAACCGACGCAATTGAGGTTCTGAAGCATACGCTTCGTTTGATCACGATGGGTCGACCCATGAGACGATCCGGTTTCAGAAAGTCTGTCGCGGTGAAATCCCCAATCGAGGTCGTGCATATTTTCGCAGCCATTGAGGCTCACGTGGGTTAAATTTGTGCACCCGGCGAGCAACTCTTGTATGGCTAGTTCGGAGAGGGTTCCATAGGACAAGTCTAGTTGGCAAAGAGATGGAAGAGAGCCGTTCTTGTATAGAGGTTCCAACGCTGTATCGCTGAGGTACTTGCATGCTTGCAATTTAAGAACCTGCAAGAAAAAATGCCTTAAACGAATCTTGATTTTCGTTGCCTATAACAGACCATGAAACAAATTAGAAAGGGAGTTACCTTCAGATACACACATGAATCGAAAACAGGTTGCAGATTTACGAGAAAAGTATAAGAGAGATCAAGGAAGGTTAAGTTGGGTAAGCAGCATAGCGATGAGAGCCCGTCGGGACCAACCAAAGGACATGACATTAACACCAATGATTCCATAAGCGGACAAGAAGTTGCTGTAGCAGATAAGCAGCCATCTTCGAGTTGGCTGCACTCGTCGATCATAAAACTATTTACAGTTAGACAAAACGAAAGGAGCAATCAATTGGGATTAACGGCACTGAGAATGGACTACAACAGAAAAAAGCAACGGCAGAGAAGCAGTGGTTTTTACCTGCAGAATGATGCATCCAAAGATGTCAGACGTGGGCAGTTGATGATTGCCTCAGACAATGCACCACATCCCTTCAACTCAAGAGACACCATAAGTGGAGCTTCTAGATAGAGCACACTCAACTTGGGGCATATTCCCAGATTAAGGGAGGCAAGATTGACCTACAACCAAATATGAAACAATTTCCAAGCATAGTGAGCGAAGAGCGAACAAGGAAAAATTAGGTAAGGTTCAATAACAGGGCTTTTATAAGGGAGAACAGAGATCACCAGAAACATAAGAGTCGGGCATCAATCACATAGATGGAGTTCAATTGCAATACAAACACAATTGAGGAATCCATACGAACACTTACAGGTGAAAATGATGCCCTCTCAAGATGATCACAACCATCCAAGGAGATGTGCTCGAGGTAAGGGCATTGAAGTTCAAGAGAAGTTACTGCCCGGCAACAACCAAGTGAAAGACTAACTAAAGACGTACTGCAGAAACTCACAGCTGTCAAACTCTGCAAACACGTAACGCATAAAATAAGTCAAAAAAGACCATATGCAGCAGTAAATGGGTTATACGATAGTCATCGGAACACATGTAATGTCATTCTAGCACCAAAGTGAAGTTGGGTAAATAGTTTACCAAGCGCTTCGATTTTCTTACTAGAGACGAGTTTATTTGTAACAATAGCCCGTTAGATTGTAATGTTCAATTGCTACGATGTGGTGGCAGTTCTAATATAATCTGCTGAACATGTAAGCAACATGAAACAATCATACACGCAGACTTAGATCTAAATGGAAGAAAAAATTCCGATTAATACCAACTGACTGATAGATGTCTAAGTGCTAAAAAAATGGAGTTTTTGGAAATACAAAACCTCGCAATTATCAAGAGCTAGTGATTTCAATACTGGGCAGCCCCCTCCACTGCTAAAAACTTCACAAATGGAGTTTGGCAATGACTCGCAGTCGGCGAGATCCACTTCTTGCAGATTCTCGCATTGCAATGATAAGGTGGTCAAATTTTCCTGCTTTTGCAGATCTAGTTTCTGCATGTCAATCCATGCATAATAAGCTTAGAGGCAAAGTCATTTCTTAAAAACAATATATGCAACGAGACAAAAAATGTTACTAGCATACCTTGAGCGCACTCGACGTTATAGTGATTCTCAACAACGGACAGTTAGAAACTGCAATAGATGATAGCACATTGCTCCGTAGACGCAAATCAGTCAACCTGTAAGAACACATATGCATTGTTTAGTCTCAGCGTAGAGGTTAAGTAACATAGTATAGGGGACAAACTTACTTTCGGCAATGTACCAAGCTTATGCTCTTAAGCATTTGCATGTCCAACGATAACGATGTCAATAAACTACAATTGTCAAGCTCAAGAACCTAAAGTACATAGATAATCCAAACTTAGCAACTTTAGATACTTATTACATGGTGAGATGATAGATGATGACACGAGTTGTTCAAGGTAAAGAAATATCAAACCTCCAGACTTAAACTTAAAGCAATGGCAGCAATTGAAGCTGATGTTATGCCCTCACAACTATGAAGCTTGAGAACTGTCAGCATTGGCATTTGGACAGACTTCCATGCACAATGACACAGAATGTTAACACACTTTGGACACAGATCGAACTAAAACGAATCTAGAATGATAAAGAAAAGAGAAATTACTTCAAAAGAGATGTTTGGGCAGTATGAAGCATCAAGAAAGTGGAGATTCACACAGGCGGCAGATATGTCATGTAATGTCTCATTACTAAGACAAAAACAACTAGACATATCCAAGATTTCCAATGATGGGCATGAAGTCGCTGCTGAACGAATGGCAGCATCTGTAAGCTTGTGACAAGAAGCTATATCAAGTTCACGCAGAAGAGGACAATTCAAAACAACATGTGACATGCCACTGCGCTTCAGAGACAGAGTTTCAAGTTGGGGGCACCTGAAAAGAACTAAAACTTTACAAATGGAGAGGAGATTATATAATTTAGGAATTAGGTGATTCATCTGCAACCTGACAGAGATGCGTAGCAAACGGCATTTCACAATCTGAAGATCATGCAATCTATCATGGAAAATGGGTATTTCCTGAGTGCCATTTACCAAAGTAGCATCATTGATTGTTAAACTTGTCAGCGTGAGGCACTCTGTCAGAGCCGGGTAAAAGTCCTCTCCTAACACAACTTTTCCCAGAACTAAAACCTGAAGATTTCTGAGGATTAATGAAAGAAATCAGAAACAATCAGAATACAGCAAGTCAGTGAGGGTATTTGAACACGGTAAAAAACAAAAGTACCTCAATAACGTGAGGGCTTTCATCGCGAGATTAAGAGTATCAGGAATACCATGAACGTTAACCGCAGTAGCATTTGGATATCGGAGACAGACAGCTTCAACTAAAATTAGAAAATGAAGGTCGTACTTTATCATGTTGATCCTAAATGGGGGATATACAGATAGCCGCAATTACTAAAGTAAAACTACACTCACAATCTCGAACTGATATGACCCGATTCTCAAAATTTAGATACCGCCAGAAATCCTCGTGAGAACTTGCATCCCTCCACTGCTTACACACCTTTGCCACTCGGCAAAGATCAATAAGGTTCAGGAAAGAGAAGACCTACAGCATGAAAGTATGAAACAATATCAACAACAGAATCAACATCGAAATATAGAAGTGGTTCAATATATAAGCTATACCATATGCAACAAATCGTCAGTAAGATCAATCCGAACTTCTGCATCATCCGACATCGAATTATCACAATCGATCTGAGATCTAGCCGCTGTGATTTGAGAATGAGTTGGATCCTGATCCCAAGCGGAAGAACTGCAATTTATCTCATTTTCATTCATGGTACTCATATCCTTAAAAAAATCAAAGTTGATTAAGATGGCTTCATAATTGATAATTCTCCTCAAAGATGAATCAAAACGAACAATAAGATAACAAGGCAAAAACAAAGCACACAAAAATGCAACATAAAATTCAAAATCGCCACAGATTTAATTATCTACATTAAAAAGACGGAAAAGAAACTGAACCCCTAAAGACGGATGAAAAACTGACAAGGTCGGCAACAGAATGCTTAAGTAACTTTATCACATCAGGACCATAATAGAGCTAAAGAAAGTTCAGAGATTGGAATTTATGCAAGCCTGTCATTCCCTATCACAATTTCAAACGCTTAAACAGAAAGATGAAGGAAAATTTCATCTCACAGGGACAAAGAATCAACTTTAGGTCGTTTACTCAGTGCATCACGATCAACGCCTTTTTCTCTCTCAATTGTTGATGTAGAACCTGAAGGCTCACCAACACCACCCAACCCAAGGCTCAAATCGACATCGACATCCCCGCCCATACCGTGTCCAAGTCCAGTCTTCAATTCATCAATAATCGGTAACCAAGCCATCCTTTCTTCCACATTCTGTCTCTCACCACCAAAATATTCAGGCAACAACCGCAGCTCCAACTCATAGTCACCAGGCTCCATATCATCACGGTCGTCGTCTCCAAAACCACCACCCTCCATTTTTTTTCTCCCGTCAACACAAACCTCTGAAACGTAACAATTTGGGTATAATTATAACTATAAAAGCTATATCACACACAGACGCGCGCGCTCTCTCCCCAAATCATGGAAAGGGAACAAAACAATTCTTCATACACAAAAGTTAGAATAAAAGAGAACCGAATTTCACATGCTATTCGCCCGAACCAGCCCCTCCCCTCTCACGTTTCCCCCAAAAAATTAAAACGGAAGCACCAAGTAACCCTCAAATCGGCATCAACGAAAATGAACGTCCAAAAACAATCCGGCTGGATCGGATAACGAATGCCAAAATTAAAAAAAAAAAATGTAACCCTCGAGAAAAATTGGAGATTTACTTTTGTTGTTTTTTTTTTCTTGCGATTTTCTCACTGTGGTCTTGAATCTTCAATTACCTTGCCTTTCTCTGTCTTTCTTGCCCCTTTCTTCTTGAGTTTGCGTCTTTATCACTACAAGTACAACACTCTATCTGCGATTTTATCGGAAATGTGGGCCGCAATATCTAATAGGCCCAAATAACAATGGGCTTTCGACAATCATTAGACCCATGTACGGAAATAATTTTATTTTTCGAATTTTCTTAAACATCCAATTTGATATATTTTAATATATTTTAAACATCACATCATGCAAAGAAACACAATGTCTGGTCCGATAAGATAATTACAGATTCGTTTAAAGCAAAATACACCAGTTTTTATGTCTGCTGTCCGTCAAACAGAGATTGAAAAAGCAGAGTAAAAACTTCTTCTAATCCAATACCTAATTAATTAATTCTGCTAAATTAAAATGATTAGCACGCAGGGGACACGTGGGGCCCGCAAAACTGATCAATGGCTGTGAAAACGTGGGAAGAATAAGATCCTTCGGTCCACCAAATCCCAGGCATTATTATAACATTTTTCTTTAACGTGGCCGACAGAATTAATTTTCTTTTTTCACTTTCTCCTTTTTTTATTCCTTAAAAAAAATATCTTGGTTCTCAATTTGAAAGTGTTTTGTATCTCCTTATGGGCTGTTATTTTACTATTAATGGGCTCTAATTAGCATTTTGAGAAATCTCTTGTAAATACCTATGGGCTTTATGATATCTCATCATGTTAGGCTCGCACTATACTATTGGGCTACTTGCTGGTAAATATTTTGAATCTCTTAAACGTGACGAGATTAAATATGTTTCTCTTTTTGGTTATCATATTCATAAATTAAAGTTGATAAAAGGGTGGAATCAAAAGACGCCAATAGTCTATTACGTCCATGCATGCCACGAAATACCGAGCTATAGTAAATATTTTGTAATTTGAATGACACACTTATCGGTATAAATACGAATCATATGATCTGCCTGATACACCTATATATTATATTGTAATGCGAAAGACTTAACCAAAGTGTCACACCATATTCAATTCTGTCATATTTTTCAAATCTCGTGTGTTTTCTAATTTCAATTACAAAGGGACTGGGAAAAGGTATAAAGGTTGAAGACAAGGGTCACCTTATCCTTATCACAATGCTTTTATAGCTTTCTTTGGATATTTGCATTATTTTTGCAATTAATGTTTCACTATAATCCCATACTGCCATATGATTAAGACGTTCGTAGGATAATCTAAGAATAAGCAAAGATGTATGTTTTTTTCCTCTAGAATTTATAATGTGCGAAAAATTCCATTCCCACAAAAAAAGAAAAACCATTGATGACAATCAATCAATCAAGCCTTCTTCCAATTCCTTGGAAATATCTGCTGACCTGGCGCAAGGACAGCCGTAGGATCGAACCTAGCCTTCCGTTCGACAAACTTCGCCCACCGTCGATCTCCAAAGTGCTTCTTCCATCCTTCGGTCGAACAATAATGGGGAAGATAGAGCTTGAAGTCGAACCCATTCTCATTACAAATCCTAACTAATTCTTGATTCTGCCCAACCATTTCTTCGACCGATAAACCCTTCTCACTAATTGGGACGACGCAGAACCTCAACAAAGCCACCAAATAGAATACCTCCGAAGACTCGGGCACAACCGTCGATTTACGACAATCCCATCTGATCATCCATTCAAACGCCAAATCTCAACCGTCGGATTTTGAATAATGGGATTCTTACAATCAGGTGGTTATTATGTTGATCGAATGTGGGCCCAGTGTTTTAATTTCACCTACTATAGTTCCGTAGTCAACCCTTTTCTTAATCTTGAACTATGGCCGAGAAAATATCGTAAAGATCAAATCTTTTTGAATTTTATGAGATTGCTAGCTACTTACTTGGAGCGTAGTAGAGGGTAGACGAGCATCGGACCACCTACGCCATCCTTCAAGATATTCTTGAAAACAAGGCGATCAAAGTCTTCAATGTCATTTTTGGACACGAAGACGTTAAGCCAAGGGTGTGGGGTTTCCCACGTACCATCGGCCCTCGCTTGTTGCTCGGCGCGTTTCACACGTAGGAGAAAATCAGTGTAGCTTATGTCCACTTCGAACCTCAATCCTTCGACGTATCTCAATCTTGAAAGCAATTTCTCCACTCTCTACAATCAATCAAGCAAGTTAGCAAAGCCAGCCCATGTTTGTTATGATTGATTTCGAAATAATTCAATGTATTAAGGGGACCAACGACGACGATGATGAGATGAGCAAAGGGACAAATTAGGGTCTTGTACTGCAAAGGTGTCAATCTCGTAATAACAACGACATTGTGTGGCTACTTTTATTTCCATAAGCTTGTTCATTGATAGCTAGTCTGCTGTCAGAAAATCCAATGTATATTATATTTTATCCCGCCGCCGTGTGGTCGCTTTCGAACAACTTTTTATATTTTTCACCTCGTGAAAGCCACCACGGCGACTCCGCCTATGGTGTGAGGCGGCGCCGCCGCTGGCGTGGTGGGTAGACCTATAGTACTACGTTGACCCACACATATGCCTATTTTATTCTAAACATCTTTACCGCCAATTATCTGAGTCGAGAAAAGGTTGACGACGACGTAAAAGAAAAGGTATACTGATAATTAAATAATGCAAAAAGCTGGGATATATATGTTGATTCATATAACCAAAATGCAACTAATAATATCGAGAGTGAGCTGTAGAGCATTTTAACTAAAAACATATATACCTCTTCAACGGTGGAAATTGGGTCGTCTTTGTTGTAATTCAAGGCCACCTCAAGACAGTAAAGAACAGGTCCGGCGGAGCATTGGATACGGGTCGGGTCGAAAACCTGGTCCGGTTTCAGAGGAACGGTTTGCCACCCGTTTACCGGGTCATCGGCGTTGACCAGTACAAATCCTTCCACGTAGTCAAACGTATCGCCAGTAGTTACGAGCGACTCAGAATCCCTTGTGAAGTCACTGAAATCACTGTACACCACTCTTATCCACCTCACCTAATCAATCAAGAGTCACCACAAATGAAATAAATAAATAATATATAAATTAGAGGTCATTTTGTTTACGTCATCAATTATTAAGATAAGTTACGTACGACAATCATTGACTTATTACAATTATTTGAAGAGATAAAGATCGGCTTTTTTTTTTTTTTACCATGGCGGGCGCCGGCTGAAGCAAGATTCTAGCGCGGGTGATGACGCCGAACTGACCAAGTCCGCCGAGTACGGCGAAGAATAGTTCAGAATTTTGACTCTTCGAACATACTGAGACGTCGCCGTCGGCAGTGACGACCTCCATCTCCGTCACGTTTTCCGTCTGTGGGCCGTGACGGAACGCCTGACCGCTGACGCCGGCGTTCGACAGCGTCCCGCCGACGGTGAGTCCCAAGTAGTCCGTCCACGAGCGCGGCGCCAAGCCGTGGTCGCCGACGCAGCTCAGCAGCACCTCCTCCCACAATGCGCCGCCGCTGACGTCGGCATGACGCGAGTCGGCGTCGACGTGGATCACCGCCGGGGAGTCGAGGGACTTCATGTCGAGGACGAGCCCGCGGTGGGCCATGGCCTGGCCGTTGATTGAGTGGCCGTTTCCACGCGCGGCCACGGTGAGGCTGGGTGTCTGAGACGCGAGCCTTAGGACCCTCGCCACGTCGGCGGCCGTCGACGGCTTTACGACTGCCAGCGGCTTCGAGCGCTTCATGCAGCCGAAGTCCTTATCTGCGGCGGAGGTGAATTCTGTCGTCGCCGTGACGACGTGGCAGTCGGAGCCGTTTAGGAGTGACAGAACGTCGCCGTTCGACTCGTCGGCGGTGGGGTCCACGTCGTTCTCGTGGAGGAACCGATCTATGTAGCCTATCATATCGCTTCACGAGAGAGAGAGAGAGAGAGAGAGAGAGAGAGAGATTACAAGTGACTGAAGCTTATTTCTTCAGAAATCAAGAAACAAAATCTGTCTATTAACAACGTAAGAATGAAAGTGGTGAGGAGCAAAATTCAGAGCTTTCTCATATCTTGAAACCTATTATTGGCATTTGTCTGCCACTTCCTCAATTATATATATAAAATTAATGTATATATAGTAGAATATCAAATTTCATTTATTGTGTAACATTTTCTTGCGTATTATTGGATCCATCTAATATAAATTTGTTTCATTAGGAACAGTTGGAAAATGAAAGGCGTACCTAACGCAAATCCGTCATTATTTTATTTATATATAATCTCTTTTATTATCTGCAATAATTAAGGTCAGCAGATGAGACTAATACGAATAGAATCTACTGTAAGTCCGAGGTTTTTCGAGTTCCCGAAGTTCGATCTACTACCACAAGTTCACGTTTATTGTAATATCACTTTATCTTATTAAATTCTATACATTTCGAGCTTTTATTTTCAACGCCATCAAACTATTGTAGTCAATTTATCAATAATCAAATTCAAACAAACGAATATTGTAGAAAAAAAAGGATGGGATTATCTAATCGAAGATAAACAGATAAGAAGTATAGTGGTGACGCAAGATGACATTGAACAGCTCACTTATCAAGAAAATAAAAATCAAAATTCTCGTGTCAGCGAAGCTGACGATATAATTTTAACGTTAATTAAATACTCGCTAATTAAATACTCGCTGCCAAGATATATCTATATCAATCAGGCCTCAGGGTTTCATAGATCTTCTGACGATGAGTTTTGATTACTTATAAATACAAAATTATAAAATTAAAAAATAAGAAAGCGTGGTCCCGAAAAAGATTTTATTTCCTGAAAAAATCATTTGCTTACCAAGATTAAATTACATCAAGAAAAATTGAGAAACAAAAAACAGCATCCTTATCGAAGCCATCGTCGGCCCATTTAGTCGACCCATTTAGGCCCTAAACAGAGAAGACTAAAGGACTTTTGGGATATTGGGCCAATCAATAGGCCTTGTAAGAATATATTTAATTTTTAAAAAATAAAAATGTCACATAAATACCGTCTTGACTAAACTTTTACATATATGTACCCATGTCAGAATTTTTTTACCGATGAGTACCTGATTTAATGTTTACCAATTTCTTCAGTTACGCCGTACCTTCCTGTGTGCGTATGGCCTACCATAACACGTTGATATACGGTACTTAAATGTGTTTATAGATGGCGTACCTAAGTGTGCTAATAAGACATACCATTTTCTCGACGTATGTCGTACCACAATACGTTGATATAGAGTACATAAGTGTGTTGTATGGCGTATCTGTGGCGGATCAGGTAGCTATCTGCCAAAAATTTATTCTTTATTCTACCTACATATACAAAAATCTTGACTCGTAATAAATTACAAGTTTTGTTTCAAATGGGTATTATAGTGTAATATATGATATTCGGTAATTTTAAATAAATAATTTATGATGCATGCATAGTTAGCCGTTGGATTGCGAAGAGGTGGTGTCCCATCGGACACAGAATTTAATGCAGTGAAGGTAGAGACAGCGAGGACAAAGAACACAGTACACATTCACGTGCGCTACATTTAAATTTTGTAGCATATTCTAAAAAAAAAGATTAATTTTTTTCCCAATCTATTTCAGAATGTCTCTCCTACCCACTGCTCTTGTCTGCTCACTGCCGCACGTGTCTACTACGAGTCCACCGCTCTTCTCAATTTTAGTCTTCTTCGATAAAAATTTAAATGTATATATAAATCATTTAATAACCTCATCTGTATAATCCTTAATTACATTAATCATAAGACTTGGCAAAAGACAGTTAATATTTATTAATTTAATACTGTAGGAGACCGCTTCAGTTAAATGACGCCTGTCCCTTTTTATTATCTTCCTCACATCACACAGTTTCTCCAAAAGCTTTCAACGCTCAATCAATGAAAGAAAACACACATTAAAGGGTTTCCCTTGATGCTGGTTTTACCTCGTAGTAGAGATCTATAAGTTAGGGTTTTTTCGAATTCAAGAAAACAACACACACACATATACAGACATATCTATTATATAATCGAAGAAAGATGCATTCAAGATTTCGAATCTCAGATGTACTACAGTATCAGCACGAGGGAGAAGAGAGTAGCAGCGCCGCCCATCAAATGATGCTATCGTCGCCGGCAATGAACCAACCGCACCATGACGAAGATATTCTCGAGCAGATCCGCCGCGGCGGCGCGCCAGCGCAGCCACTGTTCATGAACAACGTCCACCACCACAACCACCCGTTTCCGCCGCCGCCGCAGCACCACCACCTTCCGGCCAGGTCTAATCACGGCCATTACTACGCAGCTCCTTCGCCGTCGTCACTTTTCCCTCTGAACTTCAAGCTTGGGCTCGACAGCGATAACAACAACGTTGAAGAGGAGCTGCAGCAACGTCGTCGTATTATGAGCAGCCGTAGCAGTTCTTATTACAATGACAATAATGAGGTGGGCCGCGGTTTAGTTCTACCACGACTGCATATTCATGGGAGTGAGCAATATGAAGAAGCTGTCCCCGAGACTAGCAGTAGACACACCGTTGCTAATACTTCTCTTGGAATGCTTCATTGTTGGCAGCAAAACCAAGAAGATTCTGCCATTAAACAACCTCCCCTTTGGTAATAAATATTTCAAAACTGTTACTTCTTTTCCTAGTACAACAAGTTCTTTTAGCTTTCGTCTGTATGTTCGTTCGTTCGTTCGTTCATCGATCATGTTTATCACCATCACATCGTTAATCTGTGGAAATTGTTTGCAGGGAAGCTGAAGTATCGAACGAAAACAGCGAAATAGTGGACAGACATGATAACAACTCGGACAAGAACAACAGCCATGTTCGAGCAGTTAAGAGTGGGGTAAACTTTGCAGGTGAGTTGGAGGCCATATACAAACGCCTTGGCAGTACTGATGAGAGTGACGACCAAACAGGCCCTATCATTACCGAGCCCGTGAATACTACTAGTTCCTTTCCGCTTAACCATATGTTGGATCATGGATCGGAGAATTCGATGGGAGGAGAAAATGATCACCAGCACCATGGTAATAAGGAGTCGGCATCTATTCAGAAGAAGGGTGCAGCAAGAAAGAGGAAGAAGATTATTAAGGAGAAAAAAGATGCGATGATCGATCCCATGACGGAGTTCTTTGGGAACCTAGTGAAGCAAGTGATGGAGCATCAAGAAAACCTACACAGAAGGTTTGCCGAAGCCGTCGAGAGATTGGATTGGGAGAGAAGGAAGAGAGAGGAGGCTTGGAGGAGTCAAGAATTGGCTCACTTCGAGCGCCAAGCTATGGAAAGAGCCCGTGAGAGGGACTTGGCTGAGAGTAGAGAGGCGACTGTTATCTCATACTTGGAGAAAATTACAGGTGAGAAGATTAATCTTCCTCCCAAATTTGATCCCACGAGCAGCTAATCTCAACTTGAAAAGGTTGTCCCAATTTCCCAATCCGAAGATTATGAGGGCTTATTGACTTAGCATATAAGGAAGTGGATCTAGTGAAGATGAGTTGAGATAAGAACCTCAAAACCGAGATGGATGTTATTAGTAGAGAGTAATAAAGGTACAGAAAGAGAACAAGGGTCTGTGATTGATATACTAATACCATGAAGAGGATCGCTTATGAAAGGTGAATTTAGGGTTTATGTTTGCTTGCTTTTAAGGTCTACTTAGACTCCCATCTTCTAGGTCCGTAGTATGTTTTAATAATTATCTCCCTTCAAAGCTATAGTTTTACGAAACATCGGATCTCATTACCCTCTTTGTACGCCATCTCATGTACGTAGACATAAAGCGCTCTTTTTCTTTAAGGATAATCTATGATACTTATGCATCGACTGTAAGCATCGTGGTAAATCAAGAAATGTGAATTATATATCATATATATATCATATATACTATATGGACGATGAATAGCAATAATAATTGAACCGCGACGACATCTAACGAGGGGACCCCATCGTACGTACGAAGATGAAAAGGGCTTTGATAATGAGCTTACGAAAAATAGCTTTGTATAACTAACAAAGCTTTCCCTGAGTAGTCAAATATACGTGTGGTGTGTGGCCTCACACTCACATTGCGTGTTTGTGTGTGTGCAGTTCTCTGCAATGAGTTTGATGAGATGGGCCAGCCAGCCATGAACAGACATAATCCATTAATGGTCTGTTCTTTCATGCATATATGTTTGCATTTTCTTTGTTTCTTCCACCAGGAAAATAATATAATATACAATACATGCACCCCACATACCAGTTTTGTCCTCTCCCTATATGAACATTTCCATATATTGACCAAAGATCTAATTGGGCCAATAGTATGATTAGTATTGGGCTATCTAATGGGTTCGGCCCAATTTCGACGGTCAACAATACAGTCAATCGTGTCTATCTTCGGCTATTCGTTACACGTCACGTGACCCATGACTCTTCCTATAAATATCAACTCCGCGAACCTGAACTTTTTTATTTTCTTTTCTTTTCCTTTCCCCTTCTTAGACGACACGTCATCAGTGGCTCCAAAGCCCGAGAAAATCGAAAATCCTATACCAACAAGTGCATCACCCAGCGAGCTAACGTTTGTGTGTGATTGTGCCTGTGGCTGCGCCGTTGAAATTTTTTCTTGTTTGTTTCGAAGGGAAGATTTGAAAGCATGTCAATTAGGTTCAAATTCAGGAGTTCGGTGAATTTCGACACCGTTCTGATCGATGGAAATCGAGATTCGATCTCTTTGCGGGAGCTACGTGCCAGGATTCTTGGCGGAACAAGCTCTAAGCAGCACCGAGGTTTCGATCTCGTTTTCTCCGATGCGGTTACAGGTTTAGGTGCGTTTCTAATTCTTATGATTCTTTTTCTCGTAATAAGCAGAAAGCGTTTTGATCATTATGTAAATTTTTTTTTTGCTTTTATCGGGCAGATTACGCTGGCGACGACTGTCATATACCGACGGGATCGATCGAGCGTGATTGTTAAGCGAGTTCCCGGTGGCACTCTACCATCGGCTGAGTAAGTTGCTTCTCTGCTTTAGTTTTGTAATCTTTTTCCTGGCTCGCTTATTTGATCGATCCTCTCATTTTGATGTCATGTTGGTCTGATAATGCCGAACTATTTGCTTATTGCACTTCACGTGTCTGAATTGACATCAACTTTTGCAAAACGTGATGAATTTTTTTCATGTTCTCATTCAGCCTTCTTTTTTGCATATACTTGAATAACTTTGGTCATATTTGTTCTAAAGTTTTTCGCAAATTTAAAACTCGCAAAGATTGCGCAAGTTCTGATCATATTTTGCATGTTTGCGACAGGCCAACTATTCAACCCGTCAAAGCTCGGAGCATTCACCATGCTATCAATTTCGATCCTGCAGTAAGTACACCTCTTCAACATGTATGCGCTTTTTCTGCTTTCTTTTTAGTATTCTTCTGATCTTCCATTTATCGATGTGCTATTGCCACGAAATATATTTTGCGCAGAGCGGACAAATGGATAAATTTGAAGTTTTAGGTGATGATTTATGTCCTGTGCCGGACTCAAACATGACGTTTGGCAAGAGAACTGATGAAGAAATTGAATGGAAAATATCTTCGGATTTCCTGGCGCAAAATGCTAGTCTGCCTCCGGAACTGAAGTGCACACTGTGCAGCACTTTCTTCAAGAAAGCTGTGATGGTACCTTGTTGTCAGCATAGCTTTTGTGAGAAGTGTAAGTTATCTGCGGTATTGGTCGCATGTAGGCTCATTTTGCGTGTTCATCCGGCTCATCTATTATATTTATTGGTCGCATGTAGGCATTCAGCGAGAACTTGCTGAGAAGGGGCGGTGTCCAAAATGCTTGTCAGGCAAAGTCAAGGTCGGAAATCTACTACCAAACGTGGTGTTGGATAAAGCAATCAAGCATTTTCTTGAATCTCAGATGTTTGATGATTGTGTAGAGAATGACATGGAGAAATATGCGCCAGGTTCTTAGATTTTTTTTTTCACTTTTTATATATAGATTGAATTGATACAATGCTTCGTTTGCGCATCGTGTAACTGCTCCTTTAACTGCAGATGGAGAATCTGCTGTTCAAGGTAAGGAAACATTGTACAATATTGGTGTGGTCCAAAGGAACATTGAATCGCCCCAGTCATCCTCGGAAACTGGAAAAGGATCCAATCAAGTTTTAATCAGTGCAACCCAACTACGTCGTGGACTAAGCATACTATCTGAAGACTCTGCTAATGGAGAAAGAGGTTTGGTCGTCCATTACCTTCTTAATGAATTAATTAAAACAAATATAAGTCTGTTTTTTTTAATGTATAAAAAGGTAATGATGTTTTTATTTCATTTGCAGATTTCCAGGGGGAAAATCAACCAGTTATTCCTCCAAATTATGTCCATAATGAAGGTACTTTAATTCTGATCGGTGCTGTATAAAACCTTCTCTGGATATCCTGTTATTAATCATATCCCATGCTTTGACCTTCATTATTTTTAAATTTCTTGCAGCCGATACCAACACCAGAGGATACGATCAATATTGGGATTGTAGTGGAGGTACGATCTTCCTCAGACTGCTGATAATCCATAGCTGGTGTTCATTCACTAACATTGGCATACTGTTGATAATTTCAGGTGGAGATGGGAACTTTTTGGTTGGTGGACAAAGAAAGGTTGGTATCTTCTACTTTTCAAATTGACTTTGCTGTTTAACATACGTATTCCTTTAAGTCCTCGTTAAAATCATGTCTTGACTGGCTTCAGGGCGTTCGTACTTGCTACATATGTGGTCGTCCAGACCATCTCATGAGAGACTGTACTTTTTCCAACTTTAGAAATGGGGCTTTTCACGGAGGATTCACGGGCTATGCACCTCCCTATTGGGGCACCTCGTCATACGGACCTTATCCAACCATGTACAACAGCCCCATGGTTCCTTATGCCTTTCCATTTCCTTCTATGCCAGGGTAGGTGTAGGCTCACTACTAAGATGAGACTTTGCAACAAAATTGAACGTACAAATTGATGATGTTCTTTTTTGTGCTTTTGCAGGGGAGATATGCAAGTGGGAGTTATGGGACCTCCTCTCCACCCTGAGCACTTCAGGCTGCAACAATGCAAAAACCGATTCGATTCAGTCAAAAATCATGAAAGGTAACCCTTGAGTAGCAGATGCTTCTTTGACATTTATTTTCTTGCGTTTCTTTTTAACTTAAACATGTAGAAGCCCGCGCACCAGCATCCTCTTTCTATTTCAATCTACTAATAGATGCTCAATTTTTTCCGTCCTCAGGAGGGAATTTGTCGGCGAAGAGGATGACGACTTTAATACAAGATTCGGCCATTCTGAGGAACGATCAGGGAGGAAAAGACAGCACGACGATGAGTACATGGATTACGCAAGAGAAAAGAGGTCAAGCCATCACTCAGAGAGGCATAAGTACCACTATGAAAGTGATTCAAGTTTGGGTCATCACCTAGACTCAAGAGATGTGAAGAGAAGATTCTACCCTGACGTTAGAGGCTCTCACAAGAAGGAAGCGTGTCATGATTCTAGACATTCGAGGCCTGGCGAGAAGCACCCAAGGGATAAAAATCACGATTACAGACCACATCGGGTTGTACCTAGGTGGAGAGGAAGGTGACAATAGAAGTAAATATTGTAAGCAAAAATAATTGGAACTAAAGTAGGTGAAGAGGTATATATAAATACCCTGAAGATAACGAATGGGTTTTGCTGCTCTGTTTAAATAGGCTCTCTGTATGTCTAACAGTCATGACAAGAATCTCTTCCTGGTCTTTTCTCCTTTTTTTTGGTCAGTTAAGGACAGATACAACAGTTTAGATGTTAGGTTCTTTCTGATTTAGGGCCGAAATAACGGTTTCTGGCAATTTGAATCTCGTCTAATATTGTTATTGCCAACTTGAATCTTGCAGTGGCTTGAGATGTCGTGGACGAGGATTCGATGGTGCAGCTGCGATGCTGGTGTGTTAAAAGAGTCCCTCCAGGTAAGTAGTTCAGGTATGCAGTCTTCATATATTGGAACTCCTTTTCACTAGGGATGTCAACGGGGAGGGGCGGGGCCGGGGATGGGGACGAACTTAACGGGGAAAAATTCGTCCCCATCCCCATCCCCATCCCCGTCGGGTCCCCGCCCTCGCGGGGATTCCCGTCCCCACGATTTTTTTTTAAAAAAAGCGTATTTTCATTATAATATAAATTAAAAATATTATTGATACTATATTTTAATATTTATATTATAAAAGAATAATGTTTTAAAATATAATTATATAAACTATGTATAAAAAATATTATTTAGATATTAATTTAAGTTATAAAATATTTTATTTAAATAATATTAATGGCGGGGACGGGGCGGGGATCCCCGCCCCGTCCCCGCCTACGGGGACAAAAAATTCCCATCCCCGCCTCGCGGGGATTAAAATTCGGGGATTCCCCGCCCCGTTCGGGGCGGATCCCCGCGGGGACGGGGAATCCCCGCCCCATTGACAAGCCTACTTTTCACTCGCTAAGTCTTTTTACAATTGTTATTTATGTGTCAAGTGCATTGCATGTTACTCATCCATCTCCATTCCCTCTTTTATTAATGGGGCGAGTCTTCTAAAAAACCAATCATTAAGTCTCTCTCTCTCTCTCTCTCTCTCTCTCTCTCTCTCATATCTTATATATATATATACCAATGCCTATTCCATATATATAGTGCGTGTGTGAGTAAAATTAACGGCCCATGGACGAGAGAAAATTTTGACTACATATATTTTGGTGCCAAGTGATCCAACCGTTGGACATGTGCCAATTTGCGGAGGACCATAATATGACAGCATGGTGGATGGACTGCCTATTCTCCTTGAACTGGCGTCATTTTAAATTTGAGAGATAAATATTAGTGTTTGGAAAATTTCAAGATATTCCTTGAACTCTCGTCTCGAGATGGAAAGCCGTGTTAGAATGATCTGAAGCATAAAATACTACCATTCTTGACTAGACAAATGGGATTCTTTAAGAGCGAGTGACCCAAAGAAAAGGTAAAAAGGAATAGAACATCACCTTGACATTTTGACCGAAGTAAATGGCAACTTAAGTCTCTTCTTGGATGGACTGCCACCCATGAACAACCTTGAAGAAACAAAAAAAAAAAATTCCTTGAGAATTGATTACATATTAAAGAGAGATGAAGATATTAACTTTTACCTCGGAGAAGATTCTCTCTCATATACTCCTTCGGTTTTATTTAGAATCTTTAAGGATTTTATTAACATATGTTAAGAAATAAAATAAAATGTCTAGTATATTCCTAATTAATTGCTTAAGCCTATTTAATATACTTACTTTTCATTTATTGAAAAAATCACATAAAATGGGTAAAATTAGAAATATGGTAAATATTTATATTGATATATGTAAAATGACTTCTAATTAGAAACAAAATTAATATGTAAAACGACTTTTAAATAAAATCGGAGGGAGTAATCTCCCTTTTTCTTTTGATTTTGTGGAATATTATCGCTGTCTTTGCCTTATTGTGATCAGCTCTTCATCCTGAGCTTTTGTCCCATAATCGTTCATTTTCCCCCAATACCCATAAAAAGTACTTCCTCTGTCCTTATTTCTTCCCATTTCTATTTTGAGTGTCTCACATAATTCTTCTTGTTTCTATTTTTGGTAAAACATTATTCAAATAATTAAACTAAATGAGTATTAATGAGGAGAGCAAGAAAGTTTAAAATTTGAATTGTGTTTAAAATTATTAAATGAGGAGGGAGATGAAGTTCTGATGGAATAATTAGAGAATTAATAGATACTTCTTAATTTGCATTCCCACTAATTTTTGAGAAGTAATATGTGGGACTGAGGAAGTAATAAACATGAGGTATTAAAGGGTAGAATACAAGATGTGATCAAAAGCAATCTAGAGAGAGAGAGAGGGGAAAAAAGCTAAATTACAACATTCATTCAATTGCAGTTAACGACTCAAATCACTAGCAGGAACATTACGATTTGTTTCTAGAGCATCTTAACCGAACACAAAAAACTCAAAATTTGAGGTAAATTTACTCCAATCGAACACCAAAACTAAACTCAAAATGCGGTAGATATCTTCATTTGGATGCGTGTTTGCGTTTCGAAATGATAGCATGCGATGAATCTTTTTTATTTTGCACTGAAGTACTAATTTTCTTCTCTCTCCTGTATCTGTGACTGTGTCAGAAAAAGACAGTCCTTTTCCTCCTTGTTAGAAGAGCTCATGACATAGTCCTTTTCGATCACTGATAACCATGGTTTTAAAAATTGGACCCGACTGGCCGGTTCAAGCCGAAAATCGGCGAACCGGTTGGAAATCCGATCTGGTTTCGGTCTGGTTCAGAATTAATTAAAAAATAAAAAAATAAAAACATGAAATTATGTTATAAAAATAGAGTTAAAGTTGTATAAAATGGTGTGGTCCAATTATTTAAGTGTTGGACTTTGGTTTTTAGAGGTCACGGGTTCAAATCTTCATATGGACATTGCTTAAATTATATTTTTTTGTTACTTTATTTTACAATCAATTTCTTATTTTCCAACCTATTTTATGTTAATTTAACTTCTGACCCCCTATTTTATCAATTTATTTATGAAATTCCACTTTATAACTAGTTTTTAATCCTCCAATATTTTTATTTGATTGATAACATAATATTTCATATTTAGGAGCACCGTTTTTAGTCCGGTTTGATTCTGGTTCTATACCGGTTAAACCACTAAACCTTAAACCACTAAAATTTCCCGTTCGTTTCGAAAACCCGATTTTAAAACCTTGCTGATAGCACACAAGCATTGATAGTCCTTTTTTATCTCGTAAACATGTAAAAGGTCATTCCAAAAAAAACATGTAAAAAGAACGAAACAGAAGAAAAAAACAAAAAGAAAAGAAAAGGTGAAGCAGCCATGGCCCATGGGTATGTAATAACTACATACAAGACCATCTAATATTATAAGAACTACATGCATAATTTTGTATTTAATTCAATTGGATATTTAATTTTTAATAAATACCATAAGTAAAAAGCATTTATTAGTAAATTAAAAATTTTAAAATTAAGTAAATATCTTCTTTTTTTTAAAAAAATGGGCAGGCCGGGAGTTTCTATGGCCTACCAGATAGCGGGCCAGCCCGCCCTGCCCCGCCATCAGTGGCGGAGCCTGAACAATTGCCTAGTAGGGTCCAGTCTAATTGGACCCAACCCACATTTTTAACTATTTTCACTGGGGCCCTTCTAGTGTAATATTTCAATTTTAGTGTGCTCATAAAAATTTACCTTAATATACTAATTTTTTTTCAGTGGGGTCCAATGACCCCACTGGTCCTCATGTGGCTCCGCCACTGCCCGCCATACTGCGGGCTCTGGCGAGTGGCGGACCGCTGCCAAATTGACAGTACTAATTTTAAGATTTGATGTCATATATATATATATATATATATATATATATATATAAATTGTGGAAGTACGAGCTATGAAATCATCTCCGGTCAGTGTTCTAGCTTTATCCATGTTGGACAATGCTTTTTCACTTCGATCGATCTTGCTTGTTTTCATCTTAAAGAAACAAAACATATAAATATAACATATAAAATCATAATGAAGAAAACAATCTCTCGACTTGGACGATATTGAAACAAGCAAAGCCACTATATGAAGGCTTGGGGCCTATATTTTTGTTGGCCTCCCTCGTATTCACTACAATTTAGTAACTTAACTGTAACGTATTATTTATTGCTATCTATCTTAGTTTTTCCTTCTCAAAACCTATTCTAAGATGTTTTAACTTATAAGGGTTTTGAGGATCAGATCACGACGGACACGTGTCGGTCAGAATCTTGATGTCTTTTCGCCTGTGGGATTCTTCTTCGGTTCGAGTCGGCAAGTTTTGGGTTCAGCTGAAACAGTGGACAGTTTTATAATTTTCTATTTCTTTCCTTAGCATTACAAGACTTGAGGTTATATAATACGTTATTTTATTCTATTATTGCATTGTGTTATGGAAGAATCATTTGGATAAGAGCGTCCATTTAAGGTTGACTGATTAAACGACACGGGAAATTCGAGAATGAGTATAATTACATGATTACACCTCTAATTATATTTAATCATAAATCAACCCCTTCATTTTTTTTTTCCTATAGCGAACCCCTTCATAAATCAACCCCTTCATTTAAGGCTGACCGAATCAATGGTTTTTACAGCACGTAATTTAAAATTATGTAGGTAGGAAATAGGGAATACAAATTGTCTTTAGGTTTTTTTGGCTGATTGCGAATTTCGACAAAATTATTATTTTTTAATAGTTGTGTTGAAAAATCAAATTCGATCTAGATGGATACATATTTTAATCATATTAAGGATATATTTTTCTAAATGAAAACACAATTAGTTGGTTCTCTAGTATCTATAAACGTGCCCGTTGACCTAAAAGAATTGACCTATTACATGATTCAAAGACCCCAAAATTTCAACGAAATGGGACCCATTCAACATTCTTGATTACCTCATTAAGCAACTTCTCATTCTGTCTTGATTGACTCAGTAAAATTGACCTAGTTTTATTTATTTATTTATTCTCAACAAATTCTATTTTTCCTTGCTTTGATCGAGTCTCTTAGCTCGTAAGATATTTGCTAGTCGAGGTCATTTCTACTTATTATTTCAAACCAAACTGTGTCTTTATTAACTGTCGTAGTAGAAATACAAGATCTCATGACCCAATCATTAATGATACCAAACAACTTGCTATCAAAACCCAATGTTTTCATTCTTTTTTCCTGACCAATTCAACCAAGGATATTATAATTCGGGATAACACGTGTTTATATTATTTCATATACCACATTTTTCCAATCATGTTATGTAAACTTACGTTGCACGGACTTGTATTCTATTTCCCACCGCAAATCAAATCAAAGAAGAGTGGTCTTCGCACGGACAAGACTCTTCACATACAACAACACAACTAAAAGTCAACACTAAGCAAGTCATCCTTAACATGTCCCACCTTAAAAGTCTCGAACCCCTTTTCGCATTCTTTCACAACTAATTAGATCGAACTGTAGTGAATGGATGCCCCCATGGTAAAAAAATAATAAATAATAATAGTAATAATAGAGTTAGGCATGTTTTGATGGGGCCCACATTATTTTTCTAGCCATCACTGATATGATATACGCAGCAACATTGAAGCTTCTCACCTTGTGACCACGAAGCTTACAAAGAAAAAAACAAAAGCTACATATACTAAACGCCCACCCCCACAGTATATATTACGCCATTTATTACCAATGCTGAGCAAGTTATTTCAAGATATTATCATGGCTGATGAGTATAACCATCAAAGCCATTATTACACAAACTCTTTTGACGCGACGAACCTCTTTGGATCACATGATGAGCCCATGAACAATTACGATGCTTCCAATTTATACGATGATTGGATTGTGGATATGCCCGACTTTTTTTCCATCGATGAAGAAGTATTTCACAGTAATAATCCTCATCAACAATTGGCTTACGCAGATAAGATAGCCGATGATGGCGTATTAGCTCATGGAAGTGTTTTCAGTGGCTTATTGCATGCCGAGGACGATTCTATCAATGGTAAGCAGCAAGCAAGCAAGCAACTTTATGCGTGTGTGTGTGAGTTTTGTTATGCTTATGTGATTGAGATCATCTTTATTATGATCGGTCATTAGGAGGAGAAAGTGGGACGATGAAGAAAGGAAAGAAAGAGAAGGTAGCTTTCAGGACAAAATCAGATATTGAGATACTTAACGATGGTTTCAAGTGGAGAAAGTATGGCAAAAAGATGGTTAAAAACAACCCAAATCCCAGGTACTCATTGACTAACAATAATCTTTCTCCTTTGCAAAACTTGAAGAAGGAAGAAAAAGAAAGAAACTCATATCTCTATGAATATTTTGCTTTGGACAGAAACTACTACAAATGCTCGATCGAAGGCTGCCCAGTGAAGAAGAGGGTTGAGAGGGACCAACAAGATTCTCGATATGTCATAACAACCTACGAAGGAATCCATAACCATGAAGGAAATAAACCCTTATGATCAAATTAAGTACCACGAACGAGCTTGCTTGTTAGGGAGCTTTAAACTCTTATCTAAATATTATCACCATGTATCAACTCATGATTTTCTTGATCATCTGTAAATTTAATTGAACTTTCTTTTTCATTTTGGATTGATATTGAACGAACCCTATCAAACAATAGATGCACGGCTTTGATTTAGAAGACGAAACAGAGAAAAAAATAAACTTTTAAGAAAATAGTTCTTTCATATTTGTGAACGTGACATCACTTGAGATGATGTCATTGCCGACCTCACAAGCCAGAGAAATATTGGGCCTCCACTGATTATATTGGGCCAAAGTAAGCCCAATATTGAACGTATTTCTGAATATCCCAATACATATATGGAAGAAGAATGATTTGCATGGCGGTCGTTTAAAGAGCGTGTATCAGCTTGGGAACGCCACGTAAGCGAATAGATATAATTACCCCAAATTCGCAGAAGTGTGAGGTAGTGATTCGCTCGTGCTAAGATGGAGTCGGAATATGCAGCAGCTAACGGCGGCGGCAGAATTGTGGATTCGATCGTGCAATTGCCCTACGATGCTAGCGTCCGCGTCATGCTCGCTTCGCTCGAGCGCAACTTGCTGCCGGACGCTGTAGTCCGGCGCCTCACGCGATTCCTCCTCGCCGCTCGCCTGCGCTCCGGCTATCGATCATCCTGTGAGGTGCAGCTGTCCGGCCTCGTGGAATTCGTGCATTGTGAGTTTTTGCCTGATTAGCATTCTCGCTGTCGTGTTTTCGACCTTCATTAGGTAAAGTGGCTTTCGTTGTTGAGCGTGAAGGTTCTGAGCTGTGCACCGTGCCTACTACTCTAGCGAGTGTTTTGGTCGATGCGATCTTTATGGGTTAAGATTAGTCAAATTTCGGAGCAATTGATATAATCTATGCCTCATTTTCTGGAGATATATAGAACAAGTAGACGATCGTTTGTTGTCATTGTGCTGACTGACTGTCCTCTTCGTGCAGCTCTGAAGGAGATGCCGATAGCTGTCAAGACCGAAACGCCAAAGTCTCAACACTACGAAGTTCCGACATCTTTCTTCAAGCTTGTCTTGGGAAAGCATCTTAAATACAGGCAAATGCCGGAAAACTTAATTTTCTTGCTTATAGCGTAGTCTCTTGCGGTTTGCATCTTTGGAAATCTTTGTATGAATGCAGCATTTTATGTATTTCATTGTCCGATAACACCTGGATTGCACGGTAGTCCTAGTATCCGAAACACTAAAGTTTTTCTCTGATTTAGTTACAGAGTGGTGATTGTCCTTTTTTTTCGTTTATACCATGATATGACATGGTTGTCTTCGAAAATTCGCAGTTGCTGCTTCTTCCCGGACAAGTCGAGCACCTTAGAGGATGCTGAGAAGGCAATGCTAGAGATGTACTGTGAGAGAGCGCAGCTAAAAGATGGTCATTCTGTTCTTGATGTTGGCTGTGGCTGGGGATCTCTTTCGCTGTTCATCGCTCGGAAATACCCCAACTGCAAGATTACGGGCATCTGCAATTCAACAACCCAGAAAGCACACATCGAAGAACAGTGCCGGTATGCCATATATTCATATAGCCATGGAAATGTTCTAATACTCGTGATTTAATCTTCTCGCCAAATAATGGCTTTTATTGGATATCTTACGAACTCGAAGATTTGAACTTCTAGACTCGTCGTAGTTGACTGAGGTTGTTGGTCCTTGCAGAGATCTTCAACTGCAGAATTTGCAGATCATCGTTGCTGATATAAGCTCATTCGATATGGAAGCTTCGTACGACCGGATATTTTCCATTGAAATGTTTGAGGTATTGAATTTCACACTCATAACAGCTGCAAAATACTTGATAGAATGTCATCTTTGGCGAGGTTCATCCGCCTTGTTCATTTGCAACAGCACATGAAGAACTATGAGAGTCTTCTCAAGAAAATATCAAGGTGGATGAAAGAAGACAGCCTTCTGTTTGTCCATTATTTTTGCCACAAAGCATTTGCATACCACTTTGAGGTACAATCCTTGGTTATCGATCAATCTTCCTTTTGTTTCTTCCCTGTACAACTAGGTTCAATACTGCCCAACATTCCTTTTCTCCATCGATTTCTAATGCAAATTGTCATCAGCAAATTGACTTGCAAGTCGTTTGATGTTACCACCAGGATGTGAATGACGACGACTGGATAACTCGGTACTTCTTTACTGGAGGCACAATGCCTTCAGCAAACTTGCTCCTCTATTTTCAGGTAAACAGATTCGATACCATCAATCTCGATGAAACATAGAACTCCATAACCAACCTCAAGGCAAACGATCGTGTCTTCCCTCCATTGATTTAATCACGGTATTTCCTTGTAGGATGATGTTTCTATAGTCGACCATTGGCTTGTGAACGGAAAGCATTATGCTCAGACGAGGTAAAACCCAACGCTAGTTTTTGTCCCTTTGAATAACGCTCGCAAGTGCAAGTATGAACTTTCTTTTCGCCTGCAGCGAGGAATGGCTCAAGAGAATGGACCGAAACATGAGCTCGATAAAGCCTATAATGGTATCCACCTACGGCAAAGATTCAGCGGTGAAGTGGACGGTGTATTGGAGGACGTTCTTCATAGCAGTTGCGGAACTGTTTGGGTACAACAATGGAGAAGAGTGGATGGTTGCTCATTTCCTCTTCAAGAAGAAGTGAGGAAGAAGAAAAGCATCAAAGACTTCCATCTTTAATCATTATTCTGGCAATAATTAATTGACATTGCACTACATTACCGTCGATGTTCACTTTTCAATTTCACGGAAAACTATTACAACCTCGGAGGATCGAAAGGAATGTTAAGAAACACCAGTGGGATGTTTGAACTCAGATCTACTAGTTTTGAAGTCTACGATGCCATCTGCTTCCAAGAACCTACTTAGATGCTTATCGTCCAAATGTTGCTGACAAGAAAATTAACATACAGCAGCATATTATAAGAAAGCTTCATAAAAGATTGCAAATTGATTGATGATAGAAGCTTACGGACAAGCATTCTCTGTATTTCTCCCACTCAGAGAGGCATTCTTCTTTATCCCACTGACCCTTTAAGAACTTCTCCGAATACCACCTGGGCGAAGTTCAAGAATATATCAATCAGCGCATAAATAACCACGAAAGCCCAAATCTTTCTTGATCTAAATCGAACAGAAAAACCCATAAATAAGAAGGGAAAAACAAAAGAAGAAAATTTTGCCTATTGAAACAGTTGTGATAAGCAGTTCTGAGCTGAGCGCAAGGTGAAGTTGATGATGGGCGAGTCTTATCTCTCATAATTCCCATCTCTGTTGAGAATAATAACGATGATAGGAACGTCTTCTTCTTCGAGCTTCGTCTTTCTCCGACCGATTGAATAATCTCATTCAGTGATGTGTGTGCTTACGTGTCAAGGAAACCAGGGTAAATGGGCCACACCTAAACGCGAAGACTTGTAAATGGGCCTGGGAAATTGGGCCTGCGAAGCTCTTAAATGCAAACTGCGTTCATTCCATTGTTCTCCCATTTTCCGTAAACCCTAATTTCATTGCTCCGAGCGACTCATCAACTTTTTCCGATCAGTCTATCCGTGGTGCTGCTTTTCGGAAGGCACAGCTATGGCGAGCGGAAGTACGGAGCCTACTGTTGTGAATAGGGAAGAAGAAGACGATTCGACCCTGGCGGCTGACGACGAGGACACCGGTGCGCAGGTTGCTCCGATTGTTCAGCTTCAGGAAGTTGCTGTTACTACGGGAGAGGAAAACGAGGATGCTCTGCTCGATTTGTAAGTGAATTAGTTGTTTGCGGACTGGTTAGATCTATAAATTGTATCCATCGGATTTCAGAGATCTGATGGGAATTAGAGTTGTTATTTTTCCTGATGTGATTTGAGGCGTTTTGAAGTCGCGAGTTGTCGCAGTAGTATTTCAGTTTGTTCGCTTCGACGATGAAAATCATCTGGACATAGTTCGCACCTTTTGATTGCGTCCGGATATAGTTCGCACCCTTTCTATTTTTCATTTATCAACTTGTGGAATTTCTTTTGTTAGGAAGTGCAAGTTATACAGATTCGACAAAGACGGTAGCCAGTGGAAGGAGAGGGGAGTGGGTACGGTGAAGCTGCTTAAGCACAAAGAGACTGGAAAAGTTAGACTTGTTATGAGGCAGAACAAGACCCTTAAGATCTGTGCAAATCATCGTGGTAAGAGATGTTCTGAATCTGTTTTGTGGTTATTATATGCATTTGTATCTACTTGAGAGTGGGATATGCTTAAGTTATTGAATCTTGAGATTACTCATCGTCGTTCGGTATCTGGTTGTAGTGTTACCTACGATGACGGTGCAAGAACATCAAGGGAACGATAAGTCATGTGTGTGGCATGCTTCTGATTTTGCTGATGGAGAGCTGAAGGAGGAGCTATTCTGCATTCGATTTGCCTCTGTTGAAAGTGAGTTATTCTACTCTGACTATCTTTACATCTCTTGATATTTTAACATTCTCATCAATGTTGTTTTATATGTTAATGATTTGTTAGTTCATATTCCCATTTGAGTTGTATCTGATATCATTGTCAGTATTTGCATTTTTCAAAGATTTTTTTGCCACAGTATGGTTTTCTTGCAGGAGATAAGTAATTTTTTTCACATTAATGAAGTAGTGATTTTTGAGATACACTAGAGTATTATGTAGCTCGAAATAGTTCACAAGTGATCGAATTTCCCATGGTTGGTTCTTACTATTTACCCCCTTTGGTTTTCAGATTGCAATGCTTTCAAGGCTAAGATCGAAGAGATCACCGACTCTGAATCAAAGGACAACAGTGAGAGTGAAGAAGGAAAAACTGCTGCCAGCCTTATCGAGAAACTGAGCGTTGAAACAAAAGACAAAGAAGAGAAACCAGAGGAGAAAAAGCCAGCTTCTGCTTCAGGAGAGAAGAAGGATGACGATGCTGGCGAGAAACATGAGAAAGTATCTGCCGATGAGAAGTAAGTCTCTTTTGTCTTGGATTTTATGTCAAGAGTGGTTACGTCGATGGGTTTGGTTAGGTCTGTCAAGTCGAGTCAGCATAATCATGGGTCATCATGGTGTGCACTGTCGAGTGTGTTTGCTGGTTATTTCTTGGGTTGGCACTGGCGTCGGTTCGGTGTTTTTCTAGAGTCCAAAGTCTGATTATGTCCATTATCTCAAGTTCTATAAACATTTGTTTTGCTTTTAAAGACAGATGTTCCTTCAAGAGAATGTATTTGATTATGAGGTCAAGGTCTATGTTCTGATGAACCTTAAAAGATGTATGAAGAAGATATATGTCCATGCCCAGTTTATATGTGCTTACTATCAGGTCAACAATGACTTGCAAGGTTGCATATGCATGACGTCAAGTGCTTATAGTATTTGGCGGTGTGAACTGTGAAGGCAATAAGGTCTTGGATAAGCATGAGATTATAGGGTCTTCATACATAACTAACAACGTTTGACTAGCAAAGCTTTAATACGAAAAAGGCGTGTGAGGGATGCTCTCATTTGAGTCATTTCTCAATCTTTCTGTTGCACTAGCCTACATACCTCGAGACAATAACTCAATCGGTGAATAGGATAATGAACGAATTCAAACCAATCACGTCTTTACAACTATTGTATTTATTATTATTTGTAACTGTACTATAAAGAATTAGAGGAGCCGTGGTGTGAAAGGATTGCAATGATATTCACACGGTGTACAAAGACAGACAAGTAACCTGTCTTTATTTTATTCTAATGTCATTTTTTAGTTCAACATTGTCATCAATGATGGGTTCAGAAACAAGTTTTTCAAATTCAGTGAAAGGTGACAGACATTAAACAAATGTTGCTTGGCCGTCTTTTTCATGACACGAATTAAGGGATAGATAATCCCTCCCGGCCAGGCCAAGCACTATGATTCTTGCCGATTGTACACGAACTAAAAGACTCGGACGATAAAAAAGAAAACAACTTGAAATAAAACAATGAGCTTCGATTCATCTGTCGAAGAAGCTGTAAGCTACATGTGTATATCTATCCATCTTCCTGTCTGTAATTTCTCTATAAGATGACAGCGATCGTCGATCGACCACATATCGTACAACATGATAAATAAGTATCAAATTCTTGGAAAACAAACATAAAAAAGAACAAAAAACTAAAGAAATTCAAGAAAAGGCGGCGGGCGGCCCTTTCTCCCCTTACGACATAAACGAAGTGCCGGCGTGATTATGATGCAAGAGATTGTGGGCAATCGTGTCCCTAACCTTCATAGCATTCGCCGACCTCAAAGGCACTTCGGGCACCATCTCATCGTCGAAGAGCTCAAACTCAAACTCAGAATCCAATCGCTCGTTCCTCATCTCACATATATTGTGCAGAACGCAGCAAGCCCCCAAAACGACTGGCAAATCTTGGAGCTTCACCTCAGTCCTCTTCTGCAAACATCCCCACCGCCCTTTTAACCTAGCGAAAGAATCCTTAGCCACCTTACGAATCGCCCCCACCTTCTCATTGAAGGCGTGCTGAGTCCACGTCAGATGCTGCTGCGTGTAAGGGACCAAAACCCAGTCCATTAACGGGTGGCCCGACCCGCCGACGATCCAAACGCCGTCGTAGTAGCCGGCGTTGGCTCGGTGGTAAAGGGTCGATTTTTCCAACACTTGGTCGTCGGGCATCGAGCCTGGGTAGCCTATGCACACGTCCGTGAAGACTCCCTTTGGGTCAACGACGCCTTGGACTGTAATGGAGTACGACGTCTTCTGGTTTCTTTCCGTGTGCCGCCGATTGAAGTAGGCGGCGACGCTGATTTTGGGGGCGATGATGGGTATGTGTGTGGTGTACATGGAGCCCACTACGTTGGGTATCCCAGAGAGGGTTTCGAACTCCTCCTTCGTCCGCCGGACGCCGTCGTCGTCCGGCCAGCGGAGGTATTTGGGCATCAGTACGTTTCTGATGGCTGAGCAGACTTCGAGGACGAGCTTGTGGCAGGTGGATATGCCCAGGCCGAACTTTTTCGAGACGAGCCTTAAGGGCTCGCCGGTGGCCAGCCGCCATATGCAGACGGCGACCCTTTGCCTGACGGGGACGGCGTCTCTGAGCATGGTGTTCTCCTTGGCCACGACGGAGCTAAGCTCGTTGCAGATTAAGTCGAACGTCTCTTTCCCCATTCGAAAAGCTTTCTTGAATTCCTCCTCGGGAAAATCGGGACTGTTGCATTGATCCCACCAATCTTTGGATCTGTTTTTGACCCATAGCCGCCGCTGTGGGCCGGCGGTCGTCTTATCGTTGGAGACAGATGCAGTTCTATCGTCGCCGGCGGCGCTGTCTTCATCGTCGCCGCTAAAACTGCTCATAGCCACCGCTGCAGCTTTTGCGACGGCGAAAGCGTCGGCCTTCGATTTTCTCTTTCTGATTCCTTCGATCTTTTCAGAAGCTCTGTGAGAACTCTGCATTTGGCTGTAGCAATCCACCATGGCCCTTTTCTTTTTGCTGTGATTTTCCTCTAATTGAATCATTTCTTCGTGATTGGCCCTTTCGAGCTCATCGTTATCGTTCTTTTCCTGATCCTCAAGCAAGATAAACGAGGTTATGATCTCATTCAAGCTCTCAGTTGTCCTCTCCTTCTTCACGTCGCCTGCTTCTTCATCGTTGAGCTTCTCATCTTCTCTTCTCCTTCGTTTCTTCTGCTTGTTGTCAGCGTTCATTTTCTGAATATGGGGTTTCCTTTTCTTTCTTTCTTTCTTTCTTTCTTTCTTTCTTTCTTTCCTCGGGTCAGAAAACCAAGGCGTGAAAGGAAGATAGAAAAGCAAAAGTCAGACTTTTTATTTTGATTGTGTGGAAAGAGGAGAAGAAATGAGAGCCTTGCTTGCGTACACTACTTATAATATAACACATGCGACGAAGATGAGGTGTATGTGAAAATGCGTGAATGAGTCGAGAATAGCTTTATCTAAACCACATTCATCAGTGTGAACGCATTGTGGATGGTCAAAACTAATAAAAATGGGATTTTTTAGAATTTGCGGAGTAAAGCTTTTGTCTTTAATACAAAAGTTTTCTTGGGTTTTATCTGAGCTGAGCCCATTTATTAATTCATTACAGTTATATAAATACTGTGTGCGCCTGTAAAAACTAAGACGCGTATAATAGAGAGACGTAGCGTAGGCAGATATATGTTAGAAGAAACCGTGTGGGATTTTTGGTCTGAACGCAACGCAATTGAGGAAACTTCCAGCGATTTTTCCTCTTTTTTTAGTTCTTTTTTTTTTTTTTGGGTTTCGTTTATAATCTTCATACAGATTACCTGAATTTGATTGATAGTTCAATTCATTTCATATTTAAGGTTTTTTTCTTTTGAAAAAAAAACTATTCAGCTTCTACTAAGTTTAATATAAACCGTAGTTTAATTTCACTTTTAGCAGTGACTATATAGAGAGTTCCAAGCCCACACAAAACCATTTCAATAAATTTGAACTCAAACTCTTTATAGAATCTGATTATTTGACCATTGCCTTAAAATTTGCTAAGTCAATTCACAAAAAATCTATAATTTCGAAGACAAAAAAAGGGGGTGGGGGACTCAAGATAGTTTTGGACGATTTGAGTACGACTATGATGAATTATCTTTACAATCAAGACAAGCCATGGGAGACGTTCTTTTTCATCGAGTCGTTAAGTTTGAACCTAAGAGCAAAAACGTGTATGACAACGTCTGCTTTTTGGGTATTATTCTTCTACAATCAATAAGCAATGAAGCATTGTCCATGTCAATGAAGAAATAGTATTACATTCAAAACAATTAGTAATAATTAAGAAAGAAAAAAAGAAGAATTCGAGGACCACCGACTTATCTTTCTCCGCCGACTTTTCCCCGCAATGGGCGGCGCGTGGACAGATTCGGTTGAGTTGTATAGTTTCCAATTAAAAAACAATTTAAATTTTATAGTGAATTTACACTACTAATCCATTTAAAGAAGACAACGCGGTTAACAGCAGCATTACAGCCTATATTTTCCAACATGGGAAATGTGTCTTTGACTATAAATTTCAAGTATACAATCCATATCGAAAGAGGCCTGCAATCAATTTTTCTCAAGGGCATTAATGTTTCTTCTTCATTTATTATATTATGGGCTTATAGTATATCTTCCTCTTGAATGAATTATTATGCTTTCAACATCAAAGAGCGAAAGGACACACAAATAAAACATTTCAAAAGCGAATTGAAAAACTTGTCATAATCGTATGCTACGCTATGGCAAACCATCTCAAAAGCAGCAAGTTTCTTCTTGAGATGTTGCAAGAATGCCAAGCAAAGAGAAACACAAACGTTGTTTTTATTCTCAAATATATATATATATTGCCTTCAGCTAAATTAGCATAAGAGATCGCTAAGATCGGGCGGTATATATATGTTTTCATAGAACGGAAGTTGAGCTTGAGAATAATGAAGAATTGTAACAATCATATATATTATACACTACTTTGGGCACCAACAGCCTTCACAACCAAATATATATGCTCCATTATCGATCAATTACATGACTAGATCCAAGATTTAGTATTAATCAGACTACACAAGTAGAACAAATTATCAAGCAGGCATATAAAGGTCTGCCATGGGATATTAAAACCGCCTAGGTAAGACTATACAAATGAAGACATTTTTACATTATTCGAATATCTCCAGTTTCTTGATATATCCATCCCTGTAGTAAAAATGCAGGTATTTGTCTTGGTGCTGTTTGTGGAAGTAAGAGAAGAAAACCCCTAAAGAAATGGGCTTTTGCTGCGTGAGATTATCTCATTAAATAAAACTGGGAAACCAACAAATGGCACAGATAATACACAACTGTTTTTTGTGTTTTGTTACCTGCAACGACATAGTGGGAGAATAATATACCAAATACTAACTGCTAACAAATTTTGCTCAACCAAGATCCAGAAACCCTAATTTGTTATCCCCACTTTAAGAACCCTCGGACTTAAAGATATTTTTTTTTTCTATAAAAAAGGAAGAAAATAATGAGAGGGGGGTGGCTTAAGAGCTTAACTCAACAAGCCAAGAAAGCCCACATCTCCCTTAATCGTTCAGTGGATGCATACCCATGACAATAAATGTTCAGATCTACAGATGAAATCTGAGAAAAGATACACAACACACATAATCGTATACTAATCACATAGACTGAGAGAGATGAATAGATCAGAGAGAGAGAGAGAGAGAGAGAGAGAGAGAGAGAGAGATTGTGGGGTGACAGACAGAGGGTGAGCACACATAGCTTCAAGCATGTCGACACAATTCTTGCAAGAAAACACCATTTGTGCTCACTCTCTTCTGTCACCTCCCTAATTACCCACCCTTTATTAAGACTTAGCTTCCACACAATCGACCAACAGATATAGTTTCCAGTCTAGGAACATATAGGTTTAAAGAACTGAAGGACATTAAAGATGGCAACGAACCCTAAATCTGGAACCCCTGAGAAAGGGTTCAGCTTTAATACTACTACTAAAGGAAAAGAGAGATATGCTATGTACTTCTAATAAAGTGGTATATATGTACTGTTCCATTAGAGAGAAAAATAGGGAACACTTGACTGTGTCGTGTGAGTAAACTTAGGCACACATCGTGCCTTTAAATAGGGCTAGGGTAAGTGTTGTGAACCGTTAATTCCCATCACTATGGAATAATTGCGGGTTTATCTTTTATGGGCCTTTGTCTATATCTTATTACAAAGACATATGTGGTTCTATATTCCACTACAAAGATGCACATTACATAAATCATTCATCTGTCGACTTGTCATATCGTCTCTTCCCTTCAAGCATATAAAGAGATTCGAATTAAAAAAGGATTACTTTTATTTTTGAAAAGGATAAAGAAGCAAAAACTTAATCAAGTTCCGATGCATCATCTTGTAATAAATACTACATTGACAAACAGGCCAACGCAGATCGTTGCCTTTTTATAAGGGTCTCCATAACTGTTTGAATATATCCAGATAGACTGTGTATTGACAGGTTTTTAACTTGTTGAAAATTGTAGTAGAAAACTACTAACCTAAGAAAATATTTTTCTGACCACAAAGTTGAGTTTTTGATAATCGTAGATATTGCTCGAAGCATCTTTGAAGATAAATATAAGGCACGTTCTTGATAGGCTTTTGAGATTTCAAGTCAAACTTGTTCACCATCTCCATGTAAAATAGTGTTAGGATATGCGGAAATCCCCGATAATTATTTTGCCCGAAAAATGACGATAATAAATAATAGAGACGAAAAATAAATTTGGACAGTGACACGAGATTTACGTGGTTCGGTCAGAATGACCTACGTCCACGGGCCGGAGGGTAGAACTTCTTTATTATGTGGAGATATTACAAACACGTACTCTGACGTGATATAAAAGCACTACAACAATATTAGGAGTAGGCTATACAAAGAATTATTCGGAGTAGACGAAGATCTGTGTGGTGTGTTTTTCTACTGCCTCGTCTAATGCCTATTTATAGGAGAGCATTGTATTCGATCTGTCCGTCTCTATTCCATCTGAAAACAAGAATAATAAGGCAGCCACTTTTATTGTTTAGCAACCCACGTGAAAATGCATTTGGTTGACTATGCTTGGACGGTTCCTACCAAAACTCACCTAACAAATCTCCACCTTGAGTTTTGGTACCGTAAAAAACTCCACCTTAATTTAGAATACCTTTATCTCCCTCCGACCTTAGCCCCTGACGGGCTACTTCACCATTTCTGAAACACCAATCAAGTCCAAGCAATGCTTGAACTTGGAAACTGGAAGAGCTTTCGTAAACATATCCGCAGGATTATCCTTCGTGTTGATCTTCTTGATAAACACCTTCTTGTCTGCAATGATTTCACGAATAAAATGATATTTAACATCGATATGTTTAGTCCTTTCGTGATACATTTGATCCTTAGTCAAATGAATCGCACTTTGACTATCACAGAAAATAGTAATAACTCCCTGACTCTGAGTTAATTCGCCGAATAACCCTGTCAACCATAATGCTTCCTTGATCGCATCAGTAATCGCCATGTATTCCGCTTCAGTAGTAGATAACGCCACTACGTGCTGTAGAGTAGCTTTCCAGCTAACTGCACAACCTCCAATACAAAATACATAACCAGTAAGAGATCGTCGTTTATCGAGATCACCTGCGTAGTCTGAATCAACGAAGCCAACGAGAGTATCACTGTTTCTGCCAAACTCCAAACAAATGCTTAGAGTACCCTTCAAGTATCTGAGAATCCATTTCACTGCTTGCCAGTGCTCTTTCCCTGGATTAGCCATATACCTGCTAACAACACTAACAGCCTGTGAAATATCAGGACGTGTACATACCATTGCATACATAATACTGCCGACTGCACTCGAGTAAGGAACTCGTGCCATATACGCTTCTTCCTCATCTGATGATGGTGACTGAGCAGCGCTTAGCCTAAAATGGCTAGCAAGAGGAGTGCTGACTGGTTTGGCATCGCTCATGCCAAATCTCTCCAAAACCTTCTTGAGGTAACTTTCCTGGGTCAGGTGCAACTTACCAGCTCCTCTATCACGTCTAATCTCCATACCAAGAATCTTCTTAGCTGCTCCTAAATCCTTCATTTCAAATTCACCATTCAATAAGGCCTTCAACTGGTGAATTTCTGCAAGATTCTTAGCCGCAATGAGCATGTCATCAACATATAATAACAGATAAATGAACGAACTGTCATTTAACTTCCGGAAGTAAACACAACTATCATACTTGCTCCTGGAGAAACCATGACCCAACATGAAAGAATCAAAACGTTTGTACCACTGTCTTGGAGACTGCTTTAATCCGTATAAGGATTTCTTCAGTAGACAAACTTGGTCTTCCTTTCCTTCAACTATGAAGCCTTCAGGTTGCTTCATATAAATCTGTTCATCTAAATCACCATGTAAGAACGCCGTCTTGACGTCAAGCTGTTCTAACTCCAAATCATACATGGCAACGAATGCAAGTAATACACGAATAGAGCTATGTCTAACAACAGGTGAGAATACGTCATTAAAATCAACACCTTGTACCTGACTATAGCCTTTCGCGACTAATCGTGCCTTATACCTTGCATCGTCAGAACCAGATAAACCTTCTTTCTTCTTGAAGACCCACTTACATCCGACTATTTTCTTTTTCTTTGGCGGCGGCACAAGAATCCACGTATCGTTCTTGTGCAGAGACTCCATTTCTTCATTCATCGCTACCAACCACTTATCAGAATTATCATCGCTTATTGCCTCCGAATAGGTAGAAGGTTCGCCGCCTCCACCTGTTTCTTGTGCCACTGATAAAGCGTACGAAACTAAATTTACGTACCGCTGTGGTAGTCGAATCTCCCGTCTCTCCCTATCTCTGGCTATAGAATATTCCTGCTCGGTACTTTCATCTTCAACAGGATCTAAATCAGGTTCTGGCTCAACCTCTTGATCTGTTGAACTCGTAGCAGAATCATCTGAAGGATCTTTGCTGATCTCGAGCTCCACCTCGCTGTGTACACTATCCTTCTTTTCTTGATCAGAAGAATTATTAGACTCTTTTGAATGTAACATAGAAGACTCGTCAAATGTAACATCTCTGCTAATTATAAATTTGGGTGACTTGGGATCAGGATTATATAGTCTATATCCTTTCACCCCTGAAGCGTAACCAAGGAAAATACATTTCTTAGCTCTAGGCTCTAACTTTCCCTCGTTTACGTGCATATAAGCTGGGCACCCAAATATTCTTAAGTTGGAGTAATCAGCAGGAGTACCTGACCATACTTCCTCAGGAGTCTTAAAATTGATCGGTGAACACGGTGAACGGTTGACAATATAACATGCTGCGGCGATAGCTTCAGCCCAAAAATCATTTGTCAACCCAGCGTTGGAGATCATACATCGAGCTCTCTCTAAAAGCGTCCGGTTCATGCGCTCGGCAACACCATTTTGTTGAGGCGTCATTCGAACAGTGTGATGTCGAGCAATTCCTTCATTCTTGCAGAACTCATTGAACTCGCTTCCGCAAAATTCTAAGCCATTATCTGTCCGCAACCGCTTGATCTGTTTTCCTGTCTGCTTTTCAATCAAAGCCTTCCATTGTTTAAATGTTAGGAAAACATCACTTTTCTGCTTAAGAAAATAGACCCAGACTTTCCTCGAAAAATCATCGATAAAAGTCAACATGTATCTTGCACCACCTTTGGACGGAACACGAGAAGGACCCCATACATCAGAATGAATATAGTCCAAAGTACCTTTCGTTCTGTGGACAGCTGGCGAATTGAAGCTGACTCGTTTCTGCTTCCCGAAAATACAATGTTCGCAAAAGTCCATCTTACCAGTACTTTGACCACAAAGTAGGCCCCGCTTGCTTAAAATCGTCAAACCTTTTTCTCCCATGTGTCCAAGTCGCATATGCCATAATCGCGTGGTATCAACCTCCGGGGATGTCGAAACTGCAGCGGAACCTGTAACTGTAGTTCCCTGCAAAATATATAAATTTCCAGACCTGCAAGCTTTCATCACGACAAGGGCACCTCTGGCAATCTTCAAAACTCCACCTTCACCTGAGAACCTGCACCCTTGAGATTCAAGTGTGCCTAAAGAGATAAGATTTCTCTTCATATCTGGAACATGTCTGACTTCTGTGAGCGTTCGGATGATTCCGTCGAACATCTTGATCCTAACTGTGCCTTTACCAACAACTTTACACGGAGCATCATTTCCCATTAAGACATATCCACCGTCAAAATTTTCATATGTGGAAAAACAGTCCCGACTCCGACTTATGTGGTAAGAACAACCCGAATCTAAGATCCACTCATTATCAGACCTAACAATATTTGCAGTTGCTACAAATATAGTTCCATCGCTCTCATCAGCAGCTAAACTAGCTTCGGCGGGTTTATTAAATTGCTGATTATTTTTCTCCTTATTTTTTAACTTAAAACAATCAGCTTTGATGTGACCCTTTTTCTTGCAAAAATTACAGACTTTATTTCTGTACCTGGATTTCGACCTTTCTTTAGATCTGCTACTTTCAGCATCTCTACGTTCTGATCTTCCCCGTGCAAACAGGCCTTCTGCCTGGCTACCACTTGTTTCTCCCGTAATATCCCTGTCTATCTGTTCTTTCGATTGTAAAGCAGATTTGACACTAGAATATGATATCGTATCTTTTCCATAGATTATGGTGTCACGAAAATGCTTTAAAGACGAGGGAAGGGAACACAACAATATTATGGCCTGATCTTCGTCCGTCACTTTTACTTCTACGTTCGCTAAATCAATAATTATAGAATCGAATTTATCGAGATGCGAAAGAATAGAAGTACCTTCTGTCATTTTCATACTATAAAGCTTCTGCTTTAAATAAAGCCGATTCTCCTTTGTCTTCTTCATGTAGATCGCTTTTAACGCATCCCACATACCCATGGCCGTCGTCTCCGTGGCAACTTCTTGTAAAACCTCGTAAGAGAGATTTAATATAATAGCCGATCTGGCTTTCTTGTCCAATTCATTAAATTGATCGTCCTTCATTTCGGTTGGTTTCTTCTTTGCGCCTTCAAGCGCCACCTCGCAACCGTCTTGAATGAGTATGGCCTCCATCTTGAGACTCCACATTGCAAAGTTGACATTTCTGTCGAACTTTTCAATTGACATTTTTGTTATCGTCATGGTGGCTAAAAATAAATCGGGTTGGCTCTGATACCAATTTGTTAGGATATGCGGAAATCCCCGATAATTATTTTGCCCGAAAATGACGATAATAAATAATAGAGACGAAAAATAAATTTGGACAGTGACACGAGATTTACGTGGTTCGGTCAGAATGACCTACGTCCACGGGCCGGAGGGTAGAACTTCTTTATTATGTGGAGATATTACAAACACGTACTCTGACGTGATATAAAAGCACTACAACAATATTAGGAGTAGGCTATACAAAGAATTATTCGGAGTAGACGAAGATCTGTGTGGTGTGTTTTTCTACTGCCTCGTCTAATGCCTATTTATAGGAGAGCATTGTATTCGATCTGTCCGTCTCTATTCCATCTGAAAACAAGAATAATAAGGCAGCCACTTTTATTGTTTAGCAACCCACGTGAAAATGCATTTGGTTGACTATGCTTGGACGGTTCCTACCAAAACTCACCTAACAAATAGCGTAAATGGGAATTTGATGACGATGTTTTAATCTCCTACGCATGTCGATCTTGGTAGTAGATCAATCATTAGTATGTATAAATATTATATACAAGAAAAATGAATGGCCAACTAGTTCTTTGAAGAATATAACATATTTGATTCTATGAGATCACTTTTTATCACTATGGAAGGTATATCTCCATTTGAATGTATGTATAGCATTTCGCAGATGAAATTTGAATAGATAATACCACTTGGTAGAGTCTTGTAATGCGTGCCTTATCCCTCTCCATTCGATTGCATCGACTTTTTCAATAAATGGGAATATTTATATATTTATTTTCCCTCACCAACATGATATAATCTCAATAAATAATTATCAATTCCATGTGATCGTCAGCAAGAAAAAGGAAAAGAAAGAGATAAAGAGGAAGAAAAAGATATAAAGCTACTGTTCATCTACTAATCTCCAACCAATAGCATCTCGAAAATTCCACGCGTAAATATTCTGTGGCATCAAAGCAACTGAACATATATGACAGTATATAATACTAGTAAATTAATTCATGCTCAAGTAACGCAGCTTTATATTTAATCAGTTAAAGCGAGCATGCTTTAATGATAATTTAATGAGATTTAACCATACTTTATTACAAAGTACGCATAAATCATAGTGCTTCGGCGAATGTTGTAATAGTGTGATACTATCCTCAGTACAAAGTACATTCCAGAGAGTGCCCTTATATCATCTCAAATAAACAATGTCATGCTCACGTGAGCCTTTACAAGTTCCTTAGTAATGATTTAATTATGTAATGTATGTAGAATAAATTATAATAATACTTAAAAAATACATATCCCTTTATAGCAAGTGAAAAACTAGGGTTTAAAGTTGTCAGACGAGTTCAGTAACTACACAGTGTGTGGGCTAATGGGCTTTGATATCTTTATATTATCGATTTATTCAAGGCCATATTCTCCCATAACTGTCCATACTCTCCTTTGTCCAATGTCCATAAATTAAAAAATGGTCCAATAATTTGACGCCTGTATATTGGCCTACATATGATGTACTTAACTATTTTTATTGGAAAGCATCAACAGTTATACTAGAAATGCAATGTTTATAGTTAGCTGATTAAGAACTTGCAATAATTGAAGGAGTATAGTATAGAAGAAAAAACAAAAGATAAGACAAACTGAAAACGTCAGAAGATGCTTGTTGGCCTTGCTTATCTCTATTGCATTGGATGGGCTCTTATGGAACTGTAGAGAACACTTATCCATTATTCTCATCCACACACCTCTATCTCTCTCTACTGTTATCATATTATGTATTGCTCTTTCTGAATCTTGTTTAGATTTAGGCAATGTGTTTATCTTCATCTAAAAAAAAGGATGGACGCCTTTAGGGTTTCTTCAAGCTTCAGCTTTTCTGTAATAAATCATTTCCAATTTTAGGGTTTTCTGCTCAATTTGCAATGAGATCACTTTACAGATAAAGAGACAGCTGTCTCTGACCTAACCTTCATCCCAAGTCCAAGACAAAGAAAGCCCCCCTATATATATAAACAACACTACTGATAGTGTATACACACATTTGGCATAGAAAATCAAGAAAAAGGTTTCAAGAGATGTTACTGGGAATTTTAGTGGACGAAGCAATCGATGAAGATGTTCCTGGTAATTATCACCAAACTCATCTTCATCAGCAGCAGATTAACGATCAATTCTTCGATTCGCCACCTTCCAAGAAGAAGAAGAGAAGTCTCCCCTTAAATCCAGGTACATAAATTCACTGTCCATACAATACAAATCACATGAATTCGTCCTTACACGCATGCATTGAAATAAATAATTGGTCGAATAATGATGGATGAATAAATGATATTATTTAAGATCCTGAAGCTGAGGTGGTTGCTTTATCTCCAAAGTCACTTATGGATACGAACAGATTTCTGTGTGAGATCTGCAACAAAGGGTTCAAAAGAGACCAGAATCTTCAGCTACACAGAAGAGGGCACAATCTGCCATGGAAACTGCAGCAAAGGAGCAAAACTGAAGCGTTGAAGAAGAAGGTGTACGTATGCCCCGAAACGAGCTGTGCTCACCACGAACCTTCACGGGCGTTGGGAGACCTCACTGGGATTAAGAAGCACTACTTTAGAAAGCACGGAGAGAAGAAATACAAGTGTGACAAGTGCTCGAAGCGTTACGCTGTTCATTGTGATTTGAAAGCTCATTCCAAGATCTGCGGCACTCGAGAGTATAGATGTGATTGTGGCACGCTCTTTTCCAGGTAATTTAAGTCATAATTCAAGAAAAGATGTGATTAAATCTCAGTTTAGGTCAAATTTTAGAGGAGACAGACATGTGCTCATAGAAAAGAAGATCACAGCCAAATTATTACCTGCAAAAGCTATTGGTAGCATTTGACACACAGCATATAACTTTACTGTTCTGGCAAAAAGATGGTGGAAAGAAGAAAAGAGAACATAAAGTTGACGAATTTTACCTGCTGCGTGTGTGTGTGTGAAAAATTTATCTTTCGTCTTTTGTTGTTTAGCGTTTGTTTTATTCGAAAATTTCGCAGGAGGGACAGCTTCGCCACGCACAGAGCATTCTGCGATGCTTTAGCAGAAGAAAGCTCAAGATCAATGACGACACAGAAAAACCAACTCTTTTCAGCTTCCCAAAATCAAAACGTACTGAAGCGTCTTCAACCTCATTATTATAATCAGGTCATCTTCAACAATAACATTCATCGTCCCAAGCAAGAAATTACCGACAGCTACAATAACTTCAACGACGGTAATCTTCCTCCATGGCTATCATCTCCTGCACTGAATTATAACCAACATATCGTCAGTCCACTGTTCATGAGTGCCTCCTCACAAAAGCTAGAGCATCATCAGCAGTTTGTCCAAGAACAACCTGCTAGTAATAATGCTGATCTAATAATGTCAGCCACCGAATTGCTTCGAAAGGCAGCTCAAATGGGCGGAGCGATGAGCAAAGCACTGCAATATCAATCGTCGGACTTTGTGGGCCAGTCGTCTTCATCGCCGGCGGCATATCATCAGCACTTGGGTTCACAGGGTGGTTTTGGTTTTCGAGGATGGTTTCAGTAATATACGAAATCTTGAACCCTAATGACGAAAGGGATTTTCTAGGGTTATGAGCTTCTTACAGACAGGAATCTTAATTCAGATGGGGATCATCATCGTCATCATTCGATCACCGTCTGCAAGAAAGCTGAATATGGAAATGTGTCCGCGTTGTGCTTCCTCCCAAAGTTATTATTAGCAGTGGTATTAGTTCATCCTATCATTATCATTATTTAAGTTTGTTAGATCCGCCGAGTACTTGAAAAGGACAGAGATCTTCCTTGCAAGAAGTGCTATCTATCTGTCTATCTGTAGTTCGCCATTTCTTCCTATTCTGTAACAAAAAATAGAATCTTGAATTAAATGCGTACTATGTGCACGAGTCTTCTAAATGGGCTTTAATTGGGCCTATTGTTTTCTTGGCCCAATAATAGATGCACTGCACTGACGAGGGAAGGGAAACTGAATTACCTTCTTTCAGTCACCAACGAATAGCCACACCTCATTTTGTTTTGTTGTCGTCTCTCGTGAAATAATATGGGTTTGAGGAGACTTGTAATTGACGATAGTTTAGATTTGTTCATGTTACCGTACAGCTGAAATCGACGACGAAAATCGATTCTGCTCCGTCTCCGTCCGATGTCGGAGATTCAGAAGCGACGGATTTCGAACCCTGAGAGTAAGTTTTTAGCTTACCGACGAATATCTTTATCGATTGATCGTAGCTGGAGATGGTGATTTGTTGATCGTTTGTTTTTCTTCGTTAACTGCAGAGAAAAAAGCGCGAATATCAGACCTTTGATTTTATGTTTTCTGCAATTTTCGTTGAGTTTTTTTTTTGGTCCTGTAGCTAAAGGGGTATCCGAGACCAATTGGCTAGCTGTGAATTTAGGATCATATTTCAGTATTTCACATTGTTTCCCCAACTAATTGTATCTGTCAAATGTTCATCTTGACTTTCTTGGGAAGTAATTTTAGAATACTCATGTAGCTGTTTGCTTATTCATCTTCTCCACGAGGTAGAAGAACAGAAGAGAGTTGTAATAAAAAACAAACACGGTGAGGAGCTTGTTGGGATATTGCACGAAACGACTGGCCAAGACCTTGTCATTATATGCCATGGGTTCAGATCTTCGAAGGTTGACGATGTTTTCTGAATATTTCATAAACCTAAGCGTTTTCTTGGCAAAGAAAGTACTTGACGTTTCCTCACTCTGTTTTAGGGTCGCCTTCCAATGATGAACCTCGCAATTGCCTTCGAGAGGAAGGGAATCAACGCATACCGCTTCGACTTTGCTGGTAATGGGTAAGGTTTAAAGATGAAATGAAACAAGTTAACATATTTCTTTCAAAATCCTCTAAACACATACATATTTTTCGTTGGCTTGCAGGGAGAGTGAAGGTACATTCCAATATGGCAATTACCACAGAGAAGCTGAAGATATACATGCTGTTGTTGAGCATTTTCAGAGGGAACAGTATTCAGTTGTGGCACTTATAGGGCACAGCAAAGGTATGCTTAAATCTTCTCATCATTACTCCGTGCGTCTCTATCTCATTATAGATCTCATAGTTGATCTCGTCTATCTACGGGCTAATTGTTATAGGAGGTAACGCTGCGCTTTTGTATGCTTCAAAGTATGACGACATACAAACAGTTGTCAACATTGCTGGACGGTTTGATTTAAGGAGAGGGATCGAAGGTCGACTGGGTAATGATTTCCAAGAGAAACTCGACAAACATGGATTTATTAACGTCGTTAACAGAAGAGGTGTCTTTCTGATCACAGCTTCGACACACTCCCATGTCTTCAGATATAGACACGAAAACATAAACCCTTAACAGCTAACTGCTATTACAGGGAAATTTGAGTATAAAGTAACCAAGGAGAGCTTGATGGACCGCCTCACAACAGACACGCTCGCTTCATCTCAATCCATCTCACCCAAATGCAGGTCTTTTTTTCCCTTCTCTTCATTACATGTTTTTTGGTCGAAATAAAGTAGGCAGCCTTTCGAAGCCCATAAATCACATTTCGAACTGCTATTATTGGCAGAGTGCTGACTGTTCACAGCACGACAGACGAGCTCGTGCCCGTCGAAGATGCTTACGATTTCGACAAGCATATACCGAATCATAAGCTGTGTATAATCGATGGAGCTGATCATGAGTTCACAAAGCACCAGTCCCGACTGGCTTGTATCGTGCTGGCTTTTGTAGTGGCGTCTATTGACAGGGATCAGTCGACAGCTATGAAAAGACGCCTTGATTCTCGTCTCTGAGTATTTGGAGGCAAGTGTTGACGAAACAATTTGCTCTACCACAAAGCCATTATTCAGTCATTGCAATTGAATTGAAGCGAATGATTTTGGGAGTCTTTTGCTCTGTTCTACATTTCCAGGCATTTTGCAAGTTTCTTGACCAGGCAACTTCAACTTCATGCGAGCAATGGACGTAAAAACACTTCAAAGCTTATGTAATAGAAGACAACTAACGAGCAAAATCATACAAACCCCTTTAATAATACTAAAATTCAGGTCCAGGAATTCAAGAAAAGACACGTGCGGCCTTTTTTTTTAGTTTCTAGGCCATATCGATGAATGTTCCTCAGTGTTTGCTGTAACATTGCAGTTTCAAAGGGTCAAATGAATTGCGAGCTACCATACGAACAGACAAACAGTGGTCCTCTTTACCAGGAAAAAGGAAAGCACGTTGAAGAGAAATAATAAGAGACAATAAAACAAACTTCATCTCTCTGACTGCTAAACGACAAAATATTCCAACGTAATATTACGCGAGAGTATTACTATTCCTGGCCCAGAATCTTCATACCCTTTCGTTAACAGTCCATGTCTCTCTGTAATTGATGAAGACGAAGGTGATTGAGATGGGCAAAAAAATTGACCCCTTAAATTCATTCGACTTTATTTTAGACCGCCCCTTCAAATTGGGCCTTAGATTTCAGTTATACTTTGAGTGCAATCAGATCAAGATCAATACTTTGCGGAAGAAAACAAAGAACAGGGAGCTGCAGTATGGCTGGCCATGATTGTATGTATTCGTTTATTCAATATTTTAACTTGCTATAATCGCACAAAACCCAGTTCAAAAATCAAAATATTTACTTAGAAAGAGTCCTTATCAGCATCCTGGGAAGATTCGCCTTACACTCTGCACTCAAGGTGTTCGACGAAATGATGCTCTTGCCCCTGGGCAGCACCCCTCGTATCCCATCGCACGTTAAGCTGATGTCGATTCTCCTCGTTTTGAGTTTCCCAATCTTGACACGAACCATGGCATCCATTGAAATCTTTAAAGGCAGACCCTTCTTCGATTTCAGATCGTTCTGCAAAGAATTGACTGCGTCGGCGGCGAGCGGCTGAGAATTCACTCCCATCGCCGCATGCAACACATTGATGCCGTTGGGGGAGCTGGAGAACGACGGAATTGAGCCGTTGGACAGCTCCACGCCGGCGGAGGAGCGAAGGGTTACCTTAATGGGTTCGTAGAAAAAGGAGATCTTTGGGTTGCGATTTGTCGAGGAGAGCGTGAGGTTCGCGCGGGTCGTGAGGCGCGAGTCGCCGTCGGAGGTGGTGAGGTTGAAGGTCGAAATCTTGAGCGAAGTCGGCGAGAACTGCGGCGGGTGAGGGTGGTAGATGGCGTAGAATACGGCGCCGGCGACGACGGCGAGGAGGAGGACGCCGAGGATGACGATGGTGAACCAGAGACAGCCCTGGCAAAGGCACCTCCGAGAAGTGATGCTGCGACGGCGGCGGATGGGCGGTTTGGCGGCGCCGGCGGTTCGGTATGGATTGTGGTGGCGGATGGGAGGGTTGGGATTGGCTTTGGACGGCGGCGGCGGCAGCGGTTTGTTGGCGGTGGTGGTGGCGGTGGTGGTTTTAGCCGTGGAGGGGTACATTCTCTCTGTCATTTCTTCAATAATCTAATGTCTTGTGCTTTAAGGTTAGCTTAAGATCAGAGAAAAATCAGAACTTTGAGAGAGAGAGAGAGAGAGAGAGAGAGAGAGAGAGACTGTACTCGAGAATAATGGCAAAATTGTTGGCATTTGATGAGAGATAATAAAGGGCCAAGAAGAAGAGAACGTAGAAAATGGTGGAAATTGAAGAGTTGAAGTGAGTACAAAGAAATGTCTTTTTCCTTTTCCTTTTTAGAAAAGAAAATTACTTCAGAATGCCGTACGTTAATGGCTTCAAAAGAGAAGTTGATTAGCGAATTGGACCTAAATTGCCTTAATAAGGAGCGACTAATTAGAGATTTTAATTACTAATTTAGGTGTGTTACATAGAGAGGGAGAGAGGCGTGGAGGATTTAAAATTGTAATGAAATGTGATTCTTGTAATAAGATGCGATAATGTAGACATTTTGGCATTATCTTACGTATCAAACACAGCTGTGAATGCTTACACATCATCAAATTTTGGAATTTATGGACTTTCGCTTCTCTCTTTCTTCACTTTATCTGCCGCTTGCATTATGGCTAATGTAAGTAAGGCTGTTGATTGTCTTATTTCCGTTTCGAATGAGATTGTTTCTTATTTCCAGAGAGAAATAACAAATAAAAAGAGTACGAAATCTGAAATGACATCCTTCTATAATTGATAGCTCGACAGGCTGTCATTCATGTACATAAATGTGTTACTATATTCATTGAATTTTTTTTCTTTACAGGATAAACATAGTACTGAAGTAGCCACGTTAAATATTCTTATATTCAATAAGCGTGCGAATTTTTTGTTAGGATTAATTGAATAACGTGCACCATTAATAACTGTCGCTTCTTGTTTCTTAACCGGAGTTTAATCAATGTAAATTTTTTGATAATTGATTTACAATTATTAATTTAACTCAATTACGCGCAAAAAAATGAAGGGCATTGCTTCCAAACTACTCCTACACCAAAATACATCTCTTGCTTTACAAAAGCATAGACTAAACGAAATAGGAATCATGACTAAAATAAGATATAAATACCTCATAAAATATCTGAATTAACTTCTGGGCCTGCCCTTAATGGGCCTATAGCCAAAACTGTAATAGACTTGGGCCGGCTCGTTAGAAGCATTTTTATCCTTTTCCTTTTTCTTTTAAGATAAATTATGAGCTGTCAAATTGTGGGCCATACCATAACATTAAAGAACATCTTTTTTGTTCAGTGACAAGCAGAATCTGACATAACCAAATCGCATTCAGACAAATCCAACAATTTTTTTCTTTTTTCCTTATTTTTTTAAATTTAAAAGAAAAGGATTATCTCCTCAAAACGGCAGCGATGGATTTGGTTTGGTGGCGTGGCAGTCTTTCTTTTCCTGCAAAAGCCAGCTACTCTCTCACAGTAAAACCCCACATCTCCTCTAAATTGCGAAACAGCCCCACAGACTGAAACAAACTTCAGTCATCTTTTCTGTCACCACTACTGACTGCCCTTGCCATGGCGTCCCTGTGCCTGGCAATAGAATCCACCCTCTGAAGCTTAAGCTGATGTTTAAACCTATTGATGAAGTCGTCGGCCTTCGAGTCAACCTCGGCGTCGCCGTCGCTTACTTTAGAAACGCTCCTTTCCCTCGCCGTCTTCAGCCTCCTCGCCTCGCCTGCATTCTGTTCATGGTCTTCGAATGCTTTACCTTTACCCTCTTGGGAAGGATGAAAGTCGTCAAAGAACGAATCTTTACCGTGGAAAACGAAGTGGGCAGGCGTTTCTTGGACGTTCTCTTCCTGGGAATCTGAGAAATCGATGTCTGAATTACTGCAAGCCTTGCCCATGACGTGGCAACTGCTTTCTTTTGCTGCTCCTTCGTAATGGGGCCGTTGGAAATTACCAAAGACTGAATCTTTTGAAGCAAAAAAGGCTGGGATTTCATGGTAGCTGCTTGACTCGTGGAAAACGCGGAGATTTTCATGGAAGAAGTAGTGGGACTCATTTGGCTTTGAAGACGAGCCTTCGTTTTCTTGAGATTGCTGTTGATTTCCATGGATGAAGATGAAGGATTTTATGCGCTGGAGAAGTGAGGGCGAGCTAGTGAGCTTCTTTTGGTTGGTGAGCGATGAGGTGCAAGCAATGGTGCCTATGATGAGATTTAAGATGAAAAAAAGAACAGTGGGAGAGAACCAACTGTTCATTATTGCCCATATTGAAGAAGATGGAGAAGAAGGAGATGATATAGCAGATGCAGATTCTTGACGATGCATTGTGGTTTTTTTCTTATGAGCAAAAGAGGCAAAAAGAAAAAGGGTCTTTTGATTTTCTCCGAGCTTTGTTGTTTACTTTAACCAAGAATTATGAAGAAGTCCTCGACGCATTGTCGATTTTTATTTTCATAGTTTTGGCCCGTAGGCCCAATATAAATTAGGCTAGCCCAATTCTATATATGGGCTTTTCACGGGTGTAAATGAGACAAGCTCGGAGTTTGCTCGAAATTTCATTTTGAACTCAGTGGACCTAAAATGTAAGCAGTTAAGCTCGAGAGTCGAGATCGACTATTTGGCTCGTATTATGATTAAGAAGCCAACTCTAAGCAAGAAAATCTTTACCAAGATTATATCTATCATAATGTAGTGATATGATCGATATTGAGGTGGTAAATAAGGATAAGCCGAATGTGTAAGGGAAGCTGCCATGCAATAAAACAGTAACAAAATCAAGAGTATTTTGCGGCTTTTTTCTATACTCATTTTATTGCTCCCATTTTCATCCATTGAATCTCAATCTCTTCCCTTTTCGTTCCCTTCCTTCCATACGTTCCTGAATTTCTTCCTTTTTTTTTTGAAATTAAATCACAAGTTTAATACTTATATCTAACGTGTAAAAGATATTTTTTTTATTGGGCCTTCATTACATAATGATTTGCACGTGGACCCACCAAAAATCCAGTGTCCTTTTCTTCAAGTTGGTGCGCGTCTACTTTTTTTTTTTTTTTTGGGATGACCGGTTCCGGGTTGCCCCGACTAATCCGGTTCGCCCCGCGTCGCGTACCTGGTAACGACAGGTGAGGCTCTCAAAGGGGGTTGCTGCTTACACAAGGATTCGACCCCGAGACCTTGCTTAAGCGATACAAGCCGCTTACCACTGCACCATTAGTAGATCTTCAATTTACCTCAATATTTCATTACACTAACCTCAATATTTCTTCTATACACTACTACAACATATGCAAAACTCGTATAAAAGAAATCACGTACTATAAAAGACAACTACATGTGCAATTGCAAAGCAAGTGTGGCCTCAGAGTTCAAACATGACCACCACCCACTTTTCCGAAATCATCCATCAAATAAAGATATAAACTTTCGTCACCTCTCACCACCGAAGCACACACAAACTCTGCAAAATTTCCCCCACCTCAAAGCTCGCCGTCGCCGGAGATTTGATTCCAAAGAATGGAACGTGCGAGAAAATTAGCCAACGGAGCTCTTCTGAGGCGCCTCGTTTCAGAATCCAAGCAACAGCCTCAGCCGCACAAATCGCCGCGCGCGGTGACGTGCGGCTAACGGCAATAGTCTATTGAAGAACCCCAGCCACGCCCGAGCTCCATCGCAGTTCGTATTCGCAAGATCTATTTCCGTCGATGCGCTCAAGCCCAGCGACACATTTCCACGCCGACACAACTCGGCCACGGCGGAGGAACAGTCGAAGATGTCCGAGTACGCTGGGTTCGAGAGCCTCGTTTCTCTCATCGACGCCACCGTGCCCAAGTCGATTCGCATCGATAAGATGGAGCTGCCCACCTTCGACGAGGGATTGACGGAGGCGCAAATGATCGAACACATGAAGGACTTGGCATCGAAGAACAAGGTCTTCAAGTGCTACATATAAGGGATGGGTTACTACGGCACCCATGTGCCGCCCGTGATTTTGAGGAACATACTGGAAAATCCAGCTTGGTACACTCAGTACACGCCGTACCAGGCCGAGATTTCTCAGGGCAGGCTCGAATCTCTGCTCAACTATCAAACCATGATCACAGATCTCACTGGTTTGCCACATGTCGAACGCTTCCCTGCTCGACGAGGGCACAGCTGCCGCCGAAGCTATGGCCATGTGCAATAACATCCAAAAGAGCAAGAAGAAAACGTTCGTGATTGCGAGCAACTGTCATCCTCAGACGATTGATATCTGCAAGACTAGGGCCGATGGATTTAGTCTCAGAGTAGTCGTTTCTGATGTGAATGAGATTGATTATTCGTCGGGCGACGTTTGCGGGGTGCTTGTTCAGTACCCAGGAACCGAAGGGGAGATATTGGACTACGGAGAGTTTATCAAGAAAGCTCATGGCAGTGGTGTTAAGGTTGTAATGGCAACTGACTTGTTGGCCCTGACCATGTTGAAGCCTCCTGGCGAGCTCGGCGCGGACATTGTTGTTGGCTCTGCTCAGAGGTTCGGCGTGCCCATGGGCTATGGTGGGCCCCACGCTGCTTTCTTGGCTACCTCTCAGGAGTATAAGAGGATGATGCCTGGGAGAATCATAGGCATGAGCGTTGATTCGTCTAAACCTGCCCTTCGCATGGCGATGCAGACTAGGGAGCAGCACATTCGTCGGGATAAAGCTACTAGCAACATTTGCACTGCTCAGGTGAATTTACAACTTTTCTTTTGGTTGCACTAATCTGTTTTTATCTTTGTTCATGTCTAGTCCATCAGAGTTAACTGTTTCTGGACTATGTTATGATGCTTGGAAACAAATGCTTCAACAAAGTTGTTATGTAGTTTTCGTATTATAATTCGAGGGAATTTGTTATGTATTTGTAGGCTTTGCTTGCGAATATGGCTGCTATGTACGCCGTCTATCATGGGCCAGAAGGGCTTAAAGCCATTGCTCAGAGGGTCCATGGTTTAGCTGGAACTTTTGCTGCTGGATTGAAGAAGCTTGGAACCGTACAAGTCGAGGGCCATCCCTTCTTCGACACCGTGAAGGTGAAATGCGCAGATGCGAAGGCGATCGCTGAATCAGCTTACAAGAACGAAATAAACGTGCGCGTCGTTGATGACAATTCGGTAAGCATTACAAGTCTCTCTATCTTCCATTGGGAATTATGTTTTTAGGAAGTAATAAACCAAGCACACCCTTTGGTTCTCTCAGATAACCGTTTCTTTCGACGAAACGACTACTTTGGAAGACGTGGACAAACTTTTCAAAGTCTTTTCGTCTGGCAAGCCCGTAAGTTCAGTTAGAACCATTTTCGTTGAAAGACATTTTTTGGTACTTTTCAGTCGTACGCTATACTATGCGTGTAGGTGTAAGAATCTTTTGTGCTACGCTTCATCATCAGGTTACATTTACAGATGCCTCGCTGGCAGCCGAAGTTCACAACCTGATACCTTCAGGACTTGTTCGGGAGAGCCCTTATCTTCAACACTCGATATTCAACACGTACAAAGCCTTCTTAAACAAAATGATTTCGAATTTACGTTTTCAGACGGTTAAACCATGTTTTTTTTTTTTTTTTTTTTCCGTTTCTCTGTTTCTGTAGGTACCACACCGAGCACGAGCTTCTTAGATACATTCACAAACTTCAATCAAAGGATCTTTCCTTGTGCCACAGCATGATTCCATTGGGATCTTGCACCATGAAACTGAATGCAACCACCGAAATGATGCCTGTGACTTGGCCCGAATTCGCAAGCCTTCATCCTTTTGTCCCCAAGGAACAGGCCGCTGGTTTCCAAGTAAATCGAATCATTCGAACTTTGAAGCTCCTCTTCGTCGCTTTAACTGTTACTTTTCTCTTGCATGAATGCACTACGAATTTCTTTGCACGAAATGTTTAAGAATCTAGGTGAAATGCTATGCACAATCACTGGGTTCGATTCTTTCTCTTTGCAACCCAATGCAGGTGCTGCTGGGGAGTATGCAGGGCTCATGGTCATTCGGGCATATCACTTGGTACTTGACTTACTACTGTCATTCGTCAAGTCGAAGAAAATAAGCAAATTGATTGTTTATACCGTGTTTGTCGTGACTGCTTTGATTTCATTCGAATGTCGAAAGAGCGAATAGAACTTGGTTTATTTCACGGTGCAGTCGAGAGGGGACCACCATCGCAACGTGTGCATTATTCCCGTCTCAGCACACGGTACAAATCCCGCTAGTGCAGCAATGTGTGGCATGAAGATCGTAGCTGTTGGGACTGATTCGAAAGGAAACATCAACATCCAAGAGCTACGTAAAGCTGCCGAAGCAAACAAGGACAACTTAGCTGCTCTCATGGTATTTATACCTTACATCTCTTAAATGAAAAAAAGTCTTACCCAATCTGAAAAAAAATAAATTCAGGTTACCTATCCTTCAACTCACGGAGTTTACGAACAAGGGATCGACGATATATGCAAGATAATCCACGACAATGGCGGGCAAGTTTACATGGATGGAGCTAACATGAATGCTCAGGTAGGTTACAAATGACATTTCTTCGGCGTTGCTTAGCCCATGAAATCATATGTTTTCGCACAATATTTATTACATATCCCCTTCATACATAAAAAAGGTTGGTCTCACTAGCCCTGGATTTATCGGGGCTGACGTTTGCCATCTCAATCTCCACAAACATTTTGCATCCCTCACGGCGGAGGCGGGCCTGGCATGGGACCCATTGGCGTGAAGAAGCACCTCGCTCCATTTTTGCCATCGCATCCCATTGTAAGTATTCATACGTTTCCGTTATTGTAGGTACCCACAGGAGGCATACCCGATCCCGATCAGTCACAGCCACTCGGCACTATCTCGGCTGCACCTTGGGGCTCGGCTCTTATCCTACCCATATCGTACACCTACATTGCCATGATGGGTTCGAAGGGTCTAACCGATGCATCGAAGATAGCCATCTTGAACGCAAATTACATGGCCAAGCGATTGGAGGTCTCTTACGTATTCCTTTTTCTTGAATTATTCCGTTCGTAATGTAACATTTTCGGGCGTTGACGCTTTTTTTTTTTTCTGTAATGTAAACGCAGAAGCACTACCCTGTTCTGTTCAGAGGAGTTAACGGGACGGTGGCCCATGAGTTCATCATCGATTTGAGAGGCTTTAAGGTAATTTCTTGAAGAACTGAACTGTACCCAGTTTTACTTGCTACAAAAATTAATGTAGTGTTTCTCCTTTGTTATATAGAACACTGCTGGGATTGAACCCGAGGACGTCGCTAAACGTCTCATGGACTATGGATTCCACGCCCCGACCATGTCTTGGCCCGTCCCTGGGACTCTCATGATCGAACCAACCGAAAGTGAAAGCAAGGTAAGGAAAGACAGAGATGAAGTGTATTGCTGAATAGTTGCTTATTCTTTTACGTCTCCACGAATATATGCTTCGTTTTTTTTTTCTCTACGCAGGCCGAGCTAGACAGGTTCTGCGATGCCCTTATCTCCATCAGGGAAGAAATTGCCATGATTGAGAAGGGAAATGCAGACATTAACAACAATGTCTTGAAGGTACAATACTCGACTGCGAATGAGCTACTACGAAAATATCGACGATCCCATTGTCTGAAAAATGGTTTTTTTTTTTCAGACCGCTCCTCATCCACCTTCGCTCCTCATGGCCGACAAGTGGGACAAGCCGTATTCCCGTGAGTACGCAGCCTACCCAGCCGAATGGCTCAAGACTGCCAAATTCTGGCCAAGCACAGGTTCTATAACAACATTAAACTCGTGCTGATTCGTTAGAAACCTTGAAATTTTTAGTTTGTTGGGAGAAAAGATGCATTGTGGCCCTTACTTTTTTGGACATATACTTACGTTTCTATGCTTTTTTTTTTTATGGGGACAGGGCGTGTTGACAACGTCTATGGAGATCGTAATCTTATCTGCACGCTCCTTTCGGTATCTCAGATGGCAGAGGAAAAAGCCGCTGCTACTGCTTAAAGATGACGATGCTGAAAATATTTACGATTTGCAAAAGGGATCGTTCAATCGATATTCGATGGTTGCTGCTCTTCGTCGTCTTCTTCGAGTTTCTGTGCATGAGAAATAAGGCAAATGTTGTTGTATTACATACACGCCTGCTTCTTTTCCTTGTTCTTATTACAGCATTTGGGATCTCAATAACTGGCAATTGTTGCTTACTGCAACTTTCTTATAATTGAGCATAGCAACTGTAACACGCTTTATGTCAGTATAACAACTTTCTTATGAAAAGACTTCATTATTTTTCTGTTAAATCTGCCGGTATTTGGTCATATTATATTAGAGAAATTAGATTTTAGTTCAATTATATGAACGAGCGAAAAAATGGCAAGTAGAAATCTCCATACTGTTATAAAATATATATTATGATTTTTATTATATTAAGATTATTTTGTATATATTATGATTATTATAATAATAATATAAGGAGAGAATATAAAAGGGAGAGAGTATATTTTCTATATATTGATAATTTTACAATGCAACTTAAAACACCTATTTATACTAAAATCATACACTAAAATACAATTTAATCATCTATACAACTCATACAAAAATACAACATAATTTTATACACCTCATCTTATCATAATTCATGAGTCATTAATATTCCAAAAACATCCACATTTAATCATACAATTTTGATGATTCATTGTGATGAATCATGATTTAATTTTGATGATTCATTATTGATGAATCATAATTTGTTCATAATACTCCCCCTTGGATGTTTTTCAAAGAATATGTTTTAGCTTGTTGCCTCATTAAAAACCTTACTGGGAAAACCACATGGGAAAAACCACAGTTAAGGGAAAAAGAGTGCAACACATATTTACTCCCCCTGATGATGGCATCATTTTAAATCTCTAAGTCTTCGAATGCCTATTTCATATACTAACCTTCTGAAAATTACTGGGGGAAGTGCTTTTGTGAATAAATCTGCAAGATTTTTATTTGATCGCACTTGTTGTACTTCAATATCACCACTTTTCTCTAGTTCATGTGTAAAGAAAAATTTTGGTGATATATGTTTTGTTCTATCACCTTTGATATATCCATCTTTTAATTGGGCAATGCATGCCGCATTATCTTCATATAATATCGTCGGAAGTAACTTTTCCGATAACAATCCACAAGTTTGTTGCATATGCTGAATAATCGATCGCAACCAGACACATTCTCTGCTAGCTTCATGAATTGCTAGTATTTCAGCGTGATTAGAAGAAGTAGCAATTAGACTCTGTTTAACTGATCGCCATGAAATAGCAGTTCCGCCATACATAAATAAGTAACCCGTTTGCGATCGTGCATTATGTGGGTCGGATAAGAATCCAGCATCTGCATACCCAATTAAATCTGTTTTCAATTCATTAGAGAAGAACAGTCCCATATCAGTTGTTCCTTGAAGGTATCGAAATATTCGTTTAACTCCGTTCCAATGTCTACGAGTCGGCGAAGAACTGTATCTTGCCAATAAATTTACTGCAAACGCTATATCAGGTCGTGTATGACTTGTAAGATACATTAGTGCTCCGATAGAACTAAGATATGGTACTTCAGGACCAAGTATTTCTTCATCATTTTCACGTGGTCTGAACGGATCTTTATTCACGTCTAATGAACGGACGATCATAGGAGTATCAAGTGGATGAGCTTTGTCCATGTAAAACCTTTTCAACACCTTTTTCGTATAAGTTTCTTGATGTACAAATATTCCATTCTTCAAATATTCAATTTGCAGTCCAAGACAATATTTTGTTTTACCAAGATCTTTCATTTCGAACTCCTTTTTCAAACAATTAACCGCTTTCGACAACTCTTTAGGAGTTCCAACTATATTGATGTCGTCGACATACACAGCTATAATGACGAATTCGTTTTCACATCTCCTCATAAATATACAAGGGCAAATTTGATCATTTGTATAACCCTCTTTTAATAAATATTCACTTAGGCGATTATACCACATACGTCCGGATTGCTTTAATCCATAAAGCGATTTATTTAGCTTAACCGAGTACTCATTTCGCGGCCCTGAATTTTCAGGCAGCTGAAATCCTTCAGGAAGCTTCATATAAATGTCACTGTCAAGTGAGCCATACAGATAAGCAGTGATGACATCCATTAGACGCATATCGAGTCCTTCACGTACTGCCAGACTAATTATATAACGAAAAGTTGTTGCGTCCACCACAGGAGAATATGTCTCCTCATAATCAATACCAGGTCTCTGCGAGAAACCTTGTGCAACAAGCCGTGCTTTATATCTTATAATTTCCCCATTTTCATTTCTTTTCCTAATAAAAACCCATTTAAATCCAACCGGCTTTACATTTTCTGGTATGCGGACTACAGGTCCGAAAACTTTTCGTTTCTCAAGTGATTTTAATTCTGTCTCGATTGCATCTTTCCATTTTGGCCAATCTTTTCGTAGTCTGCATTCGTTTACAGACCCTGGTTCATGATCCTCATTTTCATTTATCTCATTCATTTCAAGTAGCGCTACGTTAAATGAGAATTTATCGTCAACGTTGACTTTATCTCGGTTCCATCTAATTCCATTCTGGGCGTAATTGATTGAGATCTCTTCATTATCATTATTTTCAATTTCTTCAGGTACCTGAGTTTCATTCTGATCATCATTTAAGCCCATCGACTCTTCTCTAGTGGATAAATCCTCGATTGGACCATTCTTATTATTTGCTCCTTTTCTTTTCCGAGGATTTTTATCTTTGGAACCGAATGGCCTACCACGCTTCATTTGTGGTTTAGGCTCAATATCTCGTGTTTGTTCCGTAGAAACATCAATTCTTTCAGGAGCATTAACAGCCGGAATATGTGACTTAGTCACTCTCTTTGGGTCAGTAAAGCTGTCTGGCAATTGATTCGCTAAGCTTTGTAAATGAATTATCTTCTGAACTTCCAGTTCACATTCTTTCGTTCGAGGATCATAATGATTTAGCGATAATTCATTCCAACTAATATTTCTTTCCAGCTGTTTCTTTTCTCCCCCTAATGTCGGAAAATTTGTTTCATCGAAATGACAGTCGGCAAATCTAGCTGTGAATAAATCTCCAGTTAGCGGTTCCAAATATCTTATAATAGATGGAGATTCAAATCCGACATATATTCCCAACCTTCTTTGAGGTCCCATCTTTGTGCGTTGTGGTGGCGCAATTGGAACATATACCGCACATCCAAAAATTCTTAGATGGGAAATATCTGGTTCCTGACCATAAACCATTTGTAACGGGGAGATATCATGGTAACTTGTTGGCCTGATGCGAATTAGTGCCGCTGCATGTAATATAGCATGTCCCCAACAAGACGAGGGAAGCTTCGACTTCATCAATAATGGTCTTGCAATTAATTGCAGACGTTTAATCAATGATTCTGCAAGACCGTTTTGCGTATGAATATGTGGCACAGGATGCTCAACATCAATACCGATAGACATACAGTAATCATTAAATGCCTTGGAGGTAAATTCACCAGCATTGTCAAGGCGTATTTTCTTTATCGGATAATCCGGAAAATGTGCTCTTAATCGAACCAACTGGGCAAGCAACCTCGCAAATGCCACGTTCCTTGTAGATAATAAACATACGTGGGACCATCTACTCGATGCATCAATTAATACCATAAAATATTTAAATGGTCCACATGATGGGTGTATCGGCCCACAAATATCACCATGTATACGTTCCAAAAATACAATAGATTCATTCTTTACTTTCATTGGTGATGGCCGAATAATTAACTTCCCTTTAGAGCAAGCAGCACAAGATAATTCATTAGATTGAAGAATCCTTTGGTTCTTTATCGAATGTCCACGTGAATTTTCAATTATTTTTCGCATCATAATTGAACCGGGATGGCCCAACCGGTCATGCCAAACATTAAATGTACTGTCTTCAGTAAACTTCTGGTTTACGATAGCATATGACTCAATTGTTCTCAGATATGTATAGTATAACCCAGATTCAAAAGAAGGTAATATTTCCACGATTCTTTTATCTTTTGAAATCACTTTTGTCATGTGCAAATATTCGACGTCTCCCTTTTCTGCCGTCTCAACATGATATCCGTTATTTCGAATAGCTTTAAAGCTTAGTAAATTTCTTTGAGACTTAGGAGAATATAAGGCATTTTCGATTATTAGCCTTGTTCCTTTTGGCAGTAAAATGCTAGCTCTTCCAGAGCCTTCAATTATATTTGTACTACCCGAGATAGTAATGACACTCTCTCCTTTCATTTCAAGATGATCAAAATATTTCTTATTTCTCAGAATCGTATGAGTCGTTGCGCAGTCTGCGAGACATAATTCTCCATTGCACATGATCGTATCCATTGTATGAAAATCCTTAATAATAAGCACATAATAACCATTATTATTATTGACAACAAAACATGCAAACATACAAATAACTTAACACAACAATATATAAAGCACGCGTATAAACACAGACACACATAATTAAACATATGATAATAACACATAAGGAAATCACATGAAATTTATTGAAAATCTGCGGCCTCGAAATGAGTAGTTTCATCTTTGACACCAGAAGTAGAGGCGAGTTCTTCCTGAACAAGATTTATTTCAATTTTCTTTCCTTTGTCCTTTTGATATAATTCAACGAGGTGCTTGGGTGTGCGACAAGTTTTCGACCAATGGCCCAAACCCCCGCAACGATAGCATCGCTCATCATTATCCTTTTGTTCGGTGTGCCTCTTCTCATCATTATTATCATTGCTTTTCCTCTTCTGGGGAAGACTTTGATATCCACCACGATTGTTACGATAACCACCACGAAAGTACTGATAATCACCACCATAATATCCTTGGCCACGACCTCGGCTTTGACCACGGCCTCGTCCGCGGCCGCGATATCCGCCACGTCCACGTCCACGACCATTACCTCGATTATTATCATTATTATTTCGCCTGACCGCATTCGCTTCAGGGAGCGCAGCCGCACCAGTTGGTCGGGATTCGTGGTTTTTCAGCAACAATTCGTTGTTTTGCTCAGCCAACAATAAAACAGATATTAGTTCTGCATACCTTTTGAATTGCCTTTCACGATATTGTTGCTGCAATACTACATTCGACGGATGGAAAGTGGTGAATGTTTTTTCGAGCTTATCATCATCGGTGATTGCTTCTCCACATAATTTCAATGTCGAAGTAATTCTATGAACTGCAGAGTTATATTCATTACCGATTTAAAATCCTGCAGTCGTAAATTTATCCACTCGTACCTTGCTCTCGGCAGGATAACAGTTGTCAGGTGGTCGTATCGTTCTTTCAAACTTTTCCACAACTCAGCCGGATCCTTCTCATTTAAGTATTCAGTTTTCAAACTTTCGTGAATGTGGTGGCGAAGGAATATCAAGGCTTTTGCCTTATCCTGAGGAGTGGTGGATATGGTTGTGCCACTGGCGTCAGTTGCGCCTGCATCCTGATTTGTTGTGGTTTTCGCAGCGATAATGGTGTCACCTAAACCTTTGGCTTTCAGGTGAATTTCGGCATCTAGTGCCCAAGATAAATAGTTCTTGCCATTGATATCCAGTGCAACAAATTCGAGGCTTGCCAAATTCGTCATATTACTATAAAATTAAATAAAAAAAAACAACAACGAAATATTAAAAAAAATAAAATTCAACTCGCCACAACTGGGATTCGAAATCTGGACCTCACATCACTTGTAGTGACGATATTCCGCGAAACCAGTCGAGCTAAGGCGTTTTTGGTGTATACATGTTAACTTTATATATATTTTAAATGATTTGCCACGTATACGAGTATTATAAATAAATTTATCGTATAAAATAAAATTACCATACCTTGATTATAAAACTTGGACGGAGGTTGATCTCTGCAGGAGAGCTTCGATGGAGATTGATCGTTGCCGGAGAGCGCTCGTGCTGATAACGTGTTATAAAATATATATTATGATTTTTATTATATTAAGATTATTTTGTATATATTATGATTATTATAATAATAATATAAGGAGAGAATATAAAAGGGAGAGAGTATATTTTCTATATATTGATAATTTTACAATGCAACTTAAAACACCTATTTATACTAAAATCATACACTAAAATACAATTTAATCATCTATACAACTCATACAAAAATACAACATAATTTTATACACCTCATCTTATCATAATTCATGAGTCATTAATATTCCAAAAACATCCACATTTAATCATACAATTTTGATGATTCATTGTGATGAATCATGATTTAATTTGATGATTCATTATTGATGAATCATAATTTGTTCATAATACATACATAATTTTACGATTAGTACAACTTAAAACACCTTTGCTCTCATCTAACTCTACTCTATGAGGCGTTGCTCCCTCGATCTTATAAGGTACCACCGTTTATACATGAGGTACAACTCATAGGTGCGACAGACAAACCCGAGCCGACCGACATACTACCGTAGCTTGCACGCTCAACCTTGAGGTGCGCCTGGTCCGGCCTGTCGTGGCGCCGCCGCCGGCGCTCTGTGTCATGATGCGTAGATCAGCTTATCTCGCGGTAATTTTACTTCTCGGAGCGGCGTCGACGTGTTCCGCCGCGAGAGAGAACAATTTATTTGAGAACGACACGTTTACTGTCACTAATGCCACCGAGGTGAGTGTGAATGATACTAAGAAGGAAAATACTTTTGCTGATATGATCGATCGCGCACTGGAGAAAGAGTTTACGGAGAATGAGGATCCGAACCAAGGTGTTCATTGCTTGATCTCGACTTCCCGTCCTGTTTTTAGTTAATTTGGCTTGTTTGCCGTGTGGTATCCGTTGACTATGGTTTGCGTTGTTTTTCTTTTGTTATCTAATTGTGTGTTCTGGTCGTGATGGATGTTCTCGTGGTGAGATGTTTTCGGTGGCAATTAGTCAGTGGTGTTTCTGCTCGGTTTATGAATCCCTGGGTAAATTAGATGCTTTTCTTAAGACTCAATGTTACATCTTCTTAATGCGATGATTTGTTTTTCATTTTTGGAAACTGCTTGTTGCTAGGTATCACTGGCTTCAGATAGTAGGCAATCTTCTTGTCAGTGATAGTTTCTAGTAAGAATGTCTGTGTACTGAGAGATCCATAAAAATTTATAATCAACTAGTATTGATTATTCTGTAGACGTAGATGGAAATTCTGCTGCGAGGTATGCGTGATTTGGTTGATTAAACTTATTCTCAACACTGATTCTGTATGACAGCAAATGATGCCGGTAGCTTCAACAATAGTGTTGCTGAGCAGCAGGTGTTCGTTGTTCCTCCTTAACTTTTCGATATGTTTCTGAAATTTCCGTAAAACGTTATATAGCATTGATGACGGGCAGTAGAGAGTAACTCATTGTTATTGTGGCATATTATTTTCTTCCACCACCAGGCTGTCCTGGAAACTGTTGCTAGGGTGAAGAAGAAAAATGAGACGAAAGACGAAAAGTAAGTTTAACTTCCATTCACTGAACTCGTTGCTTGTTAGGCATAAAATGATTTGCTTTCTCTATTCTTAACCTTTTTAACGCTTGATAGATCCTTTAAACTTCACCAAGTTTTCAATCTTGATAATGACAACGGAGCAGAAGAAACCCCAACATTGATTGATAGAAAGGTAATGTGTCATTCGGAGATGCATTGCCTATTCAATCTTGAAATCGACTATTGTTTCGCAATCGCAAGGGAACATTTGGTGAAATAAAATTGAGTTTTGACTATGTAATAAGATTCAGATTGACATTTTTTCAGGACAACGTCTTCATTATATCAAATTTTAAGTCAAAATATCCGGTCCTGCAACTAGACTTGAGGTACATATATCAGTCAAATAAGTTCTCATCAATATTATCCCTTTATTTTTAGATTACCTGAGTTAAGTTTTTTGTAGGCTCATATCAGATTTGGTTGTTGTCATTGTGTCAGCAACTTGTGGTGGAATTGCCTTTGCTTGTGCTGGACAACCCGTGTGTTTCTATCCTTGGGTCTTGTCGTTCGTATCCTTGTCAGCAACGCTTTCATTTTTCTTTTTCTGATTGCGAGAAACATTCTGCAGGTTATCACGGGATATTTATTGGCAGGATCACTCGTTGGACCTGGTGGTCTTAATGTCATCAGTGAACTGGTGCAAGTATGTGACCATCATATCAGTTTGCTTTGTATTTACCATTGACCTTCAGCATCTCTTAGACCAACAGGAGCTGTTCTAACTATGATCAATGATACACGATGCATTGTTGAGCAATGAATGACTTTCACCTGTTAGGCAAATTTTTTATTTGTGAGCTTATTGATTTTGCTAGGCATACATGAACTTATTGTTTGCCAACTTTGGCTTTGTTTTCATACAACGATTCTACAAAATTGCCCCTTTACCTGTTTTCCTTGTGCTAACAAACGTTCTGCTCTTAGGTTGAGACAGTAGCTCAGTTTGGTGTTATTTTTCTTCTTTTTGCTTTGGGACTGGAGTTCTCCACGACTAAGGTTAGCTTTACAACTCTCTATTTCTTGCTTCTTAGTGATGATTTATTTCCCTTGGTAGTTCATTTATTATCTGCTGATGCATCAACTTGTATACAGCTTCGAGTTGTACGTGCAGTTGCTGTTCTAGGGGGCCTTCTCCAAATTCTCCTTTTTATGTGCCTGTGCGGCATTATAGCCTCGGTACATTACATTACACTATCAAACTTGGAAAATTTCGAATCAAAAGGTTTCAATTTTTTCTGCATTTACGTTGAGCTTTTAGGCCAACAAACTGTATATTATACTAGTGATTGATTAGCTACTTTCCATCAATGTGGCTGATACTGATCTTAAATATTTATTGGCAGTTATGTGGTGGCAGAACATCAGAGGGGGTCTTTGTTGGCGCGTTTTTGTCAATGTCATCTACGGCAGTGGTGAGCTTCAAAGCTGTCATCCATTACGTTCATTCTTTTGATTATGTATTTATGATACGATGCCATCTACTTTTAGGTGTACAAGTTTTTGATGGAGAAGAACAGTACAAATGCCCTACATGGGCAAGTTACTATAGGCACCCTTATTTTGCAGGTACTTGACTGTTGGACTTCAGAATTTTATAACTATTCTGACAAAGGAATATGTTTCCGTAACACTTATATATTAGCCGCATCCAAATCACATTATTTTGCTGACCATTTTAACTTCAAAAGAAAATGAGATAAGTAAAAATTTATTGTAATTAAATGTAATGGTAAGATTCCTCAAGACGAGCGTGATAAATCAGTTAACTGTGTTGCTCGTCTTTGTTTACTGACAAATTACAGACTTGGAGGTTTTGTAGATTATTCTTATTGTATTTTTCAGGATTGTGCTGTCGGTTTATTGTTTGCTCTGCTTCCAGTGCTGGGTGGAACCTCAGGTGTTATGCAGGGTGTAATTTCAATGACAAAGTCGTAAGTCCTACACTATTCGCTTGTAATACATTGATGTCTTTCTCTATTATTTGAAAGAGACAAGTTTCAGAGTTACAAGAGTCTGACATCGAGACAAAGTGCGACATTGATCTTTATATTAGCAATGCTGTTAGAGCATTAGCAGCTGTCCACGTGCTGATGTTCTTTTCACGTTTTTCATTTAACTAACTCATTTCCATTTCTCCGGAAGTTACTGAGGGCGACTCTGCTGACTATATCTTTAATTACTTTTGAGTTATTAAATCTGTTCGACATCATACTGATTGGTCTATTAGCCAGGCTGGTGGTGTTGCTTGCATTCTTGGCAGGTTTGACGATATTTTCTAGGACATTCGTGCCTTGGTTCTTGAAACTTATGATAAGTTTGTCATCACAGGTAACTAGATTTAATGTTGGTGAGGTGGGTGATTGTATCAATGACCCAGATACTTTGTTTGAACTCAGCATGAATTGTTGTTTTCTTTTGTAGACCAATGAACTCTACCAGTTGGCATCAGTTGCATTTTGCCTACTTGTAGCTTGGGTTTGTTTTATTTCCCTCTTTTTCAACCTCAATTGGTATTGGTTATTACTTCTTTGAACACAGTCTTCCAAATGTTTTTATTCCCGTCATTATTGTCATTTGCCCCTGACACCTTGTCCCATTTCCAGTCTTAAATGTTCTTTGTTTTCATTTATTTACTTGTTTTCAACTATGTAGCCCATTAGGTTGGTCAGACCATTTACTACTGCTTTGTGTGATTTCAGTGTAGTGATAAGCTTGGTCTTAGTTTAGAACTGGGTTCGTTTGCTGCCGGGGTGATGATATCAACCACAGATCTTGCCCAGCATACACTCGATCAAGTAAGATCTACGCCACTTCATTTCATTTTCCTTCATGATATGTATTTGGTACATGGAAGAAAGCTATTTTGCTCATCGTCATCATTAACCCATGGCCTCTGCCGATGCTAGGTTGAACCCATCCGCAACATGTTTGCTGCTCTTTTCCTCGCCAGCATCGGCATGCTGATCCATGTTCATTTTCTGTGGAATCACGTCGATATCCTGCTGGCGTCGGTCATTTTAGTGGTCACCGTCAAAACTATCGTGATTTCTGCAGTTGTCAAAGGATTTGGATACAACAACAAGACTTCATTTCTCGTAAGATGTTTCCTTAATCTAGGACACTTTACCACTGCTCAACTGTCTACTGCTGCTTAACATGTATTGTATGCATGTAATGATGGTCTCTACAACTCTTTCTTGTAGGTTGGAATGTCTTTAGCTCAAATAGGGGAGTTTGCGTTTGTGTTGCTTAGCCGCGCCTCTAACCTTCATCTCGTTGAGGTAATTGTTTCCCTCATCATTGCCCGTCAACGTTCAACCACCTATTAAAACCCGAACTCCATACATATATATATGTATCTTATGAATGAACGAACATAATTGGTCAACCTAGCTTGATATGCCTTTTTTCTCCTCTCTCTCTCTCTCTCTCTCTCTCTCTCTCTCAAAGGGAAAAGTGTATCTGCTGCTCCTCGGAACAACGGCTTTAAGCCTGGTATATAAATCTTTGTTTTTGTCCTTGTTATGTGATAATTAATATTCTTTTGGAAACGTTGATAAGGGACAAGTATGCTTCATTAGGTGACAACCCCATTGGTGTTCAAGTTAATACCAGCAGTTGTGCACCTCGGAGTGTTATTGCGGTGGTTCCCACCAGATAGTCAAAGTGAGGTATATATATCATTCATTATTCGACTGTGAAGGCTTCTATTTTGATTATGTAATAATATTAGGTTTCATCATTCATTCTGATTATATATGGATTGTCACAGTTTGTATACAACAAAGGCGACGTTGTTATTCGGACAGACAGTGCTAAGCAAAGGATAGCGTTGATGCCTAAGGACTTAATACACGAAGGATGATGATAAACAAAGAAGTCACGATTTTATGGCGAAAGTTAGTCTAACCACTGACTCACATTTGGCATTTTCATGAAAACGTTCTTCTGCCCATGGCTTCTGCTTTGTCTCATTCGTGTGGTTCTCCTTCGTTCAATTCTTATTCCTTCAATGTAAAAGTAGCTTTTTTGTTAATTTGAAGACTTCGTTTACTTCCAAGACATTAGTTTTTTTTTTCCAGCATCAATTTGTAGAGTTGAATTATTATATGACTTGTGGCTAAGAAAGAGCCAACCCAACGCATGTTGTGTGGGCTTTCTCTATTTCCTTCGACTCGTAATTGTTTCGATTTTCTTGGAAATATTAAATTATTCGACTTAACTTTCAAGTAATATTTGGTGCTGCAGTAAATCGGTTCCCTTGCGACGTAAATCGAAGCTGCTGTGCTATGGTAGTAGATGAGATGACCATCAAAACGTGCCCTCCACAAACAAAGCCAATCCCACACCACAATTATTAACCTAATTCTGAACAATGACCTACTAATTACCACCTCCTAAAGAGCAGCATGTACATAAATAAATAAAAAAAAAAATATAGTTCTTCTACCAAACAGTAAGTCGATTCTCATTAAGTTTCGCTAATCTTCAGATCGCGTGTGTACTTTTAAAGTTCGTATTACCTTTTTACTATATATTGCATAAGCTTTCCTCAGAAACTAATGAGATTATTAATGTTTGCTTGTCGCACTTTTCTCCTATTATTAATTTAAACCACCACAAATATACAGGTTAATATTTATTTAGAGTGTCTGGTGTGACCACGTTATAGTATATGGCCAATGAATTTGGACATAAGGAGTCAAAAGATTGCAGGCAGTGGTTTCAGTAAATAATATCAAAACTATTACTTACTACCTAAGTATTATTGATTTTATGGTTGTCTTTGTGTTTCGCCTAGAATGTGCTGCTTGCTTGCTAACAGCTGTTCTGATGTTTCTCTGTTCAGATAAAATCTAATGTGCACTACTATATCATCCGTCTACTGTAAAAAAATTACTTTTTAATACACAAACATATAGGCTGAAAGATCTCCGATAGTACTGTCAAACAGGCCCGGCGGACAGGCCGGCCCGTAGCCCGCCAAAGCCCACTGCTAGGTGGGGCGGGGCGGGCTGTCTTGGAAAATGAGGCCCGCCCGTCTGAGAATATAATTTTGTATAAAATTCAATTTAAAAATTTTTAATATTAAAAGTTATTTAATAAATTATGATATTTATTAATAAATTATAGATTATGTATTAATCAATAAGTACCATAATTAATGATTCATTGGTTAATTTCTCTAATTAATTTAATATATATTTGCTACATAATATAAATAATATAAAATATATAATTATAAAATATGGTGGGCCCGCCCCGCCCCACCAAAGCCCGTGGCCCGCCCTTTGTCGGGCCTAAAAGACCGCACCCGCCCCGGGCTCCGACGGGCCACGGGCCCAATTGACACCGGACGAAGGAGGCATCTTATAATAATGCATCACTTCATCATTGCTTCGTGATCATAACATCTCGTTATGTTATGATGGTTGCATATTATAAAGCTTGTGTGCTTGAATAATGTTTAAGCAAGCCAAAAAGCTATTAGAGAAGAGAAATGATGACGAATAGCGTTTTGGTCAGACACAGATCTTCTTTCTATTATTTTTCTTTTTCTACTTCCTCCGTCCCAATAACTTTATCACATAAGTTGCTGGTTACACAAATTAAAGTGGCATTATTATAATAATATAGTACAATGAAAATGTAAGAAAGTCTATACTTAACACGTCTTTTAATATTTAATATTATTATATTGATTTTTTGTGATAGTTTTTGCTAAATAAGGAAATGTGATAAAAGTATTGGGACGCCCGAAATGGAAAGATTTGATAAAATTAGCGGGATGCCAGAGATAAATTGTCACGCGACACAGTTTCTAAATATCGTTCTTCCTTACCGACATCCTTTCCTAAGAGTGGATCGATCTTCCTCTTTAATATCAGAAGTTAATTAAACTATTATTTTCCTCCACGCAGTCACAATTTCGATGGAAGCATATTATTACTATATCAACATAATTACATGCTTGAATGGGACCGTGAGTACATTTACTTAGTACTTAAGTTTCAGGCGCTTATATGTCACGAGTTTTAGTAACAAAAGAAAATTAAATAGCTTTATTCATGATGACAGTGACTTTCTTCAACTTGCAATATTATCTATTTTATGTGAAGTTGAATAAAACATGGATAAGGCTTCGCTTTCATATTATTTGTTTTTATATTAACTTCGTCAAAATAGACTTCGTTGAAAAGTACCAACACTATATATATACATATTTCGTTCGATATTTTCGTCCAAGTTCTTCCCGCATTTCACCTCTCTCTCTGTGTGTGTGATTCAAGAATATATTCAAGAATCGATATGAGTAACAATGGCGGCGGCGACGACAACACACAGGCGTCGAACCAACCACCGGCGGCGGCGGCGGCGGGGCTGACCCAAGAAGAGTACGCCCGACTCGAACCAACCATCAACACCTACCACACCTTCGAGCCCACGCCCAACACCTGCACCTCCCTAATCACCCAGCGAATCGACGCGCCGGCGGCCGCCGTGTGGCCCCTCGTCCGCCGATTCGACAACCCACAGAGGTACAAGCACTTCATCAAGAGCTGCAAGCTGATGATCGGCGACGGCCGCGAGGGAAGCGTAAGGGAAGTCACGGTGGTCTCCGGCCTGCCCGCCTCCACTTCGACGGAGAGGCTGGAGATCCTCGACGACGACAACCACATACTGAGCTTCAGGGTCGTCGGCGGCGAGCATAGGCTGAACAATTACAGGTCGGTGACGTCGGTGAATGAGTTTAAGAAAGACGACGGCGGCGCTTACACGGTGGTTGTTGAGAGCTACATCGTCGACATTCCTGAGGGGAACACCTGTGAGGATACGAAGATGTTTACTGACACAGTCGTGAGGCTTAATCTTCAGAAGCTTGGTGTACTATCTGTGGCGGCGGCGGCGAATGGTCGTTGAGTGAATAGTCGGCGGAGGCGGCGGCGGTGGGGATTCGTTTTTCTTTTTCTTGTGTTTTGTAGTGCGTCGTAGAGAGGTGGGATTTCTTTGCTACTGTGCATCAAAGCTGTAACGGCCATGCTTTTTTTCTTGAATATTCAACGAAGATTACAAGCAATATTTTGATATTGAGGGGTAAAAGGGATAGGGCTTATAATAGACACCTTATTCCCATTGTTTTTCTTCTTTCTTGTTTTTGCTCATCGAATTAATGTGGAACACCACATATGAGTTGGTGATGTATATAACAAGCTAGTTCGATTTTATATTTGGTTGTTGGTTGTTTGTATGATAGTAATATATTATACTCCCTCCCGCTAATTTATCACACTTTTCCACCCAATAATTTTATTCTTTCTATATTTAACAAAAAATTATCACAAATAACTAATATAATAATATTAAATATTCTTAAAAGATGTGTAAAAATATACATTTTTTACCTTTTCATTGTACTATATTATTAAAATAATGTCATCTTAATTTGCGTGCCAATAACTTATACGATAAAGTTGCTGGCACATACGGCGTATTTATAGATATGGGCTTGATAGATAAATTGTTTTATTTAATTCAGCCTTGTGTGTTTGATTCCATGTTCTCTAAGATACGATTGGTTTGTAACTCGTGGCTATTCAAGGCGGCGTCCAATCTCTAATGTATATAAGAAATGCGTATGTAAATGTATGGACTTGATTTTTGTGGGATCAATAATAAAATAAAATAACTCGTTTCACCACCATAGAATAGAGGGCCTAGCTACTCCATTCAATGGTTCTTACATGTTAATTTTGTAGGCGAATTTTTTCTAGAAGAATCCAACCAAGTTGCATTTCACATTAGCAAGGATTTTTCAAACGTGAAGTGTGAAGAAGCGCTTTCAACTTTTAATCCCAAGAAAGGAAAACTGCATACTTTTCAATTCAACTGTGTGGATGGAATGGATGTACATGTAAAGTAGGCGAGCATGGACTTTCCATTAATGAACTTTTTTGGGCATTTAATGGATGTCATATTTAAAATATTAAATGTCACGTTGGGTTGCACTTAAACAAATACATGTTGCCTTTGAGATAGATAGATAGATAGATAGATAGATATATGTCGTCGTGAAGCTACTTAGTTTTTTTCCCACTTATCTTTTTTTTTTTTTTTTTTTTCCATTGATTATCATGTGTTGCACCCTTTTTATTTCAATACGTAATTTATCGATCTCTTTGATATCTACGGTTCAACTTCATTTGCATTGAATTCCCTGACTTTCATCAGTCTATATAATGTCGAAATAGATGATGAAACATACTTCGTCACAAAATAGATGTGAAATAAAATTTAAAAACACGCACGCACACAACTCATATCTTTTCCTTTTCCTTCAGACAATTTTTTCATCATTTGTAATTAATTAGAGAGATTATGGTTTGGATCGGGCGATAAAGCGGGCCCATATATATCACCAAAAAAACAAGGAAAAAGAGCCAACAATCACATATTTATTAAATTTCAGTTCCCCTGCTTCTATCATCATCACAAAAATAATGTATGTCTGCTGATTTTGACCCTCTAATCCTACCAAACAAAAAGACAGAAAACAGAAGAAAACTGTAATAAAACCTTCCTTTCCCTGTAAGTAGAGTTTTCCAATCTGCTACCTTATTTTCCTTTTCTTGTTTTCACATATCTACATGACTATCACAACATCGTATAAGTTCTTCGTCGAATACAGAGCTTAACAAAAAAGAAAGAAATATAAAACCAGCACATCGTCTCTCCTCATCATACTTCTTCAGAAATTCTCGTCTTAATCGGTTTAAGTTTCAAGCCCATGCTCTCCGGCGAGAAAAGCTCAGGCGAAATACCAATGGGACTCAAAGGGCTTCTAGGGCTAACGCTAATCTGAGATGGCCTAAAGAAGCCATAGCCCATCAAGAAATATTCTAAAGGTATCAACATGGCGTCGGGCTGTTCTTCTGTTACCAATGTTCCACATGCTTGAACCTGCGTTTTTTATTCGCATTGATTGCCAATACCGTGTTTTTTTTCTCGATAAATAAAAGTACGAGAAGTGGAATGTACTTCGTTTTCGATCGATTATTAATTACCTCGACCAAGGCAGTGTATCTGCTGTCTAGTTTTGAAGCCATCTGAAGGGCTTCACGGTGAAAAGGTGAGAATTCTCCGACGTAGATTAAGGATCGACACTGCAGTTTTCTCAAGCTCGAGGTAATGTCTGACCTTCTGTAGAGATGGAAAAGAACGTAAAGGCAAAATTTTTTTAAGCCATCAAAGTTTACTTTTGTGCTAAGTAGAGAAGAAAAATTACCCATTGATAGCTTCAAGAAATCTGAGTACATTAGGGCTCTGCCTCTCACCCAAGAACTGCAATGCAATCCATGTGTTAGCGAAAAAGCAGTCGTCAGTCAATGAGGCTAAAAGAGATAGTATAAGCAAGCCACAAAACTTAACTCTTCGGCATGATAGGACAATATCTGATTCTGGGAAATCTATGCTGCCTCGAACTTCCTGCGAATGATTAAAGGTATGATTAGGGTCGCTGATTTAGTTTTTATTTATTTTTATATGGAAAAAGTTAGAAAAGGGAAAAGAAGAACGTTCTTCGACACCTTACTGAAGTAGCGCATGAGCAATAACTCTTTTACTATACCGCACATACCACAAATGTAAAGCAAGTTTGACATCACCTGCACATAGTTTACCGAAGTAAAAGTAAGGTAATAGATTCTTCTTGTGGATTGAAAATTAGGAGAAGAGTTTAGGAAATAAACCTTATTGCATAACCATTCTGTCCAAGATGGAGCTCTGCAAAGAGGAGAAACGAGAATCAGACCCATAACGCGTTGTGGGTACTTAATCTGCAACCAAGAAAATCAACATTATGTTTTGGTAATCTGTTTTGGGATTAAATACATTGTGTATTGAGTTTCAAGAAAATCACAACATAGAAATACAGAGATAACTGATGTAGGAGATTGACATACAGCAAAAAGGGTGAGAATATAAGCCCCAGATGTTACGCCCAGGGACATCACTGCACCAAGTCTGCCGACAGAGAAACAGATTGCATGAGTTCTAAAAATATATATTCCAAACTAATAAAAAATATCTCTACAATTACCCAAAGTGGTCAAGAATCTCAAGAATTTGATCGGCTAAATCGTCAACAGATAGTGGGGATTCATCAGGGCCAGCTGCAGCAGCTCCCAACTGTAAAAACACGACGTAATGTGCTGATAAGAAACAGAACAGCTAAAAACTTACAGAATCAAACGTGCTATTTGTTAAGGTACATCCCTATAACCAATATTGGCACTCAAAAGGAGTAAGAAACTGACCTCATGCCCAGGAGGACTAATGTGGTATATACAGAAGTTGTGGAGAAGAATCGAAAGTGCTTCTGGACAAAAGAATAATCCTTGGAAACAGGACAGATCTGTTAGGTGGCACACGAAGACATAAGAGGAGTTAAATGTCAATCCAAACTTTTAATGAAAGTACTATATATTGTTGCACCCACTAAATGAACATAATATCTCAAGCAGCTGCCTACATAATATTTCAAGCTTGCAAAGTTAGGCCAATTAGTCCAAGAATTACAAAAAATAGCTCTAGATCCTAGATTTTATATCCATGCACCCTTTCAGAATAAGGAGGAAAAACACTGTAGTTAAGGAAATAGCAAAAATTTGGCGGATTTGCAATGAAAGTAGCCCAAGTCCGATCAACCTCGACATATACTAATGAAGTTGAGAAATAGTTTACTCACAATTCAATGCCAAATCAGGATAAGTGATGAGTGCTGGCTTGTCTTTGTCTCCAAAAACAGTTATTGAAATCAAACCGTGGCCGGTTTTAACCATATGCTCCTGCAAGAAAAAAGCTATCCGTAAACTTGGGCAAATTAACAGTTAAAAAGACGCAACATTCCTCCACCCAACTCAATCGAAGTCTTTAAGATGCAACATGCTTCTCATGGTTCGATATTCATCAGAGGATAAGTTATTGTTTAGCCTACCATGATATCTAAGAACTCCACATACATTAACAAGACAAAGAGATAAAAAGGTAACTAGCAAAATCCACCAACATTAAATTGCAAACATTAACTTGCTTCTATGGAAACAAATTCTCCTCCTGTATCCAAACCCCAGCTCAAGAAATAAATCAATACGGAAACACGCCATATGTATATCAAAGGAAGCGATTTACGCATAGTAAATAATGTAAAACCACCAAGAAATGGACAGAAAAGCGAACTGCTTTCAAATTAGCCGCATTATAAGCAAAGCCCAGCATCAAAACTACGGACCAATACAGTATTGCCATCGTCAAACATGCACCGACAGCTAATTTGTAATGTGTGTGTAATGCGATTGAAGTTTGACTATTTTGACCTTCCCGGCGAGCTGAACGGAGTCCATGTCGACTGACACGGAATCACTCGAGTCCCCCATTTCACGACTTCTTTACAGAAAACTCTCTCTCTCTCTTTACTTTTATTCTTTCCCTTTCTCTTTAAGTTAGGAAAGCTTTGGATTTGGAATCCATAGCTTATTCACCAATCTACGTCTCTCTCTCTCTCTCTCTCTCTGCTGTGTGCGTGCGTGCGTCGTAGCGTCTCTTTGTATATATAATAAGGAAGAACTTATTTTTTCCTTCTCTCTGAATTTCTTTTGTCCTTTTTCTTCTTCTTTTTTTTTTTTCGGATTCTATTTTCTTTCGTTCATTAAGCGCAACGTTAAATTGAGCCACCGACGATTAATGTAGTTGGGCTGTAGACGATGTGGGTCCAATTCGAGGGTGTAATTGGACTTTTTACCATAGTTAGAGGCCGACAGATGGCATTAATGAAGTGACAAAAGTATCCTTGTCACTCTTCACTGTAATTTAGTTGTATTTCTATTTAATTGTAATTTGTTTAATATTAGTTAATTTCTGGTACATCTACGCATAAATACCCAATTGAATAAAATTTTTACACATAGGTACCCATATCAGAAAATTTTACAGATAGGTAACCGATTTAATTTTTACCAGTTTCTTTAGTCATGCCGTACCTTCCTGTGTGTATATTGCGTACCATAACACGTTGATATAAGGGTACCTAAATGTAGCATACGTCGTACAATTTTCTGTTATATAGGGTACTCAAATGTGTTGCTAGTACCTAAATGTGTTGTATGGCGTAGGTGCGGGGATCGGGTACCTATGTACAAAAAATTTATTCTGTTAGGTACCTACTTATAAAAAAATCCTGACAGGGTACTAAATTACAAGTTTTTATCCAAATATGTACTTATGTGTTAAGACCCCTTAATTTCTTGTTTTAATTTACTCGGATGCTTAGTTTTCCCTTGTTTATTTCCAAAAAAATAGTAGGGATGCTTGGTTGAAAATTAAAAGCCAGACATGAAAATAGTATCATCGTACAACTTGGTCAGAAACTAATTTCAGTTGATATGATAAAATATACTTTCTCATATACAACATAAAAAAGTTCAACTGATCTAATAAAATATATGTTAGTTTAAGCTATAAATGCTTCATCATCAGTTTAAATGATTCAGCTCTCCTATGGACCTCTCAACACATAATATGTTGATTTACTACCAAATAATATAATTTTTAAGTAGCTAAGGGCTCTTATTAATATATATTATATATATACACACACAATATATATTAGCATTTGAAAGGGTCAACTTTTATTCACGTTATTATCTCCGGTTCGTCGGTACGATGAGTAAATGCTATTTAATGCCACTCTACTGTTAAATAATAATAATATTGATGCGAACGAAAAAAAGAAGAAGGAAATATTCGTCGGTGGTTATCATCTATTTTCTATTTTATTTTATTTTCCCTATCTCAGATCTTAATAGTCATCCTAATTGTGACCGTACACAATCCAACAAGTACATTGATGCATTTTTCACTACATCATTTGGTAATCTATCCTCACTCAATATCGACAAGTCAAGTCATAGATCACAATGCCACTTAATTTTAGGACATAGCATAGCATAGCATCCTAAATAATTCATAGAATTCAAGTTTTTGGTGGTCCTATTTACAACTCGATAGTGGGGCCAGGATGAACCATAGAACTCCACACAACGATACAGATTTTTATTAATTTATGTATACGATCCTTGAATATAAAACCAAAACAGCTGGTTTTTGAGTAGAGGAGAGGGCAATAAATAAAATATACATGTATTATGTACACATACAAATACAATACGTATATATATACATGTTATGTGTGTGTTAAATTAAATTAAAGGTTTGTTGGTGTGCTCTCACGATCCAAGGCCTGCCCTCGTTTTCTAACAACACTCTTACCATTCACGCCTTAAAATTAATTGCCATCACAACCACAAAGACATACGCATCACTAACTATTTCAGATCATTCATTGACTCCATTTACACAGAACAAAAAGAGGAGCCAATAGGAATCATTATTACATCACGCACCTAATGGTAAGTGTGAACCAAAGAGAAAGAGAATAGAACTAACTTACAAACACATCACAAGTCTTGAAAGGTTTTAGGAACTTTCGACAGCCTATGTGTCGTGTACTCTCCTACCTACCTACCTACCTACACCCTCTATGGCTTAACATTTAGTACGTTGTATTAAAATATAAAGAAACCCAAAAAGAAAATGACATGAAAAAAGGGTTTGGGCTACGCTTTTCTGATAAGGTCTACTATGGCTAAGCGAGACAATCAGCCCAACGTATCTAATCTCATCCAACGATTTCCATGTCATGATCGGGTGTAAGGAATGTAACCTCAGTTTCCCCGCCGTTGCTATTCAAAGGCGTTGACTTGCCATGGATGGAGCTTTCGAGTTTAGCGTGCTTGGCCAGCGATGATTCTTCTACGTCGGTGCGCATCGCCTCCTTTCGTTTTCTGATTCGATCAACGTCAGAAGTGGTGCCTTGCGCCAAGCAGAGTGCACCTGGGAAGATTTTTCGAGTATTTTTTAGCTTTAAAGAACTCGCTCATAATAGATCTGATTACTATGTTTGGTAATGAGCATGAGTTCTTAGAGGGCTCACGGTCGATGTTCGACAAACACAGTGCTGCTTTGGCGCGGGTGACAGGCGAGCTGCTGTCAAATACTCTCACCCCTCGAGTTTCAAGAACGAATATCCATCCTATGAGCATATTATATATGTCCTATAGTTATAAAGATGCCTCACTACTTTCCATAAGGATAGAACAGTTTGGAACTTATCAGTGAAATAGGAGAGGAAAGCAATCTCAAACATATCAATGAATACAACTAAGAGATCAATGTTCGAAATGTTTTACTCACTGATTAGAGTTTGAGGAGTCACAATTTCAGGTCGAGCTTTTTGCTGCTGCTGCAGTGCGTCTTCTTCACAGCTAGCCCATTGCATTAACTCAGTAACCATTGGAGATTCACGGAGGGCATTTAGATAAGAAACTGCCCTCTCTTGATCAGCTATATTCCTATGGTAAACAGAAGTTCAGAGAGGAGGTGCCTAGTTTTCCGTCTCCAACAAATGAGTAACACACGGATCTCTTACCAAGAAAACTGAATGGCACGATCGGCAACTAGCACCCAGAGAATGGCCAGCCCTTTAAAGTGGATATCTGACGACTGGGCCCGTCTCCCCAAACCCAAATAGAACGAATAATCGAACAATATCACAGCGTCGTACAAAGACTTTCGAAGGATAACACCGTCCTCTGGACTCTGCACAATTAAGATTAGGACAGAATCAAATGACATCTACAAGCATCATTCATAGATGTAATAAGGTTGAATAGGAATTCACAAGTTTGAGGACAAACAAAGATGACATCATCCATCAACCAACAACATAAGGAATTGCTTACCAGTAAGGTGTCAATAGGCAGGCTCGGCTCTGAAAGCACTTTAAGAAGCATATCTGGCCAATACAAAACGCCAATCAGATCGCATGTTCTTTCAGGGAAAATGGTACCACAGCGATATATGTGCAATATTGTATTTTTCTGCTAGATTCCATCTCAACAAAGTCATGATCGAATTCAGATCCTGGATATGTGGATTCAATGAAGCACAATTGCAAAATAAATGTTGATAGATTCATGGGAAGAGATAAGCCCACCTAAAAAGTACCAATTCCGAAACCCCTTTATCGACAATGACGCCTGATTTCTTAAACCTTCCAGCCCATCGTCCCCACACGCCTTAGACACAACGCTTGAATGCATCCTCAAAAAGAACAGCTCACACAAAACAATTCCAACCAATTCATGTATCCCATATATTGAACACGTCCCCGTCAGCAACGCACCACTCGTACCTGGAAAAAACACTCTCAAATCATCTGCAGCACATGAACTCCTCCCACCTCGATCGGCAGTCCAAACCCTAACCAAATCCTCGAAACAAACTGGAACTCCATCACAATCATCTGCTGCTCGCTTTCCAAAATCAGAAACCCCAGCGCACATGGAAGCGTAACCAACCACTCTCTCCACCAATTTTTCCAACTCCATTCTCACGCACTCATCTTTATCACAGCAGTGTAGTATGTTGTACAGCTCATACACAACAGGAGCTAAGAGAGCGATCTTTTTCGACGGACAACTCAAGTTTGAACACGAAATGAGCAAGTTCAACAAGTCTTTAGCTACAACCACTCTTGACAAAGAACTGTTGCTTTGCCGGCTGGACTTTGCGGCGTGGAAAGTCACGGCAGAGTAGAACCAAGTGATTTCGAGAGGTGGGTCCAGCATGGTCTGAATCAATCGGAAGAAAATCGTCTCAAACGATGAGAAATCCGTGTTGCCTCTGTGGTATGAGGTCAGAAAGTGTTTGATCGATTCCATCAACACAGTTTCGTGGTTCCGCTCGTTTCTGTCCATATCTGTACAGGAAAATACTGAAAATAACAATTCACAGCACAGGGGTTCCAATTTTCAGCTTCAAATTAGTTCGGAGTTGGAGCTATGGGAGGTTCTGCTGTTGAAAAGGTAAAGTTCTGAAACCCTAATGTGCGAGGGAGGGGGAGGGAACGTACATTTGCGATTTAACGGTTCGATCTTTTTCAAATTTTGGTACGTAATCCGACATTCAACAACGATTTGACTCCAAACACCAAAAGGAATTATTCAAAATCCCAAGGACCGAAAGGTAAATAGTCATTACATCACATGCGCTTTTTCAATGCAATGATATTATAGTCGTCGCAGATCCTATGAATTGTACAGAACAGAACATCGGAAAGAAGACAATAAGGAGGATTACTGCCAAGTTATTACACAATACAAATGAAGGATCCACAGAGTTACAATCTCAGACGAAAAACATACATAAAACAAGTTGCAATCTCAAACATGTCTCGGTTTTTCTTATTGCTATCATCACGAGGCCAAGAAAAGCAGCTTTTGGCTTATTTAGTCCACCAATGAAGTAAGTCCTTGCGCCTGTTGATCTTCTTCTGAAGTTGGAGAAGACCGTAGAGAAGGGCCTCGGCGGTGGGAGGGCAACCTGGGACATAGATGTCGACTGGGACTATTCGATCACAACCTCGGACTACGGAGTAAGAGTAGTGGTAATATCCACCACCATTTGCGCAGCTTCCCATGGATATCACCCATCTTGGCTCGGGCATTTGGTCGTAAACCCTGCAAATTTATGTAGTTTTGGAACAAGTCAGAAATTATCTCTTCATTCTTATTTTCGGGTCTAAAACACAAAATGAAGGTGGGCCAATGACAGCGGTCATCTTCTTTCCTCTTTCAATTCAACCCAACCGAGCATTTCAATGATGTGCTTCTGCGCCCAAGTTTTGCTCTTTAAGGCCATTTGAATACTCAAACTAGTGAAAGCAGCATGCGAATTTTGAAGGCTTAAATCATGGCATCAAACAGTGTTAATAAGCTACTCCGACTCATATCACAAGAAGTCAGATGATGAGCCTAAGATCGAGAGCAAATAATCTTTGATTTGATGAAACTCTGACCTCAACAGTAAACTTCGTGCATATGGATCTAAACAGTGACCACATCGTCATCTTTGAGGCAGACAAAAAACTTCCCCACGAAAATAAATTAACCACAGCCAAGGAAGAAATAACAACCCAACGAATTCATATCGTTTAGGTCACCATTCTCCACATTGAATTACTTACGGGATAACAATTTTACGAGCTGGGTCAAAACGGATTATACCAAAACTGCTAAAACGCGAGGTAAAGAAGACAGAAGAGGGAAAACGGAACGGAAGCATTACTTGCGAAGAGCAGGAGCCATCTTATTTGTGAGAGTCCCAGCAACAATCATGCAATCCGATTGCCTAGGGCTCGGCCTGAAGATGATCCCAAACCGATCCAAATCGTACCTCGAAGCCCCCGTGTGCATCATCTCAACGGCGCAACACGCCAGCCCGAAGGTCATAGGCCAGATGGAGCCGCGGCGAGCCCAATTCATCAGATCGTCGACCTTTGAGATCACGAACTCCGCCGCCTTCGATATCCCCGCCGGAGACGAGGTTGCGGGAGGAGGTGCGGAGGCATGCTGAGCTGGAGGAGACGACGAGAGGGATGGAATTGTGGTGTGAATCGACGCAAGGGCGCAACGGTGGTGGGACGGCGTCGTTTGGGCCAGGATTCGGCCGGCGTTCTTCGCTAGCTGAGCCATCTCCTTTCCTCTTTGTTGTCGGAGCTATTTCGGGTCGGTAAATATGGTTAGGTTTGTGATTTGGGTTATTTAAGTCCATATATATTAGTGGCCCGTTTTAGTGGTCCACTAGATTTTTAAGTCGGTTGTGATTAAAATTAAATATAAATTATTTATGAAAAGCCGACGGGGATTACATCCACAAGGTATTTATTTATTTTTTTCTATTTATTAACAAAACAAAAATCTTCAAATTTATATGACATCTTAGCAAGACTTCGTAATCCAATTTTATACGACGTCCTTAGAACTCGACGTAATTGCAAGTTTTGTTTAAAATGGGCCTATTGGGCCGACGAAAATATCATGGGCCCGATATCCTCTGCACACATGATCTTCTAGGCCCATATAGGGTAGGGTTTCACTATATAATAAGTAATATCATCTTCTCTACTAAGCAGCAGTTCGTCTCAGTCTCAGACTCTCAGTTCAGTTGTGCGATCGGCTAAGCTTTCTTTTTGCATTGTTATTACATCGTCCTCCATGTATTGAGCTGAATTTGCAGATTTTCTTGTTTCTGTAGTAATTGAAATGGCTCCATTTTCGAGTCAGCAGTGGGTGTCTAAATCCCTTGGCAACTTATCTGCCGCTTGGAGCCTATAATCAACATAACCCTGTTTGAAGATCCACGAAGCATATCTTTCTAATTGCTTCTTGATACAATAAGCTGGGAAAATTCATTTTTGGTTTGTGCTGTTTGAGTATGTTGGCGAAGATTCGATTATTTTTTTTTTTTTTTTGAATTTACGGCATGGCACTACAGACACGGGTGCTTTGTGTTCATTTTGGATTGACAAATCATCTTTTGCAGTGTGCCTATAGAAAAAAATGCTTCTTTATCACGATTGGAGGAAGTTTCAGTTCTTCACAGCTTCTCTTCAAATTTGTAGCAGCAATATTTCCGAAAAAATCGATGCTTTCTTGCTTTCTGTGCGATTTTAGCTTTTTAAATGCGGTGATGAGGCTATAACACATGAGTGAAAACCAACTTTGTGTTGGTTTCTTCAGTGAGATCATTTTGTTACGCTTGGCTTCTGAGCTTTCTATTCTTTCTTCCTTCATTTCTTCCCAAATCAGTCTTGTCTTATTTTTTAGTAATTATTTTAGCCCCTCTCTTAATCTTATGCAGGCAAGATTCAGATCAAGTAATGTTCTTAAGTAATGTTCAGGTCGAGCTCTAAGATTCATCTTAAATGGGTCAATCCTTAATGCTGTAGAGAACGTTGATTAACCTTTGAATTTATGTTAACACTTTTATGCTGTAATACGTTTTGTAGATCCTCTGTAAAGTAAGTTGCCTTTGCAAATAATTGAAATATGCTCTGCATCTATAATTGTTTGCTCTCTTCTTGGCTGTAAAATGTCGGTTCGTTATTCGATTTCTGCGTTTTCTTCGCTCAATTTGAGGGCAGAGATTGATTTGTTAATAAATGGATCAGCAGAATAAGGGCCAACTTTGTCCCTCAATATTTATAAAGATTGACGGCGTTTCTACGGACCATAAAAAGTCGCATGTGTGATAGAAAACGTGATTATGAGTAAAGGTTAAACTGATAGGTTCGATGGCGATGCAAGGTGTTGGAAATCTCACTCTATATGTGAAAGGCCACCGCCTGTTTCAGCTCGAGTCCTGAAAAAAGATCGAAGATTAAAAAAATGGCAGTAGTTTTGTTCGACGTTTCGTGGAGAAGATTCAATAACTCACTTGTGATCAGAAGGATTTGGCATGAGTTCGTAAACCACCGTTGCAACAACATCTCTTTTTAGCTGCAACGTTGAAGTAGGTCGAATCATAAGACATTATTGAGAAGACTAAACTGCTCAGTTTAGCCCAATTCTTACCTGAGTTGCTTCACCTTTGAAGCCAATGTAATGTATCTGAGTCGTATCACCTCCAAAGTTATCAGGGAAATGCAGTGTTATGTTTCCCACGCCTTGAAATCTCGAATATCTGGTAAGTCAGGATAGATGTATAGACCATCAGATCAAATGGAATATCTCTAGATGCAAACTTCAGAAACCCTTAATTTCCATTAGTGAGTATGACTAAAGCTTTACCTGGTTTGGAATTCCAAAACACCTTGGAAGTTTTCCACCAATTCCCACTCCTTAGAAGATCAAGTTCGAGTGTGTAGGGAGTGGTTATTAAAGTGATGTACTAGCTGTTTAAAAAAGTCATAAACATACCTGCACAGCTTGCATGTTTTGAGCATCTGAGAAATCAATTCCATCGCGGTTGATGAATCTGAGGTAGAAGCAAATGAGGAAATAATGAAGCAATATGTCAACAAGATTGAATATCAGAAATAACTACGTTAAGCATTTCACTAGCAGTAGATACAAATATTATAAGTTCGAGTTAATCATTAAGACTCACGCTCGCATCTTGGAAGGACTTGTACCATTAGCTCCGCCAATTATTGAAATGCTCTTGATTTTAACATCTGATGTAAATCTGCAAAGAACTTACATCACGCTCTCATATGGATCAATCATTTAATTTAACAAAAAAATGGCAGACCAATGGGCTGTTAATTGAACTTATGGTGTCTCAATACTTACGGTATAAAAACAATTAATTCGGGATCCCCATCATTGCTTTCTAAGTAACCCTGCCGGACGGTGAAATAAAATTTTTAGCTGTTCGTCGATGATGCATATAAGGTGATCGAAATCGAATGCATAGATTAAGAAATAAGTACTTATAGCTTTCTATGAATCATCTTTCTCGACAAAACAACCTACGTGTTACATTAGCCGAACACAAATCACCATTTTATTCATTGCATACACTAAGGCCAGACTGAAGTAAACTGGAAAACCATCGTTTTGCATTTTAATTTAAAACCTAGATAGAAGACTAGTAGCCGTGTATCTCCTATGCGGTCATCGACAATACCATAAATCAGGATAATGGTCGTGTGCTTGCAAGTTATCAAGAACCGTCTTTTCTTTAAGAGGAAAGTCAGCTAAAACAGCATAAAATCTGAAAAGGCCGAGCCAAAAGGAATACCTCAGTTGAATCAAGGCGATGCTCCCAAGCTTTAAAGACTGATTTCACACTTCCAGAAACAGCCTCATTCAATGCAGACACCTATGGGAAGGTGATTTTTGTTTCAATCAAATTCGTGAAAATCATAATAATCGGGCAAGTAAATAGATTTGTCTCTTTTCCTTGATGATCTTTGGCACTAACATGGCTTAATTAGCCAAAACCAATAGTAAAAAATAAAAAAACAAAAAAAAAAACAGAGGGAAGAAACAGGTGAACCTTGGGGAGATCAATATGTTTGTAGAGAGACCAATCAGACGAACAATCGTGCTCCTCGCAGCTGTGATCGTGCAAGCATGCCATTATTACAACTGTGAATTCACTTCTAATTTTGGCGAAATTAGGGCTGAAAATGGATTTCGCTTGGGATGGGAGGAAGCAATCTTATCGACCCGTTTATAAAAGTTGCTTTTCTCATTATCTTAACAGAAAGGCGATTTTTACCCACGCTATTGCAATTCCCTCCGAAATGTCGAAATTAACCCTTCTTTATGCATAAGTACTTATTTGAATAAAAATTTGTAATTTAGTACCGTGTTAGTATTTTTTTTATATGTAGGTACCTAAAAAAATAATATTTTGCAAATAGGTACCCGATGCCCGCAGGTACACCATACAACACATTTGGTACCTTATATCAACACATTTGAGTATCCTATATAACAGAAAATGGTACGACGTATGCTACATTTAGGTACGCCCTATCTAACACACATGTAAGACGTATGTATGACGTATGCTACATTTAGATACCCTATATCAAAGTGTTATGGTACGAAATATACACACAGGAAGGTAAGACATGACTAAAGAAACTGGTAAAAATTAAATCGGGTACCTATCTGTAAAATTTTCTGACATGAATACCTATGTGTATAAATTTTATTCAATTGGATATTTATGTGTAGATGTACCTCACGAGAATTCCCTCCCTCCCATTTTCAACTCAGCGCCACAATCCAAATCACTTGCACCCATTCCTCACCCGCCGCTACCTGGCGGTTTCTCACTTCCGCCGCCGATGACTCCATTCTCGAGCGACAACGTACTGGCTGCGTCGACGTCGGGCCGGAATCGACGGTGGAGATGAAGCTGGACGGCACCGGCGCCCGTATGTGCACTCGATTGGAGTCCATAAAGCAAGCATCATGCTTTTCGTACACGCAAAGGTCAGCCTCAACGCCGATCATCGCTTAGCCTTCGCTGCCCTAGGCAAGAGCACTAACTGGGTAATGTTTGCTGGTCAGCAATCAATCTTCTGTTGGCTTTGATAATGTTGTCCTAAGCTTCATAATCATGGCATATTTTGTCTCCACAGATTTTGTTCTACTGTCGTTCATCAACTCCACCTCAGTATAATCTGCCCTCGACCCTCAGGCTCTTCACCTTGGGCGTAATCTACCTTCACGACGCCCTCGTTGAGGCCTCAGAAGAAGTAGGCGAGTACATATTCGAGACTGCCCAAGGATTGGCTCGAGCCCTTTTCAGACAAGTTCGTGTGCTGCTATCTCATCCTCAGCAACGCTGCCTACAAGACGAACTTGGACTTACCCAAGTCTTTGGTTCGAAAGCTCCCCATCGTTGAGGAAAATGCCGTTATAACCATCGATTGATGAACCACTGCCCTGCCCTTACTTTCTGGTAATCGTGTAGGTTTTTTCTAGTATTTCGCTGGCTTTTTGTTGTCTGTATTCGATACCAGATGGTAATCAATGCAGTGATTGAAGCATCTTTGCTCCTTTGCCTGCTAATTTCATGGAGGATCTTTGGCAGGGGCTTTAGTGCTTAAGTGAGAATGCTCAGGTGCCACCTGAAGATGGGCGTGAATTACAAATATAAGACCTTTCACACATAATTTGGAATGCAACGTCTAAATTAGTACGGATGTGACGTGACTAGGAACCTAAACTACAGTATGTGCATAAGTTGCAAACGGCGTTTAAAAATATTCCGTCAAATGTTGAACTTTTGGAATCATTCACTAGGATGGGCTTATAATAACACCGTTTTCTTTAAATTACGAGCGATCTGTGCCGTTTATTAATTCAATGGTTGAGATTAGGCTTTAGAAAAATGATGCGACTGTATATTATATCGATGGTGGTTTGAAGGAATACGAGAGACTAGTTCACAAAAGGAATAGAAAACACAGGTCTCCTCTCTGTCTCTCGTTTCTCATAGCAAACTGTAGGAGTTTACGATCTTCGCAATTGGTTAACTGTGAACGAATGATACTCGGATCAAAATGATCTCGGTCTCCATGTGTTTCTTCACAATGATGTGTTATTTAGTAATTTACAAGTGAGCTGGATTTCTGTACGCATCTAAGTGACGTTATCTTACATTTTGCAGCTGCTTCCGAGGAGAAATCGAAGCTTGATCTTAATCCCAGCATTGTCGAAGGCCTCTGACGCAGCTTGATTGAGCTTCTAAGGAGGATACTTACGAATCCTGAGTTTCTGATTTTGCTGTATTCTGTTGAAGGTTTGAAGAGCTTAACCGTGGATCGATGCGTTCTGCGATCTGCAGTGCATTTTTAGGTAAGTTGTATATCGATAAGATCAGAAAATCAACACATGATTAGCAAACGCCCGGTGGAGAATTTTCTGATGTTTAGTGGATTTGCAGATTGGGAGTCCCTGTTTATACTGATTCACATATTTGCTCCTGATAAACGTATTTCAATGCGTTTATCGTAGTATTTAATTGGGATATAATAGAGCTCTAGCAATCATTTTATGCATTTATTTGTCATATTTACACTTATTTTCATATTAAAGGAGCTTGGGACGAGTTTCGGGCGAAAAGGAGCGAAAACGGGGCAAAACGGGCAAAAACAGTGAAAACTGGCGAAGGTCACTGCCGTGACACCTAATGCACTCGGCCGTGACAAGGGGCAGAGGCTAATCAAAGAGAAGGTCACGGCCGTGACACCCATTGCACTTGGCCGTGACACTTGACATAGAGTTGGAAAGAGAAGGTCACGGCCGTGACACCCATTGCACTTGGCCGTGACACTTGACAGAGAGTTGGAAAGAGAAGGTCACGGCCGTGACACCCATTGCACCTGGCCGTGACACCAGGCAGAGAGGCCCACTGATGATGGTCACGGCCGTGACCATCCATGCACTTGCCCGTGACTACTTGTTTCGATTTTCTCGCGTAGAGTCGGTGACGGTCACGGCCGTGACAGTCCATGTCCCAGGCCGTGACCAGTGCGAAAATTCCTATAAAACCCCGATTTCGACTCAGAAAGAGGGGACTTCGACCAGAGACAATTCCTAAACCCCTTAGAGACGAAAAATAGCACGAAAGAACGCAGAATCACGCCCCGGAGCGCAAGAGACGGAGTGCTACGCAAACGAAAACGAAGAACAAAGATCTACCCAAGCTTTCAACGATTATGAGTTCTTTTCTCCTAATTTCTATTTCCTTAGTTGTTTTTCCTTCTATTATGCGTAGCTAATTCCCTTTGTGTTTGGGATTAGATGAACGCTAGGATATTTCGTAGTTAAGACTTGTAATTATCGTGACTATGTGTTTTGACTATTTATCGTTCTATGAAACTATTTCGTTGCTTTAATATGTCTATGTGTTAAAGTAATTGTTTGGAAAATCGTTTAGGGCGACAGCTAAATAACGATTAGGCCGTTCATAGAAGATAGGATTCGAGTATAGGGCGACAGCAAATGCTCGATCCTCGCCGTTAGTAATTAATGAATTTTAGATCCCCGCGAGCGTTTAGGGCGACAGCAAACTCGCGAGCGGGCAGGAAAATTACTGCAATCTAGTCAGAATCACGTAGGAGCGATAGTTCATTGTCTTAGCCAATAATACCTAGCAGGATTCGAATCCCGAGCACTTTTTATTATCTGAAAGTTTCGTACCAGTTTAACGTGCTCTTTGAATTTCTAGTCGATTTAGGGGTAAGTGTTAGGTTAAGTCATCAAAAATCTGCGTATTTTATTTAGGCTAAATATCGAGTCGATAGGTAATTACTAGTACTTGATTTATTCCTCGTGTTCGATACTCGTTTACTCACTCTACTGCACTACAAACGATAGGTCCACTGCCTATCGCACGTCGGTGATAGTAATTTAGTATACGTTTTATTTTATCACTTGTCGCACTTGCACAATACACCACGTGTCGATCAAGTTTTTGGCGCCGTTGCCGGGGAATAGATTGATATTAGGAACACCGTAGTTCGTTAATTTAGCCACTTTTATTTGACGTCTTTATTTGCTATTACTACTTGCGTTATTTGTGTTATTTGCGTTATTTGTTTCCTGCGTCATTAGTACTATCGTAATCTTTTCGACGTTTTTATTATTCCTTTGCTAATTTCTTGTGTTTTCACATATTGAAGGCACGATTCAGCGGTGAATGACCCGAAGCCATCCATCGGGTCCCATCGTTGACGCAGACCCGGATTTCGAGCGGAAGTTACGAAGGAAACTGAAGTACGATACCGAAGGAGCATCCACTAGCTCTCACGACCGTTTAGTTAGCTATTCAGAGGATAGTTCGCAGGAATCCACCCAAAACTCACGTGCAGAGATCACCGTAGATAGTCCCAATACAGAAGTGGACATGGCGGACCATCGAGTGCCCGTCCACAACGTTCCGGAGGAGGAGCCATCACTTCAAGACCTCCTCAAAAATGCCGCACTAGGCGGTACTGAATCGGCGATCGTCATTCCGCCGATAGAGAATAACAACTTCGAACTGAAGCACTCCTGGCTTCAGATGATTTTTCAGACGGCCCAGTTCGAGGGTAATCCCGACGACGACCCTTACTCACATCTTAAGGCATTCCTGACGGTGACAGACACCATCAAGATTAATGGGGTCCCGGGCGATGCAATCAAGTTGATGCTGTTCCCATTCTCACTCAAGTTCAGAGCAAGGGACTGGTTGGATATGTTGCCACCAAGGTCGATCACCACCTGGGAGGAGATGCGAGCCGCTTTCATCAACCATTACTTCCCACTGACGAAGGTGCTACGGCTGAAGACGGAGATTTCCCTATTTCACCAGAAGGATTCAGAGAACCTGTACGAAGTGTGGGAGCGTTATAAGGCCTTATTAAAGAGGTGCCCGCAGCACGGGATGTCGAAGGCAGCCCAGATCAACCGATTCCATGAGGGGCTCAACGATCAGACTGTTCATATGTTAGACGGAGCCGCAGGAGGAGGACTCGTGAAGCTTAATGCCACCGACGCGTGGAATTTAATCGAGGACTATTCAAGGAACAGCTTCATGAGGGGCAATACCAGGATGAAAACACCCGGTGTATTTGGAGTTAGCCAGGAGACAGCCACTAATGCCAAGATCGAGGCGCTTCAGCAGCAACTTGCCTCGACGAACTCCCAGTTGCAGACGGTGATTGGCGCATTACTTCCCAAGTCTGGGCAGACACAGCCCGTGAACGCCGTAGCCACCACCACACCGACGCAGCACGCACCGTACGTGCCCTTATGCGGAATTTGCGGCGCTGCCCACGAGACCTCAGAATGCCAGCTTGGCCAGCCGCACGAGCACGTCGACTATATGGGCAACTACCAAGGTGGCCAGCGGAGTTTCCAACCTCGGGCTCATCCTAACTTGGCGTACGGGAATCAGAACCATCAGAGCCAAGGACCACCAGGATTTCAGCCCAGACCTTCCGGATTCCAGAACGGGCCCCCACGACAGTACCAGAATGCGCCCGCGGGAGGATCCGATGACATGAAAGAGATGAAGGATATGATGAAGGCGCTCCTCACGAACTTCAGCAGCACAACCGCAGCCCACGAAAGCCGAATGACAAAGATGGAGGAGTACATGGAGGCGAATGACATCCGTGCTCAGAATACAGACGCCTCGATCAAGAGGTTGGAACAGCAAGTGGGGCAATTAGCAAAGCAACTGGCGGGGCGAAATCAAGGATCACTCCCGAGCTACACGAGACAAACCCCAAGGAGTACTGCAATGCGGTGACCCTGAGGAGCGGGCAAGGATTACAAGAAGCTCCCGCCAAGCAGAATTCAAAGGAGAAAGTCGATTTCAAGGGCCACGTCGAGCCAGAAGTGGAGGAAAACAAGAGCGACGGAGTCGAGAAGGTCAAGGATGACAAGGGAAAGACGCGACCATTCGTGAAGCCGTATCAACCAAAGATCCCGTACCCAGCTCGGTGAGGGGAGCTGCACCTGAAAAAGAGAAGGTTCAACCTAAAAAGGAGGAGGCTGCACTCGGAATAGAAAAAGCGAGGGAGAACGAGCGACCACTAGTGATGCCGTACCAGCCAAGGATTCCCTATCCAACACGGTTGAAAAAGGACAAAGAAGAAGCACTAATTGGCAGATTCATGGGTATGTGCAAAGAATTACATATTAACTTACCGTTTGTTGAAGCTATTGCGCAGATGCCCAGTTTCGTTAAGTTCCTGAAGGACTTGCTGACGAATCGACGAAAGCTCGAACACGTCTCCACGGTATACCTACGAGGAGAGTGCTCGGCGATACTCCAGAGCAAGATACCGAAAAAGCTCAAGGACCCAGGGAGTTTTACTATTCCTTGTCGTATAGGTGACTTAGTAGTTGAGCATGCTTTAGCTGATCTAGGCGCTAGTATAAATTTGATGCCGTACTCCATGTTTAAGCGTTTAGGATTAGGTGAACCACGACCCACTAGGATGAGTATTCAATTGGCCGATAGGTCGTTAAAATACCCTCTAGGTATTATCGAGGATGTTCTAGTTAAGGTCGATAAGTTCGTTATCCCTGCTGATTTTGTGATCTTAGACATGGACGAGGATGAAAATGTTCCATTAATTTTAGGTAGACCATTCTTAGCTACAGGCGAGACCATGATAGATGTTAGGAATGGAACATTAACCTTGACAGTAGACGGTGAAAAAGTTACGTTCAATATGGCTGACTCGATGAAAAAGAGCAACGAGCAAGATGATAAATGCTATTTCTTAGATGTCTTTGAGCGTGATTTTCTCTTTTCTGTGCAAGGTCTGTCACAGGTCAGCGAGCATGATAGGTACACGACTATGGCAATCGATAAGTGTGGGGAGGAGATCGACGAACCCATCATAGCCATCAACGAGAGCATCAAAGAAGTTAAGGACAAGAGCCCAGTCGAGGAGCAACCGCCACTAGAGTTGAAACCGCTACCCGGCGAAAGGCGACACCTCCAAGGTATGGATGTAGGTAAGGGAAACTTAAGTAGAAAAGAGATGCTGTACTTCGACTTCCAGCCACCCTAAGCGAATGAAAGCACGTCCGGCTAAAGACGGTAAAGGAAGCGCTTCTTGGGAGGCAACCCAGGTGTTATCTATCTAGTATTTTTTATTAGTATCATTCATGTTTTCTCTTTTTTTTTTTTTTTTTTTTTTCTATTACGTTTAGTTTTCCTTTTAGTCATGTCAGGCACCACGAGTCACGATACGACAACCATCACGCGCTTAGTCACGACCACGTCAACAATTACCATCAGGGGAGTCACGCTATTTTTAAACTCTTTTTCCCTTCTTTTTATCCTTTTTACGTTGAGGACAACGTCAGGTTTAAGTGTGGGGAGGGGAATCTAGTTTGAGAACTTACATGAAAATTTTTAAATTTTTATGACGAGTCTATGAGCTATAATTTTCGTTAGAAAGGCATGAATTCTTGAACGCTGGCACGAGTTTTTTCGTTTATTTCGAGTTAGTCTGCATTATTATGAATCTTTATGAGCAATTAGGATATGCATGACTGACTGAATCATGTTTGCCTGAATAGATATAGCACTGTTTTGAGAGTTTCGTACACACATCCCCATTTCATTGTGAGAGTTTGAGCCTGACGAGCTTATGCTCAATTTTTTTTGTGTGACGTGCCTAGCCTATATCTCTCTAGAACTTGCCTGTCTGATGCGTGTTGAAACTGTTTTGGTGTGCGAGTGTGAAAATGATGAGGGCATTAGGAATCATGTCCAGGGCCAAAAAAATTTTCTTAACCATGACGAACCCCATTAGTTAGCTCCGTTGAGCCTGAGCCTATTCGTTGTTTACCTCATATGTTATAGAAGCCACTGACCCGAATAAGCCCCATAAATTTTATGAGCCTGAGTTGATTAAAATAGAGCAGAAGTCGAACGTGAGAGTTACTAATTCAGTGTTTGATGTTCTTCTCTACTATTCATGAAATGACTCGTCCCTTACTTGACCGTTTTCTGAAATGACCCGATCTCTTGCATAAGCCTGCCCATAACCCTTTGGCAAGATATAGGTCTCGGTAATAAGTATCCCTAGGTACACGGCATTCGCTGTGACGATGTATTCTTTGCGACAAAAGCCGAACCTTGATGTTTTAGGGAATAAGGGCAGTGCATAAAAGTAGAGCGTGACTAAAGTGAAAGGGCAGAAAATGAAAGGGAACTGAGTTGAGAGGGTCGAGCAGAAAAGTCTAGGATTTCGGAGCGAGAACGTCGAGTCTTATGTTGGGCTGTGACTGTCTGTTTGATCATGCTGTGTTCTTTGAAAATTTTCGATCACGTGTCCTAGCTCTAAGATTAAGTGTTCATTATTTATGCTTATCGCTTCATGATTATTCGACCCGTTTCCCGAAAAGACCCTCAGATTTATACTTGCCACTTTGAATAGTCGAGATGCGATTAACTTGCAAGTTTATGGTAGGGGTGAGACTAGTGCACGAATTGAGCGATACACTATTTGTTAGCCTATACACTGAGTGATTTTGAGCGAATCCCTGTGAGGTATGAGTCTCGATTGGCAGTGCGAATGAAGTTTAGGTCGACAAGTGCAAGTCATTAGTGTGATGTCCATGATTGCTCGCTTGATTCTGTTTCGTGCTTTCTAGCTTTGATGATAAATTGCGAACAATCGTGCCGTTATCTTGATTTGTGCCTTCTCTGAATTCTAATTTACTTGAGGACAAGCAAATGCTTAAGTGTGGGGAGGTTTGATAAACGTATTTCAATGCGTTTATCGTAGTATTTAATTGGGATATAATAGAGCTCTAGCAATCATTTTATGCATTTATTTGTCACATTTACACTTATTTTCATATTAAAGGAGCTTGGGACGAGTTTCGGGCGAAAAGGAGCGAAAACGGGGCAAAACGGGCGAAAACAGTGAAAACTGGCGAAGGTCACGGCCGTGACACCTAATGCACTCGGCCGTGACAAGGGGCAGAGGCTAATCAAAGAGAAGGTCACGGCCGTGACACCCATTGCACTTGGCCGTGACACTTGACATAGAGTTGGAAAGAGAAGGTCACGGCCGTGACACCCATTGCACTTGGCCGTGACACTTGACAGAGAGTTGGAAAGAGAAGGTCACGGCCGTGACACCCATTGCACCTGGCCGTGACACCAGGCAGAGAGGCCCACTGATGATGGTCACGGCCGTGACCATCCATGCACTTGCCCGTGACTACTTGTTTCGATTTTCTCGCGTAGAGTCGGTGACGGTCACGGCCGTGACAGTCCATGTCCCAGGCCGTGACCAGTGCGAAAATTCCTATAAAAGCCTGATTTCGACTCAGAAAGAGGGGACTTCGACCAGAGACAATTCCTAAACCCCTTAGAGACGAAAAATAGCACGAAAGAACGCAGAATCACGCCCCGGAGCGCAAGAGACGGAGTGCTACGCAAACGAAAACGAAGAACAAAGATCTACCCAAGCTTTCAACGATTATGAGTTCTTTTCTCCTAATTTCTATTTCCTTAGTTGTTTTTCCTTCTATTATGCGTAGCTAATTCCCTTTGTGTTTGGGATTAGATGAACGCTAGGATATTTCGTAGTTAAGACTTGTAATTATCGTGACTATGTGTTTTGACTATTTATCGTTCTATGAAACTATTTCGTTGCTTTAATATGTCTATGTGTTAAAGTAATTGTTTGGAAAATCGTTTAGGGCGACAGCTAAATAACGATTAGGCCGTTCATAGAAGATAGGATTCGAGTATAGGGCGACAGCAAATGCTCGATCCTCGCCGTTAGTAATTAATGAATTTTAGATCCCCGCGAGCGTTTAGGGCGACAGCAAACTCGCGAGCGGGCAGGAAAATTACTGCAATCTAGTCAGAATCACGTAGGAGCGATAGTTCATTGTCTTAGCCAATAATACCTAGCGGGATTCGAATCCCGAGCACTTTTTATTATCTGAAAGTTTCGTACCAGTTTAACGTGCTCTTTGAATTTCTAGTCGATTTAGGGGTAAGTGTTAGGTTAAGTCATAAAAAATCTGCGTATTTTATTTAGGCTAAATATCGAGTCGATAGGTAATTACTAGTACTTGATTTATTCCTCGTGTTCGATACTCGTTTACTCACTCTACTGCACTAAAAACGATAGGTCCACTGCCTATCGCACGTCGGTGATAGTAATTTAGTATACGTTTTATTTTATCACTTGTCGCACTTGCACAATACACCACGTGTCGATCAGCTCCGCAGAAGTGTTTCATCTTAGCCGAGGCGAAGACAAGTTTCAGGTATTCAAACGGTGACTCTCTTTGTCATTATTGCATACTGATGAAGCCACTTTTTGAATTTCAGATAGAAAGATCTAAAGATTTCCTTTCACTTTCATCATCTGAGAAGAAACAGTGCATAAAAAGATGGATCGAATCATCGCCCCACACAGAGATGGACTCTCCTTGAGATCGTCGGATTCCAACACAACCGCGACGACGTCGTCCGATTTCATTTTGCGGTGGGGGAATCGGAAAAAACTCCGGTGCATGAAGTCCCAGGCTAAGGATGGTGGAAAATTAACAACGATCATTCGTGCGGTCCGAGACCCGGTCAGCGGGCAGCTGCCCGTGTCGACCGACGGGCAGTGAGGTCCGATCTTGATGACAGCAATAAGGACAACTCCAATTTGTTTCAGGCAAATACTAAGAATTCCAGCAATTGTAGCAACGGCGGTAAGATGAACGCTAGCGGATACAAAAATCTCCTCCAGCGCGCAGCTTCTCCGTCTCATCGAATCCTTAGGTAAAATCTTTCCTATTTACTCTATTATTTTCTATTTGGGTTAAGTCTGCCGGTTAATTTGACGTACTGTGGTCTGTGAGCGGTGAATAATCTTTTCCGCATTGCTCAAATAATCAAGGTCCGAAATTATAGATATGATTAGGTTCTGGGCTTACTATGGGTAAACCAAGAAAGTAATTACATGTGTGAGGCGGTAATTTATCTAAAATTATAGTTCTAATTAATGTGTAAATAAAAATGGAAACTTGATAGTTTATCGAACTGTTTATACGAGAGGTTAGGTGTTTTAGTGCCTTTTGGTAATCTAATCGCCGGCGATGTGTCTTTTGAAGGGAGTAGGTGTTCGGTTTGAGTGCGCGGTGCTGATGTGTAATGAATTTTTCCGGATAAAAAATAATTTTTAAGCCCATTTCTTTGAATTCCCCCACAAGAAAAATCATAGTTGTGTCTATCTCTTAGTTACAAGGGCTAAAGACTGAATGATTGAATGTGCGTGAATGAGCCAGCCTCTCTCTCTTCATTTCAATGTGGATAAGTTCTCTGTTCTGTAAATCCAGTGATTTATTTGGCTATATGGAAAACAATAATCCATTATTTTATGCGGTGGTTGAATAAACTCTGATGGTCCCATTACGGTGATGTTGGAAGCGCGCGAAGTGACATTTGGCTTGATGATTAGTGTTGGAACATTTGAGTCGATATGCTACTGTGTCGTCTCCATCTATTTTTGAGTTTTTAACTTGTTTTTTCCCAACAAATGTACATTGTTGGGTTGGGTTGTTTCATCTGAAACAACTCCTGCAATTTCAATGGCTGGTGTTCATGAGAAACTTTAAAGTGGGCCACGGTTCTTTTTCTCTTGCCAAAAGTTGTCAATCTTTTTGTGATCGTTAGATCAACATCATAGGCTGTGTGAGATTAGGACACGTAGACAAACTGGAACTGGGTTAAGTCCTTCGTTCTAAGTATCTCCTCCATACTAGTAACTAGTGATATTGTCCCCCTTTTATTTCTTCACGATCGATCCTTTTCAAATTTGATTAGCTTCAGCTAACTACTATCTCCAAAACTTTTCTACGCGCTGATTCTGTGATCCAGAAAAGTACACACTGCCCCACAGACTATTCGGGTAAATCATAGCAGGGATTATCTTTGCACTTTTACTTTTCTTGAGAAAATATCCTTGTTGTATTAATCGTTCCATTCAGTATTTTCTTGTTGAGATTCTTCGCTGGTTCCTTGTGTGTATACACTGAAATAGTAGATGGGGACGTATTATCCGTTGGCTTTCCTTCCTCAGGAATTCGGAGAGTTCAATTGGCATGAGGACACACAGCAACGGTGCGAGGGTATTGATTTCCCCAGATGATAGGGCTGAAAAGAGAAGTGGTGCCATTTGCCGTAATAATCATAGTAAAAGGAATAACAACCACAATAACGATCGTAGTTGTCAAAATGATCAGCACGGAGGCGGTTCTGTGTCGCCGGAAGCCGCCACCAATGACGGGAAGAAAGGCTGTGGTGGAGAAGCAATTGCCAGCGTTTGGCCACCAAAGTTCGCGATCGCCTTGAGTAATAAGGAGAAGGAGGAGGATTTCTTGGTAATCAAAGGGTCAAAGCTACCTCAGAGGCCCAAGAAGAGGGCCAAGATAATTCAACGCACGGTCAATGTGAGTTTTCTCCTCTCCATGTACGCCGTGCCCCTTCCATTTTAATGTTGTTTGGCTATTTGTGTTGGAGCTTATTATCTTGGCATCTGTGCTTGTTTTGTTCATCGTCGAACTTATGGCCTTGTATTTGATCAATAAGAAATGCACCTTTTGAGAAATGAAAAGCTTCGTTGTTGTTTTTATGTGTGTGTGTGTGTGTGAAGTTGGTATGCCCTGGTACGTGGTTAGGTGATCTGACCCTCGATCGGTACGAAGTCAGAGAGAAAAAGATCTCATCAAAGAAGGTAATTTAACCTTTTAAATCTTCTTTTTGATGATTTAGTTTGGTGGTTTTTGTTTCTTCAAAACCTTTCCTATGTTGGTGTTTTTTTTTTTCCAGAGACCAAGAGGTTTGAAGGCTATGAGTAGTTATGTGGACTCGGACTCAGAGTAGAAGAAGAAAAGATTAAAGAAGCGAATTGTTGTACAAATGTTAAAAAGAGAAAGACGCTGCCGAATTCAACCCAAGACCGTTTTTCCTCATCGATGTACGTCGTTTATATTTAATTTTCCACCCCACCAAGTGGCTGGAATTATTCATTATAAATTTCTCTCTGGACGGCAGGATGACTATAATTATTATTTTATTTATCGTAGAATGTTGAGTTTTTGTTTAATTTACTTCATGGTGATGATTGATGGGGATAAGATAACTCAGTTGTAATATGGTAAGTGGGTGAGAATTAACCTGGAAATTGATTTCTATGACCTAACTTAGCACGGTCATATCATATAGTAATATCCTTATTTAAGTTCAATCAAAATAGTGATGATAGCAAATTCCAGTTATTTATTGAGCTGTTGCTATTATTATACTGGAGAATGAAGCACATTAAGCATACAAGTTGATCTCTAATTATACTATCTTAATTATTTTTTTAAAGAAATGTTTTGAAATATAAGAATAAAAAAATAATTTCAAAATATAAATAAATAAAAATGAAATGACTAAATTATAAATAGGGTCTTTACACATAAGTACCTATTTGGATAAAAACTTGTAATTTAGTACCCTGTCATGTTTTTTTTTTATATGTAAGTACCTAACAAAATAATTTTTTTGCACATAGGTACTCGATCCCCACAGGTACACCATACAACATATTTGGGTACCCTATATCAACACATTTGAGTACTCTACATAACAGGAAATGGTACGACACATGTTACATTTAGGTACGACCTATGTACACAGGTATGTCGTAGGTACGACGTATGCTACATTTAGGTTACCTCTATCAACGTGTTATGGTGTGCAATATACACACAGAAATGTACAGCATGACTAGAGAAACTGGTAAAAATTAAATTGAATACTTATCTGTAAAATTTTCTGACATGGGTACCTATGTATAAAAATTTATTCAATTGAATATTTATATGTAGATATATCTTATAAATATTACATCAATGCTCAAAGTTGTGTTCTCCTTTAATGGAATAAAACCCCGAGTTCGGACCAATGAACTCGACCAAACTTAGAACACTAGAATTACGGGAGCGGACTCCCACCCAATCTTTTTATTAATCGGGGCCCCGACGGGGAAGTACAAGCTAAGCGTCGAAAGACACTATCGTGACTCGTACAAGACTCTAAGGACGCGCACACACACACACTAAGGCAAAGCGACTAACCAAGTGAACTACTCAATACTCGCACTATACCACTCATTGGCTTCAATTTCGTGAGTTGAGCAAAAAAAAAAGCATTTCCTCTCATAGGGTCATTCCGCATAAGGTTTAGGCGGCTTAGTACGGCCATACTAAGTCGCTGCCGTGTTGCGTCAAGGGTTCCTAGAAGCGAAAATAATTCTAAGGGATTTGGGGGCGTGACATAACTAATATATTATACATATATATATATGCCACTTCATGTTACATACCAAGTCTCCTCACTGAAGGGGGAAAGGAAGTAGATAGAAGACCATATTTTTTATGAACTCAATGAGTGTACGGAGAAGGAAACGCAAAAAAACGCAGGGAATCGATCTTAAAGCAAAGAAGAAGAACGCGTGGAAATTCAAAATAAACATGGATGAATGAAACAACAGCACAATAAGAACATCAGATAACAGCCGAAGCAACATATACATGTAGACAGACAGACACTCACTCTACGTACATCAGATACATCATCGCGATAGTCAAAATGTAGGAGGATCAAACTCAGAACCTGAGAGCATAACAAAAGACGAAGGAAGCAACCGCGACGGCGAAACAAGCGAAGAACGACTGAGAAGAAGTCACTCCGGCAGCAGATTCCGGCACAGGAGCCGACGAAGGAGCATCTACCGCCGACGAAACTCCAACGAGGGCGAAAATGGCAACGACCGCCACCGCTAGCGCCGCAGATCTAACGCCGGTCACCTCCATTACTCGTTTCAGTGAACGATCGTGTTCCTGTGTACTGTATGTGGCGAGCGATTTCGAAAAAAGATTGGTATTACTGAGATCTGAAAATATGGAGGGTGCGACGAGGTGTTTGTATGTATATATATATATATATATACAGAGAGAGGGAGAGAAGCCGGGCAGTTCGGGCAGGTGACCGTGGAAACAGATGAGCTGGCTGATACGACAGCGTATCGAACTACAGGTGAAGGGGATCATTCTCCCTCTTTGTCCCGCACTCTACGTTTTCCCAACATTCCCTAATATTATTATTATTATTTATTTTAACTATGTTAAAACCTCTATAAATTAGTAACATTAAAAATACTAAATTTTATTGATTTAAAGAGATATTAATACATCAATAAATTAATTTTTTATTAATTAAAAGAATTTTTAAATATTCAACTACCTTTCGTCCATGCTAATGGGGGATTGATACAAATAAGAACATGTATGAGTATATTATCTTCATATTATATACAATTATATCATCTACAATACTTTATATATTGCTTATTTTATTTGTTGTAATGGTGTTTCAGATATGTGACATGATGTTCGTGGCAAAGCTCATAATACTTTAATTGTAATATTATATGAATATTAATTTATAGGACCTAATATTCATAATAGGATTTTTCAAAAAATTATTATATTATCGAAATTGATGATTTTTTTATAAAGGCTCTAAGTCAGGACATATATTTTATTATTTTAATTTATAAAGTATTAATTTATATACTATATTTTCAACAACCCGTAAAAAGAAATTGGATGGAGCGTTAGTAGTATGTATGTAATAACGGTGGAATCACTTCTCGCAAAGCGTTGGCTGCTCTCGAACACGTGGCTACGCACCCAGCGAATGGCGAATCGACACCTCAGCGTTTTGAGGCTTAGCAAGAAGAAACACGAGTCAATAAATCTTCCAAAACAAGACACGTAGTCGTTTGCCAACTTTCGAAACCTTCTCAACCACCCCTTAGCTTCTGACACACACACACACACATACATTAACATGCATGCGGTGTTCATATCAACAATCGTAGTAATACAATTCTCATACTGAACTTAGTATGACGCGTTGTTGCATGAGAATAACATCTGAAAAAACCTATAAGGAAAATATCATTTTGAACTCCCAAACCTAATATTTTCCTATACATCCATAGAATATAAGCACAACAGTAGTAAAACCACAAAAAATATTACTATAGCACATATCTAAAACCCCAAGAATTTAGGGGCCAACAAGGACAAAGCCTTCAAAGCACTAGGAGAGAACTTCCTCGCAAAGAGGAAGCAAACAGAGCTAAACTCACCATTATAACTACAGTTCTGCCCCTCGGTAGAGATCCTCCTAAAGAACCCCTCGTCAACGTCCGACCCGCCAAAAGTCGCCGGGTGGGCCCCGCCCCTCGACCAATCCACCCAAGTCAAGCTCCTATTGGCCAGGAGCCTCGGAGCAATAATAGTCAGCATAGTAGGAAAATAGTGCTCGTCCACATAGCAGGCGGGCGTGCAGAAATCCAAGAATTTGGGGTAGAACTTAGTGTCCCCAACGATGTAGTGGGCGAGATTTCTGTCTACTTCGAACCACTGAGAGCCCTTTCGCCATTGCGATATGTTTATTTCGGGAGACATTCGTGGGCTGTATCTGCCCCTTCCGTAAGGGCCGGGATCGTCGAAGGCGCCCACGAAGCTGTGCTTGGATTGGGTTATGTAGCTGTAGATTGTGGTGAAGTTGTGTAATGGAATGCATGATTCTGAAAGGAGGACGAAGCGTTCGTTGGATATGTCGAGGAGGGCGTTGGCTAGGAGTCGTCTCTCCGCATCGCACATGCTCATCTTTCCCCATTCTGCGACCTAATCGAAGGATGAAGAAACGCAAGTAAACGATTATTTAGAGAGAAGAGTCTGCAACTTAAAGGGAAATGGCGTTATCCCACCAAACAACGGGTCACTTTTTTTTTGTAATTCTCTTTTGTTACCAGATTATGTATCCCAAGTGAACGGTCTTTAAACATGTTTATCGAAAATGAAAACTTGGAAGATTTAACATAGCAGTTCAACATCATAAGTATTATGCCCCGAACATGGGAAAATGATGGCTAACGAATGCGGCTAACAGGCTAAAATCTCACAAATGTTAACTTTAGAAACATTGCAATGCCAGGAATTTGTAACTAGACAGCTCTTGGATATGACAATCAAAAGCTTCGTAACTAAATGCGCACGTTTTAGGTGGGAAGAGGAGGCTTTACTTTCCAAAGCTAGAAACAGAACCACACCATTCTACATAAATGCTTCTTTAAATCGTCGCTATAAGATAGGTGAAAGATGGCCAACTCGAGCATACATGTTCGAATTTGTCGCTACTATAATGCCAAGATCATGCGTCTAATTAGAAGCCAATAGAATGAAAAGAAACTTGCACGGCAAAACGTTCAAGAGATTAATACCTGACTCGGTATCTGCCTCTTGTAGAAAACAGAGGAAGAATCGAAATCGGGGATGAAAGAAGGTGACGAGTGCACGTAGATAGAATAAAGCCCTTCGTGTCCCTTGAAAAACCTCGTCCATAGAGGAGCCAATGGCAGTGGCCCTTTCGTCAAGAACATGAACGCAATCTTCGGAACCCTCTTGAATGGATATTTCTTAACAAGAGGGGCGAAGGAAGCTCGCCAGAACAACTCATCGTCGCTCATATTGTGCATCAAATGTGAAGGGGGCTTAATCCAATTCTCTAAAGTCAAGGGATCTTCTCCATTGCAGGGAAGCAAACTACTACTAGGCCTCAAAGAAACAACTGATCTGTTGATTCCGAAATAGCGAATCATGTAAATGCTAACTACAGAGAAAGTCAAGCATAACACCAGAAACAACACGAGTAATTTGAGCATTCCCTGTGGTAACGCCCTAGTTTGAATTGATCTGTTTCCCAGAACAGCATCTTTACCGTTTTCCATGGCAGAAAAGCCACGAGGATTCGAATCGAAAAACTGCTTACACTGATTTTATTAATCAGTTTTCAGGCACAGAAACCCCTCCAAGCAATCAAATACTATTCCTGGGTTACAGTTCAGCTCGGATTCCCTGCTTCACGAATTTCAGAAAGCAAGTGGGAAAAATACCAAACCAACAGAAGACCGCTCCTAAATCTTCTTAGAACTGCTAAGCCGCTGAATTTTTACGGAATAAATCTTCTAAAATCTGCGGAAAATCAGTCCGAAGCTCCACGAAATCCCAAAAACGGAAAGGTTGAACAAATCGAGGTGAATTTATGTGGAGGCGCCGAAAATTCAAGAAGGTAGGGATCATCATCAACTATGTATGGAAAAGGACAGAGACGATGATATCATCACTGATCGCACTCATTGGAGAAATCGGTAGAGCTAACTTGGAAGAAATTACTTTGTTATAGCTGCCTACGTACGTACATAGGATTTATCATTGAGCTTCTATTAAATTTCTTTTATTTTTTTGTTTTATTCACAAAGGAATTTTACACATAAATACTTATTTGAGTATTTGCATAAAAACTTTTAATTCATTATGCTATCAATCGTAGGTACCTAATAGAATAAATATTTTGCACATGGATACTCGATCCACCGCAGTTATGCCATATAGCACATCTAGTTACCCTATAACAACGTATTTTGGTACGTAATACGTTGATAAAAGGTACGCCATATATGACACACTAAGGTACCATATAGAAACCGTATTGGGTACATGTGGTACGTAATACATAAAAAGGTACGACAAGACGGAGAAAATTGATACAAACTGTAAAACGGGTACCTATCCGTAAAAGGTTGTGACATAGATATTGATTTGTAAATTATTTATTCAATTGCGTATCTTTTTTATAGATGTCACAAAAAATATTTATTAATTTCGATAAATATAGGAACTTTGAATATTATAACACTTTATGACAAGCTTTTGACCTGGAAAGAGCGTGCCAACAATAGGTTAGACTTTTTTTTTTTTTTTTCCTGAAAAAACATTTTTCGGGCATATCAAGAACAGGAATGTATATTTGTCTTCTTGTATTACTTTAACATTCGTAGAAATAACTCATATAAATCAATTAACTGGCTATCCACTTTGGAAAACAGATGAAGAGCTGATATGATATGAATCTGATGAAGAGAGAAACGAACCCAAATTGGCAAATAATAAAAACAACAAAGATTGATAGAAACTATATTAATATTTGAACAAAAAAACACTTTTTTATGGCCCATATCTTAGATGGGTTCCATTGTTGATTGGGGAATGGCCCACATAAAACTGGCCCGTTTCACACATATAAATGCTGGTCTGCAAAATTAACAATATCTGAAGGATTTCGAGCTTGCTTTCGTGATTATTGAGCTATAGCTTCCTAAAATCAAATCGTCGAAGATGTTTGCGCGAATTTTCGGAAAGCCTAAGCAAGAGACCGATGCACTTTCAACGCTTGACAAGCTGAACGAGGTCTGATCTTCTATCTGCTAGTTATGAATTGCTGGGATTTTTTTTTTGTACTTGAGTTTTTTTTTTTTTTTGGTAATGTAGTTGGTGCTATACTCTGGTTTGATGGAAGTTTCACTTGTATTGCTCACTTCAAAAAAGGGTAACTTGTTAGTTTTGATGGATTTGGAGCGACAAGCTCGAAACTAGGTTGCTTTTGTGTCCCTTATTTTCGTTTAGACTGACGAAAGGTTAAAGAAGTGAATGGGTTGATTCAACTAAGGAGATTCCTGATACATTTTTATCTATCCATCTTATTCTTTTTTATGTGATTTTTATGTGATGTCTTTGCCTCTTTCTGTAGACTCTTGAGATGCTAGAGAAAAAGGAGAAAGTTCTACTGAACAAAGCTTCTGCAGAAATTGAAAAGGCCAAGGAGTTCACTAGAGCTAAAAACAAAAGAGGTAGTGTGACGGTTTGTCTAGAATTCTCTTACTTCTCTTGTTTGGCTATTTAGAAAGGATTCTGGCCATTTTCATCTTGTGTTTATAGTTAAGCTGTAATGATGCTTGGTAGACAGGAACCATTTGCAATCATTTGAAAGATTTTCTTGGCGATTATTGTCTCTTTCAGCTGCAATACAATGTCTGAAGAGGAAAAGACTCTACGAACAGCAAATCGAACAGCTTGGAAATTTCCAGCTGCGCATTCACGATCAGGTGATCTTTGAATATCCTCTGTAAAACTTATCTTCCTGCAATGTTCTAACTGTTCATGGAAAATTGCGTAATCATCTCAGATGATAATGTTGGAAGGGGCAAAAGCTACGACAGAAACCGTCGATGCTTTAAGGACGGGCGCAGCTGCAATGAAAGCCATGCAGAAGGCGACGTAAAAGTTCCCATACGCATTCCAAAACTATGCTATCAATACCAACTTTGCAAATAAAATTCAAGTCTGATTCGTATCATGTTTTTTATTGCAGCAACATCGACGATGTGGACAAAACCATGGATGAAATAAACGAGCAGACTGAGAACATGAAGCTGATTCAAGAGGCTCTATCAACACCAATCGGCTCAGCAGCTGATTTCGATGAGGTACATTTCTCTTTTTCTTTCTTTTTTTTTTCAATCTAGCAGCGTATTTACTTGGCGAGATTCCCTTTCGATGGATTTTGCGTTCTGTAGGATGAATTAGAGGCTGAGCTCGAAGAACTCGAAGGAGCTGAGCTCGAAGAACAGCTTCTTCAACCTACTACGGTGGGCCCCACCGCTCCTCTCCGTGTACCCGCCAGAAAGCAACCAGCAAATAAAGTCGAAGAAGATGACGATGAACTCGCCGAATTGCAGAGAGAAATGGCACTATAGTAGAGGTCATATATATATATATATATATGTTTAGGTGGGGTGTGTGTGTAAGTATTTACTTGCATGTGCTGGTGAATATTTTCTAGGATTTGCATGGCTTACCATGACTTCTCATTGTCTGGGGAAAGAGTTTACAAGAAATTAGAATTGAATTATGGGTAATTTAATAGTGTTCATTTTTCTTTTAGATTCTTGAACGCTTTCGAAGGGCAATGAAGATTTAATTTTTCATGAGATGTCATGAGATTGGGGCTGACTTTAAAATGTGTCCTTACAGCCACCAAGGTCTGATAAGGAAAGAAAATGACACGATTAAAAAGAAATAGGGACGAGATAATTAAATACTTTTCTTTTTAACCATGGATTGAGGTTAACTTGACTGCAAAACACTACAAGTTTAGCAGTTGGTAATGTATCCATCGATTGTACTTTTTCCAGGTCAAGTAATTATATTATATATACGGGGAAAGTAGAAAAAATTACATTTAATTCATTAATAAGAAGAAAGAACATATAATGTGCTTTGTTGTCTCTATGTCTAGCTGCCAGTTCATGGTTCCGAAGCTCTGCCTTTGTTGGTTGGTTGGTAGATAGAATTATATAATCATATATATATATATATATATAGATTATATTATGAATTCCATGTTTACAATAATTTAGCAGATGTATAGTAACAGCAGTAAAATACGTGGAAAGGCCATAACATTAGATACTCCACGGATGTCTTTGTCTATTGTAACTCGTATCGCAATCGATGATCTCTTGGAATTTTCCTATTATGTGCTATTTACGTTTATTTATACTGCAGATGACTTACCATCGACACAGCGTGCGGTCATAATGTATTGTAATAAATATGCACGATAGTGGTGAGAAGAAGAAAATGGGTTGCGATTATATTAGAATAATAATTTCTATCGAAGGCAAAACACATGTGAATTGGACGTGGCTTCATTAGCAATAGCTTCACTCGCATGTTAGACACATGTCCACACATCTTGGTCTTTTTTCCGCACTACTTTTATAGTGTTGTTTATACTTATTAGGTAAATAACCTAGAATTAAATCACGTATGATAGTTTAATATTCGATAAAAATAAAAACGCAACGATAATATACATTTTATTCTTAAACCATCACGAGATTTATTGAGATTTGTACGTCTGGTTTGCGTTTGAATGTTTGGTGGTCACATTCGTGTCATCATAATTTACCAACGAAGTAAAAGTTGGAATTCGCTTTACATTCCCAATTATATTTGAAAAAATGTGTAATTTTCGTACTTCTATTTGAAAACGTTTTATTTATGCGTGGCCAATTGTAAATTGATAAAAGAAAAACATTTAATTTCTTTTTGAAAATTGAAGGATATAGTAACGAATGTACTACTTTATTTACCATAAATAATTACACCAGCTCAAATCAAATTAGACCCCCAAATTTAAAGAAAAAATAAGAATTGGTATTTAATAGTATTTGCTTTTTTTTTTTTTTTTAACGCCTCCCATCTCCACCTTCACGCTGCATCCCAAAGCTCTCTCTCTGTCACTCTCTGTAAACCCATTTTTCCTTTCTTTCCCAAAAAAAAAAAAGATATCCAGCCATACCAATACTTACACAAACCTATATCTATATACACCTTACTGTCTCTCTCTCACTGGGGCACAGTCACACACTGAGACGCACGGTGAGCTCACTGTACGCCATTTCTGCAGAAACTCCTCACTGAGGGGTTTCGATCATCTATGGTTGCATATATACACAATCGTTGATTTGGTGATACGAATACAGCTACTGCGCCGATGCAATCCTTCTACGCCGTATCCCCTCGCCACCGCTCGATGTCATGACTATTCTCGCACCTGAATGGCTATTTCAGCTCTCCGTTGCGCTACGCCGCTGCTGCTAGTGCTGTTTTTTCTCCTCGCGGTGGTCGTCGGACACCATAGTCCGCCGGAGGATATCGATTTTGACCCCGATTTGGGGTCGGACGTTTTGCTGTTCCATCAGGACTACTCGCCTCCGGCGCCGCCTCCTCCTCCGCCGCACCCGCCGTCGCTGTTTTGCGAGACCGATCTCGGCGGAGTTGGCTCCCTCGACACCACCTGCCACATCCTGTCAAGCCTCAATCTCTCTAGAAACGTGTACGTGGAGGGCAGGGGCAACCTCGTAATTTCGCCCAACGTCACCCTCAACTGCTCCTCCTTTGCCGGGTGTGAGCTTGCAGTAAACATCTCTGGAAACTTCACCCTCGGTTCGAACTCGATCATCTTGACTGGGACGTTCCAATTGGTATCGGATAACGCCACATTTGGCAATGGCTCGTCGGTTAACACGACGTCGCTTGCTGGTGACCCGCCTTCTCAGACGAGTGGGACCCCTCAGGGAATGGATGGTGCGGGCGGTGGCCATGGGGGCCGTGGGGCAGCGTGCCTGAGGGATAAGGGGAAGCTTCCTGAAGATGTTTGGGGTGGGGACCCGTATGCTTGGTCTAGTTTGGATGTGCCGCGGAGTTATGGAAGTAAAGGAGGGACGACGAGTAACGAAAGTGACTATGGGGGTGGGGGTGGGGGTAGGGTGGTGCTTGTTGTATCGAAGGTTTTGGAGGTGAATGGGAGCATTTTGGCCGATGGAGGAGATGGTGGTGTGAAGGGAGGAGGAGGTTCGGGTGGGAGTGTTTACATCAGGGCATATAGGATGTAATGTCTTTTCTTTTTCTGAATTATTTTTTTTGGGTGGGCTTGTTGCGTGTGCGTTTGAGCGGACGTTCTGTGGATAGAGAAGGTGTGGAATGTTTCGTGCAATTTGGATTGTGGTTAGATGATGATGTTGAAAAAATGTTTTTTGCTGCTTTTGTATGCTTTGTTCTTTTGCACACAGTTTATCAATTTGATGTTCAAACTGTTGGAGCTTAGTTGATTCATTTTTTTATCCCTGCTGATACTTGTGCAGGATTGGAAATGGTAACATAAGTGCATGTGGGGGTAGTGGCTTTGCTGGAGGTGGTGGCGGTAGGATTGCATTCGATGTTTTTAGCAGGCATGAAAAGCCGGCCCTAGCTGCACATGGTATTGGCTGGAAACTCATGTCCTATATGAGGAGATTGAAATAGTTCGATACTTTGGTTTCATGCCTTCATATTGTGATTCAGGTGGAAGCAGTCTTGGTTGCCCTGAAAATGCAGGCGCAGCGGGCACATTCTATGATACAGTTCCTCGCAGTCTTACAGTCAATAATCACTACAGATCGACATTCACGGACACTCTTTTAATGAACTTCCCTCAGCCATTTTTGACAAACGTCTACGTCCTGAATCAGGCAAAAGCTGCCGTTCCCTTATTGTGGAGTCGCGTCCAGGTTTGTTCATATTGAAATAAGTTATGTATATACCAAATTGGATTTTTATTTTGGGACAACGATGTTGAGTTGATTGAATTTTTAATTCATCTAGTTATTAGGGCCAGGTATAATTTTTATACAGGTTTTAATCATGCCTCTTGAAATATACCGCATACGTCAATGGAATTCGTTCTGTTAATGCAACATTCAGGTCCAAGGACAGATTAAACTGTCTGGTGGAGTTGTTCTGAGCTTTGGACTAGCTCATTATTCATTGTCGGAGTTTGAACTGTTGGCAGAAGAACTTTTAATGAGTGATTCGATGATCCGCGTAAGTTATGTCTTTGCTTGGTCTATGGACAATCGTCCAAAATTATGCTTGTGAAACTGTTCTAGGTGTATTGATCAGTATTGCTGCTCTAGATGTGTTTTTCATGTGTATTTATGTCATTAATATTGACAAATTGTTGTGCCACCTGTTTCTTTATTTACGAAAGCCGACAATAACAACATAATCATCTATGATTAGTCATGTTCATCATTCTTCATGCACTGATCTTATTCTGATTTACTTTTCAGGTTTTTGGAGCTCTTCGCATGTCTGTCAAGATGTTCTTGATGTGGAATTCTAAGATGTTAATAGATGGTGGTGGAGATGAAAATGTCGAAACATCTTCTCTTGATGCTAGCAACCTCATAGTCCTGAGGGTGAGTTCTCTATGCAGCCCCTTTCTTGGAACACTGTTTCATAATTTGCCTTTGCATATGTTGTTAACATGTATTTTGTCCTTCCAGGAGTCATCTCTTATCCATTCAAATGCAAACCTGGGAGTTCATGGGCAAGGCGCGCTGAATTTAACTGGACCAGGAGACAGCATTGAAGCTCAGCTCCTAGTTTTGTCATTGTTTTACAGCATAAATGTAAGAATTTAAACTGCTTTTTTTAATCATGTTTTTCTTCACGCACACGCACAAGCAATATCTTGTGTCTCTGAACAGAAGCGTCACTTCACGCTTCATTTTGAGAAAGTAATGGTAAAACTACTTTGTTTATAGATCATAAGAACAATATATTTAGTTTGGTAAAATTTCGATCCTTCTTTTTTTTTTGCCTCATGTTCGGATGAAGATCGGACCAGGATCAATTGTACGTGGTCCTATGAAAAGTGCTTCAGATGATGCAGTGTAAGTTCTGCTTCATATTGATTGTGTTGAGGGATTTTCTATTGTAGTTTTGCTGAGACTTCGATTTGTGTTTTCTAGTAAACCAAAGCTTAATTGTAACTCACAAGATTGCCCTATTGAACTGCTTCACCCACCTGAAGATTGTAACGTGAACTCTTCTCTTTCCTTTACCCTCCAGGTGCCTTGTGTTGTTCAGGATTAAGAAATTTTTTCATCTTTGTTTACACTTCCTGGAAGTCTACTTCATTGCTTGTTTAATTGAACCAGCCATTATTGCAGATCTGTCGAGTTGAGGATATCCTTGTTGAAGGTTTCATTGAAGGTTCTGTTGTCCATTTTCATAAAGCCCGAACCATTACTGTGCTGTCTTCTGGAATTATCAGCACATCAGGAATGGGTATGCCTTCTTTCCATTCTGTTGCATGTGATTGAATCTTTTCCAATGTTTAACAGCATAGAAAATGGTGTTATGCAGGTTGTATTGGAGGCATTGGCCAGGGACTAGTATCAGTCAATGGCATTGGTAGTGGTGCTGGGCATGGCGGTAGGGGAGGTACAGGCTGTTATAACGACAGCTGCATTGCAGGTGGCGTATCATATGGAGACTCCTATCTGCCTTGTGAACTTGGTAGTGGAGGCGGAAATGATAGCTTGACCAGGTTTACTGCTGGTGGAGGTATTTTGGGTGAGCAACTACTTATTTATATTCGATTTTTCTCATTCAACTTTTGCATAGGCTTCCGCGTTAATACTATCATTGACAATCTGAAGTCCTTCGTACTTTTGACTTGCGCTAGTTTTAGGTTTGACTTGCGCTAGTTTTAGGAATAAAGAAATGGAAAATAGAATGTTATCCTGTTCCTAGTTTGTTTAAGGAATAGGGTTCTTGAGTGAGATGAGTGTAGAGTTTACAATTTATAGTTGCAATATGGTGGTAGTTGTGATTCATGCCTCTGAGCTGCCAACATTTTGGATGCGTTGCACTCGTTCTTATCTTGTTCCGCATGCAATGTAGATGTTGCTGTTTCAATTTTTTTTTTTAATTTTCTGTTCTATGATTAGATTATCGTGTCAATTAAACTCCCGAAAGGGGCTGTGTTTTGTGTAACTGAACAATTCCTGCCATGTCTTGACTCATGCATTTCTATTATTCATGTTGCTTCTGGTACCATGATAAGTCAAGCCAAATCTTTTTTCTGGAAATGCATCTTTTCTGCTTCCGGTGCAGCGATGGGTTCGTTTGAGCAGCCTTTAACAAGCCTCCACGTTGAAGGTTCAGTTAGAGCAGATGGAGAAAGCTTTAGTGGAAAAATGAGAAAGAACAGTGAGATTACTGACACAATCACTGCTCCTGGGGGTGGATCTGGTGGGACCATCTTGATGTTTTTGCACTCTTTGTCTCTGGTTGAGTCCGGTAGTCTGTCAAGCGTTGGAGGTAATGGTAGCCTTGTTGGAGTTGGTGGAGGCGGTGGTGGGAGGATTCATTTCCACTGGTCGGAGGTTCCTACTGGAGATGTGTATTGGCCGGTTGCTCGAGTAAATGGAAGCATTCACACAGGGTTAGTACAGATGCTTACCATGCTGCATAAGCTTGTGCTTGCCCAGTCTCTTTTTATTGTCTGGAGTTATCTTTTTAAAAAATATTGAACTGATTTGGTGACATCGCTTCTGGAAAAACTTGATTTTTTGCATCCACCATAGAGGTGGATTAGGAGGCAAACAAGGTGGCACAGGAGAAAATGGAACTGTCAGTGGAAAAGCTTGCCCGAAGGGACTTTATGGAATATTCTGCGAGGTTGTCCTTCATTATTTCTTGTGCTACTGTTTTGTTCCAGTTTTGCGGATCCCTATAATTGAATCCGGAGTCAGGCTAGACCACCATAATTTTGCATGAAACTCTTTCACAACCACTTTGAGTATATGAATTTGTCCAGTTCTATATTGTGTGACAAGAGTTGGAAATCGTAAGTCCGTGTTGCTCAAATAATTGCTTATTTAACTGTTAAAACTAATATGGTATTAAGTGATGAATTATGAATGTTGGCAGTTTTCTTTTTCCCTTTGTTTATGAGCTTATGTGTTTCTAACCTCTCTAGGAATGTCCGGTTGGCACATTTAAAAATGTGACTGGCTCTGATATTTCACTCTGTCAACATTGTCCAACTGAGCAGCTTCCAAACCGTGCCGTGTTTGTTCATGTTCGAGGTAAGGTACCTCAATCAAGGAGCTTCTCCACATGATCACTCATTACTTTCTAACTATTGATGCCTAATGTGTTTATGTCGGAGACATCCAGTTTATCGAGTTTCAAGATTTATTATATAAATATATATGCTACATTTGATGTTATCGGTATATTGTCATTAATGTGGTTCCATTTCCCTCAGGTGGTATAACCGAAACTCCATGTCCGTACAAGTGTGTGTCGGATAGATATCACTTGCCCCACTGTTATACTGCTCTTGAAGAGTTGATATATACATTTGGGGGACCCTGGCTGTTTGGCCTTTTGCTATTGGCTCTTTTGATCTTGCTTGCTTTGGTGCTTAGTGTTGCACGGATGAAGTTCATTGGGGTTGACGAGTTACCTGGCCCTGCCCCCACACAACAGGGTTCCCAAATAGATCATTCCTTCCCTTTCCTGGAGTCTCTTAACGAGGTTTTTGTGAATAAAATCTTGATTAGCATCTAATCTGAAATATGTTGATGGATTAAGTAGCGTTCATGTATATCTTGTGAGAAATATTTGACACAGCATTTCGCGATCAGGTTTTAGAAACTAACAGAGCTGAGGAGTCTCAGAGTCACGTGCACAGAATGTATTTTACGGGACCGAATACATTTAGTCACCCTTGGCATCTTACCCATACCCCTCCTGATCAAGTAAAAGAAATTGTGTAAGTAATATTTCTCCACTCACATGTTCGTTCTCGGATATTGATTTGGATTAAACCTGAAGTATTGGTTGCTAGGTGTAAATATTCTTTCTCCTCTCATATGTTCAATCTCCATCATTGATGTAGGAAGTCTAAAAGTATTCCTAGCAACACACATGAACTGGAAAAGATGTTTATTTTCTTTTATCTTTTATTTCCAAATGGCAGATATGAGGGGGCATTTAATTCGTTTGTGGATGAAATCAATGCTCTTGCTGCTTATGAATGGTGGGAAGGATCAATTCACAGTATTCTTTGCATTATTGCTTATCCTTTTGCGTGGTCATGGCAACAGTGGAGGCGGAGACTTAAGTTGCAGAGAATACGAGAATTTGTGCGGTCTGAATATGACCATGCTTGCCTGCGCTCTTGCCGATCACGGGCTCTATATGAAGGGCTAAAGGTTTAACATATTGGATCTAATCATTCAATTAAGTCTGTTGAAGCGTCAGTGAGTTATCAATTTTGCTTATTCCTGCATTACCCCTGAAACTATAGGTTGCTGCAACACCAGATCTAATGCTGGCATTTGTTGATTTCTTTCTCGGTGGCGATGAAAAGAGAAGTGATCTTCCTCCACGACTCCGTCAAAGATTTCCCATGTGCTTTCTCTTTGGAGGAGATGGGAGCTATATGACCCCCTTCTCTCTTCACAATGACAACACCATCACCAGCCTCATGAGTCAGGTTTGTCATTTAACTCTTTAGCAATTCTCTTGCAGGAGCATTTGTTGAATAATATCTTTTGTCTTTAGGCTGTGCCGCCTACAACTTGGTATCGCTTTGTGGCTGGTCTGAATGCACAGTTACGCTTGGTGCGAAAGGGTTGTCTTAGGGTGAAGTTTCGACCAGTTATTAAATGGCTCGAAACTTTTGCTAATCCTGCACTAAAGGTCTACAGCATGCGGGTGGATCTTGCATGGTTTCAAGCCACAACTGATGGTTTTTGTCAATATGGTCTTCTAATATATTCTGTTGAAGAAGATGACTTTGTATCATTAGCATCTCTTGATGGAGCAGCTCAAAGCAATCTGCGAACACGGTATGGATCTTTTCTCGTTTTCGCAATGACAAATTTTCAGATTGTTTGAGATGTTCTAATCGCTCTAAACTAATGACCGTCGTTTTTTTCCTTCTTTGAAGCAATGACCGTGATAAAGATGAAACTTCAGAGAATAGCTACTTCGTGCAAGCCCGGAGAAACCCTTTGGATACCTTTCAGGGAAAAAGCTATGGAGGCATTTTAGACCTAAACGGCGTGAAGGTGCTTGACGAAAAAAGAGATTTGTTTTGTGTCTTATCTGTTCTTATTCACAACACAAAACCCGTGGGCCACCAGGTAACATCTTTAACCACAGTTTAAAATTGTTCATATCCGTCAACTATGAAATACCCTGAAATTAAAAAAATGTTGCTGTGTATTACTGTAGGATCTCGTGGGTTTGGTGATCTCCATCCTTCTACTAGGAGACTTTAGCTTAGTATTGCTTACATTTCTCCAGCTATATTCGCTCTCACTAGCAGATGTCTTTATCGTTTTGTTTATATTACCCCTCGGGATTTTACTTCCCTTTCCCTCCGGGATTAACGCTTTATTCAGCCACAGTCCGAGGCGATCAGCTGGCCTCGCTCGCATGTACGCACTTTGGAACATCATTTCCTTGATAAATGTCGTAAGTAGACGCCACTTCTTTTGCATTTATCATCAACATACGTGCCTCTCAAATACGTCAAATGAAATGTCCCTTTTATTCTCCGCAGGGTACTGCATTCATATGCGGCTATGTTCACTATCACTTGAATGGGAAACTTCCAATTCAACCTTGGAAGATGTAAGCGAAAGTAAATTTTCGTTCTCTTGCGTTCGTTTCATAAGCACGGGCTTGCATTGTTTTTTTCTTTTCCTCAGGGGCGAAAGCGAATGGTGGATCTTCCCATTGGCGCTCGTCTTGTGTAAATTCATTCAGTCGGCGCTCGTAAATTGGCACGTGGCGAACCTGGAGATTCAAGATCGTTCCTTGTATACTCAAGACTTTGACTTGTTTTGGCAGTCGTAGTTTTTTCTACTATTCCGGCCTTATTATCTCTGCCCCGGCTTTTGGTTATTTGATTTGTAGGTTGTTGACATGGGTGAAAAGGTGTCAATAGATATGGAAAAAATAAAAAGCATAGGCATTAATTTTGTGGCATAACCCATCTGGAATGAATGCATGAAGGTAGAGTCAAGTCGAGAAATACAGTAAAACATCTATAAATTAATACTCTATAAAGTAATAAACAATAATAAAATCTTTCGGTCCTGACTTGGACTTTTGTGAAAAATCATCAAATTCGATAAGATAATAATATAATAATTTTTCGGAAAATTCTTTTATAAATATTAGGCACTAAAACTCTAAATTAATAATTCATAAAATAACAATTATAATTATGGTAATTCTTTAAATAAGAATCTATTGTTACTAGGTAAATTTTAATTTAATCGTCATTTGTGTCGTTTAATATCTAAGTTGGCTGAACGATACTCAATGATATCTTGGAGCATTTGATATTGTACTTTGACTAGTCAAACCCTATTTTTTATTAATTCACACTTATAAATCATTTGAGTACATGAATATAATTAATGAAATATATTTGAATTCATTTATCATCAATACATTCTAAAGTTGTTGAATTTAAAGAGTCTTTCTTTTAATTAATAAAATATTCATTTATCGATATATTAATATCTCTCTAAAGTAATAAAATTTGTCCCAATGTTATTAATTTATAGAGGTTGTACCGTAAGGGGGAATCATATTATTGGTCAACACTATTATTACAAAAAACGCCCAAGAAAATAACGAATCTCACAATTACTAACTCAGAACCGTGAGATGAGAACCAAGACGACAATGGGCCACCGCTCTCAGCAGCAGCAGTATCCGCCGGAGCCCGACCCAAAAACTGACCCGTTTCTAACCCGCTGGGAAAATTAGCCGCGGCCTCATCCTCCTCCCCCCCTCCATAGGGGGAAGACTCTGCGTAGTGCTCATAACTTTATTCAACGTCATCCCAGCTCCCCCAATCAAGGCAAGCATCGCACCGCCAAACAGAGCGGACCTCGAAGCGGCTCCCAGCCCTGCAAGAAGCCTCCGTTGGCCGCTCCGGCGATTATGGAGTTCCAAGGGTCTTCCTTCCGGCGAGCGTACACCATCGCGCAGTCGAAGGTGGAGAACAGCCCTCCCCAGACGGCGAAGCTTCCCCCGACGCGAGCGGCGTTCGTCCTGAAGGCTTGCGAGCCTCCGATCAGGCGCTCGCCCCTCGGCGAGTGGTAGGCGCCTCTCAGGAAATGGAAGGCTGAGCCGCCGACGGCTCCCATGCCGAAGGCTCTTCCGACGTCGTCGAGGATACGGTCGGGGCACGGCTCGCGGGGCGCTTAGGGCGTTCCCATTTTTATCGACGGTAGAGACAGTGTTGAACAGAAGCCGACGAAATAGTTAGGGTTCTTCTATCGTACAATTTAAGATAGCTTGTGTGGCAAGTTACGCCGGCGATGGTCGGTTTGAAGGGGGAGGGGCGAGATTGTAATTTAGTATAATGATGGGCCTTTTTTTAAGTTGTCACTTATGTTTAGCAGAAGCCCATATAATAATGGGCTTTGACCCCTTATAAAAGCCCGGGAGAAAAGGGGAAGAATTCAAAAGTTACCGACAGCTGTCATTTTCTCCTCGCTTCTTTTTCCCCGTCCTTTTTTCGTACCTCAGAACTCAAAAATACTTGCAAGGACATGCGTTAGACCCTTTCATTTCCTTTCCTTTCACCTCTGTTGCTCGGGAGGGGTTTTCTCAATCGTTTAGCGAAGTTTCAGCTGCGAAATGGATCTTCGTCCAAGGCAAAGGCAGTCGTTTGAGGGCTTCACCAAGGCTGAGGTCCTCTTTTTCAGTTAATCTTTTTTTGTGATTGTTGTTGTGTTTAACCTGTTGTATAGAGGTTGGATATGGAGCGCAATAGGTGAGCTTTATTTAAACGGTCAGATCTTTTGGATCAGTAGTCACACTTTCGAGAAAGTTTCATGGAGTTCGGAGCTAAAATTATACTGGAAAATGAATAGAATGGTCTTCCTTTCATCATTATGTGCTTTTCCAGTTCAATGGATTAGGCTTAAGTCCGTTTGCTTCTAATGACTCCATTGTTTGCCTGAAATTTCGTTAGTCATACATGGGACTAGACTTTTGTGCATTAAGTCGTGCAGGTTGCGAAAATGGAGCATTTACTTAGTGTATCAAAAGAAAAATGTTTTAAGGACGAGTTCTGCAAGAACTTGGCAAGACTCTTCAAGTGAGCTTTTCTGTGTGAATCTTGTTTTGTGTGCTTGATCAATCAGTATGCCATTACATTATTTTGGTTGCTACGTTGCAGCCGTTCTAGCGGTCGTGCAGGAAAACCTGTTGTCAAGTGGGCTGAGGTTTCTTTTCCTAATGCTCGTAACGCAATTCAACTCTTTGGCCTTGGAAGTATCTTTTGACCTGAATGCTGTGTTGTGATATAGATTAAGCATTGGTTCCAGAATAACCAACAAAGTGGACCTTCTAAAGTGACATCACCAAATATATCGAACATGCCACCGTTTATCTCAGAAATTCTTAGTCATTATAAAGCTTCTGAAAATCCAATATTTCCAGCAGGTGAGTTATCTTAACAGGTCTTTGTAACAATCATTTGAAGCATACCTGATAAAATACATATACAGCACAGTTCTAATCTACCAGTTATTACAGCTAAATGGTTGGTTTCATAATCCATTGTTTGTCTCATTGATTCATTTTAACAGAACCTTTCTTCCTGAAGGATAGAGTATGGTGGAATTATCATAATCATACTTAATTTGTTTGATGCCAGGTATGAATGAAGATCTTTCCAGTTTGGAGTTTGAAGCAAGGTCATCAAAGGATGAGGCGTGGTATGATGTCGATCAATTTATTTCCCACAGATTTCTCGATACCGGGGAAATTGTGAGTACTTTGAATAAATGATACTTATCTTCTGTGCAGCATTCAAACTACAATTTTTTGGTATTTGAAATTTGAAATGGAGTATACTGAAGCTTCAAACAGCTCCATGTTTAGTAGTTGGATTATGCTCTTTACCTCTAACAGTAAACCTGATTCAGGCATGAGAAGTTTATTTCACTGCAGGAAGTTCATGTAAGATTTGTTGGTTTTGGAGAAGAGGAAGATGAGTGGGTGAATATCACGAATTCTCTAAGGGTTCGATCTGTTGCTTTGGAGCATACCGAGTGCCGAAAGCTGAAAATAGGGGATCTAGTGGTTTGCTTCCAGGTACTCTTTTTCTTGTCCTTCCTCATTTTTTTTTGGCTGAAGCTTCTTTCTTGAGGTTGTAAATCAAATTAAATTTCTTTGTATAATAATCATAACCATGTATACATATTGTCTGAACCAGGAGAAACAAGATCAATCGAAATATTTCGACGCTCATGTTATCGACATACAGAGGAGATGCCACGACATAAGGGGTTGCAGATGCCTTTTCTTGGTAAGATACCTCCATAGCAATGCAGAGGTTGGTACTTTTCCTTTGATTGTCATCATAAACACATTGTTCCTTTTGCCATAGTTTGCCACCAATTTTCTATCTACGAATACAGGAAAAACTGAGGCTGAGAAGACTATGTTGCCGCCCCGACGTCTTGTCGAGATCCGAATGAATATACTGCTTGCTATTGTTATCAAGAAGAAGAAAAAAAATTGCCTGTGAATGAACTTGTGAGCGTAGTCTCATGCACACACCACCCTTTTTGGTGAAGATTGTTCTAGTTAGATAAGATAGTCGAGCTTGTGTTGAATTAAAAAGTTCGAGCTTAAAGCTCGAAATCTGACAAATTCCATTTTTCCTCGAGAGATGAATGCTAAATTTAAAAGATCAATTGAACACGAGAAAATTTTAAAATTGTGAAAAATATATTTTAATGCGTGTGTGTGCTCATGCTTCGCTCTTCACAACGACGCCCATATTTTAAACCTTTGTAGCCAACGAATTTTCATTTCCCAACAATTTCTCCAAAACCCTACGCCATGTTATCTCCTCCGTTTTTCGTCTCTATGTTTATATGAGAACATTCAGAATCGGAACAATTTCTACCTCATAATATTTTTCTCGAAACTAGCGATTGGGGTCATCGGTTAAGGAGCTGGTGATAGAGCGTTTGATCAAGGAAAGAATAAGGTTGTCAAATAGCAGGTTAGGTTTACGATTCTAGGGAAAGGAACTGCAGAGAACAGAGGCTAGAAGTTGGAGCGGCCGCTTTCTTTCTTTTCTTTTTCTGGTTTGTTCGGTCTGGACTGTTCGTTTTCTTCGGTGGTGCTTTAAACTGGTAAGACTAGAAAGCGTGCATTTTGAGTTTGAGATGGATGAGAATGCTATTGGTGGGCAAGGGAGTGATAAGGGTTTGGGTGCTGAGGATGAAGGCATCACTGCTCCTATCCCTGAAACGGTACGTGCCCTGTTCTTTTCTCGTGATTCTTTTCTTTGATTTTGGTTTTTAGTAGATGCTTGCCGAGTTGTTCAATCTTGTTTTATTTTTCGCCTTTTGAATTTATTTTGTGTTCTATTGTTTATGGGTCTGGCTCTGGCCATTGGAGTATTTTTTTCAATTTTCGATTTGTTCTGGCGGAAAAAGAAAATGCTGGTGTGCCATTTCATAGATTCATTCGACGTGAAGTTTGGTGCCAAATAATTGGTTTTTTAATGTTTAAGGTAGTGTTGGAAAGGTTTTGAGCTGGAGATCTGTTATGTGATCCAATATTGGATTTCAAATATGTGATATAGTTTGTGCTGTTTGCAAATTGTTGGTTATCATTTGTTGTGTGTTGAACTTTTCAACAGGTTCAAGTGGGTAATTCTCCTACCTATCGAGTTGAAAGGAAATTGGGGAAAGGAGGATTTGGACAAGTGTATGTCGGTCGCCGAATCAACCCCACAAATCCAAATGAAAGGACAGGGCCAGGAGCTGTTGAGGTACTTAGTTCATGTATTGATACTCCTTTTCTTCAGGAGAGATCTCTACTATGTATGTTTAGTGTTCTTGATCTTTTAGGTTGCTTTGAAATTTGAGCATCGGAGCAGCAAAGGATGTAACTATGGACCCCCTTACGAATGGCAGGTCTACACGTGGGTGATGTCTTCTTCTATTTTTGCTTCATCCTGGTATTCTTGCTTTTCTTTTCATTGGCTAACATTTGAATCTTAATTATGCCTTGTTCCTTTACAGTGCATTAGGTGGTAGTCATGGTATACCTCAGTTGCATTACAAAGGACGGCTAAACGATTACTATATCATGGTATGGTACATCATCTCTGTTGTACAGCATCACTTGCTTATGTTCTCTTCTGTTCTCTTTTATCATGAAGGTGATTATAAACTTTGCAAACTTTTCAGGTCATGGATATGCTTGGTCCAAGTTTATGGGATGTCTGGAACAGTAAATCACTCACGTTAGTCTCGCTATCCAAATTTTAACCTTATCTTTTCACAGGTACGATACCTTGCCTCTAATATTCAGTTTTTCATTTTGCAGAATGTCCATCGAAATGGTAGCATGTATTGCCATTGAGGCAATTTCCATAATGGAGAAGTTGCATTCCAGAGGGTATGCAAGGAATTTCTTTACTCCCCCGAGCATTGATATGTGATCAATTCAAAACTGGTCGATTATTTTATTGGTGTGTTCGGGAATATGGATTATCTTTCGTGCTTGAAAGACATGTTGCTTGCATGAAAGCCTCATGGTTATGATTCTTGTAGGTATGTTCACGGGGACGTGAAGCCGGAGAACTTTTTGCTTGGTCCACCTGGAACACCTGCTGAGAAAAGACTATTTCTGGTTGATCTTGGATTAGGTAACATCCTTGTAATGCTTAATATCTGCAATGAAACTTATCGATATAACTTCATTTATTTTTTCTTATGCTGAAATTCAGCCACTAAATGGCGTAACAATTCAACTGGCCTGCATGTGGAGTATGACCAACGGCCGGACGTCTTCAGGTAAAATTATAAAACAAGTTTTAACTACGTGTCTGTTGACAAATATCTGACATAACAGTTTTTACTGATGTTTTAACGTTTTGGGTTTTCAGAGGCACTGTCCGCTATGCTAGCGTCCACGCTCATCTGGGAAGAACTGGCAGTCGTAGGGATGATTTAGAGTCCCTTGCTTATACTCTTGTTTTTCTTCTTCGTGGTCGGCTTCCCTGGCAAGGATACCAGGTTAGTAGTTTTGTATCTGAAATTCTATTTAGCGTATGATGAAGTTTGCTTAAATATCTTCTTATTCAGGGTGAGAATAAAGGATTCCTTGTCTGCAAAAAGAAGATGTCAACTTCTCCAGAAACACTTTGTTGCTTCTGTCCCGCTCCTTTCAGACAATTTGTGGAATACATTGTTGCTTTGAAGTTTGATGAGGAGCCAAATTATGCAAAATATATTTCACTTTTTGATGGTATTGTGGGTCCAAATCCAGCTATCAGGCCAATCAATACTGAGGGTGCTCAGAAGGTTTCATCTGAAGTTCCTTTTCCTAATGTTATATTTATTTTTGGGAGTTATTGAAGTTATATTCTCATTCTCATGGATAACGTATTTACTTAACGAAGCTTATATACCAAGTTGGGCATAAGAGAGGTCGGCTTATGTTTGACAACGATGATGACGAGCAGCCAAAGAAGAAGGTCAGATTGGGAATGCCTGCGACACAATGGATTAGTGTGTATAATGCTCGGACACCTATGAAGCAAAGGTATCATTATATAGTATTTCTTACGTTTATTTAGGATACTCACCGCCCTATATATGCTTTTGTGCTTTGTAGGTATCACTACAATGTGGCAGACAACAGACTTGCACAGCATATTGACAAAGGAAATGAAGATGGGTTATTCATCAGCTGTGTCGCATCTTGTTCAAATCTCTGGGCCCTAATTATGGATGCTGGGACAGGCTTTAGTGCCCAAGTTTATGAACTTTCACCTCACTTTCTTCACAAGGTCCTAATTAAATTATTTACATTACCGTGAAATGACTAATCTTCCTCGTTGACTTTTACTGTTTTGCAATTCCTTGTTAAAGGAATGTGAACACTGAGTAGTTTAAATTTGTATTGAGTTCAGGAATGGATAATGGAACAATGGGAGAAAAACTTTTACATCAGTGCAGTAGCTGGGGCAAATAATGGGAGCTCTTTGGTCGTCATGTCCAAGGGTTGGCGACAAAAATTCACATTACATAATGATATTTTTGTCATGTCACATTTTAAACCTCATAATAATCGTAGTTTATGTAAACTCATCAGGTACCCAGTATCTCCAGCAGTCCTACAAAGTGAGCGAATCATTTCCATTTAAGTGGATCAACAAAAAATGGAGAGAAGGGTTTTATGTTACTTCCATGGCTTCCGCAGGAAACAGATGGGCAATTGTCGTGTCTCGCGGGGCTGGGTTTTCTGACCAGGTTTGTTAAGCTGTCATGATGTCATAAATCTATGAACACGGCTCTGATTGTCCATCTTCATTACTACATAGGTCGTGGAGTTAGATTTTCATTACCCGAGTGAAGGTATACACAGAAGATGGGATGGTGGCTATCGCATTACATCAACTGCAGCAACGTTGGATCAAACTGCACTTGTACTTAGTATCCCGAGAAGAAAACCTGCAGACGAAACACAAGAAACACTTCGAACATCTGCTTTTCCAAGTGTTCATGTCAAGGTTAAATTTTTTTCATGTTCCATTCTCTACTTTTCCTCGACCATTCTTGCCATGTTCCTCCTAACGAGTTGCATTTTCTGCAGGAGAAATGGGCCAAGAACCTTTACATTGCATCCGTGTGTTATGGGAAAACTGTGTCCTGAGGAAAGCTTACTTCTATCGGGATATTCCAGTCGTGTTTTGACGATTGCCAAACCAACTCTTCGTTGAGTTGCGAGAGAATGCGATTTTGCCCTACATGACAGAGATCAATGATTTGGGAGAAATTACCTATTGCTACCAACTGGTTTTTAGATATTTTGGTGCAATTATTGATCTCTTCCTTGCTTAGAAAGTGTGTATAACTTGAAGATGAGAGTGCTTAGGCTTTTTTTCTGTGTATCATCCTCAAGCGATGCTTCTACTAATATCATTTGTAACTTTTTCGCATTTGAGTCTAACATTGACCCTAGTTGTAGTTATGTACTATCTAGGTTCACCAAGAAATCAGACGTCTAGTCCTTGTACGAATTAAATTTCGGATACAATGGAATCTTTGGTGAACTTGTTACATGAAAACTCGTTAGTTAATAATAGGAACACACAAAAGATAAGACAGAGTAACAATTTTTTAATGTTTTATACATCATAGAATGGAATCTTGGTGGATTTATAACATGAGAAGTTTTAGTCAATAATAGAATGGGAAATAAACAAACGATGGGACACATGGTAATTTTTTAATATTCATATCTCATGCTGAAAGGCAAATCTTCCAAGCACTAAATATTCCATCTTCCACCTCTCCAATTATTACCAACCCATTACACAGTGCTTCGAGTCAAGAAGAATGGACAAAAATACCTTAACGAAAAAGTGGGAGGCTCAAGTCTCAACTAAGCTACAAAGAGCTGCTGCCCATCAAATATGGCCTCTCTTCGAGGACTTCTTTGGGCTCCACAAATGGTTCCCCGGACTCGCCACGTGTCACGGCGTCGCCGGAGTAAACGGCCGGCCAAACTGCGTCCGCTACTGCGCCGGCTTCGGCTTGAAAAACCGCCAAGATGACGGCGTCAGCTGGTCCAAAGAGAGGCTGGTGTTCGTAGACCATGCACAGATGACCCTCAGTTACGAGATTGTCGAGTCCAACGTTGGGTTCGAATCCTATGTTTCGACTGTTAAGGTTGTCCCTTCAGAGGAGGCAGCCTCGCCCGGCGGTGGGTGCGCCGTGGAATGGTGGGTCAGCCTCGAGCCTGTCTTAGGGTGGGATTTCGACGAGTTGGTTCGAAAATACCAGCTTGGGTTGGAGCTTATGGTGAAGAAGATGGAGGATGAAGTCTGTGGGCTTTCTTGAATTTTAGTTAGTTTCCGAAATATTAATTAACGTCAAGATTGTCTCTCTTTCCGTCTCCAGTACCTAACCTTGGAGTGGAGTATCGTATCAGTTGGAATATTATAATCTAATATTCCATTTGTATTTGGCATTTATTTCGTCGATATAGCGAGTGGGGCCCATGGGATAATATTACTTTTTCTTGCATGTCACGTTTACCTCTTGCCACGACCAGAAAAGGATAGAATTACCAATACCAATACAATAATTAACGATTTCAATTAAAAGATTGACCATTTTGTTTTACTTGTGTACTTGCCACAACGAATATCTCCTAAATTTTTATAAATCAAGACATCGATCAAAATGCAATCTTTGGACCACGTTGATGGGGCGGAACAGAGATGTGATTACTCAACTCATGGTTGTTTCTCCATACCTGCATAATAATGGAGGGACAGGGAGGACTTGAATGAATTAAAAATATTCAGAGTTTAGAATGGAAAGGTCAAATATTTTACCTATTTATCAGTTATGTAGTCGAGGAAGAGTTTATCGAGCTCAAAGTGACGACACAGTTGCTTCTGCAAGGATAAAGCCACGACGCAAATGGGTTACATGCCCGACGTCTCCTATAATAGTGTGTGCGGGGACGATACCTTTGACAGAGGGGAGTTGAAAATCTTCGCCTCGAAGTCAGTCTTGGGCAACCGTGAGATCGCAGATCCATCACGAAACAACATATAGATCGGTAGTTGCTGAAGGCTCTCTGCGTTGAATACGAATATAACACGTGCATAAGTACATGAGATCTTTGATCTCTGCCTCAGAATATGTCTTCGGTCGGAGTAGTGAAGAAAGGCAAGCAAAGAAAGCCACAAAACTTAAGTCATATTCTATTGATCTATCCACCTAGAGAGATTCCAAGCTTTTCAGCAGCATTAGGAAAGAGTCCGAGATCGACTGTTGCAAAGGATAGGTTCTTGGTTGAGAACCTGTGCAAATGTTAAGTCCCAGAGTCATGGCACAAAGAAAATTATAATTGTAAGAAAAGCATATGGAATATACAAGCTGAGCTCAAGACTCACGTGATTGATAGCTGCGGGAAAAAGGAACTTGATTTTATGCAAGGGGATGTAGACTGGGCTCGAAATTCAATCTGCCAGTATTGTAATCGTAGTAATTAGATATCATGACACTATAGAAAGAAACCGTTAAGAATTGTTGTCAGATCATGCATATCAGGCAGTTAAATCATTACAAAACGATGAGAAAATCTACACACCAACCATCCAAAATTTCGAAGTGTTGCCTTCGGTAAGCAAGGATTCTAATTGGAGTGGTGTCAAATGACTTGTTGCGCCTGCATAACTTAAATAGTTAAGGTAAAAACTTACAGACTTCAAACATTTAATCAGCAGTCCCTTTTCAACGATCGTACCTGTTCCTTCGTAGGCAGGTTGTTGTGCGACTATATACAAAACTGTGCAATCAAAAAAATCTTGTGAGCTTCCAGAATGCTAATAAAATGCATGAAAAAATCTACACAAAGCTAAGGCGGTCAAAAAGTTCAGGAAAATAAAGCCTCAAAGGCATACCCAAAAATGCTACTCCATACCACAATGCCAAATGGTAGTCCAAGATCAAGGCAATTGCTGCAAGAAAAACCTGTAAGATGAACTCAACTCACTTCAGAATTCAGATTTAAGTGAAATAAGAAGGAGAATAGCATTCCTGGAATACTCAGTATAAAATGATTGTTCTGAGAAATACAAATTTTCACAGTTCGATGATGAAAACAGAGAACCTTTGCATAGAATAAGGTGTCAGCTACAAACGCTTCCCATGATTCCGTTCTCACAAGCTGCAAGTTTCCAATATCAGGTTCGAATTGCTCGTTAACACAGATTTTTAAACCGCTATCAAATTCATACTATTTCCAGCTTCATAATCTTACTAAACCGCAAGCATATTGTCAAACTGTCAAAAAATCAAGCAGAAAAAAAGGAAAGCACACCTTCACAGCTGCTATAACACAGAACGCAAGCAAAGACTGGATCTCCTGCAAAAACCAAACCAAATCCGAAATCAAAGCTCTAACAACCACTGAAAACATCGGTAACAGAATAATCGTAACGTAAAATCTAGAAAAATGGATCAAATACACGGTGAAGAATATAAGACGAGCGGTGAGCAGAGAGAACGTTATTTGCTGAGCATCGAATGGGAATGTAGGAGAAGAAAACTAAGAAGTGGAGCATATAGTATGGTTCGGAAGTAACACGACTGATCAAGCTCAGTAGATTCGATTCGTTTTTCTCCTTCGACATTTCTGAATTCTGCCATTGCCGAGGAGCTTCAAGCTCCTTTTTCTGAGCAGTGTAAGATTGGGCTTCCTTTGAGGCCTAAACTTTTGTTAGTCCACGTGATGAAACCCATATAAGGCCCATATATCCAAATCCAATCAATGGAAACCTTTTAACTTAAAAGAACATGGATAAGAAGCGAAGCTACTGAGATATCTTGATTGAAGGAATGGAGGACCCGCGCAAAATCATCTCAATAGCCGCCGGCGAAGCTCACACGCTCGCTCTTACAGGTCGGCGTTCGCTAATGTATTATCGCTCTCACTCTTTGCAAGCTGGGTCATTTCTTGCGTGAAGAATTTCGTCTATACGACGTGTGATTGTTATAGGTGATGGAAAGGTATATTCTTGGGGAAGGGGAACGTTCGGCCGGCTAGGTACCGGTTCGGAAGAGGACCAGCATATCCCGGTTCGGGTCGGATTCTTCGGCGGTGACGATGATGATGAAAGGGAAGCTAAGCTTAAGATTGTTGGGATCGCTGCTGGGGCTTACCATAGTCTAGCTCTCGCAGGTTATAAACGATGAAATGAGGAACTGTTTGTTTGTTCAGATTCCAACTCATTTGATCTTGGTTTTTTTTTTTTCTCTGATGGCGCAGATGATGGATCGATTTGGGGCTGGGGTTATAATATCTGTATCCTCTGTGTCACTTTTTTGCTACCTGAAAATGTCTTGGTGCTGTATTATACTATGTAATAATATGTGTCAAATCAGTGCTGTGAATTCCTTGACCCCAACATGGATGGCCAAATCAGCACTGACGGCGAAAACTACACTAAACCACACTTGGTGGAAGGCTTTATCGGTCTGGGATCACCCAATTCGACAAGAGACGACGAAGTGAACTGCAGCAAACCGTTGAAGGCAAGAGTCATCTTTTGTTTGATTCTTTATTCCATCTTTCTTGGATGCGAATTCGAATATAATCTTACCTTTTTGCCTCAGATTTCATCTGTTAATGCCGGCGGAATGATGTCGCTCGCAATAGATAATCAAGGATCGTTATGGATTTGGGGAAACTGTCCCAATCCCCCCAATGCAAAATCAAACGAAATCGACTTTTCGCTCGTCAGCAACATAGTCCCAACTCCATTATGGGATTTCCATGGCCACACGGTCGTTAAAGTGGCGTGTGGAAACGAGCACGTAGTAGCGCTAGTCAGCGCTGAAGAGACGTACAGAGGAAGCAGCGAACTAATATGCTACTCATGGGGCGGTAACAGCCATGGCCAGTTAGGCTTGGGAGACAAAGAAAGTAGATCGAAACCTCATGTAATAGAAACGTTCAACATTGAGTCTCCTTGGGAAGTCGACGAAATAGCGTGTGGAGCTTTCCACACAGCTATACTGACCCATGAGAAGAGACCGAGCGATGCCTTAAAAAGCATTTGCTGGACATTTGGCTTGGGAGAAAATGGGCAGTTAGGCCATGGAACTACACAGAGCCTACAAACCCCAGAAATCGTAAAGGGATTGCCCGATTGTGTTTTCTTGGTATCCATTGACTGTGGTCTGTTTCATACGAGCGTAGTGTCTCCTTCAGGCGAACTGTGGTCTTGGGGAATGGAGAACGGTCTTGGCCTATGCCCTGATGCTAGATTTGCAGGGAATGACGTTGGAGATGCTCTTTTTCCCGTTCGATTTCCTTACATTGGATCGAAAGATCGAAAATTTCCACAACCTTTGCAGGTAAAATGCGGTGCTGCTCATACAGTTCTTGTAGGAGATTCTGGGCACAAACTGTGGTCATGGGGCAGAGGTCGAAGTGGCGTTCTTGGGAATGGTCAGGCGATCGATTGCTACGAGCCAACTAGGGTTTTATGGCCTTTGCTCGACCGTGATTTGGGGGAAAGTGAATCGAGGGATAATGATGTCGATAAAAGTAAGGTAGATGATACTACTGGGGAGACAGATAAGAGGCTATCTGATGCTATGGAGGAGATGAAGCTGATAAGATCAAGACTTGATGTAATGGAGAGATATGCTAACTTACTTCACGGTGCGATTTTCGGGAAGCCATTTCAAGAACGTGAAATTTTGACTTCAATGGAGGGTTCTGATTCGTTCGACGTCGCGAGAGAATGGGAGAATATGCTCGAATCCTCGGACAGCAACAAACTGAGACGCCTGGAGATGTTCTACCGAGACATGCTCTCTGGCGTAAAGGATAAGCTGATGAAGAGGAAGATACAAGAGTTTGTGAAAGAGTGCTTACAGTCTAATGTTAGCAACAGTGATTCTTTAAAACAGAGCAGATAAATGAGCCATGATTATAAGGCTATGGCCAGGCAACTCTGAGATGGTATGTGTATTCTGCAATAAGCGCTATACAGATAAATCTGTTGGATTTTTACAGCAAAGAAGAGTCCCGTCGAACATAAACATGTCAGAGGATTCAGAGATTTATAGCAATTCTATCACATATGGCTCCGCATTTATTTAAGGAAGAAGAAAGTATATATCTATTTCCTGCAGATAACTCCTTGGCCCTCGATTCCACTGCTACACTCCAAACTCACACGCCTAAAATCCTTGTAAGAAGTCATCATCTGAGTCGTCTTGTCAAACCTAGCCACAGCGCAGTCCGTCGAGAAAATACTCGAAGAAGCAAACTCTCTCTTACCGCCAAGAACTGGCACGTCGACTCCCATCTTTACTTTACTGACATAGTTGCCAGCGTAAGTCTGTCCAAGAATTCCACTCACTTGGCCGCTCAAATAATAGAAGTTAAATCCCAAATCACGATGGGCGAAGCAGTCTTCATCCGTTACGCCATAGTTATGAATCTTCGAGTCTTGTTCAGTGATGGGTACAGCCGTAGCCTTAATCTTGAAACTCCTTTCAACTTCGATTACAACTGAGTTGGAATGGCTCGATCTTACGATGGTTATTCCACGCCCATTGTTGGCCTGCCATTTCGAGCCTTCTGCTTGGGGTAAGAGCAAGGCTTCTCCATCGTAGGAAATCTCCAAACGGTCGATGGAATCGTCCCAAGATGAGGTTTTTTTGGCGCCCAGAAAGATTCGGTGGTTGTCGAATAGAATCCCGAGGGACTGAACCCAAGTGAAGTCCCTTCCCATTTCCCCGTTTCTCCTTCCTGTGAAGTGGGCGTTGATGTGGAGGTTTTGGTCTGAAACTATACAGAAGTCTCTGTCCTTTTTCCCGTGGAAATAGAATGCGATCCCATCAGCGCCTACGAACCTTGGATCTTGACACACCGAGCCAGGCTTGCTGCACTCTTTATCGTTTTCCACAAAAAAGGAAACAGTTGAGAAACGAAAAGATGAAAGAGAAGAGAGATTACAGTTGATGAGTTGTACGTACTCACCGCAGACAGGGCTGCAAATCTCGCAATCAATCTTGCAAGTACGAGGGCAATCAGCTGGGCAGACAACCTCAACTAGGTAGCAATGCCCATAAGCTCTGTTTTTGCAACGAACTCTCTTACCACCAGAAATCGCTGGAGATGGCGGCGGCGGCGGTGGCGGTGGCGGTGGTGGAGTATACCACCATGGGCATAATGTTTCGCATGAAGGGCAAAACACAATGCAGCGATTTGGGCAATATTCTGGGCAGCGAAGGTCTTCACTTTTACAGTCTGGGTAGTCTAGACATGCGATTTTGTGGCATTTGTTTGGCTGCGCAACGGCACGGGCGAACATGAGGATGAAAAGAACACAAGTTGGTAACAGGAAACGAGCCATTGTGAGTGAATTATGTTTGCTACAATTTTCAATGTGCTTTCGTTGTCGATTCGTTAGATATATTTTGTTATGGTAGTGATTGATAGTTTTTACTTGAAGAAAGTTTTGTTGTAACCGCACTCAAAGTCCCAATTGTGACCCTTAAACATGAAGTTTGAAACAGCCTTATATTTTAATGTTGTGATGGAATCGAAATATTCTTCGGTTTATGTTTGGCACTGGGAAGTTGGGAAAATTGTACACTAGTTCAGAGTTGGATTTCAAGAACAAAGAAAAATGTAATCTTTACCACCTTCACAAAGTCAACCCAATAAATTCCACTCGTACAAAGATTAAGAATCGTTGATCAAAATCTTCACATAAACTAGGTTTGCTCCATCATTGCTCCACAGGGAAAAACCAAGCACGTCATTGCATCATCAGATAGATAATAAAGGATACAACACCCTGGGTTACGCAAGCAAGCAAAAAAGGACATAATTAATGAAAATCGCATAGCTAGAGGAGAAACAGGAATTATATCAGTCGATCAAAGTAACAACTTAATTACCGAAACCAGAATGCCCAAGATCAACATCTCCTAGCAAGTAAAAAACAATGACAGAGCAAAATGAAATGCCAAATCCATGCAATTGCAAACAAAATCAAACACATGCCATCCTCACCACTACTGAGGATTTGGCGGTGGCGGCATTCCCGGCCTTGGTGGCCCAAACATGTGCTGTTGTCCGCCTGGAGGAGGCGGTGGCATCCCAGGCCTTGGCGGAGGCATTCCTGGCCCACCAGGCGGAGGTGGGCCCCTCATCATCTGAGGTGGAGGTTGCATCATATGTGGCGGTGGTGGGCCTCTTTGGCCAAACTGTCCCGGCCCAGGCGGTGGAACGAATCCCCCAGGACCAGGCGGAGGCCTGAACTGAGGTGGCGGAGGCATTGGCATCCCCGGCCTAGGAGGAAACCCCGCCTGAGGTGGCGGAGGCCTAGCCACCTGAGGAGGGTAGGAAACAGGCGGCACGGCGATCTGTGGCGGGCGAGAGATCTGAGGCTGCATCATTCCCGGCGACGGACCTCCGACGCCGCGAACGGGACCGGCCAATCCTGGCTGAGCCATCAGCGAAGGGGTTACGACCCCTCTCCCGGCGGCTCGTCCTAATCCCGGTCCAGGGACGGCCGTTGCCGAGGTAGTCTTGAGCCTGGATTCATCCGGCGGTGGCGGACCCTCGACGGTGAGGGAAATGACCTCCTCTCCACGTAGGAGGACGAGCCCAAGCGTCCGGCGATCCTCGCGCTCTTCCTTGGATCCCTTGGTGGGAGGCAGCTTGCGAAACTCCTCGCAGTCGCCGAGGACGAGGTTCATGTGGCGGTCGAAGGCCATGAACTTGCCTATCAGCTGTCGCCCGTCTTGGATCGTGACGCGCATGCGATAGTTGATGTACTGAAGCATCTTCGAAGACCTTGACATCGACATTTTTCTCAAATTCTCGAAGATCCTCTCTTGCTAAGAATTAGGGTTCTGAGATTTTGAAATTGGCAAAATGCTGCTGCGTTTACGATTTACATTGATAGATAGGTTTATATATTGGTTGGACTTATTTGGGCCTTCAGGCCCATCAGTGGTGGTATTAGATGGGCCGACGCCTACTTTACTGTCTCTTCTTCCTCCTAAGCTCAGTGCAGTGGTGTTTCAGTGAAGAACAAAATGAACTTCAACTCTTCAACGAAGGAAAAAAAAGAACATTTTCATCTGATCAAGCTCTGAGATATATGGCTCTTCTCATTAGATCGATTCATTTCCATTAGCTTCAAAACCAGCAATAAGCTCAGCCCACAGCAGATCATCGTCGGGCAGCTCCATGATCTCCGATCCGGCGTAGCTCAAATCATGACCGTTCGATTCGACGTGCGACGGATTGTCGCTCATCCTAATGTTCTCAAGCTCCACCGCCACCTCTCTTACGCTCGGCCTCCTCCGGCCGTTCAAGTTCAGGCACCGCTTGGCCAGGTCGGAGACGGCGACATGCTCTTCTCTAACCCCTTGCTCCGTTAGCCGAGGATCAAGGATAGCCCTAAGCCTTCCCTCCTGCAAGGACTCAAGAAAGCGCGTTACTAAGCTCTCCTCCTCCTCCGCCTCAGAATCGCCGCCAGTTGAAATGGGCTTTTTCCCGGTCAGAAGCTCAACGAGGACCACTCCAAAGCTGTAAACGTCGCTCTTATCGGTAAATTTTCCCGTCCTGAAATACTCTGGGTCTAAATATCCTATCGTCCCCTTCACTTTTGTGGTTAGATGGGTCTGATCAGTGGAGACAGATTTCGAAATCCCAAAATCGGACAGCTTTGCCCTAAACTTTTCGTCCAATAGTATGTTGTGAGACTTCATATCCCTGTGGTATATGGGGATCGAAGCTGCGTAGTGGAGGTAGGACAGAGCGTTGGCTATTTCGACGGCGATTCTCAGCCTCAAGTCCCAGGTGAAAGGAAAGCCACCGCCATCGTCGTGTATGAGGTCATATAATGTCCCATTGGGTATGAATTCGTAGACGAGCATGGGTACTTCGGTCTCAAGGCAGCATCCTAGTAACTTGACGACGTTTCTGTGGTTAATCTGTGACAGAATAACCACCTCGTTGATGAACAGCTGAAGCTGATCTTGATCGACTCGCTTGGATTTCTTGACAGCAACGATTCGTCCATCAGAGATCATGCCTTTGTACACAGTGCCTTGAGCTCCTTGCCCGAGGACTCTATCTTGGCTGAACTTATCGGCGGCCTTCTCCAATTCTTTGGCTGAGAATACTCTCATTTTCTCCAGGACATGCTCGTCGCCTGTGGATTGTTCTTGCTGTATAAGGAGAAGGCCGCCGTTCCTTTTGAAGTTGGACTGCTTCAGCTGATTTGATCTCCTCCTCTTTGCTGCCTTGTACAGCCAAAAACCGATCGCCAGTACTAAAAATAGCCCGAACCCAGACGATAAACCTGAAAGCCCGGCCTTTAAATGACTCTTAACATTCGTGGATGGATATAATTGCGTGGTCTGATATCAAGCTATATAACCTGCGTAGAGAGCGATTTTCTTGGGAGGTGGAATGTATATGCAGCCAGTGCCATCTAAGCTGCCGTCGCCGAAGTAATTCTCGGGGCATGCGCAGTTGTACGAGCCCGGCAGGTTCTTGCATAGGGCCATTGGATCGCAAGGATTGTATCGACATTCATCTATATCTGGTAAAGTTAACAATCATCCATCAGCTTTATTTAGCATTCATTTCAAAGATTTTTTAAACAAGAATTTAAATAACCTTTGCAGCCGGGACTAAGATAAGGGTTTCCCTCGTACCCCTCTGTGCAGTTGCATCTCATCCCGCCAAGACTCGTCTCAGAATCGACGCAGATGCTATTTTCTTGGCACAAGCTTCTACCAAGCATATGATCCCCTTTGCAGCCACTGTTCCCAATCTCCCAGTCTATCGCAATAGGAACATTCTCTACCGTTCGGTTTGCGAAAGATACATCCAAGACATCATTTATACGGAAGACGTAGCTATTCTTTTCTGCAAGGAAGGAGTAACCACAGGGATTAAAGCCTCTTACTTCCCTATGCATCTTCCAAGTGTACATTTTGAAATATACGTACTGAAGACCCTTTGGAACGGAAGCCTCACAGCACCCAATGCCCGAGCAGGAACCATTCACAAGCTCTTGGGCCCTCGAGCAGATGGCCACGCAAGAACTGATGTAAGGGCTCGACTCATCTTTTGCCCGAGAAATTATGCAGAGATCATCGCAGCCCACGAGCGTAAGCTTGTTTGAGATGGAGAAGCTGAATGGAGATCCTCTGAGATCGATCTCAGAATTGAGATCTCCGCTGGTGTGAGCAGTTCCATTGTAGCAGCCGTATGCTAATCTGTTTCTGACGCTAAGTCTTTTCTCAGATATGCTGAGGACTTCAAGTTCGTCGTTGAAGGCAAGGAGAGCCTTTGGAGGGTGGAAGGAAGAGTTGCAGATTATGTCGAAGATTGGGTCAACCGAGCAGCCCGCCCCAATGCCAAAAGGGTAGGGAACGGTTAGGCTCCCGCACTTGGCCGGGCAGCCCGGTTTTGTTATTACAGGGCCCAGGTCCAAGGAAGTGCGGGAGAATAGGTGAGTGTAGTTGTCTGCAACTACTGTTCTTGTCGAGCACAGAGAGATTATTGTTAGAACGATCGGCAAAACAAAGTTGAAATTTGAGGTCGAGGCCATTGCTATCTGTGATATTTGGGAGGTGATCTGTTTTTCTTGGCTGGATGTTATCACTACATACATATCGTCGTTTGATGGAGTGTGGAAGGATGAAACAATCTGAGTCTTCTTTGTATTGTATTGTATTGGATTCGTTTCTCAGTTTTATCGACTCAAGAATTAGTTGTCCGTGGCAAAATTTTGTCTTCATATCGCTACACCTGAAGATAGAATAGAACTACGTTAGTGAAGGATTTTAGGTTAGTAGAATAGAATGGTAATTACATTCATTGTTGGGACGGCTTATTTTTTTTTTTCTGCAGAAGGATTTAAGGTTTTTTTTTATCCATGCCTTGGCTTGGCTTGGCCTGCACCATTTGGCACAAAGAAGAATTCTCGTCATGCAGTAAATCATAACAAATAATAATAATAAATACAATTTACAAATAAAAAAAATAATCATCATCAACAACTATCTGCAGATAAATATGGAATAATGGGCATGCAAGCTCTAAGAAATATCTCAGTGAAGACAAACTTCGTCATGAAACTCATTCATCACGTGGTAATAATACGTCGGAAAACTCATTCACACAAATCGCTGAAGAAACGAGGTAAGTCTTCGTCCTTGGTCAATGTGTTCGGGCCTACCTTACCTTTGTTGATAAGGGTCGACGGCTAGTTTTACGTTTGTCTCCACGAATTCTTAATTGCAAGATTACGGTGAGTGAGATCACGATAATAATGTGGTCGGCTTCAATCTTGACTTGGGAGTTACGACAAGTCAAGTAGTGATAAACCAAAAGAAATTTAAACCTGCGTAGTTCTTCTCGTTCTTGTTTTCGTCGTGTATATGTTGCATGGCAACACAAGCATCGTCTGCTTATATATGCTCCAAAACGCATCATTAATCTGAATTCATCCTACAAAACTGTGGGCTTGTGTTTCTGTGTGTGCTGTTCATGTCTGATTAGTGCCGAAGATAAGTGATGGCTGGTCTTGGCTATGCATTACAAGTGAGCTGTTGTTCATCACAGAGGCCTTCTGTGTTTACGAGATTGTTCGCAAAAGCTTCGATTCGACCTTCGATCAGTTTTAAGGTGAAGAAGACTATTATATATATTAATTCATTCCAATACTTCTTCCTTGATTTTAAATCGTATCTTGATCTCTTGTGTGTGTATCAGCAGCAGCCGTGGAAGGAGCTTATTGCAAATCCCATTTTCAGCCACATTTCTGAGAAGATAAAGGACGCCTCGGCGAGCTTGGTGGATTCATTCGTCGATCAGAATTTCGAGTTCGCCGATCAGCCGTTGATCCCATCTCAGGTATTCGTAGAAATGCTTCTGAAGAAAATCGGATTATAAATAAAGAATTATGGTACTCTGACCTAATCTTTATGAATCATTAAAGAGCAACTTTGCGCCGATTGAAGAGGCTGGCGAGGCGATCGATGTGAGCAGCTTCGTCGATGGGTCGATCCCCAACGATTTTCCCGAGGGCGTATACATCAGAAACGGTAATAACAAAGTTACAGCATTTCTTCAACCTTGTCATTTTTCTTAGTGTACATAGTTAACACCGAGAATCAAATAGCAGAAGAAAGTGTCATTTCTTGGTTTATTTGTTTCTTATTACGCTGACTTATTCAATAACGTTGGAATCAAATTCAGGGCCGAATCCTCTATTTGGAGGTTTGAAATCGGCGAAGTCTATCTTCGGCCAGTCGAGCCATTTATGGATCGAAGGCGAAGGCATGCTTCACGCCTTGTACTTCACCAAAGACAAAGATGGCCGATGGAATATTTCTTACAAGAACAAGCAAGTCGAAACTGATACCCTCGAAATAGAGAAACGAAGAAACAAACCTTCCTTTCTCCCCGCCGTGGAAGGAGATTCTGCTGCTGTTCTATCAGCCTATCTACTCAACTGGGTGCGTATGATATTTTTGTTCTTTTTTTTTGGGCTTTCCAAACTGTAATGATTTTTCTTGCTAAGACAGTTGAGATTTGGGTCGGCGAACAAAGATCTGAGCAACACGAGCGTATTTGAGCACTCGGGAAAGTTCTACTCTACGGCGGAGAACCATTTGCCACAAGAGATCGATATTCACACGCTCGAAACGAAGCGATATTGGGACGTAAATGGAGCTTGGGCCGGGCCTTTTACCAGCCATCCCAAGGTAAAGTTAGTTTAGTTCTTCATAAAAGATAGGCAAGTGAAAAAAACAAATCATTACAACCATCTTCGGCGTGCAACGCAGAAAGTTCCAGGTACTGGCGAGCTTGTAATAATGGGCGTTTATCCTCTGAAACCTTACTTTCAGGTCGGAGTAATCTCAGGTACGATGTTCAAATCACATTATGATTACAAGCAGTATATATATATCGTATCTTAAAACTAATTTGGAAACATTTTTGCTCAGCCGATGGTAAGAAATTGATCCACAAAGTGGACGTAAACTTGGATAGATGCTGCTTGGGCCACGAAATGGGGATTACGACGAGGTACTTAGTCGTTTTCTCAGGCCTGAGATTCGGCCGTAATTTCCTCTTTCGTTTCTGACGTTATATCATATATATATATATATATATATATATATATATATTTTCAGGCACAATGTGATCTTGGACTTTCCTCCGACGTTAGATATTCGCAGACTCATGACTGGTGGGCCGTAAGCTCGATTATTCCCTGCCCACAGTTTAATGAGTATTCGAGTTTCGTCTTAAACGATTGCTCAAAATGCAGATTACTTAAATACGAAAAAGGCGCATACGCTAGAATAGGGATAATGCCTCGCTACGGCGAAACGCAGTCAGTCAAGTGGTTTCAAGTGAAGCCAAGCTGCGCTTTTCATATTCTGAACTGCTACGAGCGAGGCGACGAGGTATTAACAACTAAGCGAATCTATCGAAAACTTGGAAAAAAAATTTCTGGTCTTTCGTTTACTCTTTGGCTGATTGATTATAGTTCTTATGGTCAACTAAAGGTAGTAGTCTTGGCCTGTAGATCAGAATGTTCGATCTTGCCAGGGCCCGACTTTGGTGTGAGCAAATTCGAATGGTTCTCCGAGAGATTCGAGAATATCCTCGACGAAAAATCGCACGAAGAATCCTTTCTAGCGCGCGTATACGAATGGAGGCTGAACACGAAAACGGGCGATGTATTAGAGGCTAATCTCACTGGAAATCAACACAGCATGGATTTTCCTATGATCAACGAGGAATATTGCGGGCGAATGAACAGTTTCGCTTACACTCAAATTGCAGACCCCATAGCAAGCTCAAAAGCGGGTAATATATAAAAAAATCACTGCGTAAGAAGCAAGCGGAGAACTAATTATAAATCTCGGCGCAGGTATGTCGAAATTCGGCGGGCTGGCGAAGCTCCACTTCGAAGAACGGCGACGGCAAGAAAGCGTAATGCTGCTAATATAACCTTTACGTATCTCTGTTTTGCGCAAATCGCCTGAGATTTTTTGCGCTAACGTTTAGTGCGACGAAGAAGACTTGATCAAGGTGGAGCACCATGAGTTTCCGAGCAATACTTTCTGCACTGGGGCGGCTTTCGTCGCCAAGCCAGGCGGCGTATCGGAGGATGATGGATGGATTATTACATATGTGCATGACGAAGACAGCAACAAATCTCATGTAAAATTTTCTTCTTTTTTTTTTTTTTTTCTTTTTCGGATTTACTGAGGCATTTTTTTACCGCCGAATCTCTTTACAGGTGTACGTTGTCGACGCGAAGAACTTCACGGGCGAAGCAGTGGCCAAGATAGAACTTCCAAGGAGAGTACCTTATGGATTCCATGGAACATTCCTTCAGTTATTAAATCCTTGATTGAGTATAAGTCTGATAACATGTCACTGATTGTTTCTTTCTATTTCAATAGTGGGCTCCATGTGAAGACAGTGTACAGTCAAAAGAATATTTCAAGAAAATTGCCACAACCCACCAGAAATTTCAGGTGGTGTTCTGCGATTCGTTGATTCCCTTTTCGAGTTGAGTGTGATAGGAGAAGAATGATCATTAAAAAAAGTGTTCTTTACCACGCGGACAAAACAGCAGCGACCACGAACTCACCGTCCTCGGACCTTTTGTTTGTCTTCAAGACAACGATTACGACCCAATAAAGAATGGCGTGAGCAACGATTACGAGTACGACCCAATAAAGAATGGCATGAGCAACACGCGTCAAAATTAGATTTTGTTCGAGAAATCGCTTGAAAGCATCGCTCCCATACACACTCAGCTGCGTGTACTTTTTCCACCGTCTTTTAATGGTTTTTTTTCCTGCTCTCTCTGTCTGCGTGTTTGCGTTCGTGTGTGTGTGTGTGTTTGTGTGACAATGGAAGACGAAGTAAAGCCTCTCCTTGAAAAAACCACTCGTGTAAAGGGTGGCTACAGAACTCTGCCTTTCATAATTGGTGAGCCCACTTGCTCTGTTTTCGTTGTGTCTCTGCTGCATATGAATTGGGTTGTCGGATTTTTTAGCTTAATGTGTCGTTTATTGTCTCATATATTATCAGTTCAGTGACTTTCTCCTATCTCAGTTCACTGTACTGTGTGTATTGACTTGCTCTGTTTTTCATCCTTCCTACTTCGTTGCAAAGCAAATGAGGGATTAGAGAAGATCGCCACAAACGGCCTATCAACAGTGATGACGCTTTATCTAATGAAAGAGTATCACTTACAGATGACCTCTGCTTCCAATGTGATCTTCTTATGGTCTTCTGCTACGAGCTTGATGCCTCTAATCGGCGCCATCTCAGCAGATTCTTTTCTCGGGCAATTTCGTACCATTGGTTTTGGATCAATCATCTGCCTTACGGTACCCTTTTCTTCGCCTTTTCGACTTCATTTCCCCACTCCCTCTTCTGTGCAAACACTTCAACTGACTCAGCTTAATTCTGAAGGGGACGATTTGCCTTTGGCTAACAACCGTAATCGAAGAAGTGAGGCCAACTTTCAGTTCTCAGACGACGACGTTTCTTCAGCTGCTCTTTCTCTGCACCGCACTCGGGCTCATATCGATAGGCTCGGGCGGGATTAGGTCGTGCTCTTTATCCTTCGGAGCGAATCAAATTGCCAAGAATGGAAAGATCGATATGAAGGGAAGCTGTGTTCAATGGTACTATGGCATATGCACACTGTGTATACTCATTGGCTTCACTTGCGTAGTTTACATTCAAGAAAACTTGGGATGGAGAATAGGGCTCGCCGTCCCAGTCGTCCTCATGATGCTCGGAGTCGTTTCTTTTCATGCAGCTTCTCCCTTTTACGCCAAGTCGAAGGGCGGGACGAGCCTTATCAGAGGCTTTCTTCAGGTCGTCGTAGCTTCTTACAAGAACAGAAACCTTAAAATCCCAGAAAATGGCGCCACCGTAGTATATCACTCGAAGATCGACTCTGAACTTGCCTATCCTAGCCCAAATCTCAGGTGAGATTTCTTATTAAGGTTTAATTGTGTTTCCAGTCCTATAATTTTTGGGGGTGGTATTATAGGAACTGTGAACTAAGTAGAACACAACAACTTCAAGACTAAGCAATTTAGGGATATCCCACGCTTTTGCCCAAAATTCTAAGGTTCCTGCAAATTTAGGGATGATTTTATACGGACAATAACTTTCAAAATTGAGCAATTTTTGGAGAAATCTGAGGTTTCACCGTATAATGCTCCAAATATTGCTTAAGTTAAAAAGTTTTTTGCCCGTCCCTAAATTTCCGCCCCTACAATGCCACCACTAGAATAACATATGAGTGAAAAAAAGCTAAACTCTATACTCATAAAAAGCACCGTTTTAAGCGAGGATCTCTGGCCATTTTACCAGGTTTCTAAACAAGGCTTGCATCGTCCAAGATCCCCAAAGCGATCTGAGCCCAGACGGAAAAGCTTCGAATCCATGGCGTCTGTGCACAGTCGATCAAGTCGAGGACCTCAAATCTCTGCTGAGGGTCATCCCAATATGGTCCTCGGGGATAATCATGAACATAAACGTCTGCCAAACGTCGTTCCCGATCCTCCAAGCGTCTTCCATGAATCGACGCATAACTTCAAAGTTCGAAATCCCAGCAGCATCTTTCGGCACATTCACGTTCATCTCCGTCATAATATGGATAGGCCTCTACGAATGCGCCATCGTTCCACTCGCCTCTCAACTACTCAGAAGGCCGTTCCACCTAAGCCCAACCCAAAGAATGGGCCTCGGAATATTCCTGTCGTTCTTGGCCGTAACCGTTTCTTCATTCGTGGAGGATACGCGTCGAAATTTAGCCGTAAACGGGCCCGCCGGGGCCCACATAATGTCGGCCATGTGGCTCGTGCCTCAGTACTGCCTCACGGGATTCGCCGAGGGCGCGAGCGCAGTTGCGCAGAACGAGTTTTACATATCGGAGTTTCCGAGGCGCATGTCGAGCATAGCGACTTGCATGTTCGGGGTTGGGCTGTCGCTGGCTAATCTGATCGCGAGTTTGCTTATGAATTTGGTCGACGGCGTTTCGAAGAAGGGACGAGGTGTTAGTTGGATTTCGACGGATATTAATAGGGGACGATACGATTATTACTACTTGGTTCTCGCCGGGTTGAGCTTGGCGAATATGGTTTATTTTTTCGCATGCTGTAAGGGTTATTACGGGTCTGTTAGGCGCGAAGGTAAGGGTTCGGGTCGGGAGAATGGGGATGGTTGAACATTCGTGTTTTTTAGGGTTTCGATTTATACGGTGTATATGTATGGTTGAGAAAGGCGGCTTTCTTTCTATGTCTGCAATGCACTTTCCTCAGAACACACACAAAGTCGTTTCGAGCGCATTTCCATCATAGGTTTTCGCTTCCCTTTACGTTGCTATTACCGAGCTTTGAATCGTCGTGCCATTCGCCTGAGAACGCATTCTCGGGTTCGAACGCTAATTTGTTGGGTTCGACAAAGTCGTTTTGGGTGTTTCCTTTTACGTTGCTATTCCTTTTTTTTTTGTAAGTTTTAATAGGAAAAATCAAAATAATGCTTAATATAGCTTGCAAGAATGACCCCCAATGAAGTATATTATTCAAAATTAGACTCCCACTTATGTATATATTCAAAATTAGACTCCACTTTTATCAAAATAGAAAAAAACAACTCCACTAAATAATTTTTTTTATGTAACTTTGGACGCAACTGAATTTTAGGTAAGGCCCCGCCACTGATCAAAAGTAAGGGCAGTTTTTCGTTTGTTTGGCCCCAATGAGGCATAAGCTAGTAGCCCAATGCTTGGAGGATTAATCTTATGCAAAGATAAAATCTTTTTGCTTATGATTAGGGTTGCAAACGAATCGATCTTTTTTGGTTCCATTCGCGATTCAATTCGAATTTTAAGATTCGAATTCGAATATTTAGAATACGAATCCGAATAAGAATATTGTTTTTGATTCGAGAAATATACGAATACGAATATGAAATCACAATATTCGATTCGAAAATTAATCGAATTATTCTATTCGGATAATATAACATAAATAATAGTATAATTAATATATATTCACATATAATATATGATAACTCACTAAAACATTTAAACATAATATGTTATAATTCAATATATGCTTAAAAATAATTTATTATAATTCATTATATATTTTAAATATAATATAGTTTACATTTTATTAAATAGAAAATGAAAGATGACTTTGAATACAGATATTCGATATTCTATTCGAATATTCGAGAAAATATTCGAATTCGAATAAGAATCGATTTTATGATTTGCTTAAATATTCGAATATTCGTATTCGTATTCGATTGTCATCCAAATACGAATAGAATATTGCGATATTCGACTCGATTCGATTCGTTTGCAACCCTACTTATGATGCTCTTCAATTAATCATTGGATTATTTGCAAAAAAAAATTGCAAATAATCAGCTTGATTACGGATTGAGAAAAGAAAACGAAAAAGAAAAAAAAAAAAAAAACCCCTCTTTTAAGCCCACTTAAATTAGCGATCATCCGACCAAAAATTTGATTGAAAAAAAGTACCTTTCGATGCTTTATGAGGATGGTTCTTGGACATGGTGGGCAGGCGAATTTGGGTATGGTGTGTGAGAATTTGGACAACAGCTTTGATCTTGAGATTCTTTGTCTCTTATTACCGCCGTGGACACCATGGAGATGAGCTCGTGGCTCGGCGCCGGCCGGGCACACGACGGCAGACACGTGGCAGGGTTTCCGACGATCGTTCCACCCGCCGTTAGAGTTTTGCGGCGAGCAGATCGTAGCTTTATCAGCTGACCCAATAAGTACCAAAGGAGCATCGCAATACCTTCAGATTTTTCACAAGAGCCCATATTAAACCCGAAAAAAAAAGTCTGAAGACTAATAGTATCTATGAAGATAATTGATCATGTCGTCGGTTGAAGATTATTTATTTTTTTGGAATTGGATGGGATTAACTTTAGGTGAACGGGTGATCGATAGACCTGAATTAAATGCCAAGAAATGTACACCTAAGACGGCGCTTGTCGGGCTATGATTAGAAAACTGTGCTTGGTCGGGATAAATATGCCGAAAGGTGAGATATATTTTATTTTAACTTGAGGTGAGTTACTTCGTTTTTGTGATAAAAATACGTGTTAGCGATATGATGGGATATGGAATTATAGAAGAAACCCTTAATTTTTTTCCTCAAGCGAATGTTTTCACTAACACAACAACAAAGGAGTCCAATGGACTTCATTTGAAATAGCCTAATTCGGGGCGCAATTTGAGTTCTAAAAAATCGGTCGGGCTAATGAATTTACTCAAACCTCCATCTTTTCTTCCATCCCCAGCGATGCTTTTGCTTCCCAATGCTCGCTTTTCCATCAAATACAGCAATTGCATCGCTGGGATAATGATCGAAGAAGGATGGAATAAATGAACCTAATACTAATATAGGGTCAATGCTCGACCCAGTCATTCCCATGATGTAAGGAATTACCCCACTCCATCTCCTTTATAGAGCTCGAGGAGTCAGTAAACTGCATTTGCTTCTGTTCTCTGGGAGCGAAGGGATTGAAGAAGCTGTTTAATTGAGGGAAGTTTTGAGGCGTTCCTAAAATGCGCTTCGGCGTAGTGTTCACGGCGCTTCAGTGATCGGCAGAAGGAAAGCGCATTGTACTTTGGCTTCCATGGCTTTGAAGGGAAGCGTAAGCGCTAGCTGAACTGCTTATCTCTTCGTGCATGCGCCGTTTCTTCGAAGCCCTAAGCGACGTTTCGCGCTTTTTCTTCGCAGATAGGTCGGCGCTCTCCATAGCTATATTCTTACCTTCTTTTCATTATTTTTAGGGTGGGAGACTTCAGCTGGTATTCCTGGAAGGCTGTTTAGCGAAAGCTCCAACGCCTTTTTTCCTTCTGCATTATTATCGCCAACTTTGGACGACGCCAAAAAATGTGGCATTTTTGCCGTGCCACTCTTCACAAAGGCGGCGCTCCCCCTAAAATTTTGGCGCAATAAGCGTTCGCCAGGCGCAGTGTTAGCGTGTTCGGATAATACGAGCAATATTAACGACAGTCAACCAACGACGAAAGCGAAAATGACACGGCGACTTTTAACGTGGAAAACCCGAAACGGGAAAAACCACGGGATCGCTCTCCCGATCCAAGGAAACGTCCACTATAACCAAGTTCGACCGGTACAACGGACAACACCTCTTGAGAACGTCTCGAGGTAATAACAGCCCAACAACACACCGAAAAATACTACGCCGACAAGAGAGCACGCTACGTCGAGTTACAAACTCGGTACACCAACAAACGTCGAGCTACAAGCTCGGATATACGAAGAAAGAGTTCAAGCCGATTACCACCAAACTGTGACGAACCGACCAATCTGACCCGGTAGATATGTAGATCACGCCGAGGTGAGTCTCCTCCCGAAATTTGAACGAAATCGGGGTAACAGATCGTCCGGATCGAATTTTTCTTCTCCCTTTTCTTTTTTCTTCTTTCTCCTCTTTTTCTCTTCTCCTTCGCGTCTGTGTCGTGTGCGTGAGTTGTGTATGTTTTTTTTTTACATAACACATATATATATAATATATACATGCAATTGGGCCAGCCCTAATATGGGCCGGACCCTAATAAACTCCCCCTCCGGCTCATACGGTGGGCTCAAGCAAGCCCGCTTTCCGCCGACATATCTGATCCGTTCTCGCTCGTATGTACCTTCGCCAAATACAACTGCTTCGACTCGAGCACATCTCGAACCCAATGGTATCTGACGTCGATATGCTTGGATCTCGAATGGAATGACGAGTTCTTGGAGAGGTGTATAGCACCCTGACTATCACTGTAGACAACGTACTTGTCTTGCCGTAAACCAAGCTCTTCGAGAAACTTCTTCATCCACAAAGCTTCTTTGCAACCCTCCGTGATTGCAATATACTCGGCTTCTGTGGTGGATAGCGCAACGCACTTCTGCAGCTTCGACTGCCATGACACAGCTCCCCCTGCAAAAGTCATCAAAAAACCTGAAACAGATTTTCTGGAATTAGTATCACCTGCCATGTCTGAATCGGTATATCCAACTAGCATAGGCTCTCCGCCGCCAAAACACAAACACGTCTTGGACGTGCCTCTGAGATATCTCAATATCCACTTTACGGCTTCCCAGTGCTCTTTTCCCGGGTTAGAGAGAAAACGGCTAACGACACCAACGGCATGGACAATATCGGGTCGAGTACAAACCATGGCATACATCAAACTACCGACCGCAGACTGATAAGGAACTCTGCTCATGTCGGCCTTCTCTTTCTCACTTTTCGGGCATTTCTCAGATGATAACTTGAAATGACCAGCAAGTGGAGAACAAACCGCCTTGGCTTTACTCATGTGAAATCTCTCGAGAACTTTCTCAATGTAGTCTTCTTGAGATAACCATAACTTCCGATTTTTCCTATCACGAGAAATCTTCATGCCGAGAATTTTCTTCGCCGCTCCCAAGTCCTTCATTGCAAAAGACTTGCTCAACTCTCTTTTCAACGCCGCAATCTTGCTAGTATCATGGCCTATAATCAACATGTCGTCAACGTACAAGAGAAGAACAATAAAGTCGTCATCGGAGTACCTCTTGACGAACACACAATGATCCGAAGAGGTTCTGGTGTACCCATGACTGGTCATAAAGGAGTCAAACTTCTTGTACCATTGACGTGGAGCTTGTTTCAAGCCGTACAGACTTTTCTTCAACTTGCAAACAAGCTGCTCTTTTCCCTTGACTTTGAATCCCTCGGGCTGCTCCATGTAAATGTCTTCTTCAAGGTCACCATGAAGAAATGCAGTCTTCACGTCAAGTTGCTCAATCTCCAAGTTCAAGCGCGCCGCCAAACCAAGAGCAACTCGGATCGAGGACATCTTCACCACCGGTGAGAATATATCATCAAAGTCAATCCCTTTCTTCTGACCGAAACCTTTCACGACCAACCGAGCTTTGTACCGTGGTCGAGAACTATTTTCTTCATTTTTCAGTCGATAAACCCATCGATTCTTCAGAGCTTTCTTTCCTCGAGGTAGCTCTACCAAATCGTAAGTGTTATTATCATAGAGGGATCGCATCTCTTCCACCATAGCTTTCATCCACTCATTTTTGTCGTCAACAGAAATTGCGTCTTGGTAATCCTCAGGTTCTCCCCCATCTGTTAGCATCACGTACTCATCTGAAGAATACCTCGTGGATGAACGATGCTCCCTAGCAGATCTTCTCAACTGAGGTTCAACCGAAGGTTCAACAGCTTCATCAACAGGCTCTGTTGGCTCAACATCATCAACTGTAGGATTTTCAACGTTGTCGACACCGCTAGATTCTGGAACGTCTCCCCCTTGATCAGGATATGCTACACGTACAGGAGGTGGATCTAAATTAGGTAGATCACCGCTGGACTTCTTAGCCGACTTCTCTGACTGAATGTCTCGTATGCACTGATCTTCAACAAACACAGCATCGCGGCTTCTGATAAGCTTCTTCTGCACGGGGTCGTAAAATCTGTACCCAAACTCATCAAGGCCATAACCGATAAACACACATGGTCTGGTCTTCACATCAAGCTTCGATCGCTCGTCTTTCGGGATGTGAACAAAGGCCTTGCACCCAAACACGCACAGGTGGTCATACGAGACTTCCTTTTCCGACCAAATCTTGTCAGGTACCTCAAATCTCAAAGGAACACAAGGTGTGAGATTTAAGACATGAACAACGGTATTTAACGCCTCACCCCAGAAAGAATTCGGCAGCTGTGACTGCGATAGCAAACATCTCACTCTCTCGATTAGTGTTCTGTTCATCCTCTCAGCTAGACCATTTAGCTGAGGTGTCTTTGGAGTCGTCTTTTGATGTCGAATACCGTATCTCTTGCAATACTCATCAAAAGGACCACAATACTCCGTTGTCCGTCCGAATACAATTGAGCTTTTTGTTGGTCTGTCTCTCCACCAAAGCGTGAAACTGCTTGAAAACATCTAGCACTTGGTCCTTGGACTTCAGCGTATAAGCCCAGGTCTTCCTCGAATGGTCATCTATAAAAGTAACAAAATACACAGCACCACCAAGTGTTCTTGTTTTCATAGGACCACAAACATCGGAGTGAATTAGATCGAGTATACCTGATTTCGGCGAGTGAGCGATGTTCTTGAACGCAACTCGGGTCTGCTTCCCAGCCAAGCAATGATCACATCTTCGTAACGAAGGATTCTTCACGCCAGATAGAAGATTCTTCTTGGCTAGTATCATCAGTCCCTTTTCGCTCATGTGGCTGAGTCTATTATGCCAAAGCTCCGTCGCACCACCATCGTCGACTGCATTCACGGTAGAATCTGCAATATTTGCTTGCGTCACATAGAGCTGAGATGACGTCTTCTCTCCTTTCGCCACGATCAAGGAGCCTTTAGTAAGCTTCCATTTTCCATCTCCAAAGTGGCTGTGGAAACCTTCATCGTCTAGCTTCCCTGTGGACATCAAACTCATGCGAAGCTCTGGAACATGCTTCACGGCCTTCAAAATCAATGTATTTCCGTTCTCCGTCTGCAAGCGCACGTCACCGATACCGATGGCTCTAGCAACGCCATCGTCTCCCATAATAACTCGTCCAAAATCACCAGAGGTATATGAGGCAAAGAAATCCCGTCGCGGTGTAGCATGTATCGTAGCACCGCTATCGATCACCCAACTAGTCTCATGACTAGCTAGATTAACAGCATCGTCGTCGCGCACAACAAAGAAATCTGCCGTGACTGCGGTTACCTTGTCAACCTTATCAGCATCTATTGTCTGATGATCTTGACCCTTCGCATTCTTGTTCTCTCTCAGGAACTTTCGGCAAACTCTTTTAATGTGCCCCTTCTTGCCACAATAATGACACTCAATGTTGGCATACTTTCCCGACTTGCTCTTACTTCTGTTGCGATCACCTGAGCCTCGACTCTTGCTCCTCCCCCTGTTATTTGTGACTAGGACATCGGCCTGCGTAGAAGAAGAACCCTGTGACTTTCTTCTCATTTCTTCGTTGAGGACGCTGCTCTTCACCAATTCCATCGAACAAATGCCATTTGGAGCCGAATTAGATAATGACATTCTGAATGTCTCCCACGAGTCTGGTAACGTACCAAGAAGCCACAAACCCTGCACTTCGTCGTCGAACTTGTCCCATTCCAGATAGCTGATTAATAATTCCTTGGAATATATTCAAGTGATCAGATATGTTGCTCCCTTCTTGATACTTCAAACTCATCATCTGCTTTATCAGAAAAAGTTTGTTGTTCCCCGTCTTGCGAGCGTATAACTGCTCAAGCTTGCTCCATAAGGTCCTGGCATGTTTCTCGTCGCTTATGTGATTGAGAACATTATCGTCGACCCACTGTCGAATAAAGCCGCAAACTTGGCGATGAATCAATTCCCACTCCTTGTCGCTTTTATCAGTCGGCTTCTCCAAATCGAACACCGGCGAATAATAATCTTTTACGTATAAAAGATCCTCCATCTTCCCTTTCCAAATATGGTAGTTCGACCCGTTCAACATAACCATCCGACTAGTATTGCCCTCCATGACTTCGAACACAATAACGCGATTCAACCTCTCTCTGATACCACTTTGTTAGCGTGTTCGGATAATACGAGCAATATTAACGACAGTCAACCAACGACGAAAGCGAAAATGACACGGCGACTTTTAACGTGGAAAACCCGAAACGGGAAAAACCACGGGATCGCTCTCCCGATCCAAGGAAACGTCCACTATAACCAAGTTCGACCGGTACAACGGACAACACCTCTTGAGAACGTCTCGAGGTAATAACAGCCCAACAACACACCGAAAAATACTACGCCGACAAGAGAGCATGCTACGTCGAGCTACAAACTCGGTACACCAACAAACGTCGAGCTACAAGCTCGGATATACGAAGAAAGAGTTCAAGCCGATTACCACCAAACTGTGACGAACCGACCAATCTGACCCGGTAGATATGTAGATCACGCCGAGGTGAGTCTCCTCCCGAAATTTGAACGAAATCGGGGTAACAGATCGTCCGGATCGAATTTTTCTTCTCCCTTTTCTTTTTTCTTCTTTCTCCTCTTTTTCTCTTCTCCTTCGCGTCTGTGTCGTGTGCGTGAGTTGTGTATGTTTTTTTTTTTTTTTTTTTTACATAACACATATATATATAATATATACATGCAATTGGGCCAGCCCTAATATGGGCCGGACCCTAATACGCAGATCTCTTTCCCGAGCCATTCTCTCTTCAGCTTCGGTCAGCTTTCTGCTGACGGGCGCTTTCTTCTTTCCAGGATGAGCTTTATTTGCTGCATCCAATTTGGGAGGATCGCCAATAGCCAATTTCTTCAATTTAGCCGTTAAATGGGCTAGGAAAGGCACTTTCGGCTTTCTCTTGCGCGAAAGTAGCGCCTCATCATTCCGCGGAAGGCGCACATTATTATCGCAAGTGAAGGCGGTCCCTTACACAATGGATTAAAAACACTAAGTAATAAACTGATGTTGGACGTGATGTTGGGTCAACACTCGAACTCACTTATAAAGCACAGCGGAAATGCTAGAAACTTAGTGATAAAAATGAAACGAACACTCACGATGTTTTGTGCAGCAAGTCAAATAACTTGCTGCGAGACCCAAAGGGTAAAGATCCACTAGAAAGATGGATTACAAAGACTATCGAAAAAGATAGTCAAAAACTAGTCTAGCCAAAACCTACGAATCAATAAAGAATTCAGCAACCACTAGACTAAAAAGAAAACTCTTTCAAGAAAATAACTCTCGCTCAAACTGCTCTGTTTTTCGCTCGTGTTCGTCGTCACTTCAAATGATTAAGTCTTCGACTTATATAGGTCTTCACTCGTAAAAGACTTGTCCAAAGGACTTGGCAACTTCCCACAACGTCCACTAACGTCCACTAAGTGTATTTGGACGGTTAGTGATCGTTGGAACTAGACTTGGTCAGCTTGGATTGCTCGGTCTTCACTTGAGCTCCAAGCTTCCTATTTTTAGTATGCTTCACTCCTCTTTTTGCTCTAGCTTATCCATACTCTTTCCACACGGTTTGAACCGTTCTAGCTTTTATCCATAACCTGCACAATACTAGAAAATGCCACGTCATAATTAAAATAGGTTTTGGGCATGAAAGATAAAACTAGGAAAGGGAACATTCTCGGCCAACAGATGTTGACTTAGAATGTTACCCAACATTGTTTCAGTTGAACGCTCAACATCAACAATCTCCCCCTTTTTATCTTTCTTCCCAAAACCAAAGCAGAAGTCAGTCATTGTGAAACTCCCCCTAAAGGCAACATCAACTCAACCACAAAAACAAAATGGTTAGAGTTAGACGAAAAAACCGAATAGTAAGAAAAACTATTCAAAGTACTAGAAAATTAGTACATGCCTTAGAGGTCCTGAACATAAATCTGTAAAACAAAAATAGACATGGTCCAAATAAAAATCGCACAAAAGAAAATAAGAGATAAGCATGCAAACATAAGCAAAATGCGCATGCACAAAAATCTGAAGCTCAAAACTCTAAGTCTCCGCTTCAGCTCCTTCTCCTTGCCCTTCGTGCTCTTTCTCACTGTCCTGATCTCCCCCTGCTCGGTCTGCGCCAGTACCTTGCCCTACTTCACTTGGCCCTGCTCGATCTTCAGCTCTCGGCTCAGCGCTCACTGCTTCTGCCCTATCTCCCCCTTTTTGGGAAGAAATGAACCTCCTTAAGGCATCCCTTTGAGCTACCAAGGCTGCTATGGATTCGTCAAGAACTCGGACAGCCTGCTCTGCCAGAGATGTTGGCCCAACACCGTGGTCAACATCACGTGCAATCTGCTCCGGTGTGCGCCAAGGAAGATCCACAACCTTATTAGGTCCTGTAAGGTGGCTTGGCTGAATGGCGTATGGCATCCTCTGAGTGACTACTTTATCTTTGCGAGAGGGTTGAAAACCTCCTTGAACCAACACTCCATAGATGATGGAAGGGTACGGCAGGATCCCTTTGCTAACCTTCTCCGCTTGATTTGACATGTGCTTGAGGATGATCTCTCCCCAGTTCAGCGGCAGATTGCGCCCAAGAGCGTACAGCAGATGAGCCATTTGCTCAGTTACTCGAGTATCATTCAAGGTAGGCAACCAACTAAAGATACCTATCTTAAAAAGAACTGAGTACAAGGAAGTTAGAGCTGTACTTGCACAATTTTTCTTCCATACCGACACTCTCACTCCAGTAAGAAATCTAACCACCTCATCATTGTCATACTCATAGCCCATATCAACCTCAGGCGTTCCAAGAAACTCATTTATAGCACGAGAGGAAATATCATAAAGTCTCCCCCTTAAAAAGACCTTCCCATACTTGCGAGAATTAACTTCAGCAATATTAGAGAAAAGGTTCGCATATACCTCGCGGACGACTGAGTCACAGTACGTCCCAAGTTCCTTCACCATTCGACCTAAGTGTCGAGATTCGAGGAATTGCAAGACACCATGCTTCCTAAAGCTCTCGTCGTCCACCACCCTTTCCACTCTGAGAATTCGCCGACTAATGGAATCCCACAGCTCCGCATTGGCTGCACGGTAGAACTTTTGGTTGGGCAGTGGATTTTCCCAGTCAGAATCCTCCAATGTTGGTTCAACATCATACTCAACATCTTCATCTTCGGCTGGGACTGGAGAGACGGCACGATGACTTTGATCTTGGTGAGGAGAGCTGTCAGTCCTGGCACGCTTCGAGGGCTGGTCATCACTCTTCATGGGTCGTTTACCAGCGCGCTTCTCCACCCTTTTCCTCAAAGATTCCAGAGTCTCAGCAAGATCAGCCCCAACAACATCGATGCTCTGCGAGCGATCTGAGGCTGTAAAAGACTCTGTGGCTGAGGATGGCGTTTCTCCCCCTGAAAGCTTGAAGTCCTCGTCTGAGACCTCAGAGTCGAAGCTGTCATATGTCGTAGAGTCGACGATGGTATCAGCGGAGTCGCTGGACAGATTGATGGGATCATCGGCGTTGGAAGTCGGATTCAGCGCTCGTCTTATACGTCCGCTTCGTCGCTTCTTCACAGGGGCTGACGGCTTCGTCTGGGCTTTGCTCTGCTTCTTCTTGGAGGTTCCTGGCCGTGCTTTCTTCGTCCTTGGAGCAGTTTTTGTGCCCGGAATTGAAGTGGCAAACTCAGGTGCTGGAGGAGGGTTTGGAGATGGTGCCGTGACATTGATAGCGCCTCCGACCAGACTTGTTTGGACAGGCCGTGACTGAGATGGAGTTGCGCCGAGAGGTACGTCGGCGAAATTGAAGACTGGCGGCGGAATATTCCTTCTGAGAACGGCTGGGTCCGGAACGCCTGGGTCTACTGAAACAGGGGTTTCAGTCACCACTGGGTTTGGCGCTACGGGCTCTTCTCTTCCAATCGGTGCTCTGGAATCTGGAATAGCACCAGATGAGCTCGGCGGCGCATCAGATTTGCGATTTCTGCGCTGTTCTTGGAGCGATTGGAGCCGAGTTCCCAGAGGCAAATCATCATCATCGTCTCGACTTGGCATCGTCGCTGGAGGTTCTTGGCAAGGATACGCTGTTGGGGGATCCTCTGAAGTGGGCTGCGACGTCGCTGCTTGTTCACTGGTGGTCTGAGGTGGTGGTCTGGCCGGCCGGAGCGGCTGAAAAGGGCCACTGTACACCACAATCTCCATTGGACCTGGGATAACTTGCAGAGGGACTGGAAATCCAAGGTTAGGGTCGAATGTTGGGTCAACATTCGGTTGAGGAGGAGAATTCGACATGATTTCTACTGAGAAAAGTGAATCAAAATCGAAAAACAGAAAACCCTAGTGAACTTAGGATCACGAAAGCAGTTTCAGAGAGAGAGAAATCGAAGTGATGCAAGTGGGATGATATGACAAGTTAAAAATAATCATATAAACTACCACTTAAAACTCGAGCTTGTCACAACGGTTACTGCAGTTATTTTGAAGCTAATCATGGAGTTAATGGACAAAAATAACCGTTGAGAATAAGAGGAGAAAACTGCACAAATTGGATAAGTCTAGACTAAGTCATGATTTTTCAAAACATGAAGCTAAAAATAGTATAAACCAAATCCAATTAATCGACCACATAGGAGCACGTTAGAGACTAAGTCATGCGAGTAAATAGGAGTATTTTAGACCATGTTTCTACCAAAAAGACCACTAAATCAAAAGTCAAGGTAGAATCAAGAAATACTAACCGATTGAGCGACGTTGATGAACACATAGAGACAAGTGTAAAGAGCCATTCTTCGAGAGTTTCTAATGCAATTCTGAGAGATAACTAAACTCGACACACAAGACTGACAAAAACAGTACTAAAGACAGACACGCACAAAACGAAAGCACACAATGTAGCAATATCGAACTGACAGTCACACATGTTGCCCCAACATTTGACTCAACATTCTAATTCCGTAATCCTAGACTTATCTGCTTAATCCTTCTCAAAATCAGTTCCCTTTATTTCTACCCTTTCACCTCATATATCCAACCGAAATTATGCACTGTCCTTATACTCCCTTGCCTCAAGGATCGGCTTTTTGTCGCATAGTATACATCGTCACCGCGAATGCCGTGTACCTAAGGAATTCTATTACCGAGAGCCTATATCTAGCAGAGAGTTTATAAGCATGCTCAACACAATAAAAAGGATTGGTTTTTAGTCGCAAAGAGTACATCGTCACAGCGAATGCCGTGTACCTAGGGACGTATTACCAAGAGCCTATAAAAGAGGGATCAGGTTCATTTAGGGACCAATCAAGAAGAATCAAGTCATTTCACAGGAAAACAGAACAGAATATTAAACCAAACATTAAAGCAGTAACTATCAAAATCGACATATGCTTTGTTGATCCAAATGTTGGACCAACATCTAAACTAACATGTGCAAACCTATGGATTTCTTAAGGTCCGAGAACCTTTCGGAATCCAATGCTTTCGTAAAAATGTCTGCTAACTGATTCTTAGTGTCTATATGCTCGATGCGGACTAACTCTTTTTCGACCATATCTCTCAGAAAATGATGCCTAATATCTATATGCTTTGTTCGAGAATGTTGGATGGGGTTCCTAGAGATGTTAATGGCACTAAGGTTATCACAATACATAAGCACAGATTCGCACTCTAACCCATAGTCACATAACATACTATTTAACCACAATAATTGCGTGCAACAACTACCCGCCGCAACATACTCGGACTCAGCAGTAGATAAAGACACACAGTTTTGTTTCTTACTATACCATGCAACCAAGTTATTACCTAGGAAGAAACAGCCACCACTTGTGCTCTTGCGATCATCTTCGTCACCCGCCCAGTCAGCATCGCTATAGCCTACAAGACTCAAATTAGTATCTTTGGAAAACCATAATCCAAGACTACACGATCCACTCACATAACGAAGTATTCTCTTAACAGCATTAAGATGCGACACTTTAGGTTCAGATTGATATCTAGCACATACGCAAACACTATACATGATATCAGGTCTACTCGCAGATAAGTATAATAAACTGCCTATCATAGAACGGTACAATGTTGGGTCAACATTCTGCCCAACATTGTCTTTACTTACCTTTTGCGAGGAACCCATGGGCGTTTTCATTACCTTAGCAGTGTCCAATCCGAACTTCTTGACAGTGTTTTTGGCATATTTTTCTTGGGACATAAAGATCCCGTCGCTACTTTGCTTAATCTGCAAACCTAGAAAATAGGTTAATTCGCCTATCATCGACATCTCAAATGTAGTGTTCATTGCCTGCACAAACTGATCTAATAAAAATTGTGAGCTTGAACCAAATACAATGTCATCAACATATACTTGAGCAATCAAAATATCGGATCCGACCCTCTTAACAAAAAGAGTACGATCCGCCTCACCTCGAGTGAAACCGAACTCAAGCAAAAATGTTGCTAACCTTGCATACCACGCTCGAGGCGCTTGCTTCAACCCGTACAATGCTTTCTGCAGCTTAAAGACATGGTTAGGATAATGGGGATCTTCGAACCCTTTAGGCTGTTCGACATAGATTTCCTTATCAATATACCCATTCAAGAAAGCACCCTTAACATCCATTTGGTGTAATGGAATGTTAAGCCAACATGCAATAGCTAACAAAAGTCTAATAGATTCTAGCCTAGCAACGGGAGCAAACGTCTCATCAAAGTCTATACCTTCTACTTGCGTGTAACCCTGAGCTACTAAACGTGCCTTATTTCTAACAACCCTACCAAGTTCATCAGATTTATTCTTAAATATCCACTTAGTGCCTATGACATTAATGTCTTTCGGCCGTGGCACTAATGTCCAAACTTGGTTTTTCTCGAACTGCAAGAGTTCCTCTTGCATCGCATTTATCCAACAATTATCCTTGAGAGCTTCAAGGACATTTTTGGGTTCTATCTCAGAAACAAAGCAGTTAAAACGTACCTCGGCGTATAGCGAATTCATACACGCATTTCTTACCATAGACTTGTAATCCTTTCGTGGTTTGTTTCTGGTCTTCCTTCCTTCATTCATGTCTCCAATAATTAGGTCAGTGGGATGGTCTTTCTGAATTTTAGCTGGCGGATCACGTCGCACTTCGCTGGGACCAGCTTCATCGTTCTGTTCTGGTACAGATGTTGAGTCCAATGTTGGCTCAACATTGTCATCCGCAGACTCCTCTGATTCGTTTCTTGCTTGTATAACCTCTGCAATATCAACTTGAGGAGGCATGTTGCTAAGATCAGTAGCATCATCAAACACAACGTTCACTGATTCTTGAACAGATTTCAAACGCAAGTTGTAAACACGATAGGCACGACTGTTAGACGAGTATCCTAGGAATATGCATTTGTCACTCTTCGAATCAAACTTAGTCAAATATTCACGGTCATTAAGCATGTAGCAAAAACATCCAAAGACATGAAAATATTTAACCGTAGGCTTTTTACCATTTAATAATTCATACGGGGTTTTCTTTGTACCATGCCTAAAAAATACACGATTCGAAATGTGACATGCAGTATGTAAAGCTTCAGCCCAAAAACGTTTAGACACATTCTTAGATAGTAGCATAACCCTAGCCATTTCTTGCAAAGTCCTATTCTTCCTTTCGGCAACCCCATTTTGTTGGGGTGTCTTAGGAGACGAATACTCATGCACAATTCCTTTCTTATCACAGAATTCATCAAAAAATTGATTCTCAAACTCTCTACCATGATCAGACCTAATGCGAAAAATAGTAGCACTGAAGTTGTTTCGGATCATAGCACAGAATTTTTTGAAAAAATCGACCGACTCTGATTTTTCCCTAAGAAAGAAAATCCATGCATATCTAGAAAAATCATCCACGAGCACATAAGCATACTTTCTACCCCCTATGCTATCAACTTCCATGGGACCCATCAAATCCATGTGAATCAACTGAAAACAGTGAGCAGTTTTAAAATGTTGAGCAGCTTGTTGGTCAACATTGTGACTAACATGTGTTTGCTTACCCTTCAAACACGACTCACATACAACCTTACCAAACTCCTTAAGCTTAGGAATGCCTCTGATTGCATCATGTTTGATAAGTTGCTCCAATGTCCTGTAGTTGACGTGGCCCAATTTGTAATGCCAAAGAACAACATCATCCTCGGCCTTTGAAAGCTGGCACACGTCTTTCTCACCAGTTTTGTCACCGACTAGGTAACAATTGTCGCTAGATCTCTTTCCTGCCATCACTAAAACAGAATTTTGGTTAAACACTTCACAACACTCCTTATTAAACCTTACCTCAAGATCATCGTCGCACAGCTGACTTATGCTGATCAGGTTCGCGACAAGTCCTTCTACATGGAGTACGTTGCTAAGTTTGGGAAAGTCAGGGACATTGAGTCTGCCTCGGCCGAGAATTCGGCCTTTGGAACCACCTCCGAAAGTCACAGATCCACTCCTTAAAGGCGTGTAATCACTGAGATACTCTTTGGTACCCGTCATATGTCGGGAACACCCGCTATCGAAGTACCATGAACCTGTAACGTTAGCTCGCAAAGAGGTATACACAACAAGACTCTTATCCCCTGATTTCCTAATCCAAGCTTTCTTAGAAGATTTAGCCACATTCTGTTTACTAGAATTCGAAGAAGCGCCGGCTGATTTCTCTCCAACCACATCCTTCAACACTGATTTCTCAATGTTGACCGACATGTTGGGTAACATCTCAGCTGACATCGATTTCTTGGCAGAAATCTCTCTCTTCAATTTCCAGCAGTGTGATTTTAAGTGACCTGATTTCTTACAGTGTTCACATACAAAGGATTTTTCATGAGTTTTAGGGGTAACATGCTCGGGACTCACCTTAGGATTCGTAACTTCGTCATTTACGGATTGAGCTTTAACAAATACAATCTTAGGCTTCTCATAGGTCAAGGGTTTAGTACTATCATGAGCAGATTTATGGTTATAGCCTAGACCTTGTTTATCTGTAATACCAATAGATAGTACCTCTTCATGGCTGGTTTTGCTCCTATTCCATTTAGCAAAAGTTTTGTCGGCCTCATTGAGTCGCTTTTGAAGTGAGTCTATTTCCCTGTCCTTTCGTGTCAAAGCGGCTTCCAACTTGTTCATGCCATCCATTAGACCTTCAATGACCTTCTCGTTTTTCTCATTTTCCTCGGACAGTAATTTCACCGCGGCACGGAGTTGTGAGTTGATCGTCTTTTCTACTTCATATTGTGATGTCAACTGCTTAACAGCTTCTTCACCACACTCTGCCTCAGTTTCTGTATCATCACAACTCAAAAGACCATCAAGACAGTTTGAATCATCATAATCAAAAATGATATGTTTTACAGATGTTGAGTCAGATGTTGGCTCAACATCAGTTATTGCAGTAAGGCCGATTTGATTATCTTCATCTTCTTCGTCGTCAGAAAATGACTGGATGATCACAGATGATTGCTTAGGCTCTTCCTCTTCATCTTCCTCTTCCTCGTCTGACAGATCGATCCACATGACTTTACCTCCACGTTTGCGAATGGTGTTGGCACATTCGTTGGCAAAATGGCCCCAACCTTGGCATTCAAAACACCGAACTGCCTCATAGTTGATATTCTTCTTTGGCTTTCCATCTTGCCTCCCAAAAGGTTTCCGTTTAGGGAACGGAGGGGCAGAAGATGATTCGGCCTTGGCATTCTGTCCTTTTCTGAATGTTGGGCCAGCATTTTGCACAACATTCTTCTTCTTGAAAAACTTGGCGAATTTCTTTACCACCATGGCCATGTCTTCTGCGTTTCTGGGGTCGACCTCGATCAATTCATCTGATGGCTGGGTGACAAGTGCGAGACTCTTTCCACGAGAGGCCCTCTTTTGGACTTCAAGATTGGTTTCATAATTTTTCAAAATGTTCATCAACACGTTGAAGTCCATGGTAGCTAGATTATGAGACTCCTCGATCGCTGACACCTTCATATTAAATTTTTCGGTTAGTGTACGAATTGCTTTTGAATTTAATACCTTGTTTGACAGAGGATCTCCTAGGCTGGCACACTCGCTGGAGATGGTCAGTAGCTTCCCAAAGTACGTCGTAATATCCTCGTCTTCCTTCATTCTGATATTCTCGAATTGGCTTAAGAGGAGGCGTAGTTTGGTTTCTCGCACCGTTGTATCACCTTCACAGTACCTCTCGAGCAAATCCCACGCATTTTTGGCAGTTGTACAGTTCTGGATTATCTTAAACATGAAGATATCCACCGTGGAGAAAATGGCGTTGAGAGCCTTGTCATTAAATTCAGCTAGGCTTCGCTCGGCTGCCGTCCATAGTTCGACTGGTTTGTCGACAACCTCGCCATCTGCATCAGGTTCTGTCCTTGGTGGGGTATACCCGTGAAGTACTGCTTCCCATGATCGCACGTCGATTGACTTGATACACTGACGAACTCGGACCTTCCAATACGCATAGTTGGTGCCATCAAGAACAGGGACTTTGCCGATGTTGTTGGAACTGGTAATATCCATTGTAGAGGATTTTAAGCGCTTAGTGACGTCAAGCGTTGGCTCTGATACCACTTTGAAGGCGGTCCCTTACACAATGGATTAAAAACACTAAGTAATAAACTGATGTTGGACGTGATGTTGGGTCAACACTCGAACTCACTTATAAAGCACAGCGGAAATGCTAGAAACTTAGTGATAAAAATGAAACGAACACTCACGATGTTTTGTGCAGCAAGTCAAATAACTTGCTGCGAGACCCAAAGGGTAAAGATCCACTAGAAAGATGGATTACAAAGACTATCGAAAAAGATAGTCAAAAACTAGTCTAGCCAAAACCTACGAATCAATAAAGAATTCAGCAACCACTAGACTAAAAAGAAAACTCTTTCAAGAAAATAACTCTCGCTCAAACTGCTCTGTTTTTCGCTCGTGTTCGTCGTCACTTCAAATGATTAAGTCTTCGACTTATATAGGTCTTCACTCGTAAAAGACTTGTCCAAAGGACTTGGCAACTTCCCACAACGTCCACTAACGTCCACTAAGTGTATTTGGACGGTTAGTGATCGTTGGAACTAGACTTGGTCAGCTTGGATTGCTCGGTCTTCACTTGAGCTCCAAGCTTCCTATTTTTAGTATGCTCCACTCCTCTTTTTGCTCTAGCTTATCCATACTCTTTCCACACGGTTTGAACCGTTCTAGCTTTTATCCATAACCTGCACAATACTAGAAAAATGCCACGTCATAATTAAAATAGGTTTTGGGCATGAAAGATAAAACTAGGAAAGGGAACATTCTCGGCCAACAGATGTTGACTTAGAATGTTACCCAACATTGTTTCAGTTGAACGCTCAACATCAACAGCAAGCGTCTGTTACGGAAGTGGAAATGTTTTTATTTCACATAGTTCGACGACTATATACAAGTGCGTAAAAATTTTCAACCAAAAAATTATTTACCAGGGTTGTTAGGGTTTTCGCTCCTCCGAAGAGGAGGATTAGCTTCTCGCACCTCATTCGAGAAATGTTTTCTAGCTCTCTTGCCTACACGGAAGCGATGGATATTATTACGTATCCACAATCATGGCGATGAGAAAAAGGAAGTTATTATATGAGTGTTGTTATGACATGGATATAGAAGAAAATTCTCAAATTACTTGGATATTCTTTTTATCATGTAATAAAGACTTACTTCTTGCGCCTTTACGTAGTCTGCCGGGAACGGCTAGTGGAGGTAGATGGCGTGTGCCATTCTTCTTCTTCTTCTTCTTCTTCTTCTTCTTCTTCTTCTTCTTCTTCTTCTTCTTCTTATTATTATTATTATTATTATTATTATTATTATTATTATTATTATTATTATTGTCGTTGTTGTTGTTATTATCATCGTCGCCTTCTGATGTAGTAAACGGCGAGCATATACTTCCATCCTTTTCCCTCATATCAGCAACATATCCACTGCACAATGGAGTAATTTATGTTCAATATATATAGATATTATCAGAAAGACACTAAATGAATAGTTACTTTCCTCAAGATCTTCCTATAGAAGACCTCCATATTCGTCAATTCGCAAGGCCTAATGATCGACATAGTTAATAAACAACCTTCCTTGCAGTACTGTTATTGCTTGATTGTGTTCGTAAATTTTACAAAGATATGCTAAAAGCAATTTATTGTAAGAAGAAAAGATCTACCGAATAGAGAAGTAATAATGCTCGTGCACTGGCGAGTGAATCTCTAACATTGCACCGCTGAGATCAATTGCTATCGAGTCGATCTGAACAAGTGATCTCTGTTGACTTTCTTCAGCTGCCGCCACAATCTTCTTGTCCATTTTGATGAAGAAAACCTAATTGTACCATTTGATAAAGTTACAGCGTATCAGAACATTTATAGTCTAAATATACAGAAAAAGAAATTATAAATAATATGATGCTCGACCCTTGTAGTTGAGAGTGTTCAAAGTGCAGTGGACAGTCTGAATATAGATAATAATCTAAAACCTTTCTAGAGCTGAAGGATAGGTGTAAACTAAGAGGAGGTTGCTTGTTAGTGCTAGGTCTTTATTACAAAAGATCACAAAATTAAAACCCTAATTCAAAAGCGCGGACATGGAAAACGAAATGAAATGAAAGGGTAAGGGGAACAACAAACTACAAAATCTTTAGGACCTAAAAGAGCCTTCTGGAGGTTATAAAAGACATTCAATTTGCAGATTAGAAAAGCAACGAAGAAATTATTTAATCAATTGATGGTTCAGTCCAACAGCTAGGGTTTCCTATTGTTGAGTTATTTATTCGAGAAAAACAGCATTGAAAACCAACCTGATAGAGATGAAGTGCAAGGTGAAAGTATTAGTCTGAAAGTCAGCTGAACTGAAAGAGAAAAAAACCCCCACAAAACCGAAGAGAAAAAAACCCACACAACCACCAGCAAAAACAAAGAGAATGAGAATTCACAGGAAAAAAAATAAACCTTTATTCCAATCGGTAGATTATCTCTCTCTTATCAAAGACCAACCAACCCAAGAAAGATACTTCGACGCCTCACTTTGAATAAGCTCTTAATCGATAGAAAACCAGCTCGTGAACAAGTTTCTCTGATCTAGTGGGGGGTGATCCGCCCTTGTGCTAGAGAAAAATTTGAGAGAGAGAGAGAGAGAGAGAGAGAGAGAGAGAGAGAGGCTGCGAAATGTTATAACGAGGAGCGGGGTGGGGGTTGGTCTTCTTTTTATACAGTTGAAGAAGCATAGTACTTTGTCTGAATTTTATGAGAGAAAGTGTAACCCAATCATATCATGCCAGCGAGTATTATTACCTATTTTCTTAAACCCTAGCCAAATGAAGGTCAATGCGTGTTCAGCACGCGCGGGTTTTTTATGTGATGGAATTTGAGAGGTTGAGACAGGAGAAAACCCTGAAATTGTGTGATTAATGAGGTTCATATGGATAACAATGCAATCACTCGGTCAGTAATTGTTTCCAACTTCATTCCATTCAATTGATTTCCTTTATTATATGGATCCAATTCCTTTGTTATTGAGAAAATTGAAATTTGCTGCATTGTACCTAATTTTGTGAGCATTATTGTTATTCTAATTTGAACCATCCATGTTTATGCATCTAATATATTCCAAGATCACTTAAAATTGCAAAACATAGCAATCCTAAATGCAACTATATTTCCATTCATAGTTTATGAATGGTGGTTGACGAATATATGACAATTTCCACGAGGCGTTGAACGGGTGGGTCCCACGCAAGAGGCCGACCCGCAGCACAATGTGCGACCCACCCGTCGATATATTCATTTGCTTCACTTGCGCGGAAACTTAGTTTAGCATAACTCAGTGACAATTAGATCACGTCAATGTAGAATTCTATCTATATCGATAAATTGTTGTAAGCGCTTCTTCGCTCGCTTGAAATTTACACATTTTAGTGGTAGTTACTATGAGCTGAAGTATACTTTGATAATACAGACAATGGGGTTCAATAAATCACGAAAAAAATCTAAAGATACGATAAAGATATACTTTAGTAGTAAGTTTTGTTCAATGAGTAATCTTGATTTAGGACTCTTCGGCTATGATTTTGAAGAAATGGAAGCTTAGAACGAGATTCCGTGGCGACTCTAAACCTAATGCTTAATATCTTAACGGGTATTGCTTATTTAATCTTCTTCAACTAAAATGTGACTTACAGAATGGTATAATATAAAGTATCTATACAAATCGAATACCATCTAATATATATGTGTAATATGCATGTACATATAGGTTATAAATTGAACGTGGGGTCTGTATAAATCGCTAATGCCAATAGTTTACATGAACACCTCATCGGCTTATTGAGAGGAGAACAAATCACTTCAAATGTTAGTTTTATCAATTTTGAATTCGTAGAAGTCTTTATATATTAAGTAAGTAATAAATCAAGAGCTAATATATTGTGATTAATAATAAGTTATGACTCGATCGGGAGAAAAATAGAAAGAAACTGAAAAGTATAAAGAATCGTGATTATAAATACATGCATGCATACGAATTATACCTAAGTCGTTGCTCGCTCTAATATAGGTAGGATGTCGTTATAACCTAAGATAAACCTAAACCTAATATAGGTTGACATTCTTTTTATGCAAGCGAATGTTATCAGAGGAGTTTGTACGTCGTTAGGTTCTGTGATCGGAATGCAGAATAATTTAGTTTGCAAAGGGATGTTGGGGGTATATTAGACTCATACACAATTTATTCCAAGAAAGAGATGCCTATCAAATCAATCCACTGATACTTTAGTTAGAAAAAAAAAAACTGAAACCATTTCGAAGAACGAGGCTGAAACTGATAACGCTAATACTAAATTTAGTATTCAACACTTCCACCCAAAGATTAATTGCAGTCATGAAATGTTAGAAAGAAGACACGATTTGCAGGTTACAACAGAACAGAGCAAGAGAGAGGAGGACTGCCATCTCCATGCATTTCTTTATCCTTCTGATTATGAACAATTACAACATATAAACCCCATAAGCAGAGAAGTAAAAAAGATTTACCGGCATGAGATGATGGATATATCGTAATGCAAACTCAGTTCTGCTAAGTCCTTATCCTTTCTTGGGCGTGGCTGCAAGTCTTGTATACATTCTGGCCATGGATTGGTAACCCCTCGTATCACCCGATCGGAGAAGATTGCCTATACAGAAAGAGTGAACTTCATATATGTCACATGCAGCATTTGTAAACATACAGATGTGTGATAAAGTGTTTCTGTAACAGTGGAGACATTGAGAGAGAGAGAGTGATTAACAATACGATTACGGAAGGAAAGGCCGAGGACATTTGCTGTAATTAAACATACCAGAATCGCAGTTCAATGGGCTATCAGGCTCTGGGTGACCCATCAACGCGATTATCGCCCTGCAAACTGATTGCAATGTCCAAGCTGGGCTCCAAGCATTCTTCAAAATGTCAAGGCAGATCTCACCCGTCTGCAAGCATATATGTAGTAAGGGTACCTCAAACTATACAGTCATTGTGCAAATCTCGTGAAATTGATCACATATTTCAGCTTCATCCTCAAAAGTTTTTTGTGAACGGAAGAGGGATTCATGCCTTCAAAAGTAATGTCGACGTGAATTATGTCAGTGGCAACGTAGTAAAGAATACTTCAATTTTGAGGTTTACTACATTTGGATCGAAAGTAAAAGGCCTAAGTGCTGGGAATACCATTACCTTGAAATGAACATTTGGATGGAAGATTTTGGTTAAGAACCGAACTTGTGGAGGCTGCAGAGGGTATTGATCGGGGACAGAAAAAGCAAGCTGGAAAACCCCACCTTCATAAGGGGTCTCTGATGGTCCCTGGATACATTGCAGAAACGAACAACCAAATGACGATGCCTTACAAGAAATCTGATTGGAAATAGCATACTCAAACCTAAAAATTTACTTTTATAAGGGCAGTCCACTTGAATATGTTTGATTCATCACAAACCAGCTGAATATCTGGGTCGGCAACTTTCTCTCTTTGCACTTCCTTGTATTCTTTGAAAAGTCTAGCTCTCGACGCCTATTTCCATATCATCAAGTTTAATTAGAGCGAAATCCCAATAAATACGGACTGAACGATGAAGTTCATCTACAAGCCGACCGATGGCTGCTAAGCTCGCAGAACAAAACATCGACAATAAATTCCAAGAGAGAAAAAGAAAAAAACACTAACCTGCATTTCTCCCAGCAGCGACAACAATCGACGTCAAATGATCAGCTAAGAACAGCAAAAACCTGCAATCAGCAACATCTTAGATCCTGATCCTCAAATATCAGAAAACCAGGAGAACTAAATCGAAAGAAATTTACAACCTTTCAGAGATCAGAAGAGCAACAAGCTCGCCTCGCCTGCAATCAGTTGCTCAATTGATTAGATGGCAATTTTGTAGCACCGTTCTCTTGTTTACTTTTCCAATCCTTCAGCTCCTCTTTTGTTACCTTTCAATGAATTTTGTGCGGCCCAGCGCAAGGTCCGTTTCATTTTTCAAGATATTTATTAGGGCGAACGACATTTTTTGTCTCAATGTTTGGGCCATGGGCGTTTTCGGTCCCCTGTTCCGTGATAACACTTTTAGTTCTCAATGTTACTGTTTTTGGACGATTTTGATCCCTCGATTAATTTAGTCGCTAATTTAGATGGAATTTAACACTTAGGAGCACATGATCTCCTTAAACTGGACTTAGCACATCATGAATCATCATCATCTTCTTCAACCAAAACGCACGTGAGCAGCATTACGTATTATATGTAACTCATTTTCAAGGTTGCCGATCAATTCCAAAATGTGATATATAATCATGTTCCTCTGCGTCCAAATCGAAGAAGATGTGTTATGATGTTTTACGTAGAGTAAAAGGAGATCATGAGCTCTCATATGTTAAATTTTGTCTAAGTTAAGCAATTAAATTAATCGAGGGATGAAAACCGTTCAAAACGGTAACATGGAGAACTAAAAGTATTACCTCGAAACATATGGAATCGAAAACGCCCATGTTCCCAGACATTGGGGACCAAAAGTGTGGTTCTCCTTATTTATCACCTTCTCATCGTATTTATACATTTTTTTGCCATAAATGTACCCTTTTTTCAGCACGGAAAAAGTACAATAGAACTATTGGAAAAATAAATGTTTGCTCGACATATGGTTACAAAATAAGAGTGCGTAGTGTACACACACTAATTACAAGGATAAGAAATATGCATTTAAATTAGCAGGCGAAGAAGGTAAGCACGTCTTCAAATATTCCCTGGAGTAGTAGTAGCTTTTCCTCCCTTGAACTTAGAAATGTCAACAAGATCTCCAAACAGCTTATCCTCAGGCTTCTGCTGAGCCATAGAAGACGAAGACGAATTCTTCGAAGCACCATTGTCCCTAATCGACAACGCTGAGATGCTCGCTTGTGCATTTTGCGCCGGCGATTGACCATAACCATAGCCATAGCCATAGCCATACCCAGGCATTTGATTTCCATACATCTGCTGAGGAGGATAAGCATATCCCATTTGCTGCCCATGTTGCATCATATGAGGATACATAGCGCCGGGAAATGAATTTTGCATGTGCTGATGATGATTAGGATAAAACCCAGCCATTTGGTTGCCTGGAAAGGCTGAATTGTTCGATGCCATCATATGGGTACCGTTATTTGGCTGTGAGTATAGTCCCGCATTATATATGCCGTTTGGCGATGGCTGGGCCTGAGTGGTCATGGAAGATTGGGCGTTGTCGAGCTCAGCTTCCCACGGTGGAGGAGGTAGTGCGTCGTTGCTTTGGGCAGCTGTAGGAAAAAAGCAGAACATTTAAGTCATTGCTCAGGGAAGATTTTAGAGACAGATAATAAACTGTATTCAACTGAAAGGAAAGGGTATAGGAGAAGAGCGTACGGTAAACTGGCGACGGCGGGAGCTGCTGCTGCTGGTGGTGGTTAGCTTGGCCATTCCAGGAAGAAGGCTGCGGTGGGGAAATGTTTGGTTGGGGAAGTTGAGTTGGCGTAGTGTTGGTCTGCCCGAGGGGATTTGACGGTTGATTGTTGTTGCTTTGAGGAAACATATCGATGAGAGCGAGGGCGTTCTGCTCAGATGGGACGGGACTTGGTTGCTGACCCTGGCTCACGGGGACGAGGGCCAATGCGTTGAGATCGTCTCCACTCAAGAGATCGATATTAGGGTTGGGATTCGTGGAAGTTGTTGAGTGACCGTTAGCTAATGGAGGGGCAGGGAGAGATAATTGTGTGTATAAGCTGGGAGTTGATGAAGACCTGTAAAAACACACGTTGATTGAAGTGCGCGAACTTAGTGATTGCGCACAGTATTATCGTAGTATTAAGACTGGAGTGGTATTATATATACCCTTTGTCTGACTGTTTGTTATCAGCTGTGTCGATGAGAGGGGCGGGGGCAGCAACAGAGGATTGGGCTGGTTCGGGTTTTGATTTCTCTACTAGAACGGAAGCAGTAGTAGTGGCGAGCGAATCGTGCTTAGCTAGCACACGCTGCAAGTCATCGTTTAGAGATAATCCTTGGCATAACAATGATTCATCCCTACGTCAAAGACCACGAATTATACTTATGATACGAAACAAAATCTGAGTTGTGGACAGGTTAGCATAAAAAGCCAGAAATGAGTAATGAAAGCATAAAGAGGCCTTACGACGTTGAGTTGACAAGATGTACGACTCTTTGCTTGTAAGTACGACACTGTTCCACCAGATCGACAATAACATCCTGCTTGACTCCCTGCTACGACAGCCACCACCACCAGACGAAAGGAAAAACAAAACAGAAAAAAACATGCACATTATATATACAATTAGATAGATAGAGAGATAGGAAGGGAGAGGGAGATATGTATTTTGAAAAATCAAGCCACTCAATGGAAGTTTCCTCATGATATGATCATACCTCTTTATTACCAGGATCTATCGCATTCAGCATTTCAGTGAGGACATCCACTAACCCACGAGCATTTTCGAGTTCATTCAAGCTGACGAAAAATTCAGTCATGAAGAAACACGTATCGGATGTATGACTGCAAAACTATTAAGCATGTAGTAAATGCACACCTCAAAGTAGGAAATTCAGCTTCTGCAGAAGATTCAGCTCCATTGGATCTGCCTTCAGGATTGGGAATATTTGGAGGATAGGAGGGCAAAGGTTGGGATTGTGGTGGAGTTAAAACTGGTGCCGACGATTCAGATCTCTGAGGAAAAACTACCCCAAGACGCTGAGAAAACAAAAAGAAATAGATTACAGAGATACTGGGTGTGATATGCATAAAACTGAACATCAAAGAAGAAGATCAATGCCAAGAAAATGAAAGAAGTGATATGTTATTATACCAACAAATCCTGATATGCAGCGAAAAATTGAGGACATCTGCCCCTTGGTCCTCCGAAAGCTTCTTGCCAAGTATCAATTAGAATCAGTATCTTCTCCTTTACATGAACATCAGGCTGCACCAATAAACTGCTGTATTATTAAACATATGAAAGAAATAAATCAAATGGTTGTTATAGCATCATAAAGAACAGAACATAGCACCTTCTTTTTCACAATTCGAACCATGGCACGAGGTAGATCGATCAAGTACAAGGGCTTTCAGGTACTTTCTCAGCAACATGAAAGTGGACCATATCTCCACAGTTCTTCACAATGGTCTCTAAAAGCTAAGGAGATAATTAAAAACTCAATTAGGAACTAATCCAGACAAAATGCTTTCAATCAGATGAATGGGAGCTCCAGATTCAGGCAATAGGAAGAGAGCTTCGAGGAAGGTAAACATCCAAAAAAAATAATCGTCCTATTAGTAACCCAAATGAGGCACCCAGTGAGAATAGTTGATCTTATGGACGAATTTAAATCAAAATATTACGTGATAAGAGCAAAGTGTTACAATAGCTGCTTGTAAAGCTTACCGTTAATGCTAGAAGCTGGACTTTCGAATTTCTGCTACCAAGACGCTTCTTTATACCTTTCACAACATCCTTCGCTTGTCTGGTCCAAAGAACAAATGGATGTGAGAAGATCAAAACCATAACAAATTATCAAGTAGAGCTCCAATCTAATGCAAAACACAGGGACATATAAATACAGCAGTTACAATTACAAAAGCACTCCCCTATAAACAGAGAATAATTACGTTAAAAGTCGTTTTTATAATCAATTAATAACAAATACCAAAATTAGTATATTATCCAACTGAAACTGCAATACTACACCCAAGCAGAACCTTTCCTCAGTAATAAACCCTGATGCAGCTCGAGAATCACGACCACGAGTCTCTTCAATAAAAAAGAACTTACTACGGAAAAAAAAAAAAAGAAGAAGCAAGCAGCAATAGAAGAAAAGATGAAGCTCAAACTAAGTTCTAAAAACCATCTATTGATACAAGAAGTTATACTTCATTTTTACACCAGTTATTCGAAAAGGCTACTTACGCAGGATCGCGGTTGCAGATATCACAGATCTCCAAGTTCATAGCCCAATCAGGACCGATCAGCATATCGCTAGTCGCTCTTTCCACCATGGAATTCACCATCTTGATGACTTTCTATCAGAAACAAATAGCAGCAAACACTGACCACAGAACTTTACGCCGTTGTTGGATGATTACTCAGGTGAGAAATGACGAAAGGCTTCAACCAACTCTCTTGGGGTTGTCCGATCGAATGGTTTGGAAATATTTTTGGAAAAAATTTAATTAAATTCGGGTGTTTTTTAGTATAAAGATAATAAACAAGAGATTCCGGGTATTGTTTCATATGTGACAAAATAAAATAAATATATATATATATATATAAATAGAGGTTAGTGAATTTATAGAAAAATACTCAATTGAATAAAAAATTTACAAATAACTCTGTCATAAATTTTTACGGATAGGTACCTGTTTTACCGTTTGTACAAATTTTCTCCGTACCTTTTTATATGTGTATTGCGTACCACGTCACGCATTTGTACGGTATCCTATACGGTTTCCATATGGTACCTTAATGTATTACATATGACATACAATTTTCTCAATGTATTACGTACCAAAATATGTTGCTATAGGTACCTAAATGTGTCATATGACGTACCTACGACGGATCGAGTACCTATTTGCAAAAATTTATTCTATATAAAAAATACTGACAGGATACTGAATTATATGTTTTTTATGCAAATGGGTATTTACGTTAAAAAAAAAATAAAAGGTTAAGTGGTTTAGGACAATTGGTGGGCCACGTCGGCTTCTTTAGGCCGGTGGCTGAGGCAACCGATGACTTCACACATTGTATAAACTAAGCAAAATATCAGAAACTTATCAATTGGTTAGCACTTGCTATTGTTTGGTAAAAACAATTCAGATTTGATTATTCTCTCAGCAAGAGTTCCATGCCGTCAGCTAAATAGAAGATATAATACTAAACTTTCAACACTCCAACTAATACTAATTTTAGTATAAATCGAATGTTGCTTTAAGTCTGCCGTCGCTACCTTACTTTTTATTTTCAAGGGAAAATTTACACCAATCAGATATACAATCAAAAGCAAAAACAGTCGTATTTAAAAATCAGCAAGATGAAGGAATGATCAAGTGACACAAACACATAACGAAAGTCTAAAACAGCAAACACCCACACACAAAAATAAAATAAAAATCGAAAAGGGAGTGTCTCTAAACAAGCTAAGGTTTTCACTCTTCATATATTCCCTGGAGTAGTAGCTTTCCCAGTTTTGAATTTCGAAATGTCAACAAGATCCCCAAAGAGCTTATCCTCAGGCTTCGAAGGCTTTGCCAGCATAGAAGACGACGAGTTCTTCAAGGCACCGTCATCCCTAATCGACAAAGCAGAGATGCTCGCTTGCGCATTTTGCGCAGGCGTTTGACCATAGCCATAGCCGTAGCCATACCCAGAAACTTGGTTTCCGTACATCTGTTGAGGAGGATAAGTATATCCCATCTGTTGTTGCATTGCCTGAGGATACATAGCACCGGCGTATGAATTCTGCATGGGATGATTGGGATAAAAACCCGAACTGTTCGCCATTTGCTCGTTAGGAGTCATTTGGTAGCCTGGCGTATAGAAGCTGCTCGGCGATGGCTGCGGCTGAGTGGCCATGGAAGATTGGGCATTGTCGAGCTCAGCTTCCCACGGTGGAGGAGGCAGAGCTCCGTTGCTTTGATCAGCAGCTATAAGAAGAGTAGACAGCAGCAAAACATAAGTCGCACATCCAAAACCATGCTCAAGAAAGATTACAGAGACAGCGAATGAACGATTTTGAACTGAAAAAATTGACAGAAAAGAAAGGGAATGTAAGGAGGATGTACGGTAAACTGGCGAGGCGGGATGCTGTTCGTGGTTTACTTGACCATTCCAGGGAGAAGCCTGCGACGGCGAAGGAACGTTTGGTTGGGGAAATTGAGTTGGTGTAGTGTTTATCTGCCCGAGGTTGTTGCTTTGGGAAAGGCATCGATGAGGGCGAGGGCGTTCTGATCTGAAGCAGCTGGGTTAGGTGGCTGGGCCTGGCTCGTGGGAACGAGCGCCAATGCGTTGAGATCGTCTCCACTCAAGAGATCAATCTTGGTTGAAGTTGTCGAATTACCATTGACCAATGGAGGAGCAGGGAGAGCTAATTGGGTGTATAAACTGGGACTTGATGAAGAACTGCGGATATGACATTAAACGCATCGATTAAGATTGATGGCATTAGCAATTTTCTTATGAGGATTACCATGGTTTGAAAGTATAGTATTTACGTCACATACCCTATGTCTGACTGTTTGCTATCGCCAGTGTCGATGAGAGGCGCGTCAACGGAAGCCGAGGTTTGGCCTGGCTCAGGTTTCGGTTTCTCTACCTGGCGGGGAGTAGTTCCAGAGGCAAGTGATTCGTGCTTAGCCAGCACTCGCTGCAAGTCGTCATTTAAAGCTAATCCTTGGCATAATAATGATTCATCCCTGAAACAGAAAAAAAGAGAGAAGATCAGAAATTGTATTTAATCGTAAACAAAAGGTAGGGTTAGAAACATAGAAATTACGAATGAATGGTTAATTCAAGAAGGCGAGGTGAGTAAAAGCAAAAAAAAGGCCTTACGAAGTTGAGTTGACAAGGTGTACGACTCTCTGCTTATATGTACGGCATTGTTCAACCAGGTCGACAATAACCTCCTGCTTGACTCCCTGTCACAAAACACACACACGCATTATACATATAATATATGTAGAAAGATAAGTATCTTGAAATCCTCTTATGAGACGACCATACCTCTTTGTTACCAGGGTCTATAGCATTCAGCATTTCAGCGAGGACATCCATGATCCCACGTGCGTTTTGCAGCTCAGTCAAGCTGGCAAAAAATACAGCTTCCCATTCAGAAAGTATCGAGGTATGAGTTCAAACCACTAAGGCCTGCATAATATATTAATGCACACCTCAAAGTTGGAAATTCAGCTTCTGCAGAAGATTCAGCTCCATTGGGTCTGGCTTCAGCATTGGGAATATTTGGAGGATAGGAGGACAAAGGTTGTGACTGTGGTGGAGTTAAAACTGGCGCCGACCTTTCAGATCTCTGAGGAAAAACTGCCCCAAGACGCTGAAGAAACGAAAGAAAAAGATTGCAGATAACGGCTGTGATATGCATGTAAAACGGAAAATCAAAGAAGAAGATCAATGTCAATGAAATGATAAGTAGCATCGTACCAGTAAATCCTGATATGCGACAAAAACTGAGGATATCTTCCCCTTGGTCCTCCGAAAGCTTCTTGCCAAGTATCTATGAGAATCAGTATCTTCTCCTTTACATGAACATCAGGCTGCAGCCACAAAGATGTACATTATAGAATATATAAAACGAAACACATTAAATGGTTATAGCATTAAACAAAGGAGAGTACCTTCTTCCTCACAATTCGAACCATCTCATGGGGAAGCTCTTTTTCAGCAACATGCATGTGGACTATATCACCGCAGTTCTTCACAATGGTCTCTAAAAGCTAGAAATATACTTAAAATTAGACTTGAAAACTAATCTGTAAGAAATAAGAAGATATTGAACTCCATGTTCACGAAACACGATGAGCCCTAAAAAGGTATGTATCTTGCTGAAATTGAAATCACAATAGTACGCGGTGATTGGGAAAATGTGAAGTGTTAGCGTAGTTCGGCAAAGCTTACTGTTAAGGCTAGAAGCTGAACTTTCGAATTCTTGCTACCAAGACGCTTCTTTATACCTTTCACAACATCCTTGGCTTGCCTGATCAAAATGAAAAAATAGAATGCGAGTTCCAATATACAAAACATAGGGGATCATACATAAAGCAACCATATTTACATCAAAAGATTAATAAAATGACAAAAATTGGCTTAATCCATCTTTTTCGAGGGAATATGTGTTTATTCAATTCTGCTTAATCCATTACAAATGGCATACTTCACTTGGAGTCTAACGTAAATATAGAATATGGAATGGCGGCATAAGATCAGAACCATTCGTCGATTGCTTACCCATAAACCCTAATACACCACAACAATGATAATCATCACCAAATATTTAAAGCTAACGAACAAGCAAAAACAGAAGAAAGTATGAAGTTGAATGATTTAAAACAATTGATCAAACGTATATCGAACAATCCGCGTTATTAAAATCAACAGAGGTATGAGAAAAGTAGATAGAAAAATCAATTACGCAGGATCGTGATTGCAGATATCACAGATCTCTAAATTCATAGCCCAATCAGGACCGATCAGCATATCGCTAGTCGCCCTTTCCACCATCGAATTCACCATCTTGACAACTCTAATCAGAAACTGATTGGATCAATGATTAATAAAAACCAATCTTTAATTGAATAATTGACTGATTCAGGTGGGAGAGAGGAAAGGGGGCGGGTCGATAGTTTCCCTCTCTCTCTCTCTCTGGGGAGCGGATCGATAGTTTCTACTGTAATCTATACCAATCAGCTCTTTCTAAGATTGTTTGGGGAAATTTCGGAAAATATGATTTAAGTATGGCGTAGCGTAGCCAACTATTGTGACCGGACGGTGGAGATCGTTGACTTGTGAGTAGTAAATATATACATTACATAACTAGTGAGGTCTATTTGAAATAGAAAAACGTACATGGGAACGTACGTAATAATCCGCACAAATGGATATATTTTCCCGTTTTTCTTTTCCAGCTTTTATCTGATGACCGTATATTTTCACCGAGCAACCCAACGGTTGAAGTTGAACAACCCTAACCGAAGCTTTTCACTCTCGAGTCTTGAATCTCAATAGACAGAAACCTGCAAATCTCCTACAATCAACACAAAGGAGAGGAATCGCTCGGTGAACTTCGCATGTGAAGTCGAGCTCAAACGGCAGAAAAATGGCGATAATAGGCGATGCCTTGCGTCAGGCATTCATGCCGAAGCACGAGTACTCGTCGCTCAGAGACGAGGACAAGGCGTTCAATAAGCTGCAGAAGCCTTTGATCGCGTTTTCCCTAACCGTAGTAGTGCTCGCCGTCGCGGTTTCCACTGCGATCAGCTTGAAGATAGTGTTCTCGACGGATAATCTCCACCGCCCATTTTGTCGCGATCCGAGGATTCAACCTCTGTCAGTTAATTTCACGGGAAGTGGTGGGGCTGATTCGGACTCATTGTCTGGAGCTTTCGCGTTGACAGATCAAGAGACGGTGGATTATTACTGGATGGTGGTGTTTCTTCCTTCGGCGATGGTTGGCGTTGCTGCGTCTGTGTATTTGGTTGCTGGTATGAATTCCGTGAGATTTGTTCTGAAATTATCGTCGATTGCCTACTCAATTTCTTGTTGGAAAATATGCGTGGCCTCTCAGGAATCAGTTTGATATCTATTTTGTTGCCTTGATTGTGTTTGTAGCTCAAATTGTTCAGTTAATAGCTTGTGACTATTGCTTCTCAAGATTAAAAGAGCTTTGTTGAGTAGATTGCGAGCAAAAATGATGAACTTTTGATGGCTGTTAACATGATGACACACTTGTCTTGCAGGGATTCTAGTTGCATATGCTGCTCCAGCAAGACATGGATGCCTGAAAGTGGTAGAGAACAACTACTGCTCTTCTAAAAGAGGTACGCTCCGTTTATAGCTTTCGATAATATACAAGTCTTGAGCCTATGAGTACTTTCAATTTTCATGTCACCTTCCAAACAAGATGCGTTTTTTTTTGGGGGGTCAATTTCTCTTCTCTTCATCACTTCTAGGCGGTGCCCGCTGTTTATTCATACTCAACGTAGTGTTTGCCCTCATCTTCGGTCTCCTCTCACTGCTCCTCGGCTCAACACTCCTCACCCTCGGCAGCAGCTGCTCACTGCCTCTGTTTTGGTGCTACGAAATAGCGGCGTGGGGCTTCGTCGTCCTCCACGGAGGAACCGCCTTCTTCCTCAGGAGAAGAGCAGCTTCAGTCCCCGACGAGGGCGAGCTTTCAAGCAGGAACATGGGGCTAGAGATGCTCGAAGCAGCAAACGACCCCATTGAAGTCACGCCTGAAATGGAGAGGCGTGTCACTGAGGGCTTCAAAGCTTGGATGGGCCCGTCGTTTCTTTCTTCTGATGACGAAGACGATGTTGGGCCTGATGATTATCGGGAAGCTCCGATTGGGAATCATTCGAATATTGCCCGTCAGAGAGTGTGAAGAAACTGCGGACGTTTTTTTCGCAATTGGGGGTTAGTTAGGGACTCTGACCACGCAATGTAATGAATGTACAAGTGTGTGTATGTACGGATGAAGTTACAAGAGGATTCTCTGATTGCTGTAATGAACTTGGTGCTGATGGGATATGAGAATGAGATGGCTCTGTATGGAGCTCCAAACAAATTGTGAAGGATACAATATTTTTGTAATATATATATTTTTTATTTCTGTAATCAAATTCAATATGTGTAATTGTGGGCAAATATGGTCATCAGCTCAAATTCGACACGGTGTAATGTAATGGAAGGAATCATGGATGATTGATTACTTGTTTAGAATCAAGAAAGGGCAAATAAGGAAATTCTTATGTCGTTTTATTTTTAAATGAAAATGACTGCTTGGGCTTGGCCAATTCTTTAAAATTCAAACTACGGTTCGCTGTTCCATTTGTATTGTTTATTTCAGAAGATAGGCACGGCACACACAGTCGCCAACTTGCATTTCGATTCAAATGCTTCGGCGGTCTTGAAATTCGATTGAACGTCTCAAAACACGAACGGTCACTTTCACGCATACTCGGAAGGTCGCGCACAGGGGCACTTGCGGAGTCGATTGGATGGGCTCTGAATCTCCTCGTGGCCGCGTCGATCAGGTTTTTTATTTGAACTCGTCGCTTTTTTGTCTCGTCTATCGAATTGTTGATTTCGGGCGAGGTGCTAAATGCCATGGATTGCGAATTGGTGCATTCTGGCATTTCACTTTGTTACTCCGCTTCAAGCGGTTAATTTCGTTACGTGTTGTCTTTGGGAAGAATGTTAAACTCGCTACTGTTTTGAATCTATTGTCGTGAATATTTACTGGAGTTATTTCGTTAAAATCAGTGAAGAACGTTTTTTCCCCTTGAATGGTTCCTTTTCTTTTTGGGGATTCTTGGTTTTGAACTGGTTGCTTGAGTTATAATAAGATACTGACAAACCCTATTGCAACTTTACTCGGTGGCAAAAACAGTTCTTTGCTTCTAGAAAGAAGAGGAAGTTTCTGTCACCAGTTTCCAAATCTGGGAGAAACGAGAAAACAAGAAACCAGATTGATGGGTCTCCGAGCAACAAAGTTTCGCTGCAGCGCTATTTGGAGACTTCAGAATGCAATGGTTCCCCTATTAAATTGTCAAAATCTGATTGTCATGTAAAGGAAGCACGCGTTCCAGCCAAGAGAAACTTGACTTCTGAAGTTGCTGGTTTATTGTGTGGCAATGAGAATACAAACGCTTCACTCCTGAAGCAAGAGCAATTACAGGCTATTGAAACTTGTTCTGATGCTCAGAAGACAGATTCCAAATTGCTGTCAGATATTTGTAGAAGTGCAACGGAAGTTGCGCAGAATTCTGAACTCAAGGAGTTTGCAACTGGTTTTCTCTCATTATATTGCAGGTATGGTTCGCATGTTATCTATTCTTTTATTGATCTCTTACTTCCATGGAAAAGAACTCTAACATTATATTGTTGTATCTTGGCAGTCCATCTATTTGTTGGTCCTGTTTATTGACTATATCTGGTTTATCTTCTAATGTCCAGTGAGTTGCACTCTGGCGCAAGCTTGGCATCGGAAGCAAAGGTGACTCTAGATAAGAGGCATCCTAGCCCTTCTTCGCTTCTGCTAGAGGAGAAATCGACGAAGAGAAGGCATTATGAAGAGGACAAAATTCAATATTCTGACTGTTGTGGCAACTTCACTGCATCCCCTAAACCCATCCATATTGCACATGTTACTAAATTTGGAAATTCAGAGGTAAGCTTACACAGATGAATACTATTGAATGACTGACTTACAGTTATTAACTATCAGATGCCATGATATATTGATAAATATTGACAGGAGATTGTGCCCAAGAATCCCTCTACATCACTAGCTAGTTTGCAAAGGTGCAGTAACCCTGAGCAACGTGAAACTCCTCGTTCGCCCACCAAACCTCGAGTTCAAGAATCACCTCATTCTTCAATACGAGGAAGCTCTTTGGTTTCTCCTGGAGAAGCTTTCTGGAATGAAGCATTTCAGGTGGCTGATCGATTGGATAATCCAAGTAATCTTTTGTCAAATGCTACTGAACGTTGTGAATCGTCAACCTTTGAGAAACACAATATAGACAATGTGACGATTGGAGGATCTGTTGTTTCATTCACCAAGGATTTAAAGAAAGGACTACAGTCAGATTGTTCTGTTGTTCGCGCAAATGGGAAACACCGAAGAAATTTAGACAAAGAAGTGTCACCTTTGCCTGTGAAGCATTTTGACTTCTTTGAGGGTAAAGATTTGGTTCAGGAGGCTCACCCTGGTGGTGATAGCGAAACAAGGATTATAAAATTCAAAGAGACTATGGTCGCCCCTACTAATGATCCTGGTCTTCGAAGAAATTTTATCCTACCAATGCTGCACAAAGATAAGATGAACAAAGATCTGCCCGTTGTAGATGGAAGAAATACTTTGATAAAAGAAGAAATGACTGATAAACCCGTTGTGCCATCTGGTACACCATGTATCACGGTTACTGTTAATAATGTCTCGAAGAGCAACCATACTCCTGCAAGTTCATCTTCATTGATGAATAGTTTGGATCTCATTTATTGGCTTCCTCCTGAAATATGTAAAGTCTATGTGAGAAAAGGAATATCAAAGTTGTATCCATGGCAGGTTCGTTTACAATTTTGATGTATATTCTATGCTGTTCAAGCTAATAGAGTTGTTGTCTTTTTCATTTCTTCATACAATCTAGCTCGACGTTAATGCTGATCGATCATCTTTTATCCATACCTCAACGAAGCACACCTTCTTTTAATCCCTCATATTTCGGGCTTGATATTTTTACTTGTAATAAAATATGCTCTCTATGCAGGTTGAGTGTCTTCAGGTTGATGGTGTCTTGGACAATCGGAATCTTGTTTATTGTGCTTCTACAAGGTAGGGAATCCAATTGCTTGCGTTTCCGGAACTCCCTTGCCATGATTTTGTAACTTCTTAATATATCGCGCGATCACTGAATCAATTTTTTTCAAGAGTTAGGCTGTTGACTCTTTTTTGGTGCTCGCGCTTTTCTTTTGTTTTTTTGGGAAACACTGGAAGTTTTCGATCAAATCTGGTACAGAAGCATGATATTGATTAGGCTTGTAACTTGGCTCTCATGATTAGTTCCGATTTCCGACTGATGAGTGATGATTAAAGATGCTTCTTGTCCTTTAGATATCTGATACAGTTGTTAATGCTATGTTATCAGTTAGCCATAACATTTTTTTCCTCTCTTTTTTCACAGTGCTGGCAAAAGTTTCGTTGCCGAAATACTAATGCTGCGACGAGTCCTAAGAACTGGGAAAATTGCACTGCTTGTTCTTCCTTATGTATCTATCTGTGCAGAGAAGGTGATTTGGTTTTGCGGTTTTAGGAGGAAGGTTTGATGCCTTATTGCAATTCCTTACTGATCTACTTTCACGCAGGCAGAACACCTTGAAGTGCTTTTAGAACCATTAGATAAACATGTTCGTAGTTATTATGGAAACCAAGGAGGAGGCACACTTCCCAAAGATACATCAGTAGCTGTATGCACTATTGAGAAAGCAAATTCTTTGATTAACAGGCTACTAGAAGAGGGTCGATTGTCGGAACTTGGCACCATTGTGATTGATGAGTTGCACATGGTATTCACTTTCATTTTTGTCATGTAGTACGCGTTGCTCCTTTTTACCTTTTGGGTCATTCTCTTTCCGACTTCTGGTTCTTGCTTTTGACATGATTATCTGGGCTGTATCAGGTTGGTGACCAGAGTAGGGGCTATCTATTGGAACTTTTGTTAACAAAACTTCGTTATGCAGCTGGTGAAGGCAATGTAGAGTCTTCTAGTGGAGAAAGTTCTGGTTCGAGTAGTGGGAAGTATGACCCAGCACGTGGGCTCCAGATAGTTGGCATGAGTGCCACGTTGCCGAATGTTACTGCAGTTGCTGATTGGCTTCAAGTTTGTGCCCCGTTTTGAGAATATCATTGGTGATATTGTGGAAACGTATATTTGATTTATTTATTGATAATTCTGCAGGCAGCCCTTTATGAAACTAACTTTCGGCCTGTTCCATTGGAGGAATACATCAAAATTGGTAGCGCAATATACAACAAAGAAATGGAAATGATCAGAGCACTTCCGAAATCTGCTGATATTGGTGGCAAAGACCCAGATCATGTAGTGGAATTATGCAATGAGGTTTTTTCTGCTACCTGGTTTTCGTTAAGTTCTTTTGTGGGTTGAGCTTAAGACTGAAATCTTTAAAATTGGATTAGGTTGTCCAAGAGGGCCACTCAGTGCTTATCTTTTGTTCGAGTCGGAAAGGTTGTGAATCAACAGCTCGGCATATTGCAAAGTATCTCAAAGCATTTTCTGTAAGCCCTTGCAGTGAGCAGAGCGAATCGTTTGATGTGGCATCTGCTGTGGATTCATTGCAAGATCACCTGCAGGGTTGGATCCGATACTTGAAGAAACTCTTCCGAGGGGTGTCGCCTATCATCACGCTGGACTCACGGTGGGTTGGGTTTAAAACGTTTTGTTTTTAAATTTTTTGTTTTGTGTTGAATTTCGAAGTCGTTCATGATCACTTTTTAGAGTTTATTTTTTACCAAAAGATCGAGGAAAGGGAAACTGTTGAGACATGCTACCGAAAAGGACTCGTACGTGTCTTGACTGCTACTTCTACACTAGCAGCTGGAGTTAATCTGCCTGCTCGTAGGGTGATATTCAGACAACCTCGCATTGGCCGTGATTTTTTAGATGGTACCAGGTATAGGCAGATGGCGGGAAGGGCGGGACGGACAGGCATAGACACAAAAGGGAGAGCGTAAGTCTTTTTGTTGTCTTATTTATCCTGCGTAGTTCCATACTTGCTTCTCTGACACTTTGACTTTTTGTTCGTTTTTTGGAAGATCGCTTCGCCACTCAATGCACTTTCAGCCAAGAAAATGCAAAGAAAGTCGCAATGTCCACTAAACTAACAAGTATTAAATGTCTTAACAGGTTCTAATCTGCAAGCCTGAGGAAGTAAAAAGGATTTCGACACTGCTTAATGACTGTTGTCCTCCACTTAATTCTTGTTTATCTGAAGATAGGAACGGAATGACCCATGCAATACTAGAGGTTGTTGCTGGAGGAGTTGTCCAAACTGCTAGTGACATTAACAGATATGTTAGATGTACTCTTCTCAATTCGACAAAACCTTTTGAAGATGTTGTAAAATCAGCCCAAGATTCGCTGCGATGGTTATGCCATAAAAGATTTTTGGAATGGAATGAAGACACTAAGTTGTATAATACCACTCCCCTTGGCCGTGCGTCTTTTGGTAGTTCTCTTTGTCCGGAGGAATCACTAGTGAGTAACTCACCTCGTTCCTGATTGTGTGTTATGATCCTTTCATATCCCTACCTTTGCGACCACTAACAATGAGCTCTAGTTTAACTCACTCAAGCTTTAATAGATTTCAATTTTCTCATGTTATTAATGATTTTCATTATTGTTCAGATTGTGCTTGATGATCTTGTTAGGGCAAGAGAAGGATTTGTCCTCGCATCAGATTTGCATTTGGTATACTTGGTAACTCCTATTAATGTGGATGTGGAACCAGACTGGGAATTATATTACGAGAGATTCATGCAGCTGTCTTCTCTAGACCAGGTACTTGATCTATGCATGGCTATTATGATGCATCAAAGATACATTTATGGGTGATTGTTACATTTCTATATGAATTATGAAATAATTCTTCTGCCATCAAAGTCGATTGATATATCCTCTCAATTGGGGGAATAATTGTGCTTTCTTATGGCTGCAGTCTGTTGGCAATCGTGTTGGAGTGCAAGAGCCCTTTTTGATGCGAATGGCACATGGCGCCCCGAGAACATTCAAATCCAAGGGCTTTCAGGGAAAACTTGACCGCAAAATTGGGGTGCCTAACCAAGGCATGCTGTCCGAAGAACAAATGCTTAGAGTGTGTAAACGATTCTATGTTGCTCTTATCTTGTCACGTCTCGTGCAGGTAAAATTGTCGAATGCCATAAAAATATCAAGTAACTATTATGATTTAACAGTTACATTTGGCTCATAAATTAAATTTCCATGTGATTCTTTTCGTTGATTGATTTCTTTTTTTGCTTACTGTTAGTTTGAATAATTTTGTGATGCTGTAATATAGGAAGTACCAGTGTGCGAGGTATGTGAGGGGTTTAAAGTTGCTAGAGGCATGGTTCAGGCTTTACAAGAAAATGCTGGAAGGTTTGCATCTATGGTTTCAGTGTTTTGTGAGAGGCTTGGTTGGCACGACCTTGAAACTTTGGTAGCCAAATTTCAAAATCGTGTTTCTTTTGGTGTTAGAGCCGAAATCGTGGAACTTACTTCTATCCCTTATGTTAAGGTATGTAAATATGCTGCGTTCAATAATAACATGAATCATATATTTAGTGGTTTCTGTACCATTTAGGGTTCTCGAGCGCGGGCACTGTACAAGGCAGGTTTGAGAACTCCTCAAGGGATTGCAGAAGCATCAATTCCTGAAATAGCGAAAGCTTTGTTTGACACCACTGCATGGAGTGCACACAGTACGATTATGCTATCTTCCTTTCTTAATTTGGTGTGTGTTTCATTCCCCTCCCCCCCCCCCCCCCCCCCCCGAAGTTAAAGTGCTGTGGCTTTTTGGTCTTGAGATTCTCTGCTCATTAGCTTCTATGTGTTGATACAGTGGCACATAAACACCAGACTAGTTGGTTCAGATAATATTGATTCTTGCAAATACCCTTTTCATGTTATCTTACTGCTTTGCAACCTAGCAACTGACTTTGCAATGCTTAACAGATTTTTCCTATAGAACTTGTAGCCTCATTTTTTTAACATACACTCATTTAGTTAGACTTTAATTTTGTTTATTGATTATGGCGCACTTACTCAGACTTGTTGATATTTACCTAATTTTCCTGGTAGGCGTAGCACAGAATAAACTGCATTTGGGAGTTGCCAAAAAGATAAAAAATGGTGCTCGTAAGATTGTTCTTGAAAAAGCTGAGGAAGCGAGAATTGCTGCGTTCTCAGCCTTCAAATCTCTTGGACTCGACATGCCACAGTTCTCTCGTCCGCTACTATCTGTTGCTGCTGGAAATGGCCCCCATAAAGAGTCATTGTCTCCAGGAGAGGAGTCCACAAGCAGCCATGACCTTCTTATGCCATTACCGCAAGATGTTGAGATACCGTCAAATCTCGAGAGAGGAAAGATCCCTGAGATGATTCAAGAAAACGAGGAAGACAAATCTGTTGAAATTGCTGCAGGTTAAGTATTTCTTGAGGATTGAACTATTATCCTTATTCAGTGGTTCCTAATTACATGAATAACAGGGATGGTATCGGTTTTGTCCGTTTACAGTTATTGATGCTAAAATTCAGTCAGTTGAGCTTGCTGATCGGCTTGGGCAGTACCAGCCCGATGGTGTGGATACAATCAATCAAAGCAAGGGATCTACATCGAAACTTGTTCCTATTGGAAGAGGGGAAAACACTTCTGAAAAGGGCCCTATCCGTGTAGCCAGTATTCTTGGTGGCATCGATTCTTTCTTGGATCTCTGGGATAAAATTGAAGAGTTCTCTTTTGATATCCATTTTGATAGAAAATCTGACTTGAGTTCTGTTGCTCCATTTGAACTACACGGGATAGCCATTTGCTGGGATAATTCTCCTGTGTATTACTTCGACTTTCGGAGGGACTTATTCCGCTGCTGCAGCCAAGAAGTTCGGACAACATCCAGAAAGGATGCTCCACCACCAGACCTTCAGGTGGAAACGGCTCAAAACAGATGGAATAGAATTGGGATCATAATGGGGAGAAAGAATGTAAAAAAATTCACTTGGAACCTAAAAGTTCAGCTTCAAGTGCTTAAGATTCCTGCTGTGACTGTTAACAGATTCAGTAGCCTGCACGGTGGAATCAAAAGTTTGGGTCTGGATCTTGTTGATAATTCGTATTTCATGTTTTGCCCTGTCCGTGTAAGCAATGCAATTGATTTGTCCGTTGTAGCATGGATCCTTTCACCTGATGAGGAGAAAAGTTCATACCCTAATCTTGAAAAGGTAATCCCTAATAAGTAAAGGCTGTTTATATTCGGAAGATGCTTCGATGCCGTGATATAACAAAACTGAAACTGATGACCCGACCAGTATGAGTGACTGAAAAACCAAGTTATACTCGTCCATTTACAATGATATTTTGGAGAGATAATTTTTATGTAATATTTTTGTATCTGGCTAGTTTTGGTTTTCCTCTACTCAATTTTATAGTTCTGGCAGGAAGTCAAGAAGAGATTATCCAGTGAAGCTACTGGTTCTGCTAACCGAAGCGGTAGATGGAAGGATCAGACACGAAAAGCCGCACATAATGGTTGTTGCCGTAGAGTTGCACACATTCGAGCATTAGTTTCGGTTCTATGGAGGCTGCTGGAAGCTGAAGAGTTGGTTACACCATTCATGACTATCGAAATTCGATTGGTGAGAATGTTGTTATTTTCACCATCCGTAGTTCATTTTGGCCTTGATTTCTGGTTCAAAGTTCTTTGAATTATATGTTGATTTCTTAGAAAAATCTACCATTTGAATGATAAAATCGAGGTCTCATCGTAGGTCAATATTCTTGCCGAAATGGAGATCTCCGGAATTGGAGTTGACATGGAAGGTTGCCTTAGAGCCAGGCATATCCTTGGGAAAAAGCTTAAGTACCTCGAAAAGGAGGCTTACGAATTAGCTGGAAAAGCATTTTCGTTATCAATGCCGGCTGATATAGCGAATATTCTCTATGAACACTTGAAACTGCCTATGCCAGAAGGAAACAAAGGGAAACAGCACCCCAGCACTGACAAGCATTGCCTGGATATCCTCAGGTATTACACCCGAAATTTTGATTTACAAATGATATGCCTTGTGTGCAAAAAAACCTTAAATAATTATTTTCTTGAATGACTGTGTGACGTTTATGATGAAACTTCTCCAGGAATGAGCATCCTATCATCCCAGTGATTAAAGAGCACCGGACATTAGCAAAGCTTTTGAATTCTACCTTGGGTTCAATTTGTTCCCTTTCCAAACTATCTAGGAAATCTCAAAAGTATACCCTCCATGGTCATTGGCTGCAAACATCGACAGCAACTGGACGACTTGCAATGGAAGAGCCTAATCTCCAGGTTTACCATTTTCTAAACAAATGTCATCGCTAGTTCAGATTCTGTTGTTGTGCTTCTACTTCTATTTTGGTGATGTTCTCTTCACTAGCATAACTAAATTTTATGCTTATGTGAGTGGCATGTAGTGTGTTGAGCATGTGGTTGAGGTTAAAATAGATAAAGATGATGGAGAACCAAGTGCTGTGTTGCACAAGATTAACGCCCGTGATATCTTCTCACCCACTCAGGTAAAGATTGTGTAAGATCTTCTAGGTTCTGTCTCCTTGAACATTAAAATTTGCATCGTTATAAAATTTTCTTCTTTTTCTTGTCTTTTTCTACAGGACGGTTGGTTGATGGTCACTGCCGATTATTCTCAGATAGAACTGAGACTCATGGCGCACTTCTCAAATGATAGATCATTGATTGAGCTCTTGAGTAGTCCCCAAGGTGACGTCTTTACTATGATTGCTGCTAAATGGAGTGCCAAAGACGAGTCAAATGTGAGCGCAGCAGATCGCGATCAAACGAAGAGATTAGTTTATGGAATTCTTTATGGGATGGGACCAAGCTCGCTGGCGGACCAATTGGAGTGTAGTAAACAGGAAGCAGCAGATAGAATTTGTTCTTTCAAGAAATCCTTCCCTGGTGTTGCTCAATGGTTACAAGACGCAGTTATTTCTTGTGAAAAGAAAGGGTGAGATACTCAGATGGGATACCTTACTTATCTGAAAAGGAAAAATCTTTTCTGTAATTGCAAATGCCGATCATTTTACAGACAAAAGTTTGTTCTAGATTAACAGTAATATTGTCTTGCTGCAGGTATGTGGAGACCCTCAAGGGTCGAAAGCGGTATTTAGCAAAAATTAAATTTGGGAACAGCAAAGAAAAATCCAAAGCTCAAAGACAAGCTGTGAATTCCATATGTCAGGTAGATTTTCAATGTTCATCTTTGCTTAAGTGATTATTTGAGAAACTCAACTTATTTTGAAACTGAAGTCGTAAGCGCTTCCTCTGCTTGTTTCTTTTATGAAGACAATGGTGCTCTAACTTTGGTGTATGTAATTTATTGTTTGTGTAGGGTTCTGCTGCTGATATCATAAAAATTGCAATGATATGTTTGCACGATGTGATTAGTGAGGATGTAGATGCAGCCTGCCCTAGCTTCATAGATGCTGGCAAATTTCAAATGCTTAAAGGTTGCTGTCGAATCCTCTTGCAGGTAATTAAGGTTCAAGCATTTAACGACTTGTCGTGGTCGGTCTCTTTATTCCTCTTCATGTAAGGATGTATTAAGTTTAACACAATGCAACCTTTTATTATTTCTCACTAGGTACACGATGAGCTAGTTATGGAAGCTGATCCTCAGTTCGTGAAAGAAGCTGCGCTGTTGCTTCAGATGTGCATGGAAAAAGCCGTCTCACTACTTGGTAAGGCTTATAAGAACTAATCTAATGACTTACCTATTCTTGCATGCGAAATGAACAGTTATTATGCAAACCTATGCACTCGCTTGATTTTACACATATTTTTTGATTTTATATTCAGTGACTTAAGCGTACAGTATCTTTTCCTTCTTATATTTCTTGAATGTGTTCAGGTCTTTGCAATCTTTTACGTTCTTCCCTCTTGCAGTTCCGTTGCCGGTGAAGCTGAAAATTGGTAAAACCTGGGGATCTTTGGAACCCTTTGATCCTAATTCTTAGGTTTTTAAGCACCAATGAAGAAATTATGATTTTGCAACCCGTTATGATGAGGTAATAACGGAGTATCTTCTTCCCGCATCTTATTTATGATTTGCCTTTGTCCGTCCGAGCCTTTCGGGGTAACTAACAAAGTTGCTGCGCAGCTGTGTCCAAGTGGCAACTGCTTCGGCTTTGGAGACGCATCATTTGCTGCCAACAAATTTCCTTCGTAAGCAATTGTCTTTTCTCTGTGTCCCCTGCTCTGCACTTGTAGAGACCATTGCTTCAACGTTCTTCCCAAAACATCGGAATGCTGAAATCAACCATTGACTTCAGACAAAGAGAGAAGTAGCAGCAGAAAACATCTCTTCTCTTTGATGGTTTTCTTTATCTCATCAGCTTGATACGAACTGGGCTGGACCAAGAACTTGTCAGAAAAAAACTCAGGCAATTTTAAGAATCAGCCACCTCGTTATATAGGGGAAATGCAAGGTCACCTTCTTTCCTTTGGTACATATTTCGTGCTGCAGCCGAGTTTCCATGGCTGCATAGATAGTAGAGGAACGGGTTTATTATGATTTTTTTGTTGGGTTATTCAAAGATTGGTGTAATATATAACAAACATCCTTATTATAACCCAGTATACGAATGGGCTTTACGAAATCGCTTAGCAAGTGTTAGCTTTGTATTTAATTTTATTCTTCGAATTGAAAAGGCATTTTCATTGAGGCCCTACTTGTAATCCTCATTCCTCCGTCATTCCATCCTATGCTTAATATCTTACCATGATTTTTCAAGACATATATGTAAAATCGATACCATTAATTAAATTAAATAATTTACAAAGCAAGCGTTGCTGTTCAAGCTTCAAACAAATATCTGTATTATATTTCCATCCCAAGTTGACAAAATTTATCAATTTAAAAAAAAAAATCCTAATTTTAACACAGAATGGGACCGTCACGTGAATATTTTCTTGATTTGGTGGGTTGAATTGAAGGAGCCTTCAGTCTTAGGTCCCGATAAAAATATAAAAGTAATACAATTCTTGATTATATTTAAGCAGTCAATATAGTTTTATACATCTTATATTTAAAATCAAAACAGTGGACGTAGAGACGTACATACACGCGATGATAGGATCAGCCTATAGCATCTAGCTAGCTAGATTCTCCACAAAATAAGTTTCTTTACATTCTATTGAAATTTATACAGTCAGACCAGTATCAGAAACAGTAATATGATTTTTACTATCGAATTCCGTAGTTTTAGTACATTCTTGGCTTCTCAAATAGAATCTTTTATAAAGTTTTAACATTTGAAGGTACCGAAACCGTGTATGAGAAGAACTGTACGCACGGTTAATATGTAATGGTTTAAACATTTTGATCCCTACAAACACATATAGATATCTATAATATCAATTACAATTGACATTGTTGTCTGCATGCATAACATACATAAAACGCAATCGCTATTACTAATATTAAGGTTTACATTCCAAACAGAATATTTTACTTCAACTCCACCGACTTTGTCTAAATAACTATGCACTACTAGTTGAAACTAAAGATACGTGTCGAACACTTCCCTGAAGTCTGAGTTCGATATATTTCAGATTAATATTTCATTTAGCAATGTAAATAACAACCTCAATGAAGCAAACCATTCAGAACTAATTTAAAACAAGAAAACACACACTTAGTGAACTCGCTTTCAGCAATCTCTCACTCACTAGCTTATAAATATGCCCTACATATTCATCATCATCACTTACTGCCATCAACTCTTCAGTAGTTATTTCGCTTCCACCGCAAACGTCTTAAAAACACTCTCAATCCCATGAAAGAAAACACACACACGCAGAAAAACCTATCACTCTCATCTTCAGCCTCATAGCCTAACCCCTTCGCTCCCTCTCTCTCTCTCTCTCTCTCTCTCTTTCGTCCATTGACAAAGTGGATGAGAAAAACCATAATTTTCACAAATTTTTGTAGTCCCTTTTCTCCTATTTCCATCATCCAACGAGGTATTAATTACCTTCGTTATTCCTTCCCATTTTCCTTCTCAGATCGATACAGTCATCACATATAGAACCAAATCCTTTCTTGAACCCAAGACAAAGCGAAGAAAGAAGAAAAAAAACCCCATTACGATGGATGAAGATACTGATCATCACCTCTTAGAGATTCGAGGCAAGACATCCCACGACCCATACAGCAACCCTACGAACTTCCTACACGCATCATCTTCGAAACGGTGCGTGTGGGTCCCCGGGCCTGTGATCGTAGGCGCCGGCCCGTCGGGCTTGGCCGTGTCAGCTTGCCTGAAATCAAAAGGCGTGCCTTCGCTCGTCCTCGAAAGATCTAACTGCATAGCTTCTCTATGGCAGTCCAAAACCTACGACAGGCTCAAACTCCACCTCCCAAAGCAGTTCTGCGAACTACCCCTAATGCCCTCGCCGAGGAATTTCCCCACCTACCCTTCGAAGCAGCAGTTCTTGCAGTACCTCGGCGACTACGCAGAGAGGTTCGAGATAAAACCAGCGTTCAATCAGAGAGTGGTGAGCGCAGAGTTCGATCGCAGCGTTGGATTTTGGAGGGTGAGAGTCGAGGTTGTCGTCGTTGGCGGTGGTGTAACAACCACCGTGGAGTACGTCAGCCGATGGGTGGTGGCGGCCACCGGCGAGAACGCGGAGGCGGTGGTGCCGGAGATCGAAGGGCTGGGGGAATTCCGAGGCGAGGTGGTGCACACGTGTCAGTACAGGAGTGGCTCGTTGTTCGAGGGGAAGAAGGTGTTGGTCGTGGGCTGTGGAAACTCGGGGATGGAAGTTTGCTTGGATCTTTGCAATCATGGCGCCATGCCTTCGCTTGTCGTCAGAGATACGGTAATAATAATAATAGAACATTAAAAAACCCTAATTCAAAATTAGCACTTTCTTGAAATACTCGAAGCGTGCGCCAAGTTTCGAACTACATATTTTAAGATTTCTGATCATGCATCCCTTGCTAGCATTGCACTATTCTTGAATTGAAATAATATTATTTGTTAAGAACATGCATGACGAAGATGATGATCATCATCATATTATTTTTTTTTTTTTCAGCTGCATATTTTACCAAGAGAAATGCTCGGAACATCAACATTTGCCTTGTCCATGTGGTTGCTCAAATGGCTGCCATTGCGAGCCGTGGACCGACTCTTACTAGCCGTTTCGTGGCTAAGGTTAGGCGACACGAGCCGCCATGGTTTGGACCGTCCTAAAATGGGCCCGCTCGAGCTCAAGAATCTTACGGGTAAAACGCCCGTATTAGACGTTGGCACACTTGAAAAGATCAAAAGTGGAGAGATCAAGGTATGTAATTTTTTTTTAAAAAAAAATCTTTGTTGATGAAATGTGTTTGGGTGTTGAGAAACTAGTTCATTTTTGTTATAGATGTCGCACAAATTTTTAAAAATGGGTTAGTTTCCAATTTTAAATACGACAAAACCACCTATTTTTATTCAAACATGCACCGAAGTCGTGTAAAGAGGGAATTCTAATCTTTGCTTAGTCATTTTTAGAAGAAGTGATTTGTGCTAATAGCACTAAATCTTTTGTTGATTTGGTTCTTTTTTCTTGCTATTTTTTTTTTGTCTTCGAGCTTATTTATTTAATAAACAAACTATTTGATTTATAGGTATTCCCCGCAGTTTCGAGAGTAAATCATCACTCGGTTGAATTTGAAGATGGAAGAGAAGAGACTATCGATGCGATAATATTAGCAACTGGTTACAAAAGCAACGTACCATGTTGGCTCAAGGTATAATGTCTCAATTCTTGATTCTCTTGCAATAATATGTTAGAGAAAAATAGACATGTAATTAGGCATAGGGCTCAACAATAATTTAATGATAACTTTCATTTTCTTTCCTTATATATTAGGAGAGTGAGATGTTTTCCGAGAAAGATGGCTTCCCAAAGAGGCCATTTCCGAATGGGTGGAAGGGGCAGAATGGTCTTTACGCTGTGGGGTTCACCAAACGTGGCCTTCTTGGGGCTTCCATGGATGCCAAGAACATTTCAGAAGACATTGAACGGTGTTGGAAGTTACAAGCAAGGCATCTATAAACTAATAATATTTTTAATGTTGGATTTTGGTATTATAATTTTATTTTTAGCACACATATTATTTGTCTAGGGGTTAGGGCGTTATGTACATTAACAATCTTCTATAGGGTCATAGGTCTTTAACTAGTCTATTAGGGTATTTAATTTTATAGAAGATTATATATAGTTTGTAATTGTTAGCAGCTTGAGTATGTTTATCTTACATATGTCACAGTTTGGTATTGATAAACGAACTTATATTTCCTTTCCAATTGTACTAATATGATTTGATTTGGTTTCATTTTTGGCTCCCGGTTTGTGATTATAGACAATTGGAATATATGGTACGAGTTGTCACAATAGTATGGTGGATATGATAATTAAAACATGATAGCGAACAAATTGGTACCAAAGTTGTATATGATCACCAGCACATTTAGTGCAATTTTATTACAATCACAAGTCGGAGATTGGACCACATAGCAAAAATTAAATATATTTCTCACTGTGCCCCAGTAAGTTGGTATGCTTGACTTTCATCTTGGGAATATTTGTTTAAATTTAAATGGTCCTCTGCCAATGTATATAAGTGCCTTGATATGCATACATTTTATCGCTGTAGCCGTAACCATTAATGCATGAAATCATTGCACATATATAGATATATCGAAGGAGTAATTATTAAGGTGATAATCAATATTCACTATATCCATTGAATATTTCCTATGACGGTGCATGCTTCTCGATTATTCATTTATTAATTCGTGAAACCGATTGACCTAATCGCCACGCCTCATTTCATTCGTCTAAATATATGTTCTTACGGAATAATAATTACAATACGACGCACCACTTGAACATAATTCTAACACCTTTTCTTCAAAACGACGTTTGTGATTTAGTAATTCGGATATGATTTTTATTAATTTGCAGGCCCAATCTACGATTTGGTGTACGTATATATAAACATTATAAAATTCGTGGAGGCGTGCTTTTGAGTCACATGCAGGCTTTTATTTTGGGAACTTAAAAGGTAACTAAAGGCCACACAATAACCATCATCACTACAGAGAACGTGCATTTTATCAATTAAAACCTAACTATGTATATATATACACCATTGAGGTACTTCAAATATATATACTTATGTAAATAAAGAATGTAAACCACGTATAGTGGTCCTGTATTTTATATACTTTACGTACGCACACATGCTGCACATGCAAATTCATCAGACCATCCAATTTTCATAAATACTAATAATTATACCGAACGGAAAATTTGATTTATAACTTTCATTTGATTAACTGGTCCTGTAGAATTTAATATTCCGAACTGTTATATATGCGTGTGTGTATGTCATATGTGTTTGTGGGTGGGACTATAAACCATAATTTGTATTGGATGAAGTCATCGTCAATTATGCAAATATATATATATATATAGCAACCACCGTGAGCATAAACAAATGATCGGGTCATCGTGATTTTGAGGAATGTCTGTCTCAGGCGATGATCAAGGGTTTATTGTCCATATGTATGAGTTGTCTTATACCATATTTACTTATTGGTGTGTGTATTGATATTGCATATTTTCACATTTAATATTAAAGGAAGATTTTGATTACTCATGTACCCACGTTAATATTTTCCTAAACTGTCTCTAATACTGTACATCCAATCAAAAGTAACGTAAATTCAATTCATGCCCACAAAAAAGAGTTTCGTATTTTAAGGTCCACTCTCGTGTCCCTTCCATGGAATTTAAGTTTGAAAACAAAATATTGCATGACTATAATGAAGTAACGGTGTGTTAAAAATCAAATGAAGTTGGATTGACCATCGCTTGAGTACGGAATGGAATAATAAATTTAAGGAAGTGTCTCTCTCCCATTTTGCCTCTCCCTCTCTCAAGAATCAAGATATATATGTATAGAAAATTAACATGACTTGCGTACCTGATCGACACGTGGTGTATTGTGCAAGTGCGACAAGTGATAAAATAAAACGTATACTAAATTACTATCACCGACGTGCGATAGGCAGTGAACCTATCGTTTGTAGTGCAGTAGAGTGAGTAGACGAGTATCGAACACGAGGAATAAATCAAGTACTAGTAATTACCTATCGACTCGATATTTAGCCTAAATAAAATACGCAGATTTTTGATGACTTAACCTAACACTTACCCCTAAATCGACTAGAAATTCAAAGAGCACGTTAAACTGGTACGAAGCTTTCAGATAATAAAAAGTGCTCGGGATTCGAATCCCGCTAGGTATTATTGGCTAAGACAATAAACTATCGCTCCTACGTGATTCTGACTAGATCGCAGTAATTTTCCTGCCCGCTCGCGAGTTTGCTGTCGCCCTAAACGCTCGCGGGGATCTAAAATTCATTAATTACTAACGGCGAGGATCGAGCATTTGCTGTCGCCCTATACTCGAATCCTATCTTCTATGAACGGCCTAATCGTTATTTAGCTGTCGCCCTAAACGATTTTCCAAACAATTACTTTAACACATAGACATATTAAAGCAACGAAATAGTTTCATAGAACGATAAATAGTCAAAACACATAGTCACGATAATTACAAGTCTTAACTACGAAATATCCTAGCGTTCATCTAATCCCAAACACAAAGGGAATTAGCTACGCATAATAGAAGGAAAAACAACTAAGGAAATAGAAATTAGGAGAAAAGAACTCATAATCGTTGAAAGCTTGGGTAGATCTTTGTTCTTCGTTCACGTTTGCGTAGAACTCCGTCTCTTGCGCTCCGGGGCGTGATTCTGCGTTCTTTCGTGCTATTTTTCGTCTCTAAGGGGTTTAGGAATTGTCTCTGGTCGAAGTCCCCTCTTTCTGAGTCGAATTTGGGCTTTTATGGGAAATTTCGCACTGGTCACGGCCTGGACATGGGTCGTCACGGCCGTGACCATCACCGACTCCACGCGAGAATATCGAAACTATGCGTCACGGCCAAGTGCATCGATGGTCACGGCCGTGACCATCTTCAGTCGACCTCTCTGCCAAGTGTCACGGCCAGGTGCAATGGGTGTCACGGCCGTGACCTTCTCTTTCCAACTCTCTGTCAAGTGTCACGGCCAAGTGCAATGGGTGTCACGGCCGTGACCTTCTCTTTGATTAGCCTCTGCCCCTTGTCACGGCCTAGTGCAATGGGTGTCACGGCCGTGACCTTCTCTTTGATTAGCCTCTGCCCCTTGTCACGGCCGAGTGCACTATGTGTCACGGCCGTGACCTTCGCCAGTTTTCACTGTTTTCGCCCGTTTTGCCCCGTTTTCGCTCCTTTTCGCCCGAAACTCGTCCTAAGCTCCTTTAATATGAAAATAAGTGTAAATATGACGAATAAATGCATAAAATGATTGCTAGAGCTCTATTATATCCCAATTAAATAGTATGATAAACGCATTGAAATACGTTTATCAAACCTCCCCACACTTAAGCATTTGCTTGTCCTCAAGTAAATTAGAATTCAGAGAAGGCATCTAATCAGAATAACGGCACGATTGTTCACAATTCATCATCAAAGCATAGAAAGCACGAAACGAAATCAAGCAAGCAATCATGGATATCGCACTAATGACCTGCACCTGTCAACCTGAGCTTCCCTAGCACTGCAAATCGAGACCCATACCTCACAAGGATTCACTAAATTCATTCAAGTGTATAGGCTAGCATATGATGAGTCGCTCAATTCGTGCACTAGTCCAACCCCTACCATAAACTTGCAAGTAAATCGCATCTCTACTATTCAAAGTGGCAAGTATAAATCTGAGGGTCTTTTCGGGGGAAACGGGTCGAATAATCATGAAGCGGCAAGCATAAATAATGAACACTTAATCTTAGAGCTAGGACACGTAATCAAAACTTATCAAAGAACACAGCATGATCGAACAGACAGTCACACGTCCCAACATAAGACTCGACGTTCTCGCCCCGAAATCCTAGACTTTTCTGCCCGACCCTGTCAACTCAGTTCCCTTTCATTTTCTGCCCTTTCCCCTCAATTACGCTCTAGTGCACTACCCTTATTCCCTCAAAACATCAAGGTTCGGCTTTTGTCGCAAAGAATACATCGTCACAGCGAATGCCGTGTACCTAGGGATACTTATTACCACAACCTATATCTTGCCAAAAGGTTTATGGGCATGCTTATGAAAGGGATCAGGTCATTTCAGAAAACGGTCAAATCAGGGGCGAGTCATTTCACGAATAGCAGAGAAGAACATCAAATCATACGCTGAAACAATAACTCTCACGTTCGACTTCTGCTCTATTCTAAGCAACTGGGGTTCATATTATCTCTGGAGGCTTATTCGGGTCAGGGGCTCTTTTTTTTTTTTTACATACGGGTAAGCAACGAATAGGCTCAGGCTCAAAGTGGCTACTAAGGGGCTTAGTCATGGTAAGGAAAATTTGGCCGTGGACTTAATTCCTATTGCCCTCATCATTTTCACACTAACACATCAAAAACAGTTTCAACATGCATCAGACAGGCAAGTTCTAGAGAGATATAGACTAGGCACGTCACACAATCCAAGAAAAATGAGCATAAGCTCGTCAGGCTCAAACTCTCACACGAAACGGGGTTATGTGTACGAATCTCTCAAAACAGTGCTATATCTATTCAGGCAAACATGATTCAATCAGTCATGCATATCCTAATAGCTCACAAGGATTCATAATAATGCAGACTAACTCGAGATAAAAGCAAAAAAATTCGTGCCTGAGTTCAATAATTCATGCCTTTCTAACGAAAATTATAGCTCATAGACACGTCATAAAAATTTAAAAATTTTCACGTAAGTTCTCAAACTAGATTCCCCTCCCCACACTTAAACCTGACGTTGTCCTCAACGTAAAAAGGATAAAAGGAAGGGAAAAAGAGTTTAAAAAGAGTGTGACTCCCTGATCGTAAATGTTGACGTGGTCGTGACTAAGTGCGTGATGGTTGTCGTATCGTGACTCGTGGTGGCTGACATGACTAAAAGGAAAACTAAACGTGATAGAAAAAACATGAATGATAATAATAATATATTAATAAAAAAATACTAGATAATGAACACATGGGTTGCCTCCCAAGAAGCGCTTCATTTACCGTCTTTAGCCGGACGTGCTTTCGTTCGCTTAGGGTGGCTGAAAGTCGAGATACATCATCTCTTTTCCGCTTAAGTTTCCCTCGCTTGCATCCATGCCTTGGAGGTGTCGCCTTTCGCCGGGCAGCGGTTTCAACTCTAGTGGCGATCGCTCCTCGACTGGGCTCTTGTCCTTAACTTCTTTGCTGCTCTCGTCGATGGTTATGATGGGTTCGTCGATCTCCTCCCCACACTTATCGATTTCCATAATCGGGTGCCTATCATGCTTGCTGACCTGTGACAGACCTTGCACAGAAAAGAGAAAATCGCGCTCAAAGACATCTAAGAAATAGCATTTAACATCTTGCTCATTGCTCTTTGTCATCGAATCAGCCATATTGAATGTAACTTTTTCGCCGTCTACTGTCAAGGTTAATGTTCCATTCCTAACATCTATCATGGTCTCGCCTGTAGCTAAGAATGGTCTACCTAGAATTAATGGAACATTTTCATCCTCGTCCATGTCTAAGATCACAAAATCAGCAGGGATAACGAACTTATCGACCTTAACTAGAATATCCTCGATAACACCTAGGGGGTATTTTAACGATCTATCGGCCAGTTGAATACTCATTCTAGTGGGTCGTGGTTCACCTAATCCTAAGCGCTTAAACATGGAGTACGGCATTAAATTTATACTAGCGCCTAGATCAGCTAAAGCATGCTCAACAACTAAATCACCTATACGACAAGGAATAGTAAAACTCCCTGGGTCCTTGAGTTTTTTCGGTAACTTGCTCTGGAGTATCGCTGAGCACTCTCCTCGTAGGTATACCGTGGAGACATGTTCGAGCTTTCGTCGATTTGTCAGCAAGTCCTTCAGGAACTTCGCGAAACTGGGCATCTGCGTAATAGCTTCAACAAACGGTAAGTTAATATGTAATTCTTTGCACATACCCATAAATCTGCTGAATAGTGCCTCGTCTTTGTCCTTCTTTAACCGTGCTGGTTAGGGAACCTTCGGCTGGTACGGCCTCACTGGTGGTTGCTCGATATCCCTCGCTTTTTCCTTTTTGGGTGCGACGTCCTCCTTTGTAGGTTGGACCTTCTCTTTTTCAGGTGCAGCTTCCCTCAAACGAGCTGGGTACGGGATCTTCGGCTGGTACGGCTTCACGAATGCTCGCACCTTTTCTTTGTCATCCTTGGCCTTCTCGACTCTGTCGCCCTTGCTTTCCTCTACTTCTGGCTCGTCGTGGCCCTCGAAATGGACTTTCTCATTTGAATTCTGCTTGGCGGGAACTTCTTGCAATCCTCTCCCGCTCCTCAGGGTTATCGCATTGCAGTACTCCTTAGGATTTGTCTCAGTGTAGCTCGGGAGTGATCCTTGATTTCGCCCGGCCAGTTGTTTGGCTAATTGCTCCACTTGCTGCTCCAACCTCTTGATCGAGGCGTCCGTGTTCTGAGCACGCAAGTCGTTCGCCTCCATGTACTCCTCCATCTTCGTCATTCGGCTTTCGTGGGCTGCGGTGGTGCTACTAAAATTCGTGAGAAGTGCCTTCATCATGTCCTTCATCTCCCTCATGTCGTCGGATCCTCCCGCGGGCGCGTTCTGGTATTGTCGTGGTGGCCCGTTCTGGAATCCGGAAGGTCTGGGCTGAAATCCTGGTGGTCCTTGGCTCTGATGGTTCTGATTCCCGTACGCCAGGTTTGGATGTGCTCGGGGCTGGAAACTTCGCTGGCCACCTTGATAATTGCCCATGTAATCAACATGCTCATGCGGCTCGCCAAGCTGGCATTCTGAGGTCTCGTGGGCTGCCCCGCAAATTCCGCACAAGGGCACATAAGGGGTGTGCTGTGTCGGTGTGGTAGTGGCCACGGCGTTCACAGGCTGAGTCTGCCCGGACTTGGGAAGCAATGCACCAATCACCGTCTGTAACTGAGAGTTCGTCGAGGCGAGTTGTTGCTGGAGCGCCTCGATCTTAGCGTTAGTGGCCGTCTCCTCGCTCACTCCAAATACGCCTGTCGTCTTCATCCTGGTATTTCCCCTCATGAAACTGTTCCTCGAATAGTCCTCGATTAAATTCCATGCATCGGTGGCATTAAGTTTCACGAGTCCTCCTCCTGCGGCTCCGTCTAACATATGAACAGTCTGATCATTGAGCCCCTCGTGGAATCGGTTGACCTGGGCTGCCTTCGACATCCCGTGCTGCGGGCACTTCTTCAGCAGCGCCTTGTAACGCTCCCATACCTCATACAAGTTTTCGGAGTCCTTCTGGTGGAACAGAGAAATCTCCGTCTTCAATCTTAACACCTTTGTGAGTGGGAAGTAGTGGTTGATGAAGGCGGCTCGCATCTCCTCCCAGGTAGTGATCGATCTGGGCGGCAACATATCCAACCAGTCTCTCGCTCTGAACTTGAGCGAGAACGGAAACAGCATAAGCTTAATTGCGTCGCCCGGGACCCCGTTGATCTTGATGGTATCGGTCACCGTCAAGAATGCCTTCAGGTGGGAATAGGGGTCGTCGTCGGGATTGCCCTCAAACTGGGCCGTCTGGAAAATCATCTGAAGCCAGGAGTGCTTCAGTTCGAAGTTGCTGTTCTCTATCGGCGGGATGACGATCGCCGATTCAGTACCGCCTAGCGCGGCATTTTTGAGGAGGTCTTGAAGTGATGGCTCCTCCTCCGGAACGTTGTGGACGGGCACTCGATGGTCCGCCATCGTTACTTCCGTGTTGGGACTATCTACGGTTGTCTCTATACATGAATTTTGGGTGGATTCCTGCGAACTATCCTCTGAATAACAAACTAGCGGATCCTGAGAGCTAGTGGATGCTCCTTCGGTATCGTACTTCAGTTTCCTTCGTAACTTCCGCTCGAAATCTGGGTCTGCGTCAACTATGGGACCCGATGGATGGCTTCGGGTCATTCACCGCTGAATCGTACCTTCAATACGTGAAAACAAAAAAGATTAGCAAAGGGATAATAAAAACGCTCGAAAAGATTACGATAGTACTAATGACGCAGGAAACAAATAACGCAAATAACACAAATAACGCAAATATTAATAGCAAATAAAGACGTCAAATAAAAGTGGCTAAATTACCGAACTACGGTGTTCCTAATATCAATCTATTCCCCGGCAACGGCGCCAAAAACTTGATCGACACGTGGTGTATTGTGCAAGTGCGACAAGTGATAAAATAAAACGTATACTAAATTACTATCACCGACGTGCGATAGGCAGTGAACCTATCGTTTGTAGTGCAGTAGAGTGAGTAGACGAGTATCGAACACGAGGAATAAATCAAGTACTAGTAATTACCTATCGACTCGATATTTAGCCTAAATAAAATACGCAGATTTTTGATGACTTAACCTAACACTTACCCCTAAATCGACTAGAAATTCAAAGAGCACGTTAAACTGGTACGAAGCTTTCAGATAATAAAAAATGCTCGGGATTCGAATCCCGCTAGGTATTATTGGCTAAGACAATAAACTATCGCTCCTACGTGATTCTGACTAGATCGAAGTAATTTTCCTGCCCGCTCGCGAGTTTGCTGTCGCCCTAAACGCTCGCGGGGATCTAAAATTCATTAATTACTAACGGCGAGGATCGAGCATTTGCCCCTATACTCGAATCCTATCTTCTATGAACGGCCTAATCGTTATTTAGCTGTCGCCCTAAACGATTTTCCAAACAATTACTTTAACACATAGACATATTAAAGCAACGAAATAGTTTCATAGAACGATAAATAGTCAAAACACATAGTCACGATAATTACAAGTCTTAACTACGAAATATCCTAGCGTTCATCTAATCCCAAACACAAAGGGAATTAGCTACGCATAATAGAAGGAAAAACAACTAAGGAAATAGAAATTAGGAGAAAAGAACTCATAATCGTTGAAAGCTTGGGTAGATCTTTGTTCTTCGTTCACGTTTGCGTAGAACTCCGTCTCTTGCGCTCCGGGGCGTGATTCTGCGTTCTTTCGTGCTATTTTTCGTCTCTAAGGGGTTTAGGAATTGTCTCTGGTCGAAGTCCCCTCTTTCTGAGTCGAATTTGGGCTTTTATGGGAAATTTCGCACTGGTCACGGCCTGGACATGGGTCGTCACGGCCGTGACCATCACCGACTCCACGCGAGAATATCGAAACTATGCGTCACGGCCAAGTGCATCGATGGTCACGGCCGTGACCATCTTCAGTCGACCTCTCTGCCAAGTGTCACGGCCATGTGCAATGGGTGTCACGGCCGTGACCTTCTCTTTCCAACTCTCTGTCAAGTGTCACGGCCAAGTGCAATGGGTGTCACGGCCGTGACCTTCTCTTTGATTAGCCTCTGCCCCTTGTCACGGCCTAGTGCAATGGGTGTCACGGCCGTGACCTTCTCTTTGATTAGCCTCTGCCCCTTGTCACGGCCGAGTGCACTATGTGTCACGGCCGTGACCTTCGCCAGTTTTCACTGTTTTCGCCCGTTTTGCCCCGTTTTCGCTCCTTTTCGCCCGAAACTCGTCCTAAGCTCCTTTAATATGAAAATAAGTGTAAATATGACGAATAAATGCATAAAATGATTGCTAGAGCTCTATTATATCCCAATTAAATAGTATGATAAACGCATTGAAATACGTTTATCAGTACCCCATCGATCAACCTAATCCTTCCATTATATGTCTTGTGAAAGATGTTAGGAAAAGGTATGAATGAAATTAATACTAAGAGGTATATTTGAAAGGGTGTACTAATTAAGCAAAAGGTTCTTTAATATAAAGATGTATTTTTTCATGAATAGACACATGCAAAGGGATACTTCTCTTGGTATTGAAAACCTAAACCTATAAATACCCCACATGAGTTATCATTCAAAAAGCATTAAAAATTCTCTACATTTCATACATATCACTTGTGTTCTTGTTAGTCCCAAAGCAAGAGTATTTGTTCGTAGAAGTTTGGCGTATTTGAGATACCGCTATATTCCAAACGTAAGTCGTTGTATCTCGGAGGCGTTTACCGTAAACCGTGGGTATTAGCGGGGTAATTTCGTCTTCAAGAGAGCGTGTATCACGTGCCTCGACTTGTGATTTGTTCACACCATTACCGCTGAAATTTATATTTGCTGCTTCGCTCGAAGATAAAGGCGCTAACCAACGGAGAACCAACATTTGAAGACGAAATTTTATTATTCTTATTGTTGGAGACAAGCCGCTCCTCGTTTCAAGTGAAGACGAGACCGTGTGCGAAGGAAGCAAGTCATATAAATATTTGAAGATATTAAGATGGCAACCGACGATAATCAGAATGTGATGCCGTCTACCGCCCACATCGTTCCCATGGTAACAGCCGCTCCCATGCATGGCGAACGACCGCCGAAATTCAGCGGCGCCGACTTCAAAAGGTGGCAACAAAAAATGCTATTTTACCTTACGACTCTCTCTCTTTCTCGATTTCTTTCGGAGGACCCGATGACCGTCCCCGAATGTGAGACCGACGCTCAAAAGCGTGCGGCCTCGGATGCATGGCATCATAGTGATTTCTTGTGTAGAAATTACATTTTAAACGGACTAGACGATTCCCTTTACAATGTCTATAGTCCGATTGAAACGGCAAAGGAATTATGGAATTCCTTGGAGATAAAGTACAAATCGGAAGATGCCGGGATTAAGAAATTTCTCGTTGGCAAATTCCTGAAGTATGTAATGGTCGACACCAAATCGGTGGTGAGTCAAGTGCAAGAAATTCAGATTATTCTTCACGACTTGTCGGCAGAAAAATTAATCGTGAACGAGGCTTTTCAAGTGGCTGCAATAATTGAAAAGTTGCCGCCTATGTGGAAAGACTTCAAGAACTATCTTATGCATAAACGTAAGGAAATGCGACTCGAAGATTTGATAGTTCGACTCCGGATTGAGGAAGACAACCGAAAATCCGAAGCAAAGGCGAAGCGAAGCGAGTTCGAAGCTAAGGCAAATTTGGCCGAGCCAAGCTTCAACAAAAAGCGCAAGCAACCCACGGGTGGAAAGTCCACGGGTGGTAAGCAACCCCAAGCAAGCTTCAAGAAGTTTAAAGGAAGCTGCTATAATTGTGGTAAATCTGGGCATCTTGCAAAAGACTGCCGTCTCCCAAAGAAAGTTAGAGAAAGCGCTCATATGGTCGAGAACAAATCAATTCACAATGATTTATCAGAACAAGACCTCACCGCCGTGATCCAAGAAGTTAATTTGGTTGATAATCCACGAGAATGGTGGATCGATACAGGAGCAACTCGGCACATTTGCGCCGATAAAAATATGTTTTCGTCCTACACCCCGACTGACGGAAGGAAGCTATTCATGGGAAACTCTTCGACATCTGACGTCGTGGGGACAGGAAAGGTGGTGCTAAAAATGACATCGGGCAAAGAATTAACGCTAACGGACGTGCTGCATGTCCCAGACATCCGGAAGAATTTGGTGTCAGGCGCTCTTTTGAGCAAAGCCGGCTTTAGATTAGTCTTTGAATCTGATAAGTTTGTTTTGACTAAGAATGGTATCTTCTTAGCTAAAGGGTACCTAAATGAGGGCCTTTTTAAGATAAATGTGATGAATGTAATCCGCCAAGAGGCGAAGAATAAAGAAAGTATTTCTTATTTGTTGGAGTGTTCTAATCTGTGGCATGATAGACTTGGACACGTAAACTTTAACACAATTAAAAGATTGGTGAATCTAGATTTGATACCAAAAGTTAAAATCGATTCTCATAACAAGTGCGAAACTTGTGTTGAAGCAAAAATGGTAAAAGCACCGTTTAAGCCAGTTGCTAGAAGCACGAATCCACTCGAATTAATTCACACCGATATTTGTGATTTAAAGTTTGTGCAAACTCGAGGTGGAATGAAATATTTTATAACATTTATTGATGATTGCACAAGGTATTGATATGTCTACCTACTAAAGAGTAAAGACGAAGCTTTAGATGCTTTTAAGAAGTATAAAGCAGAGGTCGAGAATCAACTCACTCGAAAAATTAAGGCGATTAGAAGCGATCGCGGAGGCGAGTATGTGGCCCCGTTTGACGAAATATGCAAAGAGTCTGGTATTATTCATCAAAAAACGGCGCCGTACTCACCTCAATCTAACGGAATAGCTGAAAGAAAGAATCGAACTCTAAAGGAGATGATGAATGCGCTTTTAGTAAGCTCGGGTCTACCCCAAAATTTGTGGGGGGAAGCGATTCTTTCAGCAAATTATATACTTAATAAAATACCCCATAAAAGTCGGGACGAAACGCCATATGAACTATGGAAGGGACACAAGCCTACCTATAAATATTTAAAAGTGTGGGGGTGTTTGGCAAAAGTCGAAATACCGAAGCCGAAACAGGTCAAGATAGGACCTAAAACTATTGATTGCATATTCATCGGTTATGCTAATAATAGCAGTGCTTATCGATTTTTGGTGTATAAATCTGAAAATTCAGATTTTCATAATGGAATGACTATTGAGTCTAGAAATGCGGTGTTCTTTGAGAACGTATTTCCTCTTAAAAATAAGGAAGAAAGAATCTCACGAAAAAGGACAGCTGACGAGGCCGAGCTACCTCATAAAGGTGAGGAAGAACCTAGGCGAAGTAAAAGGACTAAGGTGCCCAAATCCTTTGGTCCTGATTTCACAATTTATATGGCAGAGGATGAACCACGAACTATTCGTGAAGCTTTGGCAAGTCCAGAAGCACCTCTTTGGAAAGAAGCTATCAATAGTGAAATAGAATCCATCATGTTTAATAATACATGGGAGTTAGTTGATCTCCCTCCGGGTTGCAAACCTTTAGGATGCAAGTGGATCCTTAAAAGGAAATATAAGACGGATGGAACTATTGATAAATATAAAGCCCGATTGGTTGTAAAAGGGTGTAAGCAAACAGAAGGATACGATTTCTTTGATACGTATTCTCCGGTGACTAGAATCACGTCTATACGTGTATTAATTGCGATTGCATCCTTGCATGACCTTGAAATTCATCAAATAGACGTGAAAACGGCCTTTCTAAATGGGGACCTCGAGGAAGAAATTTATATGGAACAACCCGAGGGGTTCATTGCACCCGGGAAAGAGGCCAAGGTGTGTCGATTAGTTAAGTCTCTTTATGGACTAAAACAAGCACCTAAACAATGGCATGAGAAGTTTGACAAAACAATGCTATCAAATGGTTTTAAAATCAATGAATGCGATAAGTGCGTCTACATTAAAGGTACCGCTGATTCATTTATAATCGTGTGCCTGTACGTAGACGACATGTTGATCCTTGGAAAAAATAATGATTTAATTGCAAGTACCAAGAAGATGTTGAAAAAGAATTTCGACATAAAAGATATGGGAAAAGCCGATGTTATCTTAGGGATTAAAATCGCTAGGAACTCGGAAGGAATTGTTCTATCACAATCCCATTACGTTGAAAGTATGTTAAAGAGGTTCAATGCATTTGATAGACCTCCAGCTAAGACGCCTGTTGATTTAACGCAACACTTGGCTAAGAACCGAGGTGAACCAGTTTCTCAGCTAGAATATTCTCGAATAATTGGGAGCTTGATGTACTTAATGAACTGTACGCGCCCCGATATAGCCTATTCAGTGAGCAAACTAAGTAGGTTCACAAGCAACCCCAGCAACGATCATTGGAGTGCTCTTATTCGTGTACCAGGATACTTAAAGCACACTATGAGCTTGGGAATAACGTATACAAGATATCCCGCAGTGCTTGAGGGGTACTGCGATGCAAATTGGATATCAGATACAAACGACTCAAAGTCGACTAGTGGCTATGTGTTCACTATAGGTGGAGGAGCCGTGTCTTGGAAATCGTCTAAGCAAACATGTATAGCTAGATCCACGATGGAGTCTGAGTTTATAGCTCTAGATAAAGCCGGAGAAGAAGCTGAATGGCTTAGAAATTTCTTAGAAGATGTTCCTTGTTGGAATAAACCGGTGCCCGCCGTAATAATACATTGTGATAATCAGTCGGCGATCGGAAGGGCACAAAGTAGTTTGTACAACGGTAAGTCTCGACATATACGTCGGAGACATAATACAATAAGACAGTTAATCTCGAATGGGGTTATTTCGGTTGACTATATAAAGTCAAAGGAAAACCTAGCGGATCCGCTTACTAAAGGCATAAATCGAGATCAAATGTACAAACTGGTTAGTGGAATGGGTTTAAAATCCACAACATAAGAACGGTCTTAGCGGTAACCCAACCTTGAGAATCGGAGATCCCGAAACCTTGGTTCAATGGGAAAACTAAGTTTTGACAGTTCAGTAAAACACTTGAAAACTACACTCATTCCAAAGAACCGTCAAGTGTAAAGTCTGCCTAAGTGGTGAGGCTAAGTCTAGGACTTTTAATGATTCCTATACCTAAGGGTGAAGTAAGGCAGGATACTTTTTATAGGAGAATCACCTTTGTAAGTGAATAAGTAAAATGGCCGCTTATAAACGAACACTTACTAAACCGAGATATGGTCCAAGGCCGAAATGGACACAACGTGAGAACAAGAAATTGTTAGAACTGTCATTGTGTGAGTATTGTTGTCTTGGTGCACACAAATGGCCGGTAAGTTCAAAGCATCGCGCTACTAACCGTACAGTGTATCCGATAATATTTCACTAGAGAAGATTCAAAGCCACAAGCTATCTTTCTTGATGCAATGATAGTTCATCGGGACTTTCAAAAATTGTAAACATGCATTTATTTCATTCATGTGGGGGATTGTTAGGAAAAGGTATGAATGAAATTAATACTAAGAGGTATATTTGAAAGGGTGTACTAATTAAGCAAAAGGTTCTTTAATATAAAGATGTATTTTTTCATGAATAGACACATGCAAAGGGATACTTCTCTTGGTATTGAAAACCTAAACCTATAAATACCCCACATGAGTTATCATTCAAAAAGCATTAAAAATTCTCTACATTTCATACATATCACTTGTGTTCTTGTTAGTCCCAAAGCAAGAGTATTTGTTCGTAGAAGTTTGGCGTATTTGAGATACCGCTATATTCCAAACGTAAGTCGTTGTATCTCGGAGGCGTTTACCGTAAACCGTGGTATTAGCGGGGTAATTTCGTCTTCAAGAGAGCGTGTATCACGTGCCTCGACTTGTGATTTGTTCACACCATTACCGCTGAAATTTATATTTGCTGCTTCGCTCGAAGATAAAGGCGCTAACCAACGGAGAACCAACAAAAGATTGTGACACACTTTCTTGGACCAAAACAATCTTACACGAAAAGAGCAATCAAGAAACATAAAATTTATAAGCTTCGACGGATGCTTGATTTCAAATATCGTAATTCATACATAAAAAAGAGGCATTTACTATCGATAAAAACTTATAATATGCTTATATTATTTATATATAAATAATTCCAGCATCTTTGGGTGCATGGCGTGGTAGAAAAAGGCATCTTATAACTTTAACATGCACGAAAGGATCAATACATTGCAAGCGCATATATGTAAATTCAAGAAAACGACCCTTCGTAAAGATTCACTATAGTCGTTGAATCTTCATCGTCGGTTGCTAATAAATAAATCATATCAGATCAAAAAGTTTCTCAAAAATCCCCCACTCACTGTGTGAAAGTAAATATGAAAAATATCAAAAAGGGACCCTAAGCTCCACTAGAATATTATTCTTATGTCGTATCTTTTGTGTCACAAAGTTAATTATATCATGTAAGAAACTTGGAAGAAAAAAATAAACTACACTACAACTGTGTGTTTGTGTGTGTGGGGTGAAGTGTACATGTGCTTTTGTGGTTCCATGGGTGTGAGTGTTTCATAGCTCACTAGAATGTGGAGTGGAGGATCTATCTTTTATTATTTTTTTTTGAACATCATTTGAAAATATTCTTATCTTACAGTACTTTTTCTTTCCACTTGGCCCTTTTTTGCCAAGAACAGCAAAAGGCCAAGCGAAAATCTTTGACATGGAAAGATATTAGAATCTGGGTATCTCTGGAAAGCACTAAGAATAATTGCCAAAACCTGAAAATATTTATATGAATATAAATCAAATAAGGGATTGAAAAGAAATAAAACTTTATTGGAAAAATATAGGAAAAAGTACGTTCTAATTCGATGTAAACATAGAGATTATTGTCAACTTCTTCCTTGAAGAAGGGCTGTCTGGCCCATAAACAAACGTTTCATATTTCTTGGGATGATATCGATCTTAGGTTTAAATGCTTGCTTTGTTATCAAGAGAGTATGTGTAATATCTCTGACAAAGGTATTATCTTGTTTATCATGTTTACTTTGTCCCCAACTAAGAGTCGTGCATTAAGAACAAAGATTGTTTATGTTGTTTGAAGTAGCTTCACATGGCTTCCACTTAACTTTTGAACACTTGTCTTGGACTCCATTTTTTTAATATTATTTAAAATATAGCCATGTGGTTAATCCCGCCATAAATGTCAAAGCACACCAAAATTTTAATAAAGTCCTCCTTGTGCTTCACTTCCATTGAAAAACATAAAAAGTAAGTTTCAAAAATCGAGAATCTTTAGATGCCATATCATTAAGATTTGATGACTTAATTAAGCATGGCATCTCAAAAGCACTTAACAACCCCATAATGAAATTGTATTTTTCCGAAATAGAAGGCATCCAATAAATTTTAATGGCCACAAGATTTTTCACGATCTCTTCCTAAATTTTGCTAATGTGCTTCTTTTCGAACGTTTCTTGGTTTCACTTGTATATAAAGTATAGTTCCATTTGACCAAGTTTAGTGTATATTTTCCTATGAATAAACATGATTTGATATTGCCACCACCATTTATTGCATGACGATAAGGTCTAAGAATGTTGGATTATCACATATATAGCACGAAGAATCCAAGATAAAAGATCTCTAACGGAAATTGACAAACATTAACATAGCACGCAAAGAAAGGGCAAAAAAAGGTTACCGCTGATACGTTGTAGCTGTAATTGTCGGGAATTCAAAGTTAAAATTTGAAAATAATAATTATAAATAAATAAAATAAAGTGTAATCTATAGATAAATACATACTTGAATAAAAAAGTTACAAATCAGTATCCATGTCAGAAAATAACTGTTTGTACCAGTTACGCCATTATACGGTACCCTATACGGTTGCTATAGGGTACCTAATGTGCTAATACGGCATACCATTTTTTTAACGTGTTACGTATCACAATACGATGCTATAGGGTACATAAATGTGTTAATTATATGGCGGATCGGATACCTATGTGCAAAAAAATTATTCTATTAGGTACCTACGTATAAAAAATCGTACTAAATTACAAGTTTTTATCCAAATGGACATTTATGTGTAAAGACCCCTAAAATAAATAAAAATTGCGGTGAGCGTGGATCGAACACGCGACCTTCAGATCTTCAGTCTGACGCTCTCCCAACTGAGCTATCCCCGCATTTGAAATTTATAATTTTAATTTATTTGAATAGTTGTAGTTGAAAGCCCAAATAGTCCATGGGCCAGGAATCTTCTTACATCACCAAAGCAAGCCTCGTCTTTAAATCCCATGATGTCTATACTACAGTGTTGTCGGTGTGGACTGGACTTCATTAATTTGAACTATTTATTTATGGAATGAACTGTTCATCGCATTCCCAGTTATTTGTTCATGATGTATAACAACTGAAAGCGAACATGAATCAAACAACGCATGATTAAAGATTAAAATTTCCAAAAAACAACTACAGAAAACCCTCAAATCCTAGCACAGAACAAGAAAGAAGAAATCAGTAGCACAGTAGCTAATTTTCAGTTGCTGAACAACGTCTCACATATCTCTGAGAAGACCTCAAATATCATTTCATGGTAAGAAACATCATTCAGAGACAAGAAACACAGCAGTAGCCTCTCCAAATCTCTCGCAGAAACCATCTGTTTCTCAACGATCATCTCCACCATTGATGCCCTGAAATCACTCCTCGGATCCGTAGACTTCTTCTCCACGGCGCGGCTCTCTTCGATCAACACCGAGCCCATCGAAGACCCTAATGAACTGATCCTTCTCTTAACCCTCGTTTTCCTCGTTTTTCGGTTCCTTGCGCCACCAACGTTGGAGGCTTTTTTGTTGCCGTAATAGTAAGCATGGTGATCATCGCTTGCGCTGATGACCCCTTGCCCTAATAATTTCTTGGCAGCATTATTATTACAGCAGTAGTTCTTCTCCTTCTTCGTGTCTCCTTCTTTCTTGCTCGGAGCCGTGTTAGTGAGATCAATTTTGGCAGAGGAGAACGAAGAACAACGCTCCTTTTCCTTGATTGTTTTCATCTTATTCACCGTCGTCTCTTCTCTCAATAACCTGCGGCTCGTACTACTTTTCAACCGAAAAGAGTCTCCAGAATTTGAAGACAAGCTAAAGGAAGCGTCGTCTTTCTTCGCTTTCTCATCGTCTTCAGTACTGCTGCTGAAGAATCCACTGTTCGAACAAGAACTGACCTGCTGCTGGCTAATGCTATTATTACAGCTCTTTACTGATGCAGAGGTTAGGTGATGCTCTTTCTTCAGCTCTACGCTCGAAAATGGCGGCGGCGGACGAGGGCATTTCGGTCCTTTCGTGGGCTTCGATCGGTCGCTATCATCGTTATGAGGTATTTTCTTGGTCTTGGCAATGGAAATGGAGCTTTCTGCTACGTCTGCGGTGACTGCTGTGAGCTGATGACAAGATGAGAAAGAAGAAGGAAATAGGCGTGAGAGCTTAAGGATGATGTTTTGATTTTCCATTCTTTTTTTTTTTTTTTTTTCAAATTGCTTGGGTTGGATTTGAAATGAGACATGCTACAAGTTGAATTTTTTATATATATAGAGGTAAGAATATGGCTTGCGTCATTAGGGTTTGGTTTGTATTGCAAGCTTACGTATGATTCTTTGTAATAATATGGCTTTCCGTTTCCCCACCTATTTTCAACGTTATCATTCCTTTTTGGATAGTCATGCATGGCTCATTATTTCACTTTTATTTTGTATATTTAATTCTATTACATCGTACACTTACTTTTTATTCACGGACTATAAAATGTCCAAAAGAAAATTACCTAACTAGTACGACTTTTCTCCTCATTTAGCCGTTGAACTCAGATTTATAACACAAGGTTTGATGAGTCACACGTACACTTTACTACTACTACGTGTAATATGTCTTCATTGACCTCTCACAAGACATCTGAAAAATTTGCATTGAAAGGTGAGGCAAAACTGTGTCGTTTTGCATTTGTTGGGCTTGAAGTTTGAGTTTGAAATTCACAACACATCTGTGTTTTTGAGCTGTTTGGAAGCTTCTGAACTAATAGAGATGCTCATTCTATTTAATAATAATAATAAATTACTAATAGACGAACAAAGAGTGGAAGAGTCAGCTCTACACATATGTGATAGGAGCCCACACATTCAATTGAATGCATCAATCTATGCCTATCTTATCATTCATTATCTTGGCCAAATAAAACTATATATGTCTAGTCTAACTCACACACACACACATATATATATATATATATTATTAAAATATACGAGAGAATTTAGATTAGACGACATTAGCATATTGACATTCTCTCCAGAGATAATGCGCCGCAGCATACGCTGCAGTTTTCCCAATACCATCAACGTCATCATTATGGAAGCTATTAAAAATATATAAATATATATTAACATTATTTTTAAATTCCCGATCGTTATTTTTATATATAATCGTACTGTTGTGCATGTGTGAGCATTTTGTATTTTATCTAACGACGCACATGGAACTTGCAACTTTTGCGCATTTCAAACTCCTTACAATATACCAAACAATGGCTATAAAACAAAGCTTATGTTGTCCTAACGTTATTTGGACAAATAGAAACCGAATGAGAAAAACCGTGTCACCTTTTTTTTTTTAAATGTCAGAACATAGTATTTCCTTTTTGAATATATATCTTCGAGTTTGCATGCAATGCAACTCTTCACTCTTGCCACTGAAGATTTGACTTGTGGTTAATGGTGCAATATTATTTTATTATAATATATTTTTTACTATATTATGCTATAAATACGGTTGGTTAATAATATATTATATCCTCTTACTCTGCCAAGTTTTTTAGCCTAATATGGCAAGATGCTAGGTGGGATTTCCGAATTTGAATTTAAATTGTTTGTTCGTTTGCGGGTTAATTTTATATTTTCAGTCACCATACAAATTTCCCATCAGAACAATCGTTTTCTTGAAAACCTTTTATGGGTAAATAAGGTCGAAAGGTCAAGGGATGGGGACTTGACGTTTAGTCAATTAACTTTTGAAAATTCGCCCATAAAGTAAAGTCATAAAAACGAATTATAGCTATATAGATCGCAGTATACTTAATAATGCAATATTTCACATTAGATTCCCTTTTTTTGTTAAAAGAAAGAAAAAAAAAAAAAAACTGATTTGGGGTTTCTCTTGGTGGCCTATAGATGCGAGTCAAAGCCCATACATTGGAGATTTTAGCCCACGATCGTCTGTTTATATTTTCTTTTTCTTTTTCTTTTTCTTTTTGTTCAAGAAACAATTCTTTTCTAGTGGCTGACACAAAATTTTGTATTAAACCAACTATTTGATATTCACAAATCACACTACAACATGACCGACTCACTCAAACGTCGAATATACTAAGACAAGAAATCAGATACTCTTTCGTAATATCTTAATCTGCAATACTTAAGAACATACTTAAGAACCTCACTAAAATACCAATTCATCAAGTTATTTGATCGCATCTAAGATGTGATATGAGCATGCTATTATTAATTAACATATTATTATTACTTCACGACCACTTGATTGCTCCTCATATAGGGTCTCATAATACAACATATGACCATCCATCCATTCACGTGTTTAGCTTAATAATCGTATTTAATCTTTATCATATTATTAATCTTACAATTTCGCAACGAATAAGAAGAGGCTGCGTAATTACAACGTAGGGACGCCATTCATTTAATATAATAAAATGTGTAAATTTAGAAAACTTAACGTGCAATAGTTATTGCTTACACGTCATTTACTTCGGCTCCAGCTAAGCCTGTCCGCTATTAAATTCCCATAGTGGCCGAGCAGTGAATACTTATATACAATTTATATAATACTTTGGAAAGAAAGGTAATCAAATAATATTGATGAAACATATATTTCTTTCTCATCATTCTAATTATTAATTAATATCATGATGTAGCCTATACATAGTTGCTTTGCAAAGCGACAACGACGTGAATCTACTTCATTAGATGTTTGAATTTCTGAATAATTCATAACATGTTCTTTCGGGGTTTAAATCAAAGCATCCCTTAACTTATTTTCTTCAACATTTGGCGACTTTTCTTATCTTCTTTAAATTTAGTGAATTGCAGAATTGAGTTGAGGAGATAAGTTCACTATTGATATTTTATTTCAAAAAAACAACTAGCAATAAATGAGAAGATTAAATCAAAGAAGTTGACTAAGCGATTTGCTAGCCGCCAGTTCACATTAGCTAAATCGGAATTTCAAGTATTTAGAAAAATAAATTAATTCATGAAAATTAGCTAAATCCGATAAGCCGTTGATATATTTAGAAACGAATATCGAATCTATAAGTAACATGACAAAATAAAAATCAAAATTCTAACGTGTCAACGCATAGTCAGGAAGCTCACATGTGAGCCCCACACACAGAGAATCCGAGCTTTTGTTCCTTGATTTGCTTAGCTTAAATAGCCCCAAACGACGTCGTTTAGTGCCGTATGTTTTCTGATTGTCTTTTGTCCTCTAACCCCATATGTGTTTCTTATTTATAAATTGGCAACCATCTTTATGAATGTGCGCCTTTGATCATTCACCATCAATCAATCAACCATTCCAACTCTGCTTACTTCCCTTCAAATTCGATATTCTCTCGTTATCTACACACGTAGGATTTCCATTTTCAGGGTAACGAGTTTCTTCTTCCAATTTTTTTTTTTTTCGTTTTCTTTCGCGGAGTTGAGTCAACAAGGAGACGGGCCCCTTTTGAGCTGAGATCATTTTAGCGACATCAAAAGTTGGGATCGTGTTTTAGTATTAATTTTAATCGTAAAGTTGGAATTTTTGTTTATTCTTCTTAATGGCGAGAATCCAAGAGAAGTGGAATGCTTTTAGGCCATTTTTTACAGTTCTGTGGAGCTTTCTGTTGGCCTCCATCTTCGTTTCTGCCGAGAGAAGCTTAAAGAGAGAATCTTCCGAGGTTTCGAACGATGATTCAGAATCATCTGAGCTTTTGTCTTCTTTTGTGAATTTCGTCTGGCAAGCTAATAAATCGGGTTACCAGCATGTTTGGCCGGTGAGTTTTCCTTCCATTGGCTTCATCTGAAATCATACCTATTTTATTTTATTCATTTTCGTCCTTTATAATCTTTAAGTTGTTTGTTTATTATCTTTACATGTTGTTCTTATCTTAATAATTAATATCTGACTTATTTATTGCTCTGGTTTGGGGTTGGTGGTGGTATGTGACCCACGGTAATTTAATTGGTTACTGATGGTGATAGAGTTGATAGAGATGGTGGTAATCAGTCGTGTCCCAACAATGATCCTATGATGAACTAATAATTAACTTACTGATTAACTGTCCAAATTCAAAAGAAAATCTCAACATATCACTGTTGTTGCACAGGATCTTGAATTCAACTGGAAAATTGTTATTGGTAGCATAATTGGATTCTTAGGAGCTGCTTTTGGGAGCGTAGGTGGCGTTGGTGGTGGTGGCATTTTTGTGCCTATGCTCACGCTGATCATAGGCTTCGACCCGAAATCTGCTACCGCCATCTCAAAATGTGAGACTTGGATTAACTCATTTGGTATTTTCTCCAGCAAACTGTTAGAATTCTTGAGGCACTTGTGTAAGAATTCCTTTTTGGTGATCTTGGAAGGTATGATCATGGGAGCTGCTGTTTCGACTGTTTATTACAACCTCAAGCTGAGGCATCCCACTTTGGACATGCCCATCATTGACTATGACTTGGCTGTTCTAATCCAGCCAATGCTCATGCTCGGCATTAGTATCGGAGTCACTTTCAATGTGATATTTGCTGATTGGATGGTTACGGTTCTCCTCATCGTTCTTTTTATTGGTCGGTCATAAGCTACAGTGCATTTCAGTTTTATTACACTCTTATTCTCCGTAGATTAATTTTGTGTATATGTGTGTTTATGGTTTTGCAGTTACATCGACAAAGGCCTTTCTTAAAGGAGTTGAGACTTGGAAGAAAGAGACCATAGCCAAGCAGGTATTGAAAACAGAGATGGCTAGGTTTCAGCTCTTTACATCATGTGTTTTTTTGTGATTTATTTTTTCTTGAAAAACCTTAACCGCTTATTATTCCATGTTAAATATATTGCTCTGTTTCTCTTTGTATCAGGAGGCTGCAAAGCGGCTGGTGGTAAACGGTGGGTTAAAAAAATGTATAATTTTAACGTGGAAAAGGAGACTTTTACAGCTGCTTAACGATGTTATTCGTTGGCTATTTCAGACGATGGCAAAGACGAAGCAGAATATAAGCTCCTGCCTGGCGAACCCAGCAACGGTGCTGTAACGGAAGCTAATGACACAAAAGAAGCAAAGGTGATGGAATTTTTTTTCTAATTAATATCGATAGCATTTTCTTGTGAATAGCAACTAATTTTCCTCATAATATGCATATCTGAAATTCTCAGGTCAGTATTCTCAAGAACGTATGTTGGAAGGAGTTTGGACTTCTCTGTTTTGTTTGGGTCTCGTACCTTGGTCTTCAGCTCGGCAAGGTTTTATTTATCTCTTCTCTTATCATTTCTTTCATTACATTTCGACGATTTATTCGTGTTTTCCATCTAATTTACTACGTTGAACTAACTTTCAATCGCTTAAATCGAAACAGAACTACGCCTCTACTTGTTCTGCTGTATACTGGGTCGTAAACTTGCTTCAGGTATACATCCACTGTCTATTCATCAATTCAAAAACTTTGAATAATAATACTTAATTTTCATTTCTATCAGATTCCAATATCTTTGGCTGTATCGGGTTTCGAAGCAATTAGCCTCTACAAAGGACTGCGAAAGATCTCATCGAAGGGAGACGCTGGAACTAACTTCAAAGTCTCACAGCTTCTTACATACTGTTTCTTCGGCTTGCTCGCTGGTGTCGTCGGGGGTCTTTTAGGCCTCGGAGGTGGATTTATTATGGGCCCTCTGTTTCTTGAATTAGGCGTTCCTCCTCAGGTTAGTTCCCATGAAACAAATTAAACCGTTTTCAGTCTATAAAAGATATGATTTTTATGGGATTTCTGTTACATGGTTAGGTGTCGAGCGCCACTGCTACGTTTGCAATGATGTTCTCATCTTCGATGTCCGTGGTGGAATATTACCTCCTCAAACGTTTCCCCGTCCCCTACGGTGAGTGCACACTCAAATCAAAAGAGCATTTCTTGATCTTTTTTGTTGTATTAGAAAAAAAGAAAAGGTCAAATAAATCTGTGAATTTTTCTCGCATTACAACAGCTCTGTACTTTGTCGCTGTTGCGACTTTTGCTGCTTTCGTCGGGCAACACGTCGTGAGAAGGGTGATCATCGTCATGGGACGGGCGTCCATTATCATATTCATTCTGTCCTTCACCATCTTTGTCAGCGCCATTTCTCTAGGTAAGCTAAGCTCTGTCCATTCCATTCGTCGTACTGCGGTCGACGGTTAAAGAATATTTGATGCGATGATTGGTTTTCTTTCTTTCTTTCTTTCTTTTTTTTCCTGTCGATTGAAACAGGCGGAGTTGGGATTTCGAACATGATTTGGAAAATACACCGACACGAATACATGGGGTTCGAGAATCTCTGCAAGTACGACGCTTGATGTGCTCTTAGCCTATGGACAAAGAGGGAACTGAACTTTTTCTTTCCTTGTTTTTCTTACATTCAAGCTTTGGTGATTGCGTTATTGTTATCATTAACTTAGATGTATCTCAAAACAACTGTGATTCGCTGTGTTTCTTTTAACTTATAAAATGGATCAGTTTCTTTCCTGACTTGTTCAAAAGTCAACTAACGATGCCTTGCAAGCAACGAGGTGAGGTGATTGATTCCTTTTCCATGAGATCACACACATAACAGACGTTTTTATTTCTAGTCTTGTTCGTGAATGGCGTCTTGTTTCTTCTTCTTTTTTTTTTTCCCATCTATTTTTAATCAAGTGAAGATTGAGGCGAGAAAGGCATTATCATACTCTACGAGTTACTATTAATAGTTAATATCCGAAAGCGACGTCTAATGATAATACAGCAAAACTTCAAGTTGAAGTCGAATTAATAAAATGGTCCCCAAATTACTTATCAAATTGTCCCCATAGTCTCTGTATGTGATTAGGAGGTCAGGGGTTCGAACCCTACCTCCCACATTACTTTAGGAAGTCTCCATGAGGGTTATACCTCATGACTATCGATGTCGGGTGAATTTGAGACGTGTTCATCTGGCCCCGAGGATTAGTCCCATCTCTGGAATGTGTGGCGCTAATAGCCCCCACCTTGCCAAAGTCTGTGTGGCGTTATAAGGCCCACGGCTGGCAGGGACTAGCCCATAGCCAGACTGTGTGGGATACCTCGGGACAGTTAAAAAAAATAATAATAAAAAAAAAATTGTCCCCATAGAAATTAAATGCAAAGTGTAGTGTCTCCGCCGGAATAGTTGATTGCGTTTTAAACATCCAACGAACGGTCAATAATGGCAGCAACAAACGAACAAAACAAATAAATTACTTCGCTTTCATGTATTCTCTTATATAAACCCCAAAACCCATCATGCACGTCACTCACTTATCAAAAAAAAAAAAAAAGATTCGTTAATTCTATTCTTGGATTGATTCTACTATCTATGGCAATGCCTTTCTCTCCCAACTAGAAAAGCTCGAGAAGCAGAAGTGTCCGTTTAGGGCAGACGAGCGATGATAATGATCGGTGCAAAGAGCGAGAAACTCACATATGGCTTCTTACGTTATTGCAGAAAATAAAGGGAATTAAGAAGACGAATAAGCAATCGAAACTTGGATTGAAGGTGTGACGCTGAGAGCTATATGCAGAACTTCGACGAAGGCCCGGGAGAGTCGAGCCCGATAACCTTTACAGGTCTTTCTCCGCAAGGTGCGCAAATCCAGCTCGAGACTTTTGCGCAGAAGCAATTTGATGGATATTTGTCAGCATATTTGAATCAAGTATTGGCCTAGTGAAAGCACACACGCACATGCTCGTTGCGTTCTAGCTATGTTAGGAAATGCTACTAAAATAATATATGAAGAAAGGTTTAATGAACTAAACCAGCAGTTATCCGCTATATAGAAAGTAATGCGGATAATGATACCGTACTGTTGTCAGCCAGCCAAAACTTGTGAGGCATCGCCTGAGACCCAAAAAGTTCTGCACATAAAAAACAGCCATTTCAAATTCAACCACGTTTTGAGAATTTCGAAAGCAGTGAGTCCCTTCGACGCCGCCTCGTTAGCTAATTTTCCTGTGGATTTTCGTCTTCTGAATCAGGAACCACTTCTGTTTCAGCAGCAGTATTTACAGAAGGCCTTTGTCTTAGCCTGTTTTTGGCTCCCAAGTTCACGCTTTCTGGTACGGTATGTCCAGGAATTCCAGCTAGCCTCTTACTAAAGCGCGAACCTCTCGGCCTGTGGATTAACTTAGCATTATCTTTGGCGTTACCTTGCTCTCGTTTCTTGCTTGCATTTTCATTTTCCGCATGACTGTTGTGCTCGGTATCACTATCAGTGGATTCACTATTATGCGAGCTAGTCTTCGAATAATCTGATCCACTTGAGGTGGTTACAGTCTTCTTTCCACCTTGGCTCTCTTTCCCTTCTAGATTTTGTTCCTCGCCAGTCTTTCTTTTGCTGTAGCACAAAAGAAATTGATTGCATAAATCAAGTTCACCCCAAACAGAGATGAATCGTATATATATGTCAGTGGTTAAATAAACATAGTTTGTGTTCAAAAAGATAAGAAAATTCAGACAGTGATGGTGCTTTTCATTTTTCACTTCGTAACGGAAACCAGCGAAAGAAACAACAAACATAGCACCAATACAAACCAACATGAGTCTGATAGTCTTCCATGCCTATTTGTCAATCATCTTCTATCAAAGAAGGAAAGACATGCAAAGTTGGCAATACTTACTTAGTAAATCGAATGGCCTCACTAATGGCTCTATCATAGTGATCTGCAACATGGTTGAAGGTTACAAAAGTCAGATAGTAGTAAGTGTGGAGATTTGGTACATAGTGGACATACAACCACTTAATAAGTATATTGTGAAAATTTTGTCTGATTTCAACTAATAAGTTTGCAATTGCATATCCTGTAATCTTTTAACCGTGGCAGTTTGCCACAATTAGCAGCAAGAAATGCCTTCCTATTGCAGCAAACACAACAAACTGAAAACTACCATTACCAAATTTATAATCAACATCCTTGACCCCACGGCGAGACCTAGTTATCCCTGAATTACGGAAACCATTCAACATCATCAGTTCTCTCTCCTTCTGCATCTTTGCTTTTTGTTTTTTCTGTTAAATGCAGTAATTCAAGATCATTCAACTCCTATAAAGTCAAAGCGACATGCAGATGCAACAACTAAAAATAAATATTATTGACCTTCCATTGCTTTTCAAGAACTGGAATGATATTAGCTTCCAGAGACTCACTGACAGCAACCTCCCATCTAAATTTGCTGGATGAATAATCGTCCTAATATCCCAACAATTGAAGTTAATACATTCTAGATGCAAAAAAAAAAAAAAAACAAATAAGTATACAATAGGGCATACCTTGATGTTTCTGAATTCTTCAAGATTAGTAGCAAGAGTGTACCACTGAGAGATGATAGGCTGAGGGGTAAGCCTCTCATTTTTCAATGATTTAACCTCCTTGTATAGCCTGTGGCCGATAACTTCATCTCCATCATACCTAAAATGATACTAAGTTACAAACATTAGCAATAAGCTCAAACAACTCCATATACACGTAGAATTATATACCAGAATGCAATTCCATTTCCATCATCTACAAGCTTCTCTTTTTTGAACTTAGAGGCTCCACCACTATTTCTAGTTTCTTCATTGATAAAGTCAATGGCATCATATTGCTGCACACAAAAAATCGTAAACAATCGATATTATAGAAAAATTGAACCGCTTCTGAACTTTGAAGTGCAGCACTGAATAGAAAGGCAACTATCGATAAATAAAGGCCAACCACAAATACGGTAGAAAGCCTGATATGTGCACCAAAAATTATAGAAATAAAGGAGGAAAGATTCCAGATAAGTACATCAACGCGAACTTCACAAAGGGCTTTAAGAATTTGTAGACGAGTTGTTGGATCAAGTTCCTTATATATAGATATTTCATTCCTGTGCATGTTAGATAGCACTATCAGAAGGGCGAGAAGAATCGTGATGCTAGAAACTATAGTACTGGAAAATCATCCAATGCATACCCTTTTGCTCCTGTTAAAGGGAAATTCCCTTCACCGACCTGCAAATAAGAACATTTGCATCAATGCCTGTGGCAGTTTCCTACATATGACATATCACAAAACTTTACTGTTAGACTCACCCAACGCCACCATTTTGCTAGTGTCTTAGCGAGAGCAACCATCCAAGCATCGGGTTCCTTTAGAGTTTTACTATCTCGAACAACTCCCTGTAAAAGCAGTATCACTAAATTAATTCAAGCAACCATGTTAGAATAATCACTATGCAATTATTAGATTCACCAACTATTTAAGGTCAACTATGAATTTCACACGTACTTACGTTTTTACTGACGTAAATCCGAGAGGCACGATTTCAAGAGTACATCATATCTCAGGTGCACATTGTTACATATAAAGACCAGCAACAAATATGAGTGATAAACAGAAAAATATTCCAGGAGTGCATTGTAGAATCAACCAAGTTCAAGCAGCTAAAAATTGATCAATCAACCTTATAGCCTTATCTGTTATTGAAGTAAATAGTCATAGTTTCATGCATACAAAATTCACTAGGACTATTCTGATTTAAGCAACACGATGAGCGAGTTGATCAAAAGCTCAAAGTTTCAAGAAAAAATGTCCCCCTAGCAATACGGGGCAAAAATAAAATAATAACTCCAACTCGCAACGTGAAGAAAACTCTCATCTCAAACAGTTAAACCCAAAAACCTGTTCTCACGTAACACGAGAAAAACCAATCAAACGAGAGGAAAACCTTTAAAATCGCTATGTGAAGCTTGGCAAGTGCATCGTTCTGCTCAATCAGTGCGGTTTCAATGTCCTCGGCTGACATCTTCAATTCCCCACCAATAAGCGGCTGAAACACCTGCACTTTCACCGTGAACAACCAACCATTACCTGCTTAACACACACAAACAAAAAAAAAGAAAGAACAGCGAAAACGAAAGCTAAAATTACGCGGATGAAATTGAGAACAGAAGCCAACTCCCAACGCTGGCGTAGCATCGTACGGAACTGCTCGACATCTCCTGACGGCGAGTTGGAGATCAACGTAACGTCTGCGTCTAGCTCCGTCGCTTGGTGAGCTTCAGTCATGGTTCCGTTTGCAGACATATGCCCGCCCAAGATACTTTACGATTTTTTTTACGGCGATAAAATTGGGAATTATCAGGGCGCGAATAGTCGATTGCGTTGCAGTGGTTTTACCTAAAGTAAATAAGCTCTTTCCCGCCTAAAACGTTGTTGCTAATTTCATTTCAGAGCGCTTTTCAGAATCCTCCCTCAATTTACTTTATTTACGTTTTGGTCCAAAATTACAATAATTAACACACAATTCACCATGTAAAATGATCGATTAAATAACCCAATTGACAAATCCATTTGATAACAATCATTTATCTGCTCACCCAACCCATTCTGTATAACTTAACTTGAAAAGCTATCCAATCCGAACACTAAAACATCTCAAAACATAACAGTTCTCCTTCAGACAAAAACCATCGTCCCGCCCGCCCGTCCGGCGAACGCCTCAGTACAACCTGCCATTACAAACAGCGCTACCGCAATAACACTTCTTAACCTTAATATTCCCATCGGCGTCCCTAATCTGATCCACCGAGTAATTATAATGATACGTCAGCTCTTGAAGAGGAGGAATGTTCTCCATGGCGAAAAGCATCACATGAGGCATCTTCTTATCATCGTGATCGTAAATCACATACTGGGCGTAAACATTAGGCGAACAGCTATGGTTAATAAACCTCCCAACGTTGCCATACTGAGCAGCGTCGATCGTATACCCACCTTCTTCGGCCAAGCTCGCCTGCTCCTCGGAACTCAGAGTGTTTTCTTGGTAGTTATGGCCGATATCAAAGAGGTACTCGTCGTTCCCTACCCTCTCCTCGGCTTCCTTGTCCTGGAGAAGCTCCCCGAATACTCGCAAATGAAGCTTCCAGAAGGTACCGAGGCGAGCGGCCTCAGTCCCCAACCTCTCTTCTCAGTCTTGAAAATCTCGAGCTGAAGCCTAACCCCACGCTGGCTCACTCTGTTGTAGCAAGAAGGCGGGCACTTGCAGTGGGGCCCGCATTCGTAAACGATGGGCTTGGTCTCGACGATCGCCCCGTTATGGTTGTAGGGAATCTCTCCCCCGTTCTTAGCCGCACACCGACATTTCCTCGAATCTGAGCACCTCCCCGAGCAGCTGCAGCCATGGGGTGGGTTCAGCTTTAGCCAATTTGGGTACATCATCTTAGCCGTGTAGATGAAAGTGGGCGGTTTTTCGTTGTCCACAGTGTTCACGGCTGCTATTGCTGTCAGCTCTTTTCCCCGCGAGATATCGCTGACGCAGGTCCCGGGTCGGGTCTTGGAGCGGTTCGCCTTCTTAAGCTCCTTCCAGGCGAGCTCGGGTTGACCCGGGTTCCTCACGAGCTTGAACATGAAAATCTTCCGATTATCGCGTTCTTGGGTCGTACAGTCGACCACTGTATATAGGCCGTCGTAGACGTACGTGGTGACTACTTTCGGCCTGGTGTCCTGTGGGTCCGCAAGCCTCGTCTCCTTCCAGCCTCGTACGACTCGAACTGGGGTGCGCTTGGCTATGCTGTTACTCAGGGCGAGATTCCCGCGCTCGAGCTTTTGATCCTCGGGCATCTTTTTCTTGCCCCCAACCGTTTGCCCGCCCGAGCCACAGTAGTAGAGCTCCTCGGCGTGCTCTACGTCGTCTTCGTAGGCGCCCGAGGCGACGATGCTAGTGGCGACTGGGACGCCTTCGTACGTCGTGCGATCTATGCCTCCTTGGTAAGGGCTGTGAATCCCCACGAGGGCGAGCTCGACTCTGTACTGAAACTCGTCGCCTACTTCGACGCCTGGGACTTTCCCGATGATCTTCTTCTCGGTGTTGACTTCCTTCTTCTTCTCCTTGATGATCTTCGCCGTCATGAGGTCGAATCTGCTGGCTACTTTTTTCGAGTTGGAGGACGGGGCGACCTGGGCTGATTTCGATTCTTCCCTCTGCAAGAGCTTTCTGCATATGGTGTTGAAGAGCCTGAGCGTTTCTCGAACTTTGTGGCGAGCGTCGTTGTGCCTGAGCTTGAAGAAGGGCCGAAGGGAGGCAAGCTGACGTCTATGTCTTGCATTTTGTTCGCAGATGAGTTTTCTTGGTACGCTGCATCGCCCGTATCTACACCCTCTTCATCGTAGGAAGTGTTATTAGATTCTGCGAATGATGGGGGTTTACTTTTTTTGGCCACAACCTTGCCCTTCTGTCGCCGATATGATCTCTTCGTCTCTTTTGTTGCGCTCGTTCTGCTTGTGGATACATTTCGCGGGGAGCGACGATGATGGCCTTTTCATTGGGTTCCTCATCATTGGGATCATATACAGAAAGGGGAATGATTGCAAGGGGCTGCTGGTCGCACACACTGTGGTGTTCCTCGTGGGTGAACTCTGATGAGATGAGATTTGAATCGACTTCACGGGAATCAGAAAATGTGGGTTTATCTGTATGTGTTCCTCCTGAAGAATCTGCTGCAGCTGTAGTTTTCGTTTCAACAGATTTCGATTTTTTTTTACTAGCTAAATTCTCCACGCTGTGGTGTTCCTCGTGGGTGAACTCTGATGAGATGAGATTTGAATCGACTTCACGGGAATCAGAAAATGTGGGTTTATCTGTATGTGTTCCTCCTGAAGAATCTGCTGCAGCTGTAGTTTTCGTTTCGACAGATTTCGATTTTTTTTTACGAGATAAATTCTTCTGCCTTGCTTCGGACCCACACACTGTATCGTCTGAACTTGACTTGGCTATTTCTTTCCTGTGTGGACAATTGGGTGCAGCCATCAACCCATGTACAACCTCCCTGTGTGGTTCGTTCCCCAAGGTAGAGCTTGTCTGCTGAGACCTTTCTTGATCATTCCTTTTCGGCGATTGAAGAACACTCTCTCTTTCAACTGTTTCTTGGGCATAATCAACGCTTTGATCCATAACTTTCTTGGACATGGTCACTGACGCATGCTCAACACCTACTTCCTTTTCTCCAACCATTTGTTGTGGAGGCCGTTCAGCAGAACAATCTTTTCCTAAAGTCGGCGCCTGTTCATTTTCTTCAGTTGGTAAGACAGCATTGGGCCCACAGTGAGGAGGGAAGTCGCGAATAGCAGAAACTCTTCTCTTACGGAATTTTTCTTTTGGCCTCACACAACCAGACGCTGCAGGTAAAGATTGGGGAATACCAGCAACGAGCTCTTTATGAGCAGATGCATTAGCATCTGATGTTGATTTTGCCAAAGCCAAATCGCCCGTGTCATCTGATTCTTTGGCCACCATCTCACCTTTACCGTCAATGTCTTTCTTAGGGAAATCACTCTTCTTGTCATCAAACCTCATAAGCTCGACGAGTTCATTTGCGGTCATTAAGTCATCAATGTCGTTTGGAAAACCATCCATTTCCATTGCTGTAATGCCAACCAACGCATCAGATGACCGAACCCTTCCTTCAATAACAGATTTACTTACTGCTCCTTCAAGTGGTCCAGCTTCTACAACCAAATTCTCTATGGAATTGGGATCTACCACAATCTTTTCCCCAAGAATCCCTAACATCCCAGCTCCATTGTCAGGACTGTTCAGCACTTGACGCGATTGACCCCCAATCTCAAAACCCGCACCATTTTCTATCTCGGAAATAGTTATAGGATTCAGAGCATCATCTCCCAAAACACTTTTAGTCACCTGAGAACTTTCAGCACCAATACCCTCCAATACAAAAACTCCAGTAGGGGCAGTTTCATCCAGTTTTGAATCAACTCGCACTGCATTTGGGCCACAATTAGGTGGAAAATCTCGGGTGGCAGACACTTTCCTTGTCTTATACTTGAACAAACCTCCATTTTCCAGATGCCGCTTGCTTGAAATCATCCCAGAGACGCAACCTTTTAGAAATTGAAAAAAAAAAAATAATCAGTCGTGGCCGACGCCCAATATAATTTCACGAACCCAGAGTGGTTGTACTCAACAACGGCCTGGAATCTTAAACATAAGCCAACGAAAAGTGGTGCAGTGCTGCAAGGGGAAAAACCAAACAACGACCCACGCAAAGAGAAAAAAAAAAGCATAACATATTTAAACAATATCGCACCAAGCATCCAGTATCACGATCGGAAGCTGGAAAAACACGTACATTTGATGGAGGAAAAAACAACAATAAAATCGAGAAAGAAAATCTCACAGAAACAGAAACTAGAATCGAGTGCCCTGCCTTCAACGAGCTTAATAAAACAACCGCGTCTCGATTAGCAGATACAGAACACGTCGCACGTACATCCGCAGCCTCTTTATCAGCGCCAGGAATGCATCGGAAGTCCGTAAATCAAAGTAAACGGGGGATAACGTAAATCGACATCATTCAAGACTAAGATAACAAAGATCGGAGACAAGAAAAGTGAAGAAAACGTTTGTCGTGCGTCATCCAGGGGAGACAACGCAACACCTAATTACGAATCTACCCTACTATCGTTATTGGGCCATCAGCTATGGTCCAATTAGACCCGACATGGGCCTACCTTTTATGGGCCTCATTTATTCTAAATCGATTACTACAATCTCGTATTGTAGGCTTTCAGTCCAAATCTTGTAACAGAACTTGAATTGTACTCAATGTTATAATCTATAATATCTATACTATATATACTTATCTGATATTTGCTATGGTGCCCACCTACCGTGAGCACCATAAGCAAATCTCTCAATTTTTTTTTTTTTTTTTCGATTCTCAACGCCGTCAACACCTCCATAGATCATCTCATATCCATTGCAAACATAAGTCGTCATCTCCAACACGTGAATTTTAAAGAAAATTCATATTTATTATTCACATGTGGACGACGTACGGAGGTGATAATTTTCTTTAAAATAAGTCCAATAAGTAAAATTATTCTAGAAAAACCTCACGGTGATAAAAATCAAACAATTGAGAGATATATATATCAAATCTTGAGGTCTTTACACATAAATACCCCTCTGTAAAAAAAACTTGTCATTTAGCACCCTGTAAGATTTTTTTATATGTAGGTAACTAACAGAATAAATTTTTTGCAGATAGGTACCCGATCTGCCGCAGGTACGCTATACAACACATTCGGATATCCTATATATCAACACATCTGGTACCCTATATAATAGAAAATGCTACGCCATATTAGCACATTTAGACACGCCCTGTTTAAAACATAGGTACGCCGTACAAACACATTTAGGTACCCTATATCAACATGTTATGGTACGCCACAGGACACAGAGGAAGGTACGACATGACTGAAGAAACTGGTAAAAATTAAATCGGGTACCTATCTGTAAATTTACTGACATTGGTACCTATGTGTAAAAATTTTATTCTATTAGGTATTTATGTGTAAATGTCGTCAAATGTTTTCTATTTCTTTTATAAAAAGGTCCATTTTAGTATATCTCATTCTAGTCAACTTAGACTACGATGATAAAAATGTTCAAGTGGATTTAAACTCATTTCATGACCCTAACCACCTGACATATTCCTTGACAAATTTGCATAAAAGATATTATACAAGAAACAATTTTAATATTTGCAGATTCTTCGTTCCAAGCTGCGCTTTTCTTGAAGTTTCAGAAGTATGGCATACATTTAGCAACTCAAACAAAGCTTAAATGAAGACCGATAAGCTATCAAGACGGCACCGAATAAAAATAAAAGGAGAGATCAAATACACAAGTCATAACATAGTGCCATTTCGGAGATTTGCAGTTGTCTCCGTTAACGAACCGAAGAGCGTTTCGCCGACCTCTGCTTTGCACAGCGGACAAGTGGCGTTAATTTTCAGCCATTTATCCACGCAATCCTTGTGGAAGAAATGACAGCATGGAAGCTCCTTGAGTTCGTCGTTGTTCACGTATTTCGCCAGGCAGATACAACAGACCTGCGATGATGCACCGCAACGTTACTCTAGTCGAGCGTATTGGAATTGAACTAATAGGTTGTTAATGATGATTATTTCGACGTCAAAAAGGACAGGTAAACCGTGTGCTTACTGCATCCTCTCCCGATATTGCTCGTTCTTTCTCAGTCCCAGAAGCTATTACCCCGCCTTCGCCAGAGCTCGAGCCACTCTCCTTGTCGCTCTTGGTTTTGTTTTCTTCGTCTTAAATTTATAAGTGGGCAGAGAATTGATCGAATCTTGCGTGGCTCCTCTGTTGTGAGACAGATCTTCCCTGAAGCCCAAGACAGAGATGATACATGGTAGGCAGCAGCAGATTGTCGCGCACAAAATGAAAGGCATTGCGTATCCAATGCAACTAAAAGTGAGGAATACGATGCATAACCTGTTTTAAGTAGATAGTAAATGCATCAGCACACAAAATCTGGAGGAAAGAAAAAGTTAACTTTACTGAGGAATAAGTTCTAAAAAAGCACCTGTACAACTGAGGCGCTCCATCTGCCGTTGAATGGCCTCCGAAAATCCACACATTTCCAACCACAAACCAAACAGCAAAGAAGCAATCTAGAGCCATCTTCAAATATTCGGCAAAGGCTTTCAGCCTGCAGCAAAAGCCGAAGTTCTTAGCATTCTACAATACAGAAGCATACCCTAAAGACCAAGCAAGTACTTTTTCTCAATCAAACAGACTACACATGTATCCCATCCCAATATTTACAAGGCAGACTTGAAATTCATGAATACCTAGGGTGAGGTCTATTGCTTTGACTCCCTCTGGTTGTTGCACTAGAAGTCCTACCATCTTCCTCTTCCACGGTTCTCCGAGTCAAATGGCCAGAAGAATTGTTGCCAAACAATGAATCCTGACGGTGCTGAGATGGGTCCTGTTCAGTTCCCAGGTTTCGATATCTAAAGCGCCAATATAGAAGTGGAAGGATCGATACACAACCAGACGCATAGCCCACAATCCACGCTCTCTAAAGGAGCTCTTGGCTTTTCGTGCTTAGACAAGGATAGCACGATAATAGCTGCAATAATTTGACCGACTGTCAACAGTAGCTCCACAGATATCCACAAAACAGAATTAATTGGGCTTCTCTGACGGTTTCGACTGTTTGCTCTTCGGATTAAGGACGAACTCCTTGTGTTGGAAGATCCACCACCTGAGAAGACTGGAGGTTGGTAATTAGGACCCCTAGAACTATTAGGTTGGGGATCTTGGCCACGTTGCTGGTCCAAAATGCTGGACCTTCTTTCGTGCGATGAATTAGACGATGACGATGCATCGCTGTTATTTGTGATGTCAATAACGTGTTCATTGTCATTACGGGTCTCTGGGCGCTCCATTAGCAGAGGGAGTATATCTTGGCTCTTACGATGTAGTCCAAGAACAGGAAAAGCCATCCAAATCCACAAACCGAATACCAAGTTCCGAAACCATGGGCCAATTTTCTTTGCTAATCCTTCAGTACCTCCTTGATCCCAAAATGCAAACTGTCAGTGAAATATTGTTCAGAACTCACTCTAGGAAATCTATTTTTTGAAAAGTATATCAACAACATCCCAATAAATCATAGCAACTAATCTGCCTCAAGCTGAAGATTGAAAAAAAAAAAAACTACAGGTATGAAGGGGAGCGTAGATCAATAACTTCATTAGACAGTTGACCATCGTCACGATTTGAAGGAAGATAAAGAAGTATCACGTCACCGAGAGGAAAGATAACTCAACAAATGGAAAACCGACAATGCAAAGTAATCACAAACCTAAAGCCCAAACGATTATGCCATGCCACTAGACAACAACAGTATAGCTAGGGTTAGCAAATTACGAGTTCCGGCGAGCTTTTCCCAGATTTCCCCCTTTTCCAATTGTTTGTGGTTTCCTTTCCACTGATGAAAGCTCTGAGAACCTTTTTGATCGATCAAACAAATCCGAATGGAATTCTACTTCCTCAAATTTTTTGTTTATTTATTTTTAAATATCATAGACACCGTAACCATTTACTTTTTGCAGTTTTATTTTATAAGATAAGTAATTGCCGTGTCACACAAAGAAGAGGTCTATGTGTTATATATGCTTGGCTTCATCTACTCACATTGGAATATTCTAATAATGAAGCATTTTTAATTATAATTCGACCTTGTACACGTCATTATGAATGCTATATTTAAAATAATAATTGCCGAAATGTGTTATATTATTTTTTTTTTTTCCTCAAAAAAAGAGATGATTTTTTTGTGAATAAAACTATTTACGGATAGCGAATTAGGTCCACATGAAATGTAAATGAGGTCCACATAGATCACACTCTAGTTGACATATGTTTGAATAAATGGCCCATTTGATACTATTCGTTGTAAGAATGAAAGGCCCATAAGATAAAACTTAAGAAAAACCCCATATATATGACATGGATGATGGATTCTGCAACGACATGATGTGAAAAGTACAATAATTTTCTGCATTTGTTTAAGGGAAAAAAGAAGCAATTCTTTATGTTGAATTCATTTGTATATTTGAAGCCAACTCTCCGACCCATCAAATGACAAGTTCATATGCATGATCTTAATTCTTGACATATATGACAAGCATGCATGTGTATCTTGTAACTGAAGATCCAACCTTTCTCTGTAAATCTGCATGTGTGTGTCTTCAAGTTTTGTTTTCTTTTTTTTAATATCCCTATTTAGAGAATCCTAGGTTCTCCTCTCTGACACTCATTGCAAGTCCTTTGTAGCTCTTAACTATCATTGTACAATCAATGTTCATACGGATTCACACAGTTGATATCTTTTTTTCCAAGTTTTCTTCTCATTTACATTTTCTGTCACCTGTTTAAGCTCTCTTCTTTTCTTTTACTTCAATTGTTGAAAGATCTCAGATTTTGTAACTTACGCACGATAATTTATGAGCCATTTCAGTCAAGCACTTGCCTTTTCCCAGATCCCCAAATTCAAATTGAACCTCCATGCATTTTAATTTTATCTGGGCTAGGTTTCCATCATCATCTTCTTCGCTTCAAAAGCGTGTTAAATCTACCCAAGAAAGCAGAAAGTTGCCCGCTTTTTTCTGGCCCTTTTTTCTGAATTTGAGCGAAGCCGAAATGTGGAAGCAGATTATCGGCAAACTCCCTCGCAAATCCCAGAAATCAAATCAAGATGCTGCGAGGAACCCTAATTTAGCGTTTAGCTCATCACCTTCTAGTTCTGGGCAAGTGGTAAAAGAGCTTCAGCTGCAGTTTTCCCAGCTAGCGTGATTGCTGGAATTGAGCCTCTGCTAGCTTTCAAAGATGTCCCAAGTGCAGAAAAGATGAATCTTTTCATCAGTAAGCTGAGCCTATGCAGTGTGGTCTTCGATTTCTCAGACCCTTCCAAGAATGTCCAAGAAAAGGAGCTCAAAAGAGCTACGCTTTATGAGCTTATCGATTTCTTATCACAGAACCCTCCAAAGTTCACCGAGCCAGCTATCTTGGCTTCTTGCAAAATGTGTTCCATCAACTTGTTTCGTGTCTTTGCACCAATAATCGTTCAGGAATTACTGGTTCGGGCGAAAATGAAAGCGAGGATGAGCCCATGTTCGATCCTTCTTGGCCACACTTGCAGCTAGTCTACGATTTTCTGCTGAAGTTTATTACTTCACCTTCCTTGGAAGCAAAATCGGCTAAGAAATATCTGAACCATGCCTTTATCGTGAAAATCGTCGACCTGTTTGACTCTGAAGATCCCAGAGAAAGGGATTGCGTGAAGGCCATTCTGCATAGGATATATGGAAGGTTCATGGTTCACCGACCGTTCATAAGGAAAAGTGTAAGCAACGTTTTCTACAGATTCATGTTTGAGACGGAGAGGCATAATGGGATCGCCGAGCTGTTGGAGATCTTTGGGAGCATAATCACGGGCTTTGCTCTGCCTCTAAAAGAGGAGCACAAAATCTTCCTTTCGAGGATAATCGTTCCACTTCACAAGCCAAAGTCTTTGGGCTCTTATTTTCAGCAGTTGTCTTATTGCGTGAGTCAGTTCATTGAGAAGGATCTGAGGTTGGCGAGCAGTGTAATTTCAGGCTTTTGAAGTATTGGCCAATCACGAATTGCCAGAAAGAAGTCATGTTTTTGGGCGAATTAGAGGAAATTCTCGACGTCATTAACTTGGCTGAGTTCAAAGAGGTTATGGTACCGTTATTTTCGCGCATAAGCCGCTGCATTAATAGCTCTCATTTTCAGGTGCTTTTCGTCGCTCTTACAGTAGCATTTTTTCATTGATATACATGATCAACGGGCCAACCATATTTCGATTTTATACTTTGTCATAAAAATAGGAGCTTTTTCGCACGATCTTATTCTTCTCTTCCGTCGTATCATATATAGGTAGCTGAAAGAGCTCTCTTCCTTTGGAACAACGATCAAATCATCAATCTAATCGTTCAAAACCGTCAAGAAATCCTTCCCATAGTATTACCAGCGTTTGAAGCCAACGTGCAAAGCCATTGGAACCAAGCTGTCCTAAACCTTACGTTAAACGTAAGGAAGATTCACGCCGACATGGATGGAGCCCTTTTCTCGTCTTGCGTTGATAAGTACGAAGAAGAGGAAGAACAAAAGGCGTTTGAAATTCAGAAGAGGAAAGAAATGTGGGAACGTCTGGAAAATGCCGCTAGGCTACAGCCAATAGTTGGGAACACGGCCGTTTTGGTAAATTATACGGCAGCTTAAACGCTGCTTCTGTGTGTTGTATTTTACTTAGCATCCTTTTTTTTTGTCTATTTTGGCCGTGTTTTAGATCTTGATTGTGATGACGAACTTGCCTGGTGTTGTTTTTTTATATGAATATTAGATTCTTCTAATGAGCTTTGCTTGTGTCCCATGTAACCAAGAAATTAGCTTATATTGACATTAACTTATCATTACAGAAACAGCTTCTTGTGTTCTTACACATATTGAACCATTGACCCTTTTTTCAATTACATCTTTCTAAAACGAAGACAGCCACAGATGACAGATTAACTTTGGAACTGATTCTACGGAAGAGTCGAATGAATAATGAGATATTCCAACGAGTAGTTGTCAGTCGGGGTTACCTATGTTCAGTTGATCTCCGCTCCGAAGCTGAATTGGGTCGATTGTTCAGTTGCTGTGCTGTCGGCCTAAGAGTTTGAATTACGCTTCAAAAATTGATTCTACAGAGGTCACAGAACTGAGTGCTGCTACGCTCTTGAACTGCAATTAAAGAAACAAACAAAAAGTTTCAAGAACCATCGCACAATACATGATTGTGGAAACTTGCAAAGATGGTTTTGACCGTTTTACCTTAGGTTGCTTGTATTTCTCGCGTATGGTACGTAGTGTGCAGCCGTTTGTGTTTAGTTGCAGGTCGCTTAACTTGAGAACAGTTGCTCGCAAGTCTGAGGGTTTGTACCTTGTGTAGTACTCCAGCGTCTGATTCTGGCAAAAGTTTGCGAATTTTACTCAGAGAAATTGGAGAGAAGAATATGGTAGTGCATGAGAGAAAACAACCAACCATGGATGTTGTAGTTGGTCCATTGTCCATCTGGCTAAGAATACAGCAGATGCAGCTATTAGAGATGGAAGAAACTCGAGGAAACTGTAGTCGACTAGAGTTAGTTCTGCTAGATAGTTCGCCAAGAATTCGAACTCAACCGAAGGACCTGTTTAAATCGAAGAAGCTCTTATATTTTCTATTTTACAGAAGATAAAATGAAAAGAGCCAACTATTTCTATTTTATTTACCGCGTGAGAACTTGTGCTGCTCGAATGAACCTCCTGAGAAACTTCTTTGTAGTGGGAAAAGACAGTCGATAGCCCACAGAATTCAGAACTCGACTTTCCATTTCCAGTACCTTTTACGTTGTAGAAAGAAGTCAGCTTCTCTTCCAGAAGAAATCAGGGGAAAAAAGCGAATAGTATAAAGGCAATGGGAATGCTCGGGTGATTCGGCCGTCCATACCTCTTCTCTTGTGTAGGTACCATCTGTAATATAACAGAAATCTTCAACGCAAGGCACGAACATCTCTTCGTACTTCCTTCAAATAATAAACCAGAATAATGATAACTGTGTTAATGAAGCAACTCAATAGGGATAGAAGGGAAGTTGCACAAAATGCAAGCAGAAGCAGCTTTGTGCGTCTTGAACGGGCTTGAAAACTGTTATTTTGCTGCAATGACTTACGAGGCTATCAGCATGCATGAAACTCCGAGGAGTTGCAGCTTTTGCTTCTCGACCTGATTCTCGGACAGGAATCTATCGATAAGGTGTACAGTGAGGTAGAGTGTGTCGGGAACCAACTTATATTCCTCACAAACCTGTGAAAAAATGGCATCTTGCATCAGTGAAACCATGCAGAAGTCTAAATCTAGAATTTGCATAGCAACAAAGCTCTACAAGATATAATTGTCATAAGAAAAGGTACAGCAACATATATAGCTGGAAACACACAATGATTCCGCCATATGAGTGAACTAACCTCCACGAGCCAATCGATTAGAATCCCTCGCATGCTCTGAGTGATGTCTTGCTGCAGCTTATCCATGTAATCTGATTTAGGCCTCCAGCATACCTGACAGAAAAACGGGTTATTCTGAGACACAGCGAAAGTTTGTGCAGATGTCCTGAGAAACAAGAGATGTTTTTTTTTTTTTTATTTCTACAAAGAAATAAATCACAGATGAAGTTTTATGCTCTCATCATGGACAGCATATGCATGCATGGTTTTGAATGGACTTGGTTAACAAGACAATATGATGTCGGAAAGAATAGTCAAGTCATGGATAAATATCTAGTAGAAAACCTCTGCTGTATGAAAATTAAAATAGATGTCAGCGGCATAGGGGCTGCACATCAATGGATCCTTGTTTGAGTCGACATCCATAATGCCATGATCTTTCAAGCTTTCTGGTTGCCGTAGAATCCTTCTGTCTGCGGTATTAGCTGAAAAGCATTAGATTTAGCAGCTCGGAGACCAAATGAAAAACAACAATTCATCAATTATATCACCAATTTATGGTACAGCAGAGCAAAATGCACGATGCAATTGAACTGCATATGAAACACTGACTTTTCCTCTCAAAAATATAACCATATACGCCAACCTTTACTAAGTGAACGCGGTTGGAAAACGTATGCAGGAGCAAGAGTTGCGGCATTCAGCGTGTTTGCATTGATCGGTTCAGCTTGTTTGGTCGTCAAGTTCATTGAGGCACTAGTTACTTCTGCTTCTTTTTCTACGTTTACTTCTTTCATTATGCTCTCTCTTGTAGCTCCAATCAGCTTACATCTTTTTGCAACACAAGCTGGCTTTGTTCCTCCCATCTTCTGTAAGGAAACATTTCAAGTTAGTTCCCGGGCAAGGAAAGAGACGTCAACTATGCCTAGTAAACTGAGTCAAGCAAGGAAAAAGACTTCTATTGAAACAACAGCAAGCATGGCCCATATCAACGGTTAGAAGGGTCGATCATGAGCTTGGTCAAGAGCAGATTATACATTTTCTTCCTCATCTATACCTGACGCCTGGCGGCATTATTGCAGTCGATGTGCAATGGCTCAAATGCTACATTGGTAACATCCTTAAGAACAGTCCTGTTCTTTAGTTGAAGACAAGGCCCTGATTCCATTGCTCGTTCTTCGCTATCAGCCGCCGTTCGTTTTGGCTTTACAGGCAAGTCCCGCGTGTTTTCCTGATCTGCTAAGGGATGCGGCGAATGCAATCCACCAAAGGCTTTTACGCTAGCTCGAGTGATTCGCATATTGTTCTGCTTCGTCTATTTTCGTCCTTCATCACCGCATTCTTCGTCCCTTGTCCCTGTAAACAAACACAAGCTATTAACTCCAAGATGAAGTTCAGATAGCTGTCATCCAAACGCATCCAAGAAGCTACATTACGCAGATCTCAAAAAGCAAATCCTCTACGCTTCGTAGATCAGCTAAAAACATCGAGGAAAAAGGAAAAATAAAAACTGAAGAACAAGCACGATAACTATCCCGAGCTGAACATTAGCTCAAACACTATAAATGCACAAGTTCCCTCACTCTGTGAAGCTCCAACTGCTAGAGCTACAGTATAGAATTGCACCGATCGATCATTCAAACCTAACAACGGAAGATGCAAAGCACAGTGTATGCTCAGATGATTCGTTGTTCATATGCAATCTTCTGAAGCACAGCGTCCGCTTTATATAGCGAGCAGAGGAGCGTTGAGAGCGGGCTTGAGTTGAGTGTTCAAATCCCATAGGATAGGTTCGTTAATATACAATTTGGTATATTTAGTATTCAAAGGGATATAATTTGGCTGGAAAATGGCCTGATATTAGTTTCTTTCTTAGTTTTTTTCTTGTTACTCTGTTTCTGACTGACATTTAATCCAATAAATACGAATGTAAAAATGGACAATTACTCGAATTCGATCATCATAATTGCCCGTTGTATGCAAAAAGTTGGAATGATATACGTAATCCAACTTCTTTCATTTACAAAAAGGAAATTCAAGATGGTACTTTGAATTTCAAATCAAATCTCCATTTTTCATTACCATTATTGTTTTGTCCTATTTTTTTCCTAGCAAGACACGTTATGTTACCCATGTCAGAATTTTTACAGATAGTACGTGATTTGATGTTACCAGTTTCTTCAGTCACGCCGTACCTTCCTGTGTGCGTATGGCGTACCATAACACGTTGTATAGGGTACCTAAATGTGCTTGCATGGCGTACCTTTTACCTAAATATGCTAATACGGCATATTTTCTCAACGTATGACGTACAACAATACGTTGATATAGGGTACTTAAATGTGTTGTATAGCGTACCTGCAGCGGATCGCCTACCTGCAAAAATTTATTCTACTAGGTACCTACATATATAAAAAAAATCTGACAGGGTAGTAAATTACAAAGTTTTTTTTTCCCAAATTGTTATTTATGTGTAATAAGGACCCTTTTCATTCTAAAATTTAATCAAATATTGGATCATTCTTCAAGATCTACGAATCAATGGACGTTCTTGGAAATGGTTGACCAAGTAAGTCTTTTCTATAAAGTCGCTTTTACTTCACGTAAAAAGACAATATTTAATAGTTGTCTAAATCGAATATTTAAAGCTCAATTATTACTTCCTAATATCAAAGAACAGCCTTATCAATTGGTCTAACCTGATGGCCCGGCCCGAAAAATTGGGTTCATGGGCTCCCATAACAGAACAAATGGGCTTCTTTGGCCCGTTTATATGTTGCACGTAGATATATGAAAGAGAAGGGGATTTGATTTGCGTCTGCAAATTGCAGGGATATACGATGAATTTGTGTCCGAGTCTGAGGAGAAGTGATAAGTGGTGTTTTTAGCTAACCAATGTTGCTGCGAAAGCCGTTGTGAGAAGATCGCAGCTCCCGCTTCGCCGCCGTCGCCGTCGCCGCCGTCGCCGCCTGCGATTGTAATTGTTTTTCTTTCCACTTATCTGTGTTTATGCATTTCCGTATCTGTCTGTCTTCGCTAAAGGCTCGATTACAAGTCGAATTAAAGCTGTCGAATCAGTCTTTAGAAGTCAAGGTGATGTATTCGTTTGAGACCAAGCAAAGAAAAAAGTGTGATTTTTGCCGCCCAATTTTGTTTTTCTCGTGAAATAGTTGATTCTATTGAAGAGCTGAGCTGATCCTCTGATTTCTTTTGTATTTTTTCTCGTCTAACTTAAACTTTTCTTATGACTTGCTGTCGAATTAGATTATGAAGCTTGATATTCATGACCTTCTGCTTGCATCATTAACATGGCCGATGGCACTTCTTAGTCTGACTTCATTGTTTCCGCCGAGGCTGAGGTCACAGATATTACTCCTTTTGTGATGTGGTGCTCAAATAGTTTGTTGTTTCCCAATTCTGATGCCTTTTTGCGTATTCAATCAGTAGTTGTCAGGTTTCTCCACTTGTGGGTGCAAGAAATGGACCATGTAATAACAGACATTCCACCACCATCAAGATTCTTGCTCGAAGTTCTCAACAACTTCACACACTCCACCTCCTTCCTCAAAGTGTTTCTTATCTTGGACTCTGTTAAAAGCTGCAACTTTCGAGGTAAGCTCTCTCCTGACTACACTATTGCTTTTAAGCTCGAAACATGGCTGGAAAAGAAGAGTTCAGGTTTTGTCTTTTCAATTACTAGCAGCTATTGCATTATATCAACTGCAAATGATTAATTACATCAAACATTCTTGATGGGTTTGAAAGATCTTGGGTTTTCCTTGCAATACCTTGAACATAAAATGCAGCCCAAAAGTGAGGTTTTAGGACATATTTCCTCCCCAACATGAGCTTCTATTTCCCTTTCAAGCTTTGGACATGAAATGTGAAATGTTGCGTGGGACTCTAAACTCAAACAGATTTGCTACAGTACATACACAGCCATGCCTCGTCAACGACAGCTGTGTGTCCTTGTCTTTATTGTCTGTAGGGGAAACCACCATATATCAAACATCTGTTGCATATTTTTTTTTATTTTTAAAATGTAAATTAAAGATCTTTGATGGGATCATTCAAGAAACACAAACCATGTCCAACACGACTGAGTAACTTTCCACGAAATGTATTTAATCTATGGTGTCATCTATTGCCAACAGATGTTGACTTAATTTCTGCCTCTCCTATTAAATTTGACCGAGTCAATAAAGATTGCATGTGGCAGTTTGAGAGGCATAAAAAATTTGAAATGTTTCGAATAATAACTTATGTTTATCCACGAAGCTAAGCCAGGATTACATGTGATGTTTTTCCTTTTACATAATTATCATAAATCACCTTTTTCGAATCACCATTCCACTGCTCCTTAATTACACTTGTAGAGAGCTTGACTAATATGGACTATGGGATTATTACATAAGATAGCGACAGAAATGAAAAAATATTAATTGACACAAGCACAACATGCACTTGGTTTAGTTTGGTTCACGTTCTCTTCTCATATCGTTTTGTCGCATCATTGATGCGAATGTTATTTACATAAATACCTCATTTCTTTTTAAGCCAAGTGCCCAACTCCATCTCTCTCTCTCTCTCTCTCAAAACATTCTTTACATAGTTTTCTCCGGCAAATCTCTGAGAATAAAGGAAACAAGGTATGAAAAAGAGTGATCTTTACACCTCTCTCTGTTTATCCGTTTTCAGAAAGATCCATCTGTTTGCTTACCATTCTCCTTAATCTTTTTGGGATTTTGATGATAAAGCTCAAACCTTTCTGCTTCACTCGGATCTTTGCATGTTTAGCTGATAAAGGGCCTTCTTTTTTGCAGGGATTCGGCGAAACCTTCTAACGCCACTGATAAAGGTTCTCTTTCTGATAAGGTAAAAAAAAAAAAAAGAGAGATCATTTTCTCCCACTGCTAACGATTCTCCTTCCATTTCTGCTCGTTAATCCTCAGATCCATCGAGGACAGATCTGTATCTGCAGATTTGCTCAAGCATACTAACGCCTTTTTCTTCCAAAAATTTCCCAGAAAATCCAAGGCAGATAAGAGAAGATGAGCGAAAGAAAAGCCGCCGGTCCCTTGAATCCACCGCCGCCGCCGCCGGCCGGCGACGACTTCTTCCTCGCAGAAGCTCCCCGACTTCAAGCAGTCAGTGAAGCTGAAGTACGTAAAGCTCGGCTACCACCACCTCATAACGCACGGTATGTACCTCTTCTTATCTCCCCTCGCCGTCGTCGTCGCCGCCCAGCTCTCCACCTTCTCCCTCGGAGACCTCGCCGTGCTATGGGACCACCTAAGATTCAACCTCGTATCAGTAATCCTCTGCTCCGCCCTATTCGTCTTCCTCTCCACCGTCTACTTCCTCACGCGCCCCCGCCCAGTCTACCTCGTCAACTTCGCCTGCTACAAGCCCGACGAAGAAAGAAAATGCACTCGCAAGATGTTCATGGAAAGGTCGAACCTCACTGGCACCTTCACCCAAGAAACCTCGAATTTCAGAGGAAGATCCTCGAAAGGTCAGGCCTTGGCGAATCCACTTACCTCCCAGACGCCGTTCTGCGGGTCCCACCTAACCCATCCATGGCCGAGGCGAGGAAGGAGGCCGAGACAGTCATGTTCGGCGCCATAGATGAGCTTCTTGAGAAGACTCGCCTGAAGCCCAAGGACATAGGAATCTTGGTCGTAAACTGCAGCCTCTTCAACCCCACGCCTTCTCTCTCGGCGATGATCGTCAACATTACAAGCTTCGAGGGAACATAATCAGCTACAACCTCGGCGGGATGGGTTGCAGCGCCGGCCTCATATCCGTCGACTTAGCCAAGGATCTCTTACAGGTCCATCCCAACACATACGCCCTCGTCCTAAGCATGGAGAACATCACGCTGAATTGGTACTTTGGGAACGAAAGGTCCATGCTTTTGCCCAACTGCCTGTTTCGCATGGGCGGTGCTGCGATTCTCCTTTCGAACAAAGGGTCCGATCGGCGTAGGTCGAAGTATAGGCTGGTCCACACCGTTAGGACGCACAAGGGCTCAGACGATAGGTGCTACGACTGTATAACACAGAGGGAAGACTCGAACGGTAAGGTTGGCGTTTCTCTGTCCAAAGACTTGATGGCGGTCGCCGGCGAAGCCCTAAAGACGAATATTACAACCTGGGACCTTTAGTTCTTCCCATGTCTGAACAGCTACTCTTCTTCGCCACCTTAGTGGGTAAGAAGCTGCTGAAGATGAAGCTCAAGCCTTACATCCCCGATTTCAAGCTTGCGTTCGAGCATTTCTGCATCCACGCCGGCGGCAGGGCAGTGCTCGACGAGCTTGAGAAGAATCTACAGCTTTCTGAGTGGCATATGGAGCCTTCGAGGATGAGCCTTTATAGGTTCGGGAATACGTCGAGCAGTTCTCTTTGGTACGAGCTCGCCTATTCTGAAGCCAAGGGAAGGATTGGGAGAGAGATAGGGTGTGGCAGATAGCGTTTGGGTCGGGATTTAAGTGTAACAGCGCTGTGTGGAAAGCTCTGAGGACTGTTAACCCTTCGAAGGAGAAGAATCCGTGGATCGATGAGATTCACAACTTCCCCGTCGAAGTTCCTAAATTCTCTGCTCTTTGATCCCTTCGCTGCTCTACTTCTCTTTAACTTGCGCAGTTTCTGCTCTTGTTTTATGATGTTATTCGGATGGGAACTTTGTTGTTGTCCTGGAAAAAAAAACGCCCGTGAGTCGTTCTTAGGTTGTAAGAGATCTTCTCAATCAACAACGCATTAATTCGTAAAAAAAACGAAGATGCATACAACTGTGTCCAAACTCCAAACAACATATTACAACCATATACAGAACTAAGCAGCCTGATGTACTAAAGCCCATCTCAAACGTTTAAAGCATCAGCAGCAGTAATGCAATGATGGTAATGGATTTCATTCCTTGGAAGATTTGTTGATGAGAGATTTGTGTATGTGAGGGATTACGCCGCCGCCGGCGATGGTTCCTTTGATGAGCGTGTCGAGTTCTTCGTCGCCGCGAATGGCTAACTGAAGATGGCGAGGAGTTATGCGCTTCACCTTTAGATCTTTACTCGCATTTCCAGCCAACTCTAAGACTTCGGCGGTTAAGTACTCTAAAATGGCTGCTGAGTAGACGGCTGCTGTGGCGCCTACTCTTCCATGGGCAGTGACTCGTTCTTTCAGTAGACGGTGGATTCGCCCAACGGGAACTGCATCAAAGAAGAGCGATGACGATATGATACGAGGACAAAGAAAAGATCTGTGAAAACAGCGAAACCATGCTACACAGAGCTATAGAGGTTAGAGAATCAAGGCCAAATTATTAAACTAGGTCGCTAACTATGCCTCTCGTGTTTTTTAGGTCACTAAGTTTCATAATTGCAAACTTAGGTCACTAAGTATCGTTATCGATTTTTTTAGGTCACTAAGTTTTGTAATTGCAAATTAGGTCACTAAGTATCGTTATCGATTTTTTTAGGTCACTATTTCGTAATTGCAAACTTAGGTCACTAAGTATCGTTATCGATTTTTTGGGACATTTTTTGAATTTTTCTGATAAAGCTGAACGGAATACACATGTGGCGTGACCGGCGTCGTAGATGACAAAATTTTTTAGGCCACGTCACTACTAAATTCAAGGTTATCATCTTCCAACACGTCATCAAGAATGTGCGTTTCTTGCAGTCACACATCATATGAGGGGCACATATCTTTTTGTGGAATCAATTTGGTCGTTTAGGAGATTAATCGTATAAGTTTGGAGGGAACTAGTTTTCTTTTAATCTTTAATATAGTTTTTTTCTTTATACACACACGTTGGACAATGACTGGCCTAAAAAATTTTGCCATCTAGGATGCCGGTCACGCCACATGTGTATTCCGTTCAGCTTTATCAAAAATTCAAAAATGTCCCAAAAAAATCGAACGATACTTAGTGACCTAAGTTTGCAATTACGAAACTTAGTGACCTAAAAAAAATCGATAACGATACTTAGTGACCTAAGTTTGCAATTGCGAAACTTAGTGACCTAAAAAAAGATAACGATACTTAGTGACCTAAGTTTGCAATTACAAAACTTAGTGACCTAAAAAACACAAGAGGCATATTAGCGACCTAGTTTAATAATTTGGCCGAGAATCAATGAATCTTTACAAGGTCATTTAGCAGAAGAGTTGGACATTTCATATTCGTTGTCCGAATTATGAGATGGGCATAGCTCAAAAAGGCGAAGATATCCATGAAAATATTCAGGAAGCAATTGAAATCAGTTTCACGAAATTCATCTACCCATTTTACGCCTAAGAGTGTACGAAGAAGCAAGACAAGTGAGCAAAATCATCCTCACGGCACAAATTGCCATCGTTCCCACGCAAAAACAAGAGAAAAATTGCCGAAAAGAGGACTGCTAAAGAATACGTGAATCTACCGAACAATTCAAAGAACATAGATCAATATTCGAAAATTGTGAACTTTCCGAAGCAGCAACAAAGGAAAAAAGAAAATTCCACCTGAAGGCCAGCTCTAGAAGAACGAGAGGTGGGTTTCTTCTTATCCTTGTCTTTATCCTTTGCCGCCGGCGTCTTCCCAGTCAAAAGACCCTTCGCTCCTTTTCCAGACATCTATGGCGCTCGATCGTCCAACTGATCGAACGAATTCAATAGAATATTTTACTAGCGACGCCGACGACGGAGATTATCAACTCTCTCTCTCTCCCTCTGTGAATTGAGTAGTGTAAGTCTGATGAAATCGATGTCTCACTTTTGTATTCCAATTTATATCCCAAAATACTAAAATTACAATTCTTACTAGTACATAAAATATAATATATGGATATCATTTTAATCATCATAAAATAACGAATAAATTGGCGACGTTTATATATTTTTATCATCACCTAAAATAATAGTGATTTTGTGATTTGATGAATTGTAGAATTAAAAGAATTTAAAAATAGAGAAAAAATATGCTAGCCCCTAGATCAAAAATTCAATGACGTGATTTAATTGGACATGCAGTGTGATACAAAAGTGGGAAAATCTGATGTAAGACTAAGGACAGTCTCCGTATGGATTATCTACGTCTGATTTGATTTACTAATCGGTTTTGGGCCTTAAATTGAAACAGGCCCGTTAAATATTGGCCCAACAAGGTATAAATAATATATTTCGTTGATTTTCCAAACTTGTGATTATTATTACGAGCTTATTCTACATCTACACCTTGTAATTAAATAAATCGTTCAGCAACTTAATAAATTTGACTTGTCGTACGTTGATTTCGAAGGTTCCATGCGTCACCCATATATACATGGTACTTTTTAGAGAAATTTGTATCAGGTCCCTACTTTGCATGTTTGGTAAGAGTTCAGTCCTGTCAGAGCTGATGTTAGTTTTAAGGACCAAAATTCGAAATTTGCAGAGATAAGGATTTAAAATATGTATTGAACGAAAACTCATCCCAACATACTGAACCATAGTATCTTTTCCGCGACTTCTGTATTCTTTTAAGTTATATTTTTGTAAATGTCCATCGAACTGTTATTTTTCAGACCTTATCTGTTACGACGATGCAGAAAATTGTTATCGGCATAGTATTTAATTTATGAATCCCGTTTT